>OZ022264.1:113991350-114066350 GCA_963978885.1 Nemotelus pantherinus
TTCAAATGTGCGATCTTTTTATCACGAATGGCTTCTTTCAAACCAGATGAAAACCAATTAGGAAAGCTATTGTTACATACGCGATTTTTAGGTACAAATGAATTTATAATATTTTTCAAGATGTTATAAAAATGGTCAACTATATCGTTGAGTGATTTGTTTGCGAATTCGCCTAACCAGTCGATTTGCAACAGAGCAGAGTTAATTGCTTCGTAATTGCCTTTTTTAAAGTTAAGATAATGAGTAATATATTGTTTCTGACTACGTTCAAACTTTGGAATAGCAATTTCTATATCAAGAGCAGGGTGATAGATGTCTAACGGAAGTAATGGGTTTTTACATTTAGCTACTGAAACATTATCAAATGATGTAAATATTAAATCTAATCTCCTTTTCAAAATATTAAAAATGTTGTTACATTGACTTAAATTTAAGAATGTGAATGTGTCTATTACGCAAAAAGATTTGTCACAGTTTCCAACCCAAGATGTTGCATCCCAATTTACATCAGGAAGATTGTAGTCTCCTGTAATAATATAATTTGCCTTTGGATACAGTCTAGAGATATATAGAGTTTCTTCTGTGTGTTGATTGTACTTCTCAACAGATGAATCCGGTGGTAAGTATACGGTGGAAATAATGATTTTTGAGGTATTCGTGTCTATTTTTACAAAAAGATGTTCCACTTCCGAACTTACTGTGGTGACAATCATTTCAGAGTGCAAAGCTTTAGAAACAGCAATTAAAACTCCTCCCCCTTTCGTTTTGGTTGAAGTCATGCTATCGCGATCACGTCTATAGATGGTATAATTTTTAAGCCCAAGTTCAGAGGAAGCTATGTCTGGTTTCAGCCATGTTTCGGTAAATATTATAATATCAGCATTCAACGAGGTGCTCGATTCTCGTAACTCATCAAGTTTAGTTGATACGCCTCTGACATTCTGATAATATATATGTAACTCTAATGATGGTTTTTTGGCGCTGTATTTAATATTTTTGGTGTTCCATTAATGTATTTGATTGTGGCAGATGGATTAGACATCTTTATATCAGCAAGCTCGGCACGTAGGCACACGCTCGGCACACGTATATATATATATATATATATATATATATATATATAAATATATAAATATATACATAAATATATACATATAGATTTATATAGATTTATATATATATATATATATATATATATATATATATATATATATATATATATATATATATATATATAAATATATATATATATATATATATATATATATATATATATATATATATATATATATATTTATAAATATATATATATCTATATATATATATATATATATATATATATATCTATGTATAGATATAACGAGTTTAATACTAATTGTCTTCGAAAATTAGTAAAAACTGCTTTTTGCCCTATGAATTCTGATTCAGTTACTAGATTTTCGTGAAATTGGCACAGTAGTCTGAGCTAGTGATGGGCGATTGCGAGATATTTTAACAATCGAGATAATCGCAATCGGCGCCACAAATAATCGAGATAATCGCAATCGAGAGAATCGCAATCGATGCGCCAAAACAATCGAGAGAATAATCGAGACAATCGAGATAATCGAGACAATCGGGATAATCGAGACAATCGAGCGATTCGAAATAATCGAGATAATCGAGCGATTCGAGATAATCGAGACAATCGAGCGTTTCGAGATAATCGAGACAATCGGGCGATTCGAGATAATCGGCCGATTCGAGATAATCGGCCGATTCGAGATAATCGGCCGATTCGAGATAATCGAGCGATTCGAGACAATCGAGACAATCGAACATCTCGCAATCGGTTGACGGCAATTGAGTGAGCCATAAAGCACGTTTCGTTGTAAAAATAAAAAAATGTTCAAATATTTCAGCAAAAATATTAAGTGTTATTATTTGATCAAACTGCAATTTTTAGGGAAATATTGATGTATAAAAGGATATGTTTATCTTAAGTTAAAATTAAGATATCTTTAACTCTTTGGTGGCGGTGGGAATGTAATGATCAGATATGCATGGAAATTTGTATGGCTAGCATTTATCATGTATAAATGGCTGGTAGTTTTGCTAAAACTATTAAGTCTGATCAAAGTGTATGATCAAATATTATATGAAGCTGAGTTTTGTCATGCTGTTAAGTATGTTAAAATAAAATCTGCTTTTAGATAGTGCAGTTTGAAAGCATATCATGTATCCAGTATTTTCGTACTTGCGAGTATTTTATTCAAATATTCAAAAAGTTTTTAGGGCAAAAGTACCTGAAATCGGCCAATTTTGGGTTAGAGTGGTTTCGGACATAACGGGCCAAGACCTATTGCTGTGATACAAACATTTCGGTTTTGTAGGGGAGTAAGGGGTTTTTTGGCCATAGTTTGGCAAAAATTGCCTTTACCGCGCTTTCAATGATTGAAAGTGGTCGGAGAGTACAATAGTGATATTTTAAGGATGAAAAAATTTTTTATGGGGAAAATTGGGCAAAAACGTCGAAATTTTCCAAATTTTTTTTTTTGCGTAGCTTGAATTCGGGGACATTTCTGAGCTGTTTCGGGTGAAATGTCCATACAAGTCTGGGAAAAAGTGGTCTAGTTTCGAAGATACGGCATAATGCACAGCCGGAGAAGCCAATCATCGAACCAAAAGGGATCTCAACCTTTTCTTATTTAGCACTTTTAGTGCTACTTTCAGTTTTTCTGGTCGGTTTTCCGGCGGATTTCATTTTGCCATATCTTCGAAACTAGGCCACTTTTTCTCAGACTTGTATGGACATTTCGCCCGAAACAGCTCAGAAAGGTCCCCAAATTCAAGCTACGCAAAAAAAAAAAAATTGGGAAAACTCGACGTTTTTGCCCAATTTTCCCCATAAAAATTTTTTTCATCCTTAAAATATCACTATTGTACTCCCCGACCACTTTCAATCATTGAAAGCGCGGTAAAGGCAATTTTTGCCAAACTATGGCCAAAAAACCCCTTACTCCCCTACAAAACCGAAATGTTTGTATCACAGCAATAGGTCTTGGCCCGTTATGTCCGAAACCACTCTAACCCAAAATTGGCCGATTTCAGGTACTTTTGCCCTAAAAACTTTTTGAATATTTGAATAAAATACTCGCAAGTACGAAAATACTGGATACATGATATGCTTTCAAACTGCACTATCTAAAAGCAGATTTTATTTTAACATACTTAACAGCATGACAAAACTCAACTTCATATAATATTTGATCATACACTTTGATCAGACTTAATAGTTTTAGCAAAACTACCAGCCATTTATACATGATAAATGCTAGCCATACAAATTTCCATGCATATCTGATCATTACATTCCCACCGCCACCAAAGAGTTAAAGATATCTTAATTTTAACTTAAGATAAACATATCCTTTTATACATCAATATTTCCCTAAAAATTGCAGTTTGATCAAATAATAACACTTAATATTTTTGCTGAAATATTTGAACATTTTTTTATTTTTACAACGAAACGTGCTTTATGGCTCACTCAATTGCCGTCAACCGATTGCGAGATGTTCGATTGTCTCGATTGTCTCGAATCGCTCGATTATCTCGAATCGGCCGATTATCTCGAATCGGCCGATTATCTCGAATCGGCCGATTATCTCGAATCGCTCGATTGTCTCGATTATCTCGAATCGCTCGATTGTCTCGATTATCTCGAATCGCTCGATTATCTCGATTATTTCGAATCGCTCGATTGTCTCGATTATCCCGATTGTCTCGATTATTTCGATTGTCTCGATTATCTCGATTGCAACAATCGAGTCCAACTTAAATAATCGAGATGTTTCGAGATATTTGAACAATCGAAACAATCGAGTTTAATATCTCGCAATCGCGCATCACTAGTCTGAGCCGCATTTAATAGAAATTTTGTTGAAAAATTCGATTGGTGCTGCCAGCTATGGGAATTTGTGTGTCTTTGGTTTTGCAAATTCGCTCAGGAAAATAAAGCTTTTTGCCCTATAGCTTCCAGTGAAGTCATGAAATCAATACGAATTTCATACAATTGATGGGACCTTTTATAGGCAATATTCAGGCCGAATCTGGTTGAAAAGCTATAATAGGGTTACCAACTGTTATTGGTTTTGTGTTTATTTGCAACATCTTTATTAAGCAATTTTATCGTACAATTCTCAAATGGTAATGATTTTGTAGTGACAATAAACAGCAAATATTAAATTTTTAATTATTTGAAAAACTTTGCGGCTGGTAGCCCTAAATTTCTTTATACTCCTTTAACTTCGAATGCAGTCATCGTATTGAGACGAAATTCGCAGGATAGGCTTATTTTACGTGAAGCAGATGTGAAACATTTTTGATACTGGCAACAGGTTGCCAGCACGAGTCGGTAGTGCTTGCTTTTTGTATCAACAAATGCTTACAGCTAATATTCATACCGGAAACATTTCCAATGAAAATAAATAACCAATGTTTCAATACCCAAAGTGCTTCAAATTTTTCGGATCCTAGCCTCAAACACCCATTTCAGTTCCAGTGCTGCAGGCATTGAGCTTTTGTTTCACTGATGTTATATAAGATGTGGCTTTCAAAGTTTTGTGAAATAAGCAACTGACAACGAATATAATTTACAAGTGTTTTGCTCTCATAAACCTATGTATATATATAATATATATATATGTATATATATATATATATATATATATATATATATATATATATAAATATATATATATATATATATATATATATATAAATATATATATATATATATATATATATATATATATATATATATATATATATATATATATATATATATATATAGATATATATATATATATATATATATATATATATATAAATATGATATTTTTGCCAAAGTGATTTTATTACTAATGTTCTTCTTTGAACATTTGTTAAAACTCTGACGCTTGCTGCCCCCTTTGAAAACCTGAAATGAATGTCTGGACCTCGAGGAGTTTCCCGTCTACTGCTTCCAAATCCTCCTTGAGAGTGAAAGGGTATTCACTTACGGAAATCAGAGAGGTATCCATCGAGGCCTCCGCTCTCATAGCCACTCGAAGTGTTTTTCTCATCGACTCTACCGTTCCAGTCGGCTAACTACGGATTTCCAGCTCATAGGCAAGCTCATCTTTACTGAGCGGATCTTCCAGTATTTTCGTTGCCTGACCCATCTTAATGTGATCGCGCAACTCTGAGGCTGAAACTATGTATGTATCTCCCACTCCTTCACTATACAAGAAATCGCTTTGATCTATCCGGCTAAGTCTAGAACTGTTCTTACCGTACCGCGTTGCCGTAAGAAACCCCCAAGGACCGAAAGTTTAGAATTGTTGTCTTCACCAGGCACCACACAAAACTAGGCAGTCTTCCAGAACTTCACTCTACTCAAGCACCTCCTGATCACTTATCGACTCCCGACAAGCTGTCTCTTTTCCGATTTCGCGGCTTAGTGATTAATCACGCACTGCCGTCTCCTTGCTCTGAAATATTATCCCACTGGAAGGTTCCACTCCGCCTAATAGGGTCCTGCTCTGCTCTGTAGTAACTCGATTTTCAACCAAAAACTAATTAACCATGAAAATGGGGCGAACGCATTGAGAGATCTATACAGCCCTTACGATTTTTCCGCCCTTCTTCCTTATGAGTTTCGACAAGGTCACCTAAACTTATAGCCACTTGCATCCAGAATAACGATGATTTCGGCCTGCTTCAAATTTAACGTCATTAGGGGCATTATCAGAGTTGAGTTCCTCAATAAAAGAATGGTGTTAAATAACCTTGTAAGGAGCACCACGTCCTCTCGTTTTCTTAAGGAATATCCACATTCCACTACTTACGCAGCTAATGAGCCGATAAATAGATGCTGCAGGATATTCAATAGCATAAGTAATCTGTATTCCCCAACGGTCTCAAAATTATCCTTCAAATCTTCCCCTTTTCACGCCATCCACAACTCCTTATGGTATGCTATTTGTCAATGTTTTATATATTCGTTATAACTAATTTTCGAAGAAAATTAGTATTAAACTCGTTTCGCCGAATATTCATATTTCTTTATATATATATATATATATATATATATATATATATATATATATATATATATATATATATATATATATATATAAATATATATATATATATATATATATATATATATATATATATATATATATATATATATATATATATATATATATATATTGGTTTATATATATATATGTATATATATATATATATATATATATATATATATATATATATATAAATATTTATATATATATATATATATATATATATATATATATATATATATATATATAAATATTTATATATATATATATATATATATATATATATATATATATATATATATATATATATATATATATATATATATATATACATGTATATATATATATATATATATATATATATATATATATATATATATATATATATATATATATATATATCAGCAAAATTAGTAAGGGACATAATCTTTGGAGTGGAAGATCCGATTAAGCTGAAATTTTTGGAGGGCGTAGATGTATATAGTAAGTAGGTCCATGATTTGCTAAAATTCAGATATCCTAAACCTTTCGGCGGCAGCTAGCGTTTTAGTCAATTTTCAGGTACTCCTATATTTCCAAGCAGTGTAAATTTTTGGTAAAATTAATGTCTGGGAATGAAAACTTATTATGTTTTCATCTTGTTTATGTTAAAATGTTGAAAATTTTGAGCCGTGTGTGGGTGCAGCATGCCTAAAAGTAGGCAAGGTTTTTTTTCAAATTTTGATTTGTCATTACTTCTAAGCCAAACAATGGATCATCGTTAAATTTGCAGAGCATGTTAATGTTGACTAAAATTTAGCACACGTGGTTTTTCAAGATAGTGTGGGTAGCCCTGTAGCTGCGGCAGGCTCCTGAAAAAAATCCTTCAAATCATTGACCTTCCTGAAAAATTTTTGATTTTTGACAAAAACTTCAAATCGTTAATAAATTTCAACCTTTGTCCGTCGTGTCAAATTGAAGTTTTCAAAATTCCGATTTGCACAAGAACGGCAACCTATCACCAAATTACCTCTATTTTCAGCACTCGAAAGTTCTGTTCACGAGAACTGACGACCGGTTTGTCCGATCATAATGAAATTTACAGGACATGTTGGTACTAGCTAGGAACAAGTCTTATATAAGTGATTTTGAAATGTGGGCAACCCTGTGCCAGTGGTACCATCTTGAAAAATCACTGAGAAAAAAAAACCAGTTTTATTTTATTTATTTTATTCATTAACCAAGCAAAGTACAAGTTACATAAACAATGCAAAGCAAAACAGAAAATCGAAAACTTAATATGAGTTTATAAAAGTAATACGAAAACAAAAAAAAATTAAATAAATCAAATAATTAACAAATAAATCAATAACAATAAATAAATAACGAATAAATAAAACAGTGACAAATAGCTTTACATAAAGAGTTGCGGATGGCTTGGAAAATGGAAGATTTGAAGGATAATTTTGAGACCGTTGGGGAATACAGATTACTTATGCTATTGAATATCCTGCAGCATCTATTAATCGGCTCATTAGCTGCGTAAGTAGTGGAATTTGGATATTCCTTAAGAAAACTAGAGGACCTGGTGCTCCTTACAGGGTTATTTAACACCATTTTATTATTGAGGAACTCAACTCTGATAACGCCTCTAATGACGTCAAATGTGAAGCAGGCCGAAATTATATTTCTTCTGGATGCAAGTGGCAATAAGTTTAGGTGACCCAGTCGAAACTCATAAGGAGGAAGGGCGCTAAAATCGTAAGGGTTGTATAGATCTCTCAATGCGAAAAGTAAGAATTGCTTTTGTATGGACTCGAGTCTGTTACTGTGGGTCTCAAAAGCCGGATTCCAGCAAATGGAAGCATATTCGAGAATGGGGCGTACAAGTGAGATGTATAAGGATCTTGTGACCCACAGGTTACGAAATTCCTTCGCACGCCTTTTGATGAAGCCTAACTGTTTGTTTGCACAGGAAAGCATTTTATCATAATGCAAGGTGAAGCGGAGTCTCTCATCCAAGATAACACCAAGGTCAACAACGTTTTCAACTCGAGCTAACAAATTATTGCCGATGAAGTACGTATTGTGTGAGACGGTGTGTTTTCGGGAAAAACTTATAACTTGGCACTTAGCAATGTTGAGCGAGAGCTTGTTTTCATTGCACCAATGATCAAGTGAATCAAGTTTAGATTGGAGAAAGAGTGCATCGGATTTAGATTTAATGATGTGATAGATTTTGAGATCGTCAGCATAAAGTAAATGAGGTATATTTGCTAGGACGTCAGATAAGGTCAGAAATGAATATATTAAAAAGAAGTAGACCAAGATGGCTACCTTGTGGTACACCAGAGCTAGCAGAGATATTTTTTGATAAGAGTCCTTGAAATTTTACCAGTTGTGTTCGATTTCGAAGGTAAGAAGTCAGCCAGCTAAGCAAAGATCCGGCAAATCCGAATTTTTGGAGTTTTAGAATTAAGGTAGGGTGGTCAACTCTGTCAAAAGCTTTGCTAAAGTCTGTATAGACTGCGTCAATTTGGCATCCTTTCTCCATTTTACACAGCACGTCTGAGATAAGGACTGTCAAATTCGTGGTAGTTGAGCGACCTTTTCTAAAACCATGTTGTTGCTCGTTCAGACGGGAGTCAACAAGTGGAGAAAGTTTATCGTACACAATCTTTTCAAAAAGTTTCGGAATTGAAGATAAGATGGCAATGCCCCTATAATTTCCGATACAGCGTCTATCACCATTTTTGAATATGGGTGTGACATATGAAAGTTTCCAGCAAGATGGGAAAACTCCAGACGAAAGTGATCTGTTGAAAAAAATATGAAAGGGAGTTATAAACTGCTCTACACACTTGCGCAAGAAAGTTGGAGGAAGAAGATCGGGCCCAGGGCCTTTGTTGCAGTCGAGTTCCGAAATAGCTTTACGTATTCCGTCACGTGTAATTTCAAATTGGCCGACAAAATCTGTAGGAGTAGGATAAGAGAAAGAGAGGTGTGAGTTTGATGGGTCTGGTGCATTAAAAATATTCTGGAAACTATCTGCGAATAAATCACAAATCTCATTAGGAGAGGAGGAAGTGATATCATTAAAGAACATCGATGAGGGATAACCAGTGGTTTTTCGCTTCACATTTACAAAATCGTAAAATTTTTTCAGGTCGCGGATTATATTTTCGCCCGTTGTCTTAATGTAATTGGCATAAGCCTCGTGAGACTTTGCTGAAAACTGCTTAGCAACTTCATTATATTCATCCTGAATAGCAGAACTAATGTCGATATTGTTTTTAATCCGCTTATAAAGTTTGTTCCTGCAATTTCGCAAATGCCTAAGGTCCCTATCAAGCCATGGCTCAGACAACTTTTTCTTTTTTTTTATCTTAGGTACATATCTTTCAACGGCGTCAAAGATTTTGTTATAAAAAGTGGAAATGGCTTCTTCAAGATCTAACGTTGAAAGAGTATGCGTCCAATCTATAGCGTCAAGGTGATGGTGAATGCTTTCATAATTAGCATTAAGAAAGTCATATACAATTGAATTATTGTACGCTCTTAAGTAAATAGAATCAGAAATGGGAAGTTCAACTGATAGTGCAGTGTGGTGTAAACTATTTGTAAAAAGATGCTCTGCGTCATTAGTTGGACTTACCACTACTTCGCCATAAGCGTTAGTGAACACTAGATCCAACCAATTACCATTTTGGTTAGGAGTCGGACAAACTTGCTTTAAATCGTTGCCATAGAAGGTACTCGTCAGGTTGAGGTCGTTGGAATCTGACAGGTTTACAGGGAGAAGGTAAGTATCAATTTCATCGGGAATAAAACATAGATTGGGGCGATTGAAATCTCCCAAAAATATGACTTTGTCTTTTTCGTTAAGAGATGATACGAAGGAGGATACTGATTCACATAGATGGTTGTATACTGATTCGTCGGATCTGGGTGGAATATAAACTACACCAATGTAAATCGACGTATTATTGAAAGAGATTTGAACAATTAAGTACTGGAACATTACGTTTGATGTGGTATCGATGCGTCTGCTTGGAAGTGTATTACTCACAGCAATTAAGACACCACCTCCTCGCGTCTGACCTGTCGAGCAGTAGTCGCGATCATCTCTGTAAATAGTCCAGCTGCTGTCGAGAATTTCTTCCTTTGTATGTGAATCATTAAGCCAAGTTTCGGTGAAGGCAAGTAAATTAAAATGGCACGATTTGGCGTCGAGATAAAGTTTAGATAATTTACCTCTCATACCACCACAATTGTGGCAAAACAGTTTGAGGTTTTTGTGTGTTTTGTTAGGATAAATTCCTAACAGGGTGGTCTACTCTTTGAGGAGATGTGGACGTCGTCAAGTTATTATTTGATATGGAATTTCCCGTTGCTGCAGTTGGTGCAACGTTTGCAGTCGCCTTGTTATGGTTTCTCAACGGACATAAATTGGCCACGTTATTGCAAGCTTTTAGAGGAGAGGAAATACTAGAAACAGGCAATGTCAGCATTTTGAAACAGTTAGAAGTAACAAAAGATGGACCTCTAGAGAAGCGGTCACGTATAGTTGTAGGAGGCTGAAGGTCAGTATCTATGAGAGAAGGAGTCTTAGGAGTAGATAGAAAGTAAGGTTTGTGCTTGGAGGAAATATCGCGGGTAAGGGCATTTGGGTGTATACATTTGTTTTTTACAATATTCTTCCTTGTCTTAC
Source organism: Nemotelus pantherinus (assembly GCA_963978885.1). Classification (NCBI taxonomy): domain Eukaryota; kingdom Metazoa; phylum Arthropoda; class Insecta; order Diptera; family Stratiomyidae; genus Nemotelus; species Nemotelus pantherinus. Next base: position 114,002,148 of record OZ022264.1, read on the forward strand.
TGCTAATTTTGCTGCTAACTTTTTTCCAAGGGCTGAACGTGATTCCTTTCCAATCGAATTTGCCATTATTTCCATTGAAGTCCATAAAAAACCAGGCATATTTGGCTGGTATAACAGCCTTGTACCGCTTAGGTGATTTATATTTCCGCTGGGGTAGTTGTTCGAGATTGTAATCGGTGATGCAGAAATCCACTTCCAGAAGTCTTCCCAGCCATCCATCATCAGCATTGTAAGGAACTTTATTCACGTAGAATGCCAATTGGTTTTCTTTGATGGGTATTTTCGAGCATGCTTTCCCAACACGATTGTGCCTGTTAGCAGTCTTAAGTTTTTGTAGGCGAGTGGTCCAATTGCGTTCGGACCAGAAAGTGCCGAATTTGTAGATCGATGCTGCGTCGGAATCTGAAGATAAACGCAAATCAGGGCATGGAGTTGGGGGTGCAGTAATATTTAACAGCTCTTTTATAGGTGAGGAAGCTTTGTCCTGCATAGATGTCCTCTTACAGGTTGTTGAGATGTTTGACGAACTGTTATAATCTACCATAAGTAGTTCCTGGTGTAGCGACTGCTCGTTCAACAAAGGATGTTTGATATTCTCATCGATCAGGGTCTGCTGGGCGACCCTTAAACTTTCGAGTTGGCCGCTCAGTTCATCGAATTTTAATTGTTGTGTGGATAACGCATCAGTTATGGAATCAAAGTGTGGTTTGATCATTCTCGTCAGTTTTAATTCTACATTTTCTAGCCCATCTGTGCTGCTAGTTTGGGAAATGTTATTTGATTTTCTGGAGGATGAGAATTGCGCAGCAATGGATTCTATTTTGTCCGCTAACATATCAATCTTTTCGTCCAGCGTGTCGAAAGACTTTGCGAAATTTATGTTACTGTTGTTGTTGTTATTTGACGCGGAAAGAGCTGACGTAAACCCATCGAAATGCTGTGTCAGTTCGATTAGAATTTCTTCATTTGCTTTTGTTTGGGCTTGTTGTTTCGAAATTAAATGATCTTTTTCAGCATTCAACGTTCCAATAAAGCTGATTATGCTGTCATACATACTCTTCATAAGTCGGTCAACATTTTGGCAGTCTGTGCAAATGAAGTGGTTATCAAGATAGGGATGATACCAATCCCTTGGAGCGCCCATGAAAGCGCCATGCAATTTTCTGTTGCAGAAAGCCTTGCAAGTAACAAATTTCAAGGTATTATCGAAGGCAAAGCAGTTCTCCAAGCTGCACTTGAAATTCATCATGCGCGCAAATGTTTGTGAAGGTGCCCAAAGGTATGCAGGATTTTTCGGAAGCGTATGATGATTCAATCGTAAAAGCGCCCAACGATATGCAACAACTTAGAATCAATTAAGATTGAATAAAAACTTTATGATTTTAAATGAAAGATTTATATTAAATTTCAATTTTGTCAATCAAATCGTGAAAAATTCAATGCAGAAAAAACACGTAACATCTGGGGTCGATCCGTGCGCCACCTGCGTGGAAGTCCGTTGATAGAACCGCTGAGCCACCAGCTATTTTGATGTCGATTGTCCAAAATAAAAACTAAATTAGATCAATTGTCACCTGATCTAATATAATAAATTTAAATTTTTTTTTTCTTAGTAGTTGATTTCGGGGATTATTTTTGCACAATATTTATTGGATTCGTTGTTTTTATAATGAGTTTCCATGTAAATTTCGGGGAGAAAAAAAAACCGGATCGCACTGTTCAGGATCGAACCGAAGGACTTTCACGTGCAAGACCGCAACAATTCAGTCGAACTACGGGCAGTTTAACACTTTGCAAATTTAAAATAAAACTAGAATGTCACGAGAGACAATTTGCACAGTACAAAATATTTTAACTGTTTTTTCGAAAATAACTGCTTTGGAAAATGAAAAATGAGAAATTTAACACTTCACTTAAGCACAAAAAAATTTGGAAGAAAGAAAATGGGGTCAGATAGCACTATTATGTGTATATGCACAGCTCAAGTTAGTTGCAGCAGAGAAACCGAGTCGACCCCTCGGAGTTTCGCTGCTGTCGCGATAACGATCAAAGTTCCGCGACCTTGGAATTTGACAACTTTACGTCGGGCTGAAAAAGCATTCACAAAAACGCCAAAAAACTCAGGAAAAGGCCGTCGAAAACTCGAAAAGTTCAGAACCGAACGAAGCAACGACAGAAATATGAGCTATGAAGCACAATATTAATGCTATAATAAATCGACTACACTGTGGAAAGTTGATTTTTGTCCGCACTATTTTCACTTTGCGTCACGACATGTAGACCGAAGGATTAGATCGTTGTTTTTGCGGCATAGTTGTACTCTGCTCTGTATCGGAGCAAAAAAACGCACCTATTATTTCTATAAAGATGAGAGAGCAATCATTCTTTTCATCTTGTTCGCTTTCCCAATTAATGTAAACAATAAGATCCTTGACCCCATCATTTCCAGCATCGAACCTTCATCGTTTTTTTATCGTAGAAATTTTGTATAAAAATCATGAAAGAGCAACCAGCTATGACCATTTTTGTAATTTTGTTTAATTTTTTTACTGAGTGATTATGTCATTAGATTTGCAAATGGGAATGATCCTGCAATGAAAATTAGCAACAACTATTAACGTTTTCAAAATTTGAAAAGTTTTGAGGGTGGTTACCCTAAAATTATTTTCACACGGAAAACTTCCAGCGCAGTGATTCAATCGAAACGAAATTGACTGGTTGGGTTTAACTTAACAAGAAGCCGATTTGGTATGTATTTGGCTTTGTTGCTGACACAGGCTAACCAGCATTAGCCATTTTCGTAAATACTGCATCAACAGATGCTTCAAATTACGTTCTCATATGCAAAGCATTTGCAATAAAAATAAGGAATCAATTTTTAAATTTTCCAAGATTTGAAAATTTTTCGGATGGCGGCCTCAAACAACGTTTACCCGCTGAAACTTTCGATGAAATCCTCCGATAAGAACGAAATTCAAAGGATAAGTTCATTTAAGTATGAGCTTGTTATGGGAAACTTATTGCTGATTCGTTCGGAAAGTATTGCCAGCACTGAACATTTTCATAATTTGTGTTATAGTTGAGTTTTGTTGCTTTGGATAAGGAAGGGTTGATATGATTCTACAAAACAGTGTAAAACGTCTTTTCACACTTTTTAGTCATTCAAAGACAATTTCTTCGAAAATTAGTTTCCTAGCGGTTCTGATGCGCTAAACTTTTTATTTGTTATTATGGATTCATGTGTTAATTATTTGATTTATTTAATTTTTTTTTTTCGTTTTACTTCTATATACTCATATAAAGTTTTCGATTTTCTATTTTGCTTTGTATTAATCATGTTACTTGTACTTGCTTGGTTAATGAATAAAAATAATAAAAATGAAATATATATATATATATATATATATATAATACACACATATATATATATATATATATATATATATATATATATATATAATACACATATATATATATATATATATATATATATATATATATAATACACATATATATATATATATATATATATATATATATATATATATATATCTATATATATAACTATATATATACATATATATATATATATATAATATACATATATATATATATCTATATATATATATATATATATATATATATATATATATATGTATATTATATATATATATATATATATATATATATATATGTATATATATATATATATATATATATATATATATATATATATATATATATATATATATATATATATATATATATATATATATATGTATATATATAGTTATATATATAGATATATATATATATATATATATATATATATATATATATATATATATATATATATATATATATATATGTGTATTATATATATATATATATATATATATATATATATATATATATATATATATATATATATATATATATATATATATATATATATATATGAATTTTTCCGAATCGATTTTAATACTAATGTTCTTCAAACATTAGTAAAAAGTACATTTAAGGTTAGTAAATATAGGTATAGATGAATAGATGTAGATGAACAATTGAAGATAGGCGAATAAATATAGATTTAGATGAATAAATAAAGATAGGCGCTTTGTGCCGACAATGAAGGAAGTTGCTCCTTGCCAGACCAGAACATCGCTGACGATTCACATCAAACGAACGCCGAGGACTTGACCCAGAAATGAGACAACCCGTAATTTGTATCAAGAAGAGAATGCGGATACTTGCTCTGCCGTGACTAATCAGCAACACAACACAGACCATGAGCAAACTAAGTATCTGGAGATGGCATCAACTCCACACACTTTCCGAAGTGGCGGGCAAACTTAGATTCGACAATCATTTCGCTTTAAAAGACCGAAGCACCTGGTCACGTTTGTTATTATTTTCGCGAAACGTAAGACAGCGATGACAAGAATGATGATCGGCGACAGGAATCGGAAGATGCAACGCCATCCCAGTTAGATGGTTGATGTGGTAATGATGCCGCTCCTTTTTTGAAAAAGAATTTGCTAAAACAAATTTCTATCTTTTTTCCTTTCTGACGCATGTGCTGGGTAACGAAAACTATCACGAGAGTTACTCTTATGGTGAATCTATTGGAAATCGAGGATAAGAGATTTTCGAACAAACTAGGTAGCAAGCAGAGATATTTACGCGGGCAGTGAAACAGATATCGGACGACGTTTAATTGTGCTAATGTATTATCTTCGGTGAATCCTGGCAAAACCAGAAGTAGCATGATAGCGACAGACGGGGCTACAGTCAAAATCATAAGTTGTGGTGAGGCTTTGGCGACGATAACGATCATCGATTTCTGTGTGAAGGTATCTGTGAAACGAGGCACGGCTAGGCAGCGATAGATGGCGGTTACAATCGGAGCATAAAGTTGGTACGAGGTATGTGCTAGCCGCAAAAGTAGATAATAGGTCCGTAAGAATAAGATTGGACTAAATAAGCTTAGTGATTTGAAACAGGATTTGTTCTATTGTGTGACGTGGCGCCGTCAGCATAAAAGTGAAAGAAATTAACATATATTTATATTGTTAATTGCTTTATGTAAAGCTGGCGTCATTCCTTTGCTTTTCAAATTATCACTTGGTGCGTTTCTTGTCGGGGGGTGCGTACAAGAGTTAAACATATAACCGTCGCAGTCTTCTTGCTTTGGGGCGACGGCAGTAGGGTAGGTTTTCAAGTCCGAAGCGTTTGGCGCCCACTCATGACCTATCTCACGAGCAAAAGCCGCACGAAAACTGCCGCCCTTGTATTCCAGTTGGGGATAAGGGGCTTTGTAACGTGCTTTGAAAGAATTCGGTAACAAATTAGCGCCCAACGTAGAGCCTTTAATTTCAGTTGAAACCGGATCTCGATTTCGGTTGTAAGAAGCGTTCAATTTTGGCTAACACGTGGTTGCAGTTTCAGCTAAAATTAGTTTTCAGTTTCGATCACAGCACGTGAACAGGGGCAGATGAAAACTACCGTAAAAACAAAGATACAGATACAAAGATACTAATCCAAAAATACAGCTACAAAGATATAAATTCGGAGAACATTGGCATGTGGTCATAGGCAGAAGCCTACGTATATAGTGATCCAAACTCAAAATAATATAACGTGTGTTTTCAATTTGATTTGGATCCTGCTTTCAGAGTGTTCATATGTATTTTAAAATAAGTTTTCAGCATATTTTCAAACATTTGGTTCTACCTACTGAGTGATAGATCAAGTAGGGTGAGTGTGCTGCTCGTTGTTGTGTTGATGTAATATTTTTAAATATATTGTCACAAATTCCGCATGGGCGAAGACTTCATTGTGTCACGGGAATAAATCAAGACCGGGGGTTAAGTTTCGATCTTAGATTATCGTCTTTATTTTAAATTTCCAATCGTGATCTCCGGCGTGGTTTTGAAAACTTCAGCAGCTAGCAACCCAGTTTAATTTGATGAGTGCCGCTATCCGATGAAATTTTCTTATTTGCTTTTGAATAAGCGAAATAAACCACGAGTAAAACTCCCAAGTCTTGCGTTTACGTGCTCACGTTCGCCCCATTTTCATGGTTAATTAGTTTTTGGTGGAAAATCGAGTAACAACAGAGCAGAGCAGGACCCTATTAGGCGGAGTGGAACCTTCCAGTGGGATAATATTTCAGAGCAAGGAGACGGCAGTGCGTGAGTAATCACTAAGCCGCGAAATTGGAAAAGAGACAGCTGGTCGGGAGTCGATAAGTGATCAGGAGGTGCTTGAGTAGTGTGAAGTTCTGGAAGACTGCCTAGTTTTGTGTGGTGCCTGGTGAAGTCAACAATTCTAAACTTTCGGTCCTTGGGGGTTTCTTACGGCAACGCGGTACGGTAAGAACAGTTCTAGACTTAGCCGGATAGATCAAAGCGATTTCTTGTATAGTAAAAGAGTGGGAGATACATACATAGTTTCAGCCTCAGAGTTGCGCGATCACATTAAGATGGGTCAGGCAACGAAAATACTGGTAGATCGGCTCAGTAAAGATGAGCTTGCCCATGAGCTGGAAATCCGTAGTTAGCCGACTGGAACGGTAAAGTCGATGAGAAAAACGCTTCGAGTGGCTATGAGAGCGGAGGCCTCGATCGATACCTCTCTGATTTCCGTAAGTGAACACCCTTCCACTCTCAAGGGGGATTTGGAAGCAGTAGACGGGAAACTCCTCGAGGTCCAGACATTGATTTCAGGTTTTCAGAGGGGGCAGCAAGCGTCAGAGTTTTAACAAATGTTCAAAGAAGAACAAGAGTATTAGAATAACTTTGGCCAAAAAATCATATCTCTATATATATATATATATATATATATATATATATATATATATATATATATATATATATATATATATATATATATATATATATATATATATATAGATATATATATATATATATATATATATATATATATATATATATATGTAAATATATATATATATATATATATATATATATATATCTATATATATATATATATATATATATATATATATATATATATATATATATATATATATATCTATATATATATATATATATATATATATATATATATATATATATATATATATATATATATATATATATATATATATATATATATATATATATATATAGAGATATGATTTTTTGGCCAAAGTTATTCTAATACTCTTGTTCTTCTTTGAACATTTGTTAAAACTCTGACGCTTGCTGCCCCCTCTGAAAACCTGAAATCAATGTCTGGACCTCGAGGAGTTATATATATATATATATATATATATATATATATATTCCAATTTTCCAATTTCACGGCTTAGTGATTACTCACGCACTGCCGTCTCCTTGCTCTGAAATATTATCCCACTGGATGGTTCCACTCCGCCTAATAGGGTCCTGCTCTGCTCTGTTGTTACTCGATTTTCCACCAAAAACTAATTAACCATGAAAATGGGGCGAACGTTAGCACGTAAACGCAAGACTTGGAAGTTTTACTCGTGGTTTATTTCGCTTATTCAACAGCAAATAAGAAAATTTCAACGGATAGCGTCACTCATCAAATTAAACTGGATTGCTAGCTGCTGAAGTTTTCAAAATCACGCCGGAGATCACGATTGGGAATTTAAAATAAAGACAATAATCCAAGATCGAAACTTAACTCCTGGTCTTGATTTATTCCCGTGACACAATGAAGTCTTCGCCCATGCGGAATTTGTGACAATATATTTAAAAATATTTCATCAACACAACAACGAGCAGCACACTCTCCCTACTTGATCTATCACTCAGTAGGTAGAACCAAATGTTTGAAAATATGCTGAAAACTTATTTTAAAATACATATGAACACCCTGAAAGCAGGGGCCCTACTCTGTAATGCGATTCGTATTTGAAACGATTCGCATTCGAACATTTGGCACTCCAGATTTCGATTTTCGCATTTTATGTTTTGCGCTGTTCGAATTTCGCATCTTTTTTGGCACTTGGCAATGCGAATGCGAATATCAAAATGGTTCGATTAGTACAAATTTCATTCGACAACATATTTGCGTTCGCACAGAAAGGTGAATGTGAAGAAAAAATCGAAATGTAAGGTTTTAGTGCAAGATATTTGTTATTGTATATGATTTCATTAATATTGATATTTTAAGGGAACAACCAAATGTAAAAAAATGCAAACAACGAACAGGCAATTTAAAATAATTGTAGAATTTATGAAGAAACACCCGGTTTTGGCAAAGGGAGCATTAAAAACATGCAATGCCAAGACAACTGCTGCAAATTTGTGGTCCAGGCTCACGGTAGAATTAAACGTCGCAGGAACTATTTTCCGCGATATGAATGGATGGAAAAACGTAAGTCGTACATCACGTTAACTGTGAATTAAGTTTGATGAAGATTTTGAAATACAAGGTTTGGGCAGATTTCAAGTTCCACACTAAAGCCAAATTGAGGAAAAATAAAATGAGTATCAGAAAAACTGGCGGTGGGCTCTCAACACATTGTCCATTGTCAGTATTGGAGAAGGAGGTGGTTAATTTGATACCTCTTAGCCAAACTGTCCAATGCATTAGTGAAGCAGTACGTTTTGGAATTGCTCGAGTTCACACTGTAAGTGGGGAGAGTACAAATACTGTGGGAAACAGCCCGGCTATCGAATTATCTTCTGAAAGCATTCCACCAAGTTTATCTGCCCCAGGGAATACTCCAAGAACGCAGCATCGAATAGGAAGAAACGATCTTCTGGAAAAACAAGTGGAGAATCAGATTAAATACCAAGAAAATTCCATAAATATTTTAAATAATATTAATGAATATTTAAATAATATTTCAAAATATTATTTTAATCATTTCGAACACGATGTGTCTAGGACATAGCACTTTCTCAATGGCCAAGCAAACACCGGAAAAACAACTTGAAAATGTTTGTTGTGCAAGTCCTACATGACAATCATGTCCAATTTGGTGCTGGTAGCCGCCTTGGGCCAGGAATTTCAAAGCTGCAGATAGTTTGACTATTGCAAATCTTTGCCACACTTTTTATTCACGCTCAATGCTACTGAGCATGTATGTACATAAACGCGTCCTTATTAAATCGAAAATGTTTAATAAAGCTGGAAGAACAAAAAACGTTTAGTGCGTACATTACCTTCCTCTCACATACTATAACTTTTGTTACAGAGACTCATTATATTTGAATGGTTTCTACGGATTTTCCGCTGAATCCTCTCTTTGTTATAACTTCCTTGATGAAACCACAATGCAACCGAATCCATTTTTTTAATGTAGTTTCACTTTTTTGACGTATACATGAAAGTGTTGCATATATTTTAGAAAACTGATGAAACATACTTAGTTGGCAATGCCACCACAGATGCGAACGAATTACAGAGTGACAATTTGCTATCGAATCGCATTTTGCTTTCGAATCGCATTGCCTTTCGAATCGCATTACAGAGTAGGGCCCCTGGATCCAAATCAAATTGAAAACACACGTTAGATTATTTTGAGCTTGGATCACTATATACATAGGCTTCTGCCTATGACCACATGCCAATGTTCTCCGAATTTATATCTTTGTAGCTGTATTTTTGGATTAGTATCTTTGTATCTGTATCTTTGTTTTTACGATAGTTTTCATCTGCCCCTGTTCACGTGCTGTGATCGAAACTGAAAACTACTTTTAGCTGAAACTGCAACCACGTGTTAGCCAAAATTGAACGCTTCTTACAACCGAAATCGAGATCCGGTTTCAACTGAAATTAAAGGCTCTACGTTGGGCGCTAATTTGTTACCGAATTCTTTCAAAGCACGTTACAAAGCCCCTTATCCCCAACTGGAATACAAGGACGGCAGTTTTCGTGCGGCTTTTGCTCGTGAGATAGGTCATGAGTGGGCGCCAAACGCTTCGGACTTGAAAACCTACCCTACTGCCGTCGCCCCAAAGCAAGAAGACTGCGACGGTTATATGTTTAACTCTTGTACGCACCCCCCGACAAGAAACGCACCAAGTGATAATTTGAAAAGCAAAGGAATTTCGCCAGCTTTACATACAGCAATTTATAATATAAATATATGTTAATTTCTTTCACTTTTATGCTGACGGCGCCGCGTCACACAATAGAACAAGTCCTGTTTCAAATCACTAAGCTTATCTAGTCCAATCTTATTCTTACGGACCTATTATCTACTTTTGCGGCTAGCACATGCCTCGTACCAACTTTATGCTCCGATTGTAACCGCCATCTATCGCTGCCTAGCCGTGCCTCGTTTCACAGATACCTTCACACAGAAATCGATGATCGTTATCGTCGCCGAAGCCTCACCACATCTTATGATTTTGACTGTAGCCCCGTCTGTCGCTATCATTCTACTTCTGGTTTTGCCAGGATTCACCGAAGATAATACATTAGCACAATTAAACATCGTCCGATGTCTGTTTCACTGCCCGCGTAAATATCTCTGCTTGCTACCTAGCTTGTTCGCCAATCTCCAATCCTCGATTTTCAATAGATTCACCATAAAAGTAACTCTCGGGATAGTTTTAGTTACCCAGCACATGCGTCAGAAAGGAAAAAAGATAGAAATTTGTTTTAGCAAATTCTTTTTCAAAGAAGGAGCGGCATCATTACCACATCAACCATCTAACTGGGATTGCGTTGCATATTCCGATTCCTGTCGCCGATCATCATTCTTGTCATCGCTGTCTTACGTTTCGCGAAAATAGTAACAAACGTGACCAGGTGCGGCGTTCTTTTAAAGCGAAATGATTGTCGAATCTAAGTTTGCCCGCCACTTCGGAAAGTGTGTGCTGTTGGTGCCATCTCCAGATACTTAGCTTGCTCATGGTCTGAGTTGTGTTGCTGATAAGTCACGGCAGAACAAGTATCCGCATTCGCTTCTTAATACAAATTACGGGTTGTCTCATTTCTGGGCCAAGTCATCGGCGTTCGTTTGATGTGAATCGTCGGCGATGGCCTGGTCTGGCGACGAGCAACTTCCTTCATCGTCGGCACAAAGTGCATATCTTTATTTATTCATCTAAATCTATATTTATTCGCCTATCTTCAATTGTTCATCTATATCTATTCATCTATACTTATATTTACTAACCTTAAATGTACTTTTTACTAACCTTAAATGTTTGAAGAACATTAGTATTAAAATCGATTCGGAAAAGTTCATATTGCCATATACATATATATATATATATATATATATATATATATATATATATATATATATATATATATATATATATATATATATATATATACATATATATATATATATATATATATATATATATATATATATATATATATATATATATATATATATATATATATTACTAATGTTCGAAGAAGAACATTAGTATTAAAATCACTTTGGCCAAAAATTCATATTTCTATATATTTATATATATATATATATATATATATATATATATATATATATATATATATTTATATATATTTATATATATATATATATATATATATATATATATATATATATATATATATATATATATATATATATATATATATATATATATATATATATATCATCAAAAAATTTCAGTGAAAGAATCTCAGGAACGCGCCATTCGATTGAGCTGAAATTTTTAGGACACATTGATGTGTATGCAGAATAGTGCCAGGTCTCACAAAAAGTTAATAATCTTTAACTCTTTGGCGCCGGCGGCCATTTTAGTGATATTTTTAATATACCTATTATTCCGTACACAAATAAGTTTTGCAAGAATAAAGTTAACGAAATAAATTTCGAACGTGTTTTACATGTGAATCGGATAATGTTTTGGAATTTTTTTAACCCCATATGTGCGCTGGGTGCCTAAAAATAGAACGGGAAAACTCGAAAATTTTTAAATTGCGATTACTTTTGACACAGCCATTTAATCATTACGCAATTTTTAGAACGTATTGGTATTATCCATTTGTAGATTCGTGTAGGTTTTAATGAGCGTGCTGGCAACTCTGTAGCTAGGGCAGGCACTGAAAGTGAAAACCTCCAAATCATCGTCTCTCTTGAAAAACTGCCGCTTCTTCAAAAAAAAGCCACTCATATGTAAATCTTGTGCTTTGTTTACATAAGCAAAAAAAAAATTTGATATGGTATTACGGGCACGCCTGGTAACCCTTGCCCAATTTACCTATATTTTTAGCATCAAAAACTTCTGTTCACGGAAACTCACGATCCAATGAGCAGAATTAATTGAAATTTGCAGAATGTATTGGTCCTATAAAGGACCAAGTCTGATAGAAGTGATTTTGAAATGTGGCTCGTTCTGTGCCAGTGGTGCCATCTTGAAAAATCACTAAAAAAGATAACTGCTTTTAGCCCTATAAATTCTGATTGAATCGTTCGATTTTGACGAAATTCACACAGTAGTTGGAACTTACTTTAAACCAATTTTGGTAGAAATTTGGTCGAAAAATTTGGTTGGAGCTGCGAGCTATGATAATTTTGGTGTCTTAAATTTGAAAAAATAAAAATTTGGAATTGAAAGCATTAAACCATCGAATTTCCAAAAACTGTCCGTTTCTTACAATATTACCAATCTGTATACAAATCTTATGCTTTATCTGCACGTTCAAAGTAAAACTTTGGAAATTTCATGTCGGACAAGAACGGTAACCCTTTCCCAGTCAACCTATATTTTTAGCATCAAAAATTTCTGTTCACGGGAACTCACGAATCAATAATCAGATACCATTGAAATTTACAGAATGCATTGGACTTAAGTAGGACCAGGTCTGATAGAAGCGATTTTGAATTGTGGGCAACTCTGTGCCAGTGGTGCCATCTTGAAAAATTACACAGAAAATAAACTGCTGTTTGCCCTATGAAATTTGAATAAGTAACCAGATTTTCATGAAATTGACACAGTAGCTGAACCTTACTCTAAACTCTGTTTGATAGAAATTTGCTTGAAAAATTCGATTGGTGCTGCCAGCTATAGTAATTTTTGTGTCTTTGGATTTGAAAATTCGCTCAGGAAAATAAAACTTTTTGCCCTATAACTTCCAGCGCAGTCATCAAATCAATACGAATTTCATACAATTAATGGAACCTACTATAGACATTTTTCAGGCCAAATTTGGTTGAAAAGCCACGATAGGGTTGCCAGCTATTGTTGGTCTTGCGTTTTTTTTGCAATATCTTTATTAAGCGGTTTTGTCGTAGAATTTTCAATTGGTAATAATATTGTAGTGACAATAAATAGCAAATATTAAGCTTTCCATTATTTGAAAAAAGTCGCTGCAGGTAATTCTAAATTTCTTTATGCTCCTTTAACTTCGAATGTAATATAACAACGTGAAGCAGATGTGATATATTTTTGGCTTTGATACTGGCGAAAGGTTGCCAGCACGAGTCGGTTATGCTACTTTTGTATCAATAAATGCTTACAGTTAGTATTCATACCGGAAACATTTACAATGAAAATAAATAACCGATGTTTCAATTCTCAAAGTTCTGCAAATTTTTCGGATCGCAGACCCAAACACCAACTTCAGTTACAGTGCTGCAGACACTGAGCATTTTCTTCATTGATGTTATATGAGATGCTGCTTTCGAAATTTTGTGAAATAAGCAACTGATAACGAATATAATTAACCCGTGTTTTGCTCACAAAAACGTTGAAATTCATGCCAGTGGTAATATCTGAAACCTTCCACCATATGAGTTATAATGCATTCTTGAGACCAAAGTAGAACGTGGCATTTGAAACAGTTTGGCCGTAATAAGCAGCTCATGTGGTGGAATATGCACTTAAAACCTGCACGATTCTTCTACTGTTCTTCGAACATTAGTGTTTCTAGCGGTTCAGGTGCGCTAGAGTTTTTTCATTTTTTTTATTTATATTCATTAACCGAGCAAGTACAAGTAACATAATTAATACAAAGCAAAATAGAAAATCGAAAACTTAATATGAGTATATAGAAGTAAAACGAAAAAAAAAAATTAAATAAATCAAATAATTAACACATGAATCAATAATAATAAATAAAAAGTTTAGCGCATCAGAACCGCTAGAAAACTAATTTTCGAAGAAATTGTTTTTGAATGACTAAATAGTGTGGAAAGACGTAATACACTGTTTTGTAGAATCTTATCAACCATTCCTTATCCAAAGCAACAAAACTCAAATATAGCACAAATTATGAAAATGTTCAGTGCTGGCAACACTTTCCGAACGAAGCAGCAATAAGTTTCCCATAACAAGCTCATACTTAAATGAAATTATCTTTTGAATTTCGTTCTTATCGGAGAGTTTCATCGAAAGTTTCAGCGGGTAAACGTTGTTTGAGGCTGCCATCCGAAAAATGTTTAAATCTTGGAAAATTTAAAAATTGATTCCTTATTTTTATTGCCAATGCTTTGCATATGAGAACGTAATTTGAAGCATCTGTTAATGCAGTATTTACGAAAACGGCTAATGCTGGTTAGCCTGTGTCAGCAGCAAAGCCAAATACATACCAAATCGGCTTCACGTTAAGTTAAACCCAACCAGTAAATTTCGTTTCGATTGAATCACTGCGCTGGAAGTTCTACGGGTGAAAATAATTTTAGGGTAACCACCCTAAAAACTTTTCAAATTTTGAAAACGTTAATATTTGTTGCTAATTTTCATTGCAGGATCATTCCCATTTGCAAATCTAATGACATAATCGCTCAGTAAAAAAATTAAACAAAATTACAAAACTCTTGCGCACCTGAACCGCTAGAAACACTAATGTTCGAAGAACAGTAGAAGAATCGAGCAGGTTTTGAGTGCATATTCCACCACATGTGCTGCTTATTACGGCCAAACTGTTTCAAATGCCACGTGTTACTTTGGTCTCAAGAATGCATTATAACTCATATGGTGGAAGGTTTCAGATATTACCACTGGCATGAATTTCAACGTTTATGAGAGCAAAACACGGGTTAATTATATTCGTTATCAGTTGCTTATTTCACATAATTTTGAAAGCAGCATCTCATATAACATCAATGAAGAAAATGCTCAGTGCCTGCAGCACTGTAACTGAAGTTGGTGTTTGGGGCTGCGATCCAAAAAATTTGCAGAACTTTGCGAATTGTAACATCGGTTATTTATTTTCATTGTAAATGTTTCCGGTATGTATACTAACTGTAAGCATTTATTGATACAAAAGTAGCACAACCGACTCGTGCTGGCAACCTTTCGCCAGTATCAAAGCCAAAAATATATCAAATCTGCTTCACGTTGTTTAATTACATTCGAAGTTATAGGAGTATAAAGAAATTTAGAATTACCTGCAGCGAGTTTTTTCAAATGATCGAAAGCTTAATATTTGCTGTTTATTGTCACTACAATATCATTACCATTTGAAAATTCTACGATAAAACCGCTTAATAAAGATATTGCAATTAAACACAAAACCAACAATAGCTGGACACCCTATCGTGGCTTTTCAACCAAATTTGGCCTGAATAATGTTTATGACAGGTTTCATTAATTGTATGAAATTCGTATTGATTTCATGACTGCACTGGAAGTTATAGTGCAAAAAGTTTCATTTTCCTGAGCGAATTTTCAAAACCAAAGACACAAAAATTACCATAGCTGGCAGCACTAATCAAATTTTTTAACCAAATTTCCATTAAACAGAGATTAGAGTTAGGTTTAGCTACTGTGCCAATTTCATGAAAATATGGTAACTTATTCACATTTCATAGGGCAAGAAGCAGTTTTTTTTCTTTGTAATTTTTCAAGATGGCACCACTGGCACAGACTTGCGCACAATTCAAAATCGCTTCTGTCAAATCTGGTCTTACTTAAGTCCAATGCATTCTGCAAATTTTAGCTGTATCTGATTATTGGTTCGTGAGTTTCCGTGAATAGAAGTTTTTGATGCTAAAAATATAGGTTAACTGGGAGAGGGTTACCGTTCTTGTCCGACATGAAATTTCCAAAGTTTTATTTTGAACGTGTAGATATAACATAAGATTTATATACAGATTGATTTTATTGTAAGAAACGGACATTTTTTTGAATATTCGATGGTTTGAATGTTTTCACTTCCAAATTTTTTTTTTCAAAATGAAGACACCAAAATTATCATAGCTGGCAGCTCCAACCGAATTTTTCAACCAAATTTCTACCAAACGTGGCTTAAAGTAAGGTCCAGCAATTGTGTGAGTTTCGTCAAAATCGAACGATTCAATCAGAATTTATAGGGCTAAAAACAGTTATCTTTTTTAGTGGTTTTTCAAGATGGCACCACTGGCACAGAATCGCCCGCATTTCAAAATCACTTCTATCAGACCTGGTCCTATTTAAGACCAATACATTCTGCAAATTTCAATTAATTCTGCTCATCGGATCGTGAGTTTCCGTGAACAGAAGTTTTTGATGCTAAAAATATAGGTAAATTGGGCAAGGGTTACCAGGCGTGCCCGTTATACCATATCTTTTTTTTTTTTTGCTTATGTAAACAAAGCACAAGATTTATATATGAGTGGCTTTTTTTTGAAGAAACGGCATTTTTTCAAGAGAGACGATGATTTGGAGGTTTTCACTTTCGTTGCCTGCCCTAGCTACAGGGTTGCCAGCACGCTAATTTAAAGCTACACAAATCTACAACTAAATAATATTAATATGTCCTGAAAATTTCGTAATGATTGAATAGCTCTGTCAAAAGTTATCGAAATTTAAAAATTTTTAAATTTTAACGTCCTCTTTTTAGGCACCCAGCGCACACATAGGGTTAAAAAATTCCAAAGCATTATCCGATTCATATGTAAAACACGTTAGAAATTTATTTCGTTAACTTTATTTTTGCGAAAATTATTTGTGCACGAAATAATAGGTATATTAAAAATATCACTAAAATGGCCGCCGGCGCCAAAAGGTTAACAATAACTGACATTTAAAGAGACCTGGACCTATTCTGCATATACACCAATGTATCCTGAAAGTTTCAGCTCAATCGGATGGCGCGTTCCCGAGATTATCTCACTGAAATTTTTTGATGATATATATATATATATATAAAGAAATATGAATTTTTGGCCGAATCGATTTTAATACTAATGTTCTTCGAACATTAGTAAAAATGGTCATAGCTGGCAGCTCTGTCATGATTTTTATACAAAATTTCTACGACATTTGGTTCACATTAAGGTTCACATTAAGGTATCAAATGTTAACTAAAGTAAGATCCAAGTACTGCATGAATCTATTCAAAGTCTGATGGCTGAATCGGAAGTTGTAGGCCAAAAACCGGTTTTTTTTCTCATTGATTTTTCAAGATGGTACCACTGGCATAGGGTTGCCCGCATTTCAAAGTCACTTCTATCAGACTTGTTCCTAGCTAATACCAACATGTCCTGTAAATTTCATTATGATCGGATAATCCGGTCGTCAGTTCTCGTGAACAGAACTTTCGAGTGCTGAAAATAGAGGTAATTTGGTGATGGGTTGCCGTTCTTGAGCCAATCGGAATT
The DNA here is from genome assembly GCA_963978885.1 of Nemotelus pantherinus. Taxonomy (NCBI): domain Eukaryota; kingdom Metazoa; phylum Arthropoda; class Insecta; order Diptera; family Stratiomyidae; genus Nemotelus; species Nemotelus pantherinus. The sequence continues at coordinate 114,019,663 of OZ022264.1, forward strand.
TTGAAAACTTCAATTTGACACGATGGACAAAGGTTGAAATTTATTAATGATTTGAATTTTTTGTGAAAAATCAAAAATTTTTCAGGAAGTTCAATGATTTGAAGGATTTTTTTCAGGAGCCTGCCGCAGCTACAGGGCTACCCGCACTATCTTAAAAAACCACGTGTGCTAAACTTTAGTCAACATTAACATGCTCTGCAAATTTCACGATGATCCATTGTTTGGCTTAGAAGTAATGACAAATCAAAATTTGAAAAAAAATCCTTGTCTACTTTTTGGCATGCTGCACCCACACACGGCTCAAAATTTTCAACATTTTAACATAAACAAGATAAAAACATAATAAGTTTTCATTCCCAGACATTTATTTTACCAAAAATTTACACTGCTTGGAAATATAGGAGTACCTGAAAATTGACTAAAACGCTCACTGCCGCCAAAAGGTTTAGGATATCTGAATTCTAGCAAGTCGTGGACCTACTTACTATATACATCTACGCCCTCCAAAAATTTCAGCTCAATCGGATCTTTCACTCCAGAGATTATCTCCCTTAATAATTTTGGTGATATATATATATATATATATATATATATATATATATATATATATGTATATATATATATATATATATATATATATATATATATATATATATATATATATATACATATATATATATATATATATATATATATATATATATATATATATATATATATATATATATATATATAGATAGATATATATATATATATATATATATATATATATACATATATACAAAATGTATATATTTCAAATATGAATTTTCGGCGAAACGAGTTCAATACTAATTTTCTTCGAAAATTAGTAATAACGAATATATAAAACACTGACAAATAGCTTAACGTAAGGAGTTGTGGATGGCTTGAAAAGGGGAAGATTTGAAGGATAATTTTGAGACCGTTGGGGAATACAGATTACTTATGCTATTGAATATCCTGCAGCATCTATTTATCGGCTCATTAGCTGCGTAAGTAGTGGAATGTGGATATTCCTTAAGAAAACGAGAGGACGTGGTGCTCCATACAAGGTTATTTAACACCATTTTATTATTGAGGAACTCAACTCTGATAATGCCCCTAATGACGTTAACTTTGAAACAGGCCGAAATCATCGTTCTTCTGGATGCAAGTGGCTATAAGTTTAGGTGACCTTGTCGAAACTCATAAGGAAGAAGGGCGCAAAAATCGTTAGGGCTGTATAGATCTCTCAATGCGAAAAGTAAAAATTGCCTTTGTATGGACTCGAATCTGTTACTGTGGGTCTCAAAAGCCGGATTCCAGCAAATGGAAGCATATTCGAGAATGGGGCGTACAAGTGAGATGTATAAGGACCTTGTGACCCACAGGTTACGAAATTCCTTCGCACGCCTTTTGATGAAGCCTAACTGTTTGTTTGCACGGGAAAGCATTTTATCTAAATGCAAGGTGAAGCGGAGTCGCTCATCCAAGATAAAACCAAGGTCAACAACGATTTCGAAGGACACATTTTTCGGAAAAGCTAGATGTATATAGTAGTAAGGTCCATGATTTACTAAAATTCAGATATCTTTAACCTTTTGGCGACGGCGAGCGTTTTAGTTAATTTTGAGATACTCCTATATTTCCAAGCAGTGTAAATTTTTGTTCAAAAAAAGTATTGGAAATAAAAACTTGTTTTGTTTTAACCCTCCGAGTACACACCTATTTTTTCGATCATGGAGAACACTTGGGGTCAAATTGACCCCAAGCACTTTTGAACGTCTATAGAATCGCCGGCACTAAAGATTTTAATTTGAAAAAATTTGTAAGTATAGTTTGAGACCTTTTCTAGTAGTTCTTTTGCGAAAAACAGTTTTTCCGAAAAACAGGTTTTTTACTAAAAAATCGTTATTTTTTTTAATTTTCAATATTTTTGGCTAAAAATTTAGACAGATACTCTCAAGATATGATTAAGTCATAAAAAAATTAGATGTTTCTTAACTAACACCCACTTTAGTGGCAATATAAGCAAATTTTCTTTGCTTGGACAAATTGAACAAGTTGAACAACTAAATATAAGAATTTTCAATAGTACACCTTTATTTCTTTATCAAGATGAAAAAAAAAGACAATTAACAATTCACGTTTTACTTAAACTGTTCCGTCACTCCTCGTCTAACTGACTAACTCAACTCTGACCCGCTTCTCAAACTTCAACCAACCATACATCAAAAAACTGGAATTTCGACTTTTGAAACGAATTATTACTACTCTACAGTTAAACGAATTATTACTACTCTACAGTGCCACTGGCCACAGGCAGTGCATCCCGAAGTTGCCGACCGCCGTCCCATGCGAAGCAGGTCGAATCGCCGACATTCTCCCGGCCTAGAAACGTTTATAGACGTTTATAATAAGGTGATGTCTTCGAACCATTCCGACATCGGGTTTGACAGCTTCCCGCCTCTTCGTTCAACATGAAAATAAACTAAATGAGTATTATTTAAATAAGTTTACACGATACTTGTGATGATTTTGCGGTTTCCCCAGTGATGCACAGTCTCCCGGTCGTTGAAAGCCTGCATTTTTTTTTTTTTTCATAGATGAAACTGACGACTGATGTTTATGCTACCCATGGCATTTCCTCCGTATGGGTAGTACAACATTCACGAACTTAGGGTTGAATTTAATGTGGCGCCCTGACTCGCCACCTCGAACAATCAAAGGATGGGATAAGGAATATCGGGAATGTCATTTTGCATTTGTGCGAGTTCAGTGTTATGTGTGCTATAGATGTGTTTATGTCAATTCAGTGACATTTGTACTATATGTGTACCTACTAATTTGACGATATGTGTACTATATGTGTTTGTGCCAATTCAGTGATATGTGTGATATATGTGTATGTGCTAATTGAACGATATGTGTACTAAGTGTATGTCTCAATTTAGTGAGATGTGTGCTATATGTGTGTGTGCTAATTGAGCGATATGTGTTTTATGTATTTGTCTCAATTCAGTGAGATGTGTGCTATATGTGTATGTGCTAATTGAGCGATATGTGTACTATGTGTTTGTCTCAATTTAGTGAGATGTGTGCGATATGTGTGTGTGCTAATTGAGCGATATGTGTTTTATGTATTTGTCTCAATTCTGTGAGATGTGCGTTATATGTGTATGTGCTAATTGAGCGATATGTGTACTATGTGTTTGTCTCAATTCAGTGAGATGTGTGTTATATGTGTATGTGCTAATTGAGCGATATGTGTACAATTCAGCTTAATGATTAGTTTTCAATTGTTGCTCATTGTGATGTGGTAGAGGACAAAGTTTATGAACTGGTCTTCGTAAGATTGAGCTGGCAGTTTTCACGTCAACCACTCGAACTAAGCCGTCGGAACCCGGATACACGGCTGAAATACGCCCTAACATCCACTTGAGTGGAGGTAGACGTTCATCACGAATAATTACCAGTTGTCCAATCTCGAGGTTCGATCGAACATTTTTCCACCTTTGTCGTTGCTGCAAAGTATGCAGATACTCCCTTTGCCATCGTTTCCAAAAATCCTGTTGAATTTTTTGGACCAGGGTCCACCGTCGGAGGCCTATTAATTTCGTATTAGCGAGATCGTCCTGTGGAGGGGCTGTTAGAGCTCGGCCAATGAGAAAATGTCCTGGCGTGAGTGGTATAAGCTCAGCAGGTTTATCTGTTAAGGGACTTAACGGTCTAGAATTAAGGCACGCCTCGATTTGTATTAGGACAGTAGCCAGTTCCTCATAAGTGAGTGTGACATTTCCCACTATTCTCCGAAGATGGTGTTTTACTGAACGGACTCCAGCCTCCCACAACCCTCCAAAGTGTGGTGATCCCGGTGGAATGAACACCCAATTAACACCATCGTTTGCTAATAATTCAGCTACTTCGCGAGTGGCTTTATGCTGGTTCGCGATAAACGTTTTTTGAAGTGATGTTTTGGCTCCAACGAAATTTGTACCACAATCAGTAAAGATGTTCTTGCAGAGTCCTCGGCGTCCGATAAATCGTCGTAAAGCAGCTAAAAAGGCATCGGTCGTCATATCACTAACCGCTTCCAAGTGAATTGCCTTTGTCACGAAGCAAACAAATAGAGCGATATAGCCCTTATGTGTTTTTGGATTTCGTCCTTTGGACATTCGTATCAATAATGGTCCTGCATAGTCGATGCCAGTGTTTGTGAATGGAGGAGCCGGCGTGATACGTTCGCCCGGTAAATTACCCATCATTTGATTTGCACTCTCCTTAGCTAAACGGAAACATTTCACACATTTGTGTATGTGTGCCTTGACTGAATTGCGTAGTTTCGGAGCCCAGTAACTTCTCCGAATACTACTAAGTGTTGTTGTTAAACCTCCGTTAAGTGTTCTTTGATGATGCATGGAAATTATCAACTTCGTCAGATGGTTTCCGTATGGGAGAATTATTGGATGCTGCTCGTTGTAGGATAAGTGTGAATTTTGCAGTCGTCCGCCAATCCGTAGTATGCCATCTTTGTCCAGAAATGGAGTAAACCCTTTGATTTTGCTCTTATCACTAATTTCCCCTGTTGATTTCAGCGATTGAATTTCGTCATTGTATTCTACTTGTTGAACGGCGCGGAACCAGTAGAAGGATGCATTGCCTAACTCCTGACAAGAAAGGAAATTCGACTGATTAATTAAATTTTCACGTCGACATCGCTGAACAAACCGTAGGACATATGCTGTGATTCGAATGAGTCGTGCGTATGATGAGAAATCACAGAGGTTAATCACTGTTCCATCAGTGTTAGAAGCCTGTGCAACCAAGGAGGAAATTTTGCGAATTTCTTGTGTCGTAGTGTATGTGGTTTGGGTTGGCCAGTAGCTCGTGGGACCCAACAGAAAACCTGGACCATGCCACCAAAGTGTTGAGGATTGTAGCTCAATTGGAGATATACCTCTTGTTGCTAAATCGGCAGGGTTGTCCTTAGAAGCTACATGATGCCATATAGCCATGGGTACTAACTCTCGAATTCTGCTTGTGCGATTGGCGATGAACGTTTTCCAGCAACAAGGAGGTTTAACAAGCCAAGCTAACACAATTGTTGAGTCGGACCAGCAGTATACAGGAATTTCGTCTCGATCAAAGATTTTTCTGATTCGTGATAGCAGCTTGGCAAGTAAGGCCGCCCCGCAAAGTTCCAAACGAGGAAGTGAAATTGTTTTAATGGGAGCGACCTTAGTTTTCGCCATGATGATTGATAGCTTCGCATCTGATTCGTTTTGAGTCATCACCTTCAAATAAACCACTGCACTATACGCTCGCTCGGAAGCATCGCAGAATCCATGGAGCTCAATTTTCGATGCGGTTTTAGTTTGGAGCCAACGGGGTATGGTTATTTTTTCCAATAGCGGCAAATCATTTATAAAATTATTCCAGTCTGCCTTGTACTGTCCCGGAAGTGGTTGGTCCCAGCTTAAGCCAATTAACCACAATTTCTGTAGCAGAATCTTTGCCACGATTGTGACCGGTGCATACCAGCCCAAGGGATCAAATAACCTTGCAATGCATGATAACACTGATCTCTTTGTACATTTCTCCTGCTGGGTCTCCAGATGGAATTTGAGGAGAAGACTGTCAGTTTCGTGATTCCACTCTAGACCGAGTGTTTTGACTGTGGTTGCCGTGGTGTCCTGGAACTGAAGGATATTTGACTGCAAACGATCTTCTCGAGGGATCTTTTTGAGGAATGTTGCATGATTAGACGCCCATTGTCGTAGGTGAAAGCCGCCCCGGCTTAAAAGCGAGATTAATTCCATTTGTGCCTGAAGAGCATCCGTAATATTGTCAGCACCGCCCATGACATTGTCCACATATAGCTCCGTTTTTAAAGCTTTAGTGGCGAGTGGAAACTTCGCGCCTTCATCTTCAATTAATTGCTGGATCACTCGCATGGCGAGGAAAGGTGCTGCACTCACGCCAAAGGTAACTGTCCGAAGTCGCAAGTGTTCGATAGGTCCGGACGGGTCTGGACGCCATAGTATTCGCTGAAAATTCCGATCGTTTTCTGCAACTAGAACTTGGCGGTACATTTTCTCCATATCGGACGAAAAACTTATCTTGTGAAATCTCCAGCGAATGATGATTGAAGGGAGGTCTTGTTGTAGGCTAGGTCCCGTGTGGAGAAGGTCATTTAACGAACATGCTTTGTCTGTCTTGCAGGAAGCGTTGAACACGACTCTAAGTTTCGTAGTACTGCTGGACTCTTTGACCACTCCGTGATGAGGTAAATAATAATTTGGATGGGTTTTGATCTCATTATTTGGAATTTTCTCCATGTGTTTAAGGTCGAGATACTCCTGGATACAACGATGGTATTCCAAGCGCATGCCTGCGTTTGATGCAAGGCGCCGTTCTAGCGAATTCAACTGGGAGATGGCAGCATGAAATGAAGATCCTAAGTGGTTTGGGGACAATTTGAAAGGTAACGATACCACATAACGTCCTTCCGCGTTCCGAGAATGAGTCGCTTTGAAGTGTTGTTCACATTTCTTGGAATCTTCTGATACAAATGGCTGAAATTCTACTTCCTCCAGTTCCCAGAATCGTCTTAACTGTACATCCAGATCAATTTGGTTAAAAAATGAATATATATTGCGAGTGATTGGAGAGTAATGACGCACAGGACCCAGTAAAATCCACCCTAACGCTGTGTTTTGGGCTATCGGAGTCTCGGCTGGTCCCACTCTGAGCCCGTTTCGAATTATTGATGGGTAGATATCAGCACCCAAGATTACGTCAATACAACCTGGTTGAAAATACAGGGGGTCCGCCAAATCGAGGTTTCTTAGATGTTCAAATGACGGTAGAGAAATTTTAGAGTGAGGAAGCTGATCGGTTAAGGATGGAAGAACGATGGCCTCAACAGGCACAGCAAAGTTACGTATAATCGTCGACCCTAACTCAAATCGTACAACCTTTCTTACGAACCCTGTCGTCGTCCTTCCGATTCCAGATATCTGTGCTTCACTGACAACAGGAAGTGGTTTGAGTCCTAATCGCTGCATGACAGCTGTCGTGACAAAGCTCACCTGCGATCCAGTATCAATCAGCGCTCGTAGTGTAAAGAAGACCCCATTTGATTGCACTTTTATTAATGCTGTGGATAAAAGCACCGTATCAGTCTGATGACTGACTACGTAGGAAGAAATCGGGTCTTGATTAGCGCTGTTGTTTGAAGGGGTCTGATTAACGGCGAGAGCTTCATGAATTAAAGTGTGATGTCGCCGCCCACATTTAAAACATCCCCGTTTGCTTGGGCATTTGTTATTTGGATGATCCTTTGCTAAACAATTGAAACAAAGATGTTTGGATCTGATGTGTTGATACTTTTGTGTGGAAGGAAGATTCTGGAACACTGAGCACTTCCTTATATGGTGATTGAGATTGCACATGGAACAAGTAAAATTGTTCGCATTTGAAGTGGTCGCTAATGTATGTACCTGTGATTGTTGTGATCTGTAGGTTGAAGTAACTAGTCTCTGATTTGGTTGAGGTGCCGCAGCTTCTAAGGCACGAAATCGCATCTCAAGAAATTCAAGATATTGTGTCAGAGTGGGTGGGTCAGTTGAAGCGCTCAGTTTTTGTTCCCACAGTTGTCGAGTTTCAGATGGTAGCCGTTGAGTCTGCACATGAATAATAGCAAGATCCCAATTTTCCACTTTGACTTGAAGCGATTTTAATGCTGCGTAGCTTTCATTGGTGGAGTCAAGTAAATTTCGGATTGTGACGGCTGAGTCCCTGGTTATTGGAACGTTATTGAGAAGCACAGCTAATTGCGAGTTTATCAGCAGACGGGTATTGTCATAGCGTTTGCATAGAGCCTCCCAAGCCGGTTTATAGTTAGACTCTGAAATTGTATAAGATCTCAACAGAAGCTCAGCGTCCCCAACGACGGAACTTCGTAAGTAGTGCAGTCGCTGCACATCAGAAAGAGATGGGTCCAAACCAACCAAAGCCTCAAACAAGTCGTGGAAAGGTTGCCATTCGGTAAATTTTCCTGAAAAGGTTGGCAAGTTGATAGGCGGTAGATTGACTCTTGATATAGTCCTCTCAGTTCCACTTGGGTTTGTTGGTCTGATATTCAAATTATCAGTTATCTTTCCATAATAATCATAATAGAGCTCCTCATAGTGTGAATATTTGTCGTGTGCGAAATATGGATCTTCCTTTGTCGAATCATCAACTGACAGAACGATTTTAGAGTGAACGCGTTTGAAATTATTCCAAAGATCGTTCAGTCCTTCTAAACGACCCTTCAAATACCCAGGAGTCATATTGGCCTAAGAGCATTTCTTAAAATTAGTAACAAATCTATCGAATGAATCCATTGTGACCCTCTGGTTTGCCACCAGATTTTCAAACTTGTCTGACATGTTGAATTCTGCCTGATATCGAAACGCAATTATTAGAAAAGGCCAAATGACGATGCACACGTTTGAAATTTTTAACGTTTTTATACTAAGTACCGTTGGCTCAGTCGTTCAAACAAAGAAACTGGTTAAAAAACTTACTTTTTTCAACTTTAGCACTTAATATTTGTGTCGGATTAATCAATATTGCCATGCACGAGTATAATTGTTGTTCATTAACTGGCTTAGTTGTAGATCGCTTCTACTCGTACATAAATTGACCAGACGTGCATGTAGGCACAACTGACATAACTGAACAACCGCACTCCAATTATCTTTAGTATCGTATATTGATGTCGTCTATCAGTTTCGTGGGTTTATATAAATCAATTTACTACAATCATGTTGCACTGCCGAATTCCATACATCCCGTATGTTTCAAGATGCATTTATTTTGAGTCACAATGAATAATTGGAGACTTACCAGATAATCCGGTTCGAAGGACCAAATGTTTCTTAACTAACACCCACTTTAGTGGCAATATAAGCAAATTTTCTTTGCTTGGACAAATTGAACAAGTTGAACAACTAAATATAAGAATTTTCAATAGTACACCTTTATTTCTTTATCAAGATGAAAAAAAAAGACAATTAACAATTCACGTTTTACTTAAACTGTTCCGTCACTCCTCGTCTAACTGACTAACTCAACTCTGACCCGCTTCTCAAACTTCAACCAACCATACATAAAAAAACTGGAATTTCGACTTTTGAAACGAATTATTACTACTCTACAGTTAAACGAATTATTACTACTCTACAGTGCCACTGGCCACAGGCAGTGCATCCCGAAGTTGCCGACCGCCGTCCCATGCGAAGCAGGTCGAATCGCCGACATTATATTGGACCTTAAAAAAATTAAAAATTGTATATTGGACCTTAAAAAAAAGTATTTATTTTGCATATTTACGGTGGCGATTTCGAAGGTTTTTTATATATCCATATTTAAAAAGAAATTAATAAATTTGTTGATTTTTAATATTTTGAGCTTAAAATTTATATGGTTAGAATAACACAAATATCATCCCTATATAAACCGTTGCAAAAAATATATTCGTTACGCATATTGTTAGTAGCAATTTTGAGGGTATGAAAAATAATGAATTTTTTCATTTTTGAATAGAAAAAACTATTTTTTATTCATTAAAATATATCAAAATATTGAAAAAATAAAGAAGAAATCGAAAAATTATTCATATCCAACACAATCATTACATAAAAATGCCCGATGCTCGTCCCACATCGGTCGATCGCAAGATGCGCACACATCTTTTGTTTTGTGGTCCTGTTTTCGAGAGCACAATAAACATCTTGCTCTTTTATTGAGCTTTGGACGTTCTGAAGGAACATTTGGGATATTTATTCCTTAAATATTCTCGATCCCTTTTCGAATGTCTACACGTAGAATGGTATTATTTAATTTTTCTCGTAAATATGGCTCGACGAGGTGAGCCACAACTTCTTTCAAGGCAGCAATGGCAGATTTATTTTTGGTAGCGTCAGTGTCAGTGTCTATCGATAAACCGATAGACACTGAAGAAGAAGAGGGTAGATTACCATCGAAATATCGATATTTGTCACAAAAACTAAATATATCTAGCTTCGAAAGGATAAATCGATTTTTTAAAAACAGTTTTTACAAGCTGGAAAAAATTGGTACATATTAAAAACAATTATTTTTTGGCTATTTTAAATTAATCTATCAATTTATAAAGTAAAAAAAATATTGAATTTTACCTCAAAATTGACGTCGAGTACACATGGGGTCTATTTGGCCCCTTGATTTGCTTCAAAGGCTTCTCAACGACGACTGATGACATGGGACTGCATGAGAACGGTTTAAACTAAAAGTCAAGGCACAGAAATACACTAAGGAACCTACAGTACCCCCCTTTTCCCGCAGGCCTAAGCGCTGCGATTGGTCAAAAAGGTCTCTGGGGTCAATTTGATCCCCTGTGTTCTCAGAGGGTTAAGCTTGTTTTTGGCAAAAAGTTGGTAATTTTCAGCCGTGCGTGGGTGCAACGTGACTAAAAGTAGGCAAGGATTTTTTTTTCAAATTTTATTTGTCATTACTTTTGACAAAAACATTATATCATCGTGAAATTTGCAGAGCGTATTGATCTGGACTAAAATTTAACACAGATGAATTTCGAAGGAAGTGCGGATAACCCTGTAGCTGCGGCAGACTCCTGAAAAAAATCTTTCAAATCATTGACCCTCCTGAAAAATGTTCGATTTTCGCCAAACAAATCAAATCATTGATAAATTTTAGCTTTTGTGCATCATGTCAAATTGAAATTTTATAAAATTCCGATTTGCACAAGAACGGCAACCCATCACAAAATAGTCTATATTTTCAGCACTTGAAAGTTCTGTTCATGAGAACTGACGACCGGATTATCCGATCATAATGAAATTCACAGGACATGTTGCTATTAAGTAGGAGCAGGTCTGATACAAGTGATTTTGAAATGTGGGTAACCCTGCGGCGGTGGTACCATCTTGAAAAATCACTGAGAAAAAAAGACAGTTTTTGGCCCTTAGCTTCCAATTCAGCTATCAGATTTAAACGAAATTCACACAGTATTTGGATCTTACTTTAGATAACATTTGGTGAAAATTTGGCTGGAAATCTAGAATGGATATGCCTGCTATGGTGATTTTTGTCCCCTTAGTCTTGCGAATTTGCTCAGCAAAATAAAGCTTTTTTCCCTTTAACTTCCGGTCCAGTCATAAAATCAAAATGAAATTCGTTCAGTAAATAGATTTTAATGTGAACCAAATTTTGTTGGAAGTTGGTACAAAAATCATGAAAGGGAAAATCATGAATCACAAAAATCATGACTATTTCTGTAATTTTTTGGAATTTCTTTACTGAGCGATTTTGTCATTAGATTTACAAATGGGAATGATCCTGCAAAGAAAATTAACAATAAATAGGTCTGTTCCCGTTTTTTCAGTAACTGAATTTTTCTGAATTTTCATGAATCATGTGGTGAAGGAAATTCATGACAGTGCAGGAACACTCTCATTGCATTTCCTGAAAATTTACAACCAAAAGTGTCATTTTTCGGTTTTCGGAAGAACAATAGTGATTATAAAGTCATTGTAAGCGGTGATAAATTATCGCCACAAAAATATTTGACCTTCATAGAAACATTGCGCAAAAAAGATGTTGCTTGCCACGCACATTTGAAAATATTTACTCGCCCCACTCTGTTTGACACTTTTCAGTAGCTCAGACTCTAGTGAAAAATCATCGTACTTACTGAAAGAGGGAATATGTTCAGTTTTCAGTAAAACGGAGTACGGGAACAGCTTCATTGTAATTTATCGCGATTAATCGCAGTTAACCGTAGTACGGGAACATACCTAATATTAACGCTTTAAAAATTTGAAAAGTTTTGATGGTGGTAGCACTAAAATTTTTTTCACCCGTATAGCTCCATCCAGCGCAATGATTCAATCCAAACATAATTTACTGGTTGGGCTTAACTTAACGTGAAGCAGATTTGGTATATATTTTGCTTTGCTGCTGACACAGGGTAACCAGCTATAGCCATTTTCGTTAATATTGCATAAACAGATGCTTTAAATTACATACTCATATGCAAAGCATTTGTGATAAAAATAAAATATAAATTTTTAAATTTTGCGAGCTTTGGACATGTTTCGGGTGGCAGCCTCAAACAACGTTTAATTGCTGAAACTTTCGACGAAATCCTCCGATGAGAACCAATTTCAAAGGATAAGTTGATTTAGGTAGGAGCTTGTTAAGGTAAACTTATTGTTGCTTCGTTGAAAGTGTTGCCAGCACTGAACATTTTTATCATTTGTATTATAGTTGAGTTTTGTTGCTTTGAATAAGGAATCGTTGATATGATTCTACAAAAAAGTGTATTACGTCTTTCCACATTGTCACTCAAAGACAATATCTGATGCGCTAGACTTTTTTCAGTCGTACTTTTTTACTAATGTTCGAAGAACAATAGTATTAAACTCGTTTCGCCGAAAATTCATATTTCTTTATATATATATATATATATATATCAGCAAAATGATTAAGGGAGATAATCTCTGGAGTGGCCGATTCGATTGAGCTGAAATTTTCGGAGAACGTAGATGTATATAGTAGGTAGGTCCACGACTTTCTCAAATTCAGATATTCTAAACTTTTTGGCGGCGGCGAGCGTTTTAGTGAATTTTGAGGTACTCCTATATATCCAAGCAGTGTAAATTTTTGTTAAAGAAAAGTATTGGGAATGAAAACTTATTATATTTTAAGCTCGTTTATGATAAAGAATTGGAAATTTTGAGCCGCGTGTGGGTGCAGGGTGCCTAAAAGTAGGCAAGGATTTTTTTTCAAATTTTGATTTGTCATTACTTCTAAGAAAAGCAATGGATCGTCGTGAAATTTGCAGAGCGTATTAATGTTGACTAAGATTAAGCACACCTGGATTTTCAAGATAGTGCGGGTAACCCTGTAGCTACGGCAGGCTGCTGAAAAAAAAACCTTCAAATCATTGACCTTCCTGAAAATTTTTTGATTTTTGACAAAAAAATCAGATCACTGATAAATTTTAACCTTTGTCCATCATGTCAAATTGAAATTTTTAAAATTCCGATTTGCACAAGAACGGCAACCCATCACCAAATTACCTCTATTTTTAGCACTCGAAAGTTCTGTTCACGAGAACTGACGACTGGATTATCCGATCATAGTGAAATTTACAGGACATGTTGGTATTAGCTAGGACCAGGTCTGATAGAAGTGATTTTGAAATGCGGGCAACTCTGCGCCAGTGGTGCCATCTTGAAAAATCACTGAGAAAAAAAACAGGTTTTTGGCCTATAACTTCCGATTCAGCCATCAGATTTTGATAAGATTCATCTAATACTTGGATCTTACTCTATGTAACAATTGGTGAAAATTTGGTTGAAAAATTAGAATAGAGTTGCCAACTATGGTGATTTTTGTCTCCTAAATCTAGCAAATTTGCTCAGCAAAATAAAGCTTTTTTCCCTATAACTTCCGGTCCAGTGTAGAAATCAGAACGAAGTTCACGCAGTAAATGGACTTTAATGTGAACCAAATGTCGTAGAAATTTCGTACCAAAATCATGAAACGGTTGCCAGCTATGACAATTTTTGTAATTTTGTTTAATTTCTTTACTGAGCGATTATGTCATTAGATTTGCAAATGGAAGTGATCCTGCAATGAAAATCAACAGCCAATATTAACGCTTTAAAAATTTGAAAAGTTTTGAGGGTGGTAACCCTAAAATTCTTTTCACCCGTATAACTTCCAGCGCAGTGATTCAATCGGAACGAAATTTACTGGTTGGGTTTAACTTAACGTGAAGCAGATTTGGTATGTATTATGCTTTGCTGTTGACACAGGCTAACCAGCATTAGCCATTTCGGTAAATATTACACCAACAGATGCTTCAAACAACGTTCTCATTTGCAAAGCATTTGCAATAAAAATAAGGAATTCTTTTTTAAATTTTTCGAGTTTTGAACATTTTTCGGATGGCAGCCTCAAACAACGTTTAACCGCTGAAACTTTCGATGAAATCCTGCGAAGAGAACGAAATTCAAAGGATACGTGGATTTGAGTATGAGCTTGTTATGGTAAACTTATTGCTGCTTCGTTCGGAAAGTGCTGCTAGCACTGAATTATATGTGTTATAGTTGAGCTTTGTTGCTTTGGATAAGGAATGGTTGATATGATTCTAAAAAAAAAAACAGTGTATTACGTCTTTCCACACTTTTTTGTCACTCAAAGATAATTTCTTCGAAAATTAGTTTTCTAGCGGTTCAGGTGCGCTAGAGTTTTTTTTCTTATTAGCCTACCAACTATCTCTGGCGTAACATCACCCCCATCCCCAGAGAATTACGGAGTGATTATCTACAAGTAATACCTCGGACATATCGCGAATCCTAGTACGACGTCGCGCCATTTCTAGGAGGACTCATTTTATTAATTCACCAAACAAGGTACAAAATCTGATATAAAATAACAAAATAAAAATAAAATGGAAAAGTAAAGTGAAGTAAAAAGTAAAAACAAACAAGTTAAATAAGTAACAAACAAATGAAAAAAGTAACAAAAAGATTAATAAATAACAATCAATAAATAAAAACATTGACATATAAGCTATGGCTTAAGGTTTAGGGGTATGGATGGCATGCAAAAGAGAGGATTTGAAGGATGATTTGGAAATCGTAGGGGAATATAAGTGACTTATGCTGTTGAATATTCTGCAGCATCTATTTATAGGCTCATTTGCTGCATATGTCGTCGAATGTGAATATTCTTTTAGAAAACGATGGGACCTAGTGTTCCTCACAGGGATATTGATCGAAATTTTACTATTCAGGAATTCTACATTAATAGCGCCTCTAATGACGTCGAATGTGAAGCAGGCCGATATCATTATTCTTCTGGAGGCTAGTGTCGATAGGTTTAAATGACCCAGTCGAAACTCATAAGGGGGTAAGCTATTAAAATCATAAGGGTTGTACAGTTCTCTCAAGGCGAAAAGTAGAAATTGTTTTTGTATTGACTCGAGTCTGTCACTGTAGGTTTCAAAAGCGGGATTCCAGCTAATGCAAGCGTATTCGAGAATAGGACGTACAAGTGAAGTGTATAAGGATCTTGTGACCCACAGACTACGGAATTCTTTGGCACGTCTTTTGATGAAACCTAGCTGTTTGTTCGCACGAGAAAGCATTTTATCAAAGTGTAAGGTGAAGCGGAGTTTTTCATCTAAGATAACACCGAGGTCAGCAATGTTATCAACTCGAGTTAGCATATTATTGTCGAGAAAGTACGTATTGTGTGTGACCGTGCATTTCCTGGAAAAACTAATAACTTGGCAATTGTTGATATTGAGAGAGAGCTTGTTTATATTGCACCACTGATCAAGTGAATTAAGCTTGGATTGGAGAAAGGGGACATCCGATTTCGATTCAATAGTCTGATAAAGTTTGAGATCATCTGCATAGAGTAAATGAGATATGCCTGCTAGGACGTCAGATAAGTCAGAAATAAATATATTAAAAAGAAGTGGGCCAAGATGGCTACCTTGGGGTACACCAGAGGTAGCACTAACGTTTTTCGATAAAAATCCTTGAAATTTTACACATTGTGTGCGATCGCGAAGGTAGGAGGTCAGCCAGCTGAGTAAAGACCCAGCTATACCAAATTTCTGAAGCTTTAGAATCAAGGTAGAGTGGTCAACTCTGTCAAACGCCTTACTGAAGTCAGTGTAGACTGCGTCAATTTGGTATCCTTTTTCCATTTTGCATAGAACGTCAGAGATTAGAATTGTCAAATTCGTGGTAGTTGAGCGACCTTTTCTAAAGCCATGTTGTTGCTCGTTCAAACGGGAATCAACAAGCGGAGAAAGTTTATCGTATACCACCTTATCGAAAGGTTTCAGAATCGAAGACAAAATGGCAATGCCCCTATAATTTCAGATACAGCGTCGATTACCATTTTTGAATATGGGTGTGACATACGAAAGCTTCCAACAGAATGGGAAAATTCCCGACGAAAGTGATCTATTAAAGAAAATATGCAAGGGATCTATAAGCTGTTCTACACACTTGCGCAAGAAGATCGGAGGAAGAAAATCAGGCCCAGGACCTTTGTTGCAGTCGAGATCCAAAATAGCTTTACGTATTTCATCACGGAAAATTTCTAAATGGTTCACAAAAGCTGTTGAAGCTAAATCAGCGGAAGAAAGGTGTGAGTTTGATGGGTCTGGTGCATTGAAAATTTCTTGGAAACTATCAGCAAATAGGTCGCATATCTCTTTAGGAGAGGAAGACGTTATATTATTAAGAAACATGGACGATGGATAGCCAGTAGTTTTTCGCTTCACATTAACAAAATCAAAGAATTTTTTCGGGTCGCGGACTATATTTTCGCCGGTTGTTCTAATGTAAGTGTCATAAGCCTCATGAGACTTTGCTAAAAATTGCTTAGCAACTTCATTATATTCTTCCTGAATAGCAGGAATAACATCGGTATTTTCTTTAATAAGCTTATAAAGTTTGTTCCTACGATTTCGCATATGCCTAAGGTCCCTATCAAGCCATGGCTCAGACAATTTATTCTTTTTTTTTTATCTTTGGAACATATCTTTCAACGGCGTCAAATATTCTATTGTAAAAAGACGAAATGGCTGTCTCGAGATCTTGTGTTGAAAGAGTAGTCGACCAATCAGTAGTATCAAGAACATGTTTAATGCTTTCATAATCAGCATTACGGAAGTCAAATACAATTGAGTTATTGTAAGTTTTCATGCAAGTGGAATCTGGAGTGGAAAGTTCGACTGACAGTGCTGTATGGTGTAAACTATTGCAAAAAAGATGCTCTGCGTCACTTGTTGGACTAACCACTACTTCGTCATAAGCATTTGTGAAAACAAGATCTAACCAATTACCATTTTGGTTAGGAGTTTGGGAAACCTGCTGCAAATCATTACCATAAAAGGCACTCGCAAGATTGAAATCGTTGGTGTTTACAAGGTTTACGGGGAGAAGGTAAGAGTCATTTTCATCCAGAACAAAGCAAAGATTCGGACGATTGAAGTCACCCAAAACTATTATTTTATCTTTTTCGCTAAGTGATGTTGCTAATGAAGATATTGTGTCACAAAAATTGCTGTAGATGGACTTGTCAGATCTAGGGGGGATGTAGACAACAGCGATGTAAATTGAGTTGTTATTAGTGGAGATCCGAACAATTATACATTGGAAGAAAACATTTGGAGTGGTATCTACAAGCTCACTTGAAAGTGTGTTGCTAACAGCAAGTAAGACAATAATCACCGTAGAACAATAATCACGGTCGCTTCTGTAAATAGTCCAACTACTATCAAGAATCTCCTCATTCTTATGAGAGGCATTAAGCCAAGTTTCGGTGATGGCGAGTAAATTAAAATGGCACGATTTGGCGTCAAGGTATAATTTACTTAGTTTGTCTCTCATACCACCACAATTGTGGTAAAAGAGTTTGAGGCTTTTCTGAGATCGGTTAGGAAAAATGCCTAAAAGGGTTGCCTGATCTTCGAAGAGATTCAGATGTCATATTACTACCATTAGAAGAATAATTTATATTGCTCGTAGAAGGAGCTAAGTTTACGGCGGCCTGACTGGAAACCTTGGAGGAATGTTTATTAGCAGCGTTGGTGCACCTGCTTGAGGGAGAAGATGCCGTGTTAACTGCTGGGGGTATCAGTGCATTACTATTATTATGAATAAACGCATTGGAACAGTCAGATAAGGAAGAATTATCTGTTGTCATTGGAAATTGGGACTGAGTACGTGATGAGCAAGTTTTATGGGTGGAAGGAAATTGGGTAAAGGTGTGACTAGGGATACAATTTTTTCTTACAATTTTTTGTTTTTTCTTATACCTAGTTTTGTCGGTGATGTTTCTCCAGGGGTTGAATGTCACTCCTTTCCAATTGATGGAGCTGTTGTTTCCACTCAAGCAAGTAAAAAGCCAGGCATATTTTGATGGGATGAAGACTTTACACCGTCTTGAGGATATATGTTTACGCTGGGATAAAAATTTCACTTCGTAGTCGTTTATATGAAAATCCGCTTCGAGAATCTTTCCCAACCATTCGTCGTCAGCAGAGTAAGGAATCCCTTTCACAAAGAATGCACTTTTGTTTACTGAAGTCGTTAATTTGGAAGACGTGCTCTTATTGTGAAGAATATCGTTCGTTTTTTTTATTTTTTGTAGACGATTCTGCCAATCGTTTTGGGACCAAAAAGTACCGAACTTGTAAATTGGTGTTTCACCGTTGAGGTTTGAAAATTTTTGCTGAATAGATGGAGTTGTACCCTCAGCTTGATTCCTTATAGGCGATATTGCTTTGTCCTGCGTCCTCGTATTCATAGCCGTTGTGTTATTATTTATTTCCAACGTTGTGTTAAGGAGCTCCTGATGGAGTGTTATCTCGTTCGCTAATAAATCTTCGTCTGCATCATTTCTTGAGGTTTTGCAATGACGGTCTAAATCCTCCAACTTTCTGCTGATATCAGCTAATTTTAGTTGTTGCTCAGAAAAAGCGTCTGTGAGTCTGTCAGTTTGCATTTTTAACGTTCGTGAAAATTGTTCAAAATTTACAGGCGTACCTTTGTTGTTTGTTTGGCAAGTATCATTAGCGTTATTGAAAGTAGACAAATTCAATGCAATCGAACCCATTTTATCAATTAGAGTATCCATTTTCTTCCCAAGCGTGTCAGAAGACTTTCCGTGGCTAGTACTGTTCGATTTAGAAAAGGTAGACGCCAGACCATCGAAATGATTCGATATTTCCGACAGAAATTCTTCATTTGCTCGCGCCTGTGCAAGTTGCTTGGATATGATATTGTCTTTTTCCGAATTAAGTGTCCCAATATAGCTAATTAAGTTGTCGTACATAATTTTTAAGAGTCTTTCAATATTTTGGCAATCTGTACAGATAAAATGACTCTCCAGATACGGGTGGAACCAATCTCTGGGAGCACCCATGCAGGCACCGTGCAACTTCCTATTGCAGAAAGCTTTGCATATCACGAATTTCATCGTGTTGTCGAAGGCAAAGCAATTTTCGAGGCTGCACTTGAAGCTCATGATTAATTAATGAATTTGTCGATTCGATGCTCAGAAGAATCCAATATGATAAGTGCCCGAAAGTATGCAATTATTTTGACTTGGTATCATAGACAAAAACCAATTGGTTGGTAGGTAAGTGAAATATATGTATATATTTTATCAAAAATGCGGGCGAAAATTCGGTGCCGTGTGGATTCGATCGTCGTGTGGATTTGCCCGTCAGATCGGAAAGCGGTTGCTAATGTAATGTTGCTACCAAAACTGATAAGTTATGGGATTATAATGTCAATTTAACTTTTCAATAGCTCGGCCAGTGAAGTTAATTTAAAAATGTTATATGTGTTTATTATATTGCATATGTATTTGATTTATAATTGTTTCAAATTGTTTCAAATTGAAAGTGCTATTTTATCATTTAAATTGTTTTTTCTTAAAATCAAAGCGATTTATTTTTCCCAATATGTTAACTTACAAAAAGCTGAAGTACTGACGCGGAATCGAACTCGCTCTTTAGGGGTCAAGAGCTTGCAACAATATCACTGAGCTATGGCCGGTTGGATTTTATTGTTGATAAAATAACATAAAAACCAAATTTAGAAGTAGGATTAATTACTAAAACAAATGTTCTGTTAACATATGTGAAATTTACTTCTTTGTTCGCACTTTCCGTTAGAGCTGATTCGATTTATACACTTTCACTTAGGAGGAACATGAAAAAAGGCAAATATGCTAATAGAAATAAACTAAATGACCTTTACTAATTTGTCCAAGGTATATATACAACAGAAAACCGGGTCGACCCCTCAGAGTTTTACTGTTGACGCGATTTATAGGACGACGCAACGTTACGCGACCTTGTTTACTAACTGGTTCCTCACAGGGAAAAGAAGAAGGGTAAAAATTGTATTGCAAAGAAAGAAGGCACCCACGTTAGCACCGCACATAAAATCAGCGCGTCGGCACAGAGTAAACACACAGATAAATAAACAATGTAATGGATTATGATTTAAAAATATACGGAAATTTAATTTAATTCCGACGGGGACTACTTCACGCACGTCTGATAGATCGTTTGACAGAGACTTATGCACGAATTCGCATTGAATCTTTCTTTGGTTCTACCTACAATTATCTTTGCATCCACACTCATACTTATATATTAGGTAGTTCTTTTGCGGTACGACTTTTAGGTTTTCAAAACTTATATCACTATCATGTTGTACCAGTATGTATATTATTGCCTATTTTCTCTTGCTTTGTTCCCCATCACCATCTATATTTTCATCTATCCACAACTAATTCAACCTGCCACCGTAGTATGTTCGAACTAATAATTTTTTTGTTGTATCCCACCACCATTAGATTTATTCTTATTACCCACTCTGTTGTTGTCCTTCCTGGACCTGAAGTATGGCCATTCCGCCTGCCATGCAGCATTTTTACTGTATATAACCACCATCTCCTTGTCTTAATTACATAAATACTTCCTGTAAATTTCCCGCAATGACAAAAAGCAGAATTTATGGGTATGCCGTACATCCTCCCGTCCTACTCTATAACTTGAGATCATCTTCCTATTTCTTTATTCCACGTACCGTTTTAGATCTTTCGTAAGCCATGTTCCCGCATTTACTGCAGGAAAATGCACTTTCGAATTCGTGTCTAATGAGTGCTATGAGCCAATGAACCCAAATGCATGTTGTCGGGTACGAACAGCCAACGGTTGCGGTAGAGGCTTGATGGGAAGTGAACAAGCCATGAATCGGTCTTCTTGGTCAAGAAATAAGGTGAGGTTGGGACGTAACCAGGTGAACACAGAAACTAATTCCTTTTCATTTGCATCAGTTTGTTTTGCGGAATTTCTATTGGACGATTGTGGTGATTGAGGCCAAGCGTGACGAAGCCGAAGAGCGTAGATTGGATGGTGCAAAAATTAAATTTGACTAGTGGAAGGCCAGTTACGAAGAGCGCAATTTGAATGGTGCATCGAGTAAATTCGATTAGGGAAAGGCGAGTACGAGGAGTCTTGATAGTAGTCGATCAAGAAGGTCCGAAGTAATGAAGTGATCTAGTGGCGAACCAAATACGTGGTTCTGGTGTGTCGAGCGAGGAGCAGTGCCGCGATTACGGGGAACGACAGAACCAATAGAGGATCAACGAGTCAGGTTATGCAAATTGATATTTTAAAGGGATAATATAGACTTAAGCATTGCGACGAATTAGATTTAGAGTTCAAATATTGTGTAACGCGGCGCCGACGTTAGTTGTCGGAAATAAGAGTGAAACAGAATTTTGTAATCTCTTGTAACGCTGGTGTATTCAATGCTTGTCGGGGGTTTAGATTGTGGATACACAAACACCTACACTTATCTGTCTCACATTCACTACTCACCACACTACTTGACATCATACAAACCACATCAAAATTCACAAATCAAGTAGGCTAAGTTTAAAAATGATTGGAAAAATAAAAATAGAATGTCAATTGAGTTACAAAACTAGGCTGTTGATTATTAATAGTAACGGAGTTTAATATGTTATAAATAATTAAAAACTGTTAAAAACAAACATTGATTAGAACTAATAGTAAAACTGTTTGAATCAACATTTATTGAAGTTTGTTTTAATTGAAAGATGAAATGAATATTTTATTATAGATTAAAATATAAGGAAGTTGCTGCTTCCTATATTGGAGACCCCCCTAGGAACTCGTCTAGGAAGAGTTCATGGAGGACGACCTATATAAATGAAGTCAGCACTCATACGAATCATTTTGATCCAGTGATAATTCCTACAAGATTTTCATCCAGCGGATCAACACGAACATCAATCGCTGTGATTGAAGAGAGAAAAAAATTGACGAGTCAAAATTGCATTGAATCCAATGAAAATGATCTACGTCCAACATTGTCATTAAAATAAAAATTTTTGGCAACTACGAAGTTCAAAAAATCACAAAACGAATCGAAGCACAATCCGAGAACGAAGAAGAAGATCAAGAGGAATTGCGTAGAGTACCTACACAACGAAAAGAAGAACAATTGCAATTCTATATCCGACACTTGAAAAAGAAGATACCTAAAGTTTTGAGGCAATGGCACAGTAAGTACAAGCCAAGCTTAAACTTAAAAAAAAGTCAATCCAGGCAGTCGTGAAAGAAATCACAAAGACTCGCATTAATCGAAGTCTTATGTTCTGAATATTTTGACTATGATGCGTCGACTGTTGTCCGAAATGAAGAAATCTGCAGGTTTTGAAGATTGCATGATCCAATATATGTATTTGATTCCAAATAGTATGTAAAACAGTGTGGTGATTGCATAAAGAATATTGCATAAAGATAGATACATTTAAAAATCGGAAAAATTTTACATTTTTTCATTTTTACATTGTATGTGTAACAGAAGCAGTCAGATTTCGCGCAACTATCCAGATTCCGCAAAATCTGGTTATATTTGCGGCAAACTAGGCTATATAAGGCTTGAGTTCGAACCTAACATCATACAGAACTAAATTAATCTGTATATTTAATATTATTATAATCATAGTTACAAATATCACACCTATATATTCAAACACTAATTTCAGCCACCCTATTTCCTTGCCGTGTTCCGTTTCTATTTGTCCCGTCACGTAACTCCGTTAGAATGTCGTTGGACAATGAGGATGCGGTTCCCTCAGGCGCATCATCCAGTCCTGAAATTTTTGCAACATCCGTCAAACCACCCGTTTTTGGCAAGAAGAGCCAGCTTTGTGGTTCTCCTAACTGGAGAGCCAGTTCGCAAAAGCTGGTTTTAAGAGCTCGGAGACGTAATACCACTACGTGATCTTCTCGCTGGGCTCGGCGGAGCTGATGGTGGTCAGGGACGTGGTTGCGAGCTCGGATCCTGACACGCTTTACGAGGTCCTCAAGAGGGTGCTTGTATCGCGGCTTTCAGCCAGCGGTTCTGTAAATCTCAAGCACCTCTTGGGGAACCTCTCGGTAGGTGACAGACAGCCTTCCCAGCTGCTTCGGGATATGAAACATTTGGGAGGTGCTAAAGTCGGAGACAACCTGTTGAGGACCCTCTGGCTGCAGCGGCTTCCGGAGCAGATGCAGGCCATTTTAGCCTGCTCTCCGGAAGCCATCCTCAAAAAATTGGCGGAAACAGCCGACAAAATTGCTGAGGTATTTGTTCATCCACCAATAAATTCAGTCGCTGTTTCCCACCTGCAGTCAGAGGTGGCCGAATTAACGAAACAAGTTGCTGCGCTGACGAAACTTGTACATCAGCAAATAAGATCACGTTCGAGGTCCCAAGGAAGATCTCGCTCGCAGCCGCGTCGCCAAAGCCAGTCACCAGGGTCTGGCGTTTGTTGGTATCACTACAAATTCGGCTCCAAGGCTCTAAAATGCATCTCTCCATGCGCCTTCAAGGCTGGTTCATCTGAAACAAAAAACGAAGTCGCTGTTCTCTTCAGACGGTAAGAAAACGTGACTTGTCACCTAGCCGTTGTCTAATTATTCATGACAACTTGTCTAAACGACACTACTTAATTGACACAGGCGCAGATATTTCGGTGCTTCCAGCACCTACCACCGGAAAACTTCCACCTTCTGGTATGCGACTTGCCGCGGCAAACCAGTTAACCATTAACACCTATGGACAAAAGGTGATCAAACTAGATCTGGAACTCCATCGTGAGTTTTCATGGGATTTTATCATTGCCGATGTCTCTAGACCCATTTTAGGCGCAGAATTTTTCGGCCACTATGGGCTAGTCGTCGACTTGGCGAATGCTATCCTTGTAGATCCTCTTACTTCGCTTTCACCAAAAGGTACATTCACATGATACAAGTGTCCAAAACTTAGTGTTTTGATTGAGAAAACCTCTGATCCACGGATACATGCCCTTCTCAACAAATACCATGCCATCATGGTAAACACAGGGTTTTCACAACCCTGTAAACATAAGGTGACACACCACATTTTGACCACAGGCCCTCGAATAGTATTGAGACCACGTCGACTTGCACCAGATAAGCTCGCGGCGGCTAAGAAAGAATTCGATTTCCTGCTACAGGGAATTTGCCGCCCCTCAAACAGCTGCTGGTCTTCTCTGCTACACATGGTACGCAAGGCTAATGGGGAATGGGGTCCTTGTGGCAATTACAGACGCCTTAACGCCACAACCGTACCGGATAGATATCCGATCCCCATTATCCAAGATTTCTGTTATGAATTACATGGCAAAAACATATTTTCTATTATAGACCTGACTAAGGCCTACCATCAAATTCCAGTCGAGCCAAACGATATCCCAAAGACCGCCATCTGCACACTTTTCGGACTCTTTGAGTTAACCCGAATGACTTTCGGACTTTGCAATGCGGCACAATTGTTTCAACGCTTCATCCATGAAGTGCTACACGTATTTAAATTCTGTTTTATTTACCTTGACGATATTTTGGTAGCTTTGACTTCCAAAGAAGAGCATCTTGTTCACTTAGAACAAATTCTCAAAAGATTAGTGGACCATGGTCTTATAATCAATATGGAGAAATGCAATTTCCTTCGACCTTCAATTAAATTCTTAGGTCATGAGGTTTCGCCGAGAGGCATTAAGCCCTCCCCAGATCGGGTTGAGGCAATATCAACTGCTAAGCTCCCCAAGACGGTTAAAGACCTAAGAAGATTTTTGGGGATGGTCAACTTTTATCGTCGCTTTCTTCTTCACACAGCTGAGATGCAGCAACCACTCAACGCCTATTTTTGTGGTTCTAAAAAAGATGGTGCTTAGACATTCGACTGGTCAATAGAAGCTAGCAAAGCTTTTGACCAAGTCAAGACTGGTTTAACAGAGGCCATTCTATTGTCCTTTCTGGACTCAAACGCTGAGCTTGGTCTATTGGTAGACGCTTCAGATTCCGCCATCGGGGCTGCTCTGCGGCAAAAATGTCAAAGCTTTTTGCAACCCCTTGGTTTTTACTCGGCCAAATTAAGCGACGCACAAAGAAAGTATAGTGCATACGACCGCGAACTCTTAGCGGCTTATCAGGGCATTCGTTATTTCCGATACTTTTTGGAGGCCCAAAGGTTTACTCTATACACGGACCAAAAACCATTGACTTATGTTTTCAAACAAAATCCAGAAAAGGCCACACCTCGTCAACTTAAACATCTAAGTTACATAAGTGAGTTCACTTCTGACTTTCGGCAAGTCTCTGGTTGCAACAACGTTGTTGCTGACGCACTCTCTCGTCTAGAAGAAATCATTCTTCCCAGTACTCTCGACTTTTTTGCAATCGCCTCGTCCCAAGCATTTGACGCAGAGTTTCAGAAGATTCTCAAGGACTCTTAATTTGTTTTAAAGAAACAACCAATCTTTGGCACCAACGTCGACATTTTTTGTGAAGGGTCTGGCCCAACCATTAGACCATTTATTCCTCATACGTTCAGGAAACAGGTGTTCAACTCAGAACATAATATCGCTCACCCTGGTATTCGTGCTACAAGAAAGCACATTGCAACTAAATTCTTCTGGCCTTCGTTGAACAAGGATTTGCCACTTGGGCCCGAGAATGTCTATCTTGTAAAAAATGCAAGATAACCAGACATGTGAGCAAACCTGTATCGACCTTTCCTACGGTCTGTGAACGTTTTAAGGTCATTCACATCGGCATAGTTGGTCTCCTAACACACTCGCAGGGATACACTTACTGTCTCACCATAATCGACCGTTTCACACGTTGGCCTGAAGCAATTCCTTTAGCCAGCATTACTGCCAATGACTGTGCTACTGCTTTACTAAGCACCTGGATAGCTAGATTTGGAGTTCCCCAATACATTGTCACCGACCAGGGCAGACAATTCGAGTCAGCGCTCCATGCTGAGCTTGGTCGACTCTTGGGCTTCGAACGTAATCGTACCACAGCGTACCAGTTAAATTAAATAGGAAGGTGGTTCTTTAAAAAAAACAATCTTTATCCTTCACGAGCTGATTATACACTGATTCTTAAATCTAACAATTGCATTTTCGAAACATAAACAGAAATTTACTTATTTGCTAAACCTCACATGCATTCCCACGAAATTGCACTATTTCGCTGACAAGACTGTCTCGAGGCTCATATTCTACTTTTCTGTGGGAATGAGGTAAATTCGCGTTAACTCTTCCCCCATCAAATCCGGTTGTCTCAACCGGTGTTAGAAATATGGTAGGTCGTTGAATTTGATTTTTTTTCCACTTGGTTCAGGTGATCGTTTTTCTTCCAGATGTTTTAAATTTTCTTCCAAGTGTTTCAAAGTTTCTTCCAAAGGTTGTAACCTGGAGGTCGTGACTTGTGGGTTTTCTATTGGATGGCTGTGAGATTGAATTTGGTTCGAATTTATCATGTTGTTTATTTTCCAGATGAGTAATATTGCAATAATTAGTAATGTGAATGTTGTTGTTGTTATTGTTACTATTTTTTGGACCTCACCCTCTGTTTTTAGCAGCTCGATGTTTTTGCTGTTGTTTATATGGATGTCCTTGAGCATCTCCATTGATAGCAGCTCTTGTATTGTCTCACTTTCTGCCGATGGTTGTAAGATGGCAGGTAGGGCTTTTAGGGTGGAAGTCTCGTAAGATTTAAATACCTTGTTGTTAACGCTAATTGTAGTGTTACTGTACTTGATGAGGTAAGTACCATTGAGGCTGTGGAAGTTGTCTTCAATCGGCGGAGCTGATGGTGGTCAGGGACGTGGTTGCGAGCTCGGATCCTGACACGCTTTACGAGGTCCTCAAGAGGGTGCTTGTATCGCGGCTTTCAGCCAGCGGTTCTGTAAATCTCAAGCACCTCTTGGGGAACCTCTCGGTAGGTGACAGACAGCCTTCCCAGCTGCTTCGGGATATGAAACATTTGGGAGGTGCTAAAGTCGGAGACAACCTGTTGAGGACCCTCTGGCTGCAGCGGCTTCCGGAGCAGATGCAGGCCATTTTAGCCTGCTCTCCGGAAGCCATCCTCAAAAAATTGGCGGAAACAGCCGACAAAATTGCTGAGGTATTTGTTCATCCACCAATAAATTCAGTCGCTGTTTCCCACCTGCAGTCAGAGGTGGCCGAATTAACGAAACAAGTTGCTGCGCTGACGAAACTTGTACATCAGCAAATAAGATCACGTTCGAGGTCCCAAGGAAGATCTCGCTCGCAGCCGCGTCGCCAAAGCCAGTCACCAGGGTCTGGCGTTTGTTGGTATCACTACAAATTCGGCTCCAAGGCTCTAAAATGCATCTCTCCATGCGCCTTCAAGGCTGGTTCATCTGAAACAAAAAACGAAGTCGCGGTTCTCTTCAGACGGTAAGAAAACGTGACTTGTCACCTAGCCGTTGTCTAATTATTCATGACAACTTGTCTAAACGACACTACTTAATTGACACAGGCGCAGATATTTCGGTGCTTCCAGCACCTACCACCGGAAAACTTCCACCTTCTGGTATGCGACTTGCCGCGGCAAACCAGTTAACCATTAACACCTATGGACAAAAGGTGATCAAACTAGATCTGGAACTCCATCGTGAGTTTTCATGGGATTTTATCATTGCCGATGTCTCTAGACCCATTTTAGGCGCAGAATTTTTCGGCCACTATGGGCTAGTCGTCGACTTGGCGAATGCTATCCTTGTAGATCCTCTTACTTCGCTTTCACCAAAAGGTACATTCACATGATACAAGTGTCCAAAACTTAGTGTTTTGATTGAGAAAACCTCTGATCCACGGATACATGCCCTTCTCAACAAATACCATGCCATCATGGTAAACACAGGGTTTTCACAACCCTGTAAACATAAGGTGACACACCACATTTTGACCACAGGCCCTCGAATAGTATTGAGACCACGTCGACTTGCACCAGATAAGCTCGCGGCGGCTAAGAAAGAATTCGATTTCCTGCTACAGGGAATTTGCCGCCCCTCAAACAGCTGCTGGTCTTCTCTGCTACACATGGTACGCAAGGCTAATGGGGAATGGGGTCCTTGTGGCAATTACAGACGCCTTAACGCCACAACCGTACCGGATAGATATCCGATCCCCATTATCCAAGATTTCTGTTATGAATTACATGGCAAAAACATATTTTCTATTATAGACCTGACTAAGGCCTACCATCAAATTCCAGTCGAGCCAAACGATATCCCAAAGACCGCCATCTGCACACTTTTCGGACTCTTTGAGTTAACCCGAATGACTTTCGGACTTTGCAATGCGGCACAATTGTTTCAACGCTTCATCCATGAAGTGCTACACGTATTTAAATTCTGTTTTATTTACCTTGACGATATTTTGGTAGCTTTGACTTCCAAAGAAGAGCATCTTGTTCACTTAGAACAAATTCTCAAAAGATTAGTGGACCATGGTCTTATAATCAATATGGAGAAATGCAATTTCCTTCGACCTTCAATTAAATTCTTAGGTCATGAGGTTTCGCCGAGAGGCATTAAGCCCTCCCCAGATCGGGTTGAGGCAATATCAACTGCTAAGCTCCCCAAGACGGTTAAAGACCTAAGAAGATTTTTGGGGATGGTCAACTTTTATCGTCGCTTTCTTCTTCACACAGCTGAGATGCAGCAACCACTCAACGCCTATTTTTGTGGTTCTAAAAAAGATGGTGCTTAGACATTCGACTGGTCAATAGAAGCTAGCAAAGCTTTTGACCAAGTCAAGACTGGTTTAACAGAGGCCATTCTATTGTCCTTTCTGGACTCAAACGCTGAGCTTGGTCTATTGGTAGACGCTTCAGATTCCGCCATCGGGGCTGCTCTGCGGCAAAAATGTCAAAGCTTTTTGCAACCCCTTGGTTTTTACTCGGCCAAATTAAGCGACGCACAAAGAAAGTATAGTGCATACGACCGCGAACTCTTAGCGGCTTATCAGGGCATTCGTTATTTCCGATACTTTTTGGAGGCCCAAAGGTTTACTCTATACACGGACCAAAAACCATTGACTTATGTTTTCAAACAAAATCCAGAAAAGGCCACACCTCGTCAACTTAAACATCTAAGTTACATAAGTGAGTTCACTTCTGACTTTCGGCAAGTCTCTGGTTGCAACAACGTTGTTGCTGACGCACTCTCTCGTCTAGAAGAAATCATTCTTCCCAGTACTCTCGACTTTTTTGCAATCGCCTCGTCCCAAGCATTTGACGCAGAGTTTCAGAAGATTCTCAAGGACTCTTAATTTGTTTTAAAGAAACAACCAATCTTTGGCACCAACGTCGACATTTTTTGTGAAGGGTCTGGCCCAACCATTAGACCATTTATTCCTCATACGTTCAGGAAACAGGTGTTCAACTCAGAACATAATATCGCTCACCCTGGTATTCGTGCTACAAGAAAGCACATTGCAACTAAATTCTTCTGGCCTTCGTTGAACAAGGATTTGCCACTTGGGCCCGAGAATGTCTATCTTGTCAAAAATGCAAGATAACCAGACATGTGAGCAAACCTGTATCGACCTTTCCTACGGTCTGTGAACGTTTTAAGGTCATTCACATCGGCATAGTTGGTCTCCTAACACACTCGCAGGGATACACTTACTGTCTCACCATAATCGACCGTTTCACACGTTGGCCTGAAGCAATTCCTTTAGCCAGCATTACTGCCAATGACTGTGCTACTGCTTTACTAAGCACCTGGATAGCTAGATTTGGAGTTCCCCAATACATTGTCACCGACCAGGGCAGACAATTCGAGTCAGCGCTCCATGCTGAGCTTGGTCGACTCTTGGGCTTCGAACGTAATCGTACCACAGCGTACCAGTTAAATTAAATAGGAAGGTGGTTCTTTAAAAAAAACAATCTTTATCCTTCACGAGCTGATTATACACTGATTCTTAAATCTAACAATTGCATTTTCGAAACATAAACAGAAATTTACTTATTTGCTAAACCTCACATGCATTCCCACGAAATTGCACTATTTCGCTGACAAGACTGTCTCGAGGCTCATATTCTACTTTTCTGTGGGAATGAGGTAAATTCGCGTTAACTCTTCCCCCATCAAATCCGGTTGTCTCAACCGGTGTTAGAAATATGGTAGGTCGTTGAATTTGATTTTTTTTCCACTTGGTTCAGGTGATCGTTTTTCTTCCAGATGTTTTAAATTTTCTTCCAAGTGTTTCAAAGTTTCTTCCAAAGGTTGTAACCTGGAGGTCGTGACTTGTGGGTTTTCTATTGGATGGCTGTGAGATTGAATTTGGTTCGAATTTATCATGTTGTTTATTTTCCAGATGAGTAATATTGCAATAATTAGTAATGTGAATGTTGTTGTTGTTATTGTTACTATTTTTTGGACCTCACCCTCTGTTTTTAGCAGCTCGATGTTTTTGCTGTTGTTTATATGGATGTCCTTGAGCATCTCCATTGATAGCAGCTCTTGTATTGTCTCACTTTCTGCCGATGGTTGTAAGATGGCAGGTAGGGCTTTTAGGGTGGAAGTCTCGTAAGATTTAAATACCTTGTTGTTAACGCTAATTGTAGTGTTACTGTACTTGATGAGGTAAGTACCATTGAGGCTGTGGAAGTTGTCTTCAATCTTCAGGGTTCCATTAAATGGGTTCAGCAGAAAAATTCCTGGTGCTATTTCGTCCATAGTTGGTATATGTTGGTTGTTGACTTTGTTGCATTGTGCGGTCGTACTTCGCAGGAGGCATGGAATGCATGTACTGTTACTTATGTCTAGTAGATTTGTAGCCTTACATATCGAAAAACTATTTATTTCCTTACATTTATTTTTTGTGGCATATAATTCTTCACCATTTATCAAAACATCATTGTATTTCAAATCATTTACATAGTTATATTTTTTTACGGGTTTAATTAATAATTTTTGATAAGATTCACTTGTCGTAAGTGGAATATTTACGATATATAGGATAGAAGAACCGTTAGTAATTATTTTAATTTCCGAAAAATCTAAAGCCTCTTCAATTGTTTGGAATGGTAATAGTTCTAAAAAAGTTTCTGTTGCTAATTTAATTTCGGTTTTTGAAAGGATGATCGAATTTATGATGCCGAGCTTGGCCCAATGAAGTGCATAGTTAATATTAACCAATTCTTCTTTTATGAGTTTCAGCCGGAACTGAACGTCCAAAATGTAATTAATATTTAGCTCGGTATTATTTTTAAGTAGGTCTAGAATTTGGTTTGAAGTTTTGGTTATATTATTTATTCTTTCATTATTGAGCTGGTTTATTATCACTTGCTTGTTGTTGTTTTCTAGCAAGTTGTTTATCTTTGCTTTGATGGTGATGAAATCCTCATGGTCTGGATTTCCTGCTAAATACTTCCAAGCTGTTCCTATGAAATTAAAAGATCTCTTAGTCCTGCGAGGCTTCAGGTTTTCGATGAGATTATCGATTTGATCGATCTCAAACCTTAGGTAACGGGAATTGGGGTTAGATCCGAAATGGGACAGATTCAGAATTGATTGTATGTTTATCAAAAACTGTCTGTATTGGTCCATGTCGATGATATGGATTAGTTTAAAATTGCCATTATGAATTTTTGCATATCCTGAGTGGAGTGATATAATTTGCGAATTGGAGAAGTCAAGAATTTGCACACTTGCAGAAGCCTCACCAGCAACGAACCTGATTCAAAAACTAGGTTTTAATTTTGTCCTTGTGTATTGTTTTGCCTGACTCAGTGATAATTGTTGTGTTTCTGTTTTCCCTAACAATTACTTGCTTGTAGCGGGAGGAGAGTTTAGAACCCCTTCGTTTACTTTGTTTCACATAGACAATGTCTCCAGGGTTAAAGTCTTTAGGCGGTTTCCTAATTTTATTGTGCTGCTTCATATTCTTCTCTTGCTTTGATTTGAGCTTATCAACATTCGCGGGTCGTAATGCTTCTAGATCAACTGGGTTGTTATTTGTTGTTCTTCCTAAGAAAAGCTCGGAAGGTTTCCTTCCAGTTGTAGAGTGAATGGTATTGCTATACTCCAAAACCGCCCTCTCGAGGAGCTCCTGAAAGGACAAGTCTGATTGCTCTTTCTTGAGGCAGCTCATAATCTCCGCAAGGGTAGAGTGGAAGCGCTCTACTTGGCCGTTAACCTCACTTTTATACACGGGTGTTTTGTATGTCTTGATTTGGAGTTCGTCTTCCATCATTGAGGTGAGGGAGATAGATCTTAATGCTCCTTCATTGTCTATTACGACACTTTCAGGGATACAAAACAGAAATAGGATATCTCGCAGTGGTTGTTTCATGTCTTCAACCGATTTTGAGGGGATATTTGGAAAATTTATCAACAGCAGTCAGCACATGCTTCTTCTCTGTTAGAAAAAGGTCTATATGGAAAATGTGGCCCGAATATTGTGAGATAGGAGTCGGATTTAGAAGAACTTTTGGTGGATGCCGGTCGTACTTACTCTCTTTGCACGTAGTACACCGGTTCACAATGTTTCTGACTTTCGCGGCCATTTTAGGGAAGTAAAAATTCTCTAGAATTTGAAGACGGTTTTCTTCACTATTACGGTGGGCTCTTTTATGAATTTTGAGGATCTTTTCCTCTTGCTCTACTTCACTCGTTATATCCTCAACTACTTTCTGTGTATACCTGATTCTATAGTTGGCGAAGTGAGTCGGATAGACTTCTTGAACCTTTCCCATTATCTGTTCGCTTGTTGAAAGTCCATTGATAATGCTCGGGTTCAGATATCTTTTGAATATATTGATGATAGATTCCGCGCTGTAGTGTGATCTGATAAATATATGTCTTGTGTAATTATCGAAAGGCGTTATAATTTGGTAACTACCTTCTTCTCCTATCTGTAGAATTATTTGATTTCGGAAGACGTTAACCGGTATTTCAACAGTGGGTATTAGATTTTGTGAGGAGCTTTCATCACTGTGTTGGGTAACAGTCATAGAATTTAATGTTGATACTAAAGGGGGTCGTAATTATATTCTTCTAATATGGCTTTCCACCGTTTCATCTTGCTGTTATTGTTTTTATTACTGAGAGTGTATGTGAGAGGTTGGTGATCCGTGAATATTTTCACTTTCTTTGCACCATAAAGGTAGCTCCTCAGAGAACTTAAGGGCCATATAATTGCCAACATCTCCTTTTCGTTAGTGGCATAGTGCTCTTCAGTTTTTGAAAGAGTTCTTGAAAGAAATGTTACCGGCTTTCCATCTTGTGACAACACCGCACCAATAGCATAGCTCGATGCATCTGTTGTCAGTTCGAACTCCTTGTCGAAGTCCGGATATGCTAGAACAACCTCTTGGGACATTAAAGATCGCTTCAGTTTGTCAAAAGCATCCAATGCGGCTTTGTCCATATAAATGATTTTGTTTTTTGAATGTATCTTGGACACATGTCCATCTTCCCCCCTTAAGAGGGATGTCAGGGGCTTTGCTAGTTTTGCATAATCGCGAATAAAACGGCGATAGTACCTTGACATACCGAGGAAAGAGCGAAGGTCCTTGAGGGTTCTAGGGGCTGGAAAGTTGGCAATCGCTTCTACTTTCTTCTTGTTGGTCTTTATACCTTCTTTACTGACGACATATCCCAAGATCTCGATCTCTTGCTGCATGAACTCGCATTTATCGAGTTGAATTTTCATATGGGCAGAATCTAAGATTCTGAAAATTTTTGCTAGATTCTGAAGATGTTCGTTTTCAGTTTTCCCGAATATTATTATATCGTCTATATAGACGTAGCAGCTCTTTCCTATCTCGTCCCTTAAGATGTCATCTAATGCCCTTTGAAAAATGGCTGGAGCATTTTTGAGTCCGAAGGGCAGACGGGTGAACTCAAACTTGCCATTATTGATGAAAAAGGCAGTTTTTTCTATATCTGATTCTCGTAGCGGTATCTGGTGAAAACCGCTTTTGAGATCGATTATCGAAAACCACTTATTTTTCCCTAAATTGGCGAGAACTTCGCTAATTTCTGGAATAGGGTACCTATCAGGAATGGTGACTGAGTTCAGTTTTCGGTAATCAATTACCAACCGAAACTTTTTTTCACCCGATGCATCTTCCTTCTTAGGAACTATCCAAACGGGTGAGTTGTATGGGGAGCGAGACGGTCTAATTACTCAGTCCTTGAGCAGTTTGCTGACTTGTTTCTCAACTTCTGTTCTTAACGCCATGGGATAAGGGTATGATCTTGAGTATACTGGGTCTTCAGTTGTGGTTCGAATTGTCCCCTTGACTTTGGTGGTAAAAGTCAGTTTCTCGTCTGGTTCGGACACGAGGCTTCGATGTTGTTTAATTATTTGATGCAATTTTTCAGACTGCTCTAAATTTAAATGAGATATTCTCATGTTGATGTTGCTAACGTTTTCGGATTTATGTTGTTTCAAAGGAATAACGATATTGGAAAGTATCACCATGCGGTTTTCCTTAGTGTGAATAACCGCATTAAGATTCTTTAATGAATCATTTCCAATTATCCCATCGAAACCAATTAGAATTGGCAAGACGAAAAATTTGAGTTTTGGGATATTAGAGCCAAACAGATTTACAAAGACATGATGTGTGATTTCGATATCTCCGCCAACAGAGTTAGCGATGAAATTTTTTTTGTTCGGAAGTGGATTTTCTTTTAGGTGCCGAGGTTGAATATAATTTTTATTGGAGCCGGTGTCAATTAAAAATTTCAGTTCCTCTCCGCTTCTTAATGTATATTCGAAGTATGGAAGCGAAGATAACCTCAAGCTAAAAAATTGATGTCCTCTAACTCCTCGGACTGTTCGATATTAGGATTTTCCGAACATTCAATATATTCGGTTAAGGATTCTTCATGATTTGGGTCTTCCTCCGTTAATTTACCTTCATACTCATCTATTGCAATTTGGGTTTCTTCTGTTTCGGGAAGATTTTGTGTTTCTGTGTTGAATAGTCTCTGAGCCTTGTTGGGTCGATGGAATTGGCCTGATTGGTTTCGTTTGTTATGGGAAATTTGGTTCCGGGGTTTATTCGCGTAATTAATAGCTTTTGATCTGATTGTTTCGTCAACCTCCATGGGTTCTGGCCGTGGTTGAGGTTTGGGAGGAACGGGGGGCGTGTGGCTATATTGTGGCTGTCGGCCTGCAGGAGAAATGGGTTGCTGGTAGTTCTGATTGAATGCCTGAAAGGGGTAAGAATTTCGGGGATTATGAAGTAGTTTTGGGTAGAAGCTATTCCTGGGGGCTGGCATTGGTCGTGGCTGCAAGGACGCAAGCATATTCCTTCTGGCAGGAACAGGAGGTGGAGCAGGTCGGTGTATTTTCGGGGTTGCTCCTTGCATATTGTTTGCATGTTGTGCACGATAGTCCATATTCTGCAACCACAAGCACAGATGTAGAGCTTGAGGTAAGTCTGCAGGTTCTCTTATGCTTAGTAATCTGGGTAAGTCTCCTTTAAGGCCTCTGACAAACGTATCAAGGGCCTTATCTCGATAAGATTGCGGCATGATATTGAGTGACTCTTGACCCAGTTCCATAGATGATAATTTATTTAAGATAAAGGACAGGTAATGGTATACCTCCTGGTAAAATTGAGGGATACTATTGTGCCCCTGGACTAGAGTAGTCATCTGATACTCGAGGGTGCTAAGATCTCTTTTATCTGCGTAATGCAACGTCAGATATTTTGAGATCTTTTCCCAATTCAGGGGGGTGTTGTAGGACTCGAGTGCTACATCTGCCTGTCCAACAACTTTATTTCTTATTACGGAGAGGATTCCGTAATATTTAGGGGTTCCTCTTAGGTGTTCATATAAATTAAGGATCCTTTCAACGCTTTTGCGCCATGAACCGAATTCGCCGGGCTCGCCAGAAAAGCATCTCAGGCTCTTCACGACGTCCGGTATTTTGTCCATTTCGGTAAGGTTAATATCTGCTCCGCGGTTTATGGGAACATCGACATCGTTATTAATATCTGAGGCAGGGTTCATTATGGAATTGAACAATTGCCTCCCTTGAGTTTGAATGGTATCAGTCACTAACCTGGAAATTAGAAGGACCAGATCTTGATTGTTTAATTGAATGATCTGACCTGCTGGAGTGGCTCTGCCTCCGGTGGCTGTGGCGCAGGTGACGAGATGTTGCCGTCAGTCATGCCGCCAAGTCTGGCGGGACGAATAAGGTTATTAGGGTTCGACATTACTGCAAGGAACGAAGCAGGAAGAATTCGATTGAACGATGATACCTCAATATAAGAATTGTACGCAAAAAGCAATAATATTCCAGCCCAAATTTAAAAAAGACGTGGAACAACGCCGATAATCAAACAATGGAACAAGAACAATACCACAACAATTATTTTTCTAAAACGCAAAGAATTGGAAAACTATTTCCAACACTACACTATTGTGTTGTAAAAATTTTTCGCGAGATTCTGGACACGGAGAATATAACAATTTTTCCTTTTAGATCGGTTCAATTAGATTAAATGCTTCAAAACTATCAAAATTATTCCGCACAAAACAAATTTTTCTCTACGGCAAGGGCAAACTAAAATCTTTCACTACTGAAATATTCCACTTTTACACAAATATCAACCGCGTTCATAGGACTTGCACAAAATAGTTAAAATATAGTTTTTATATTTATATGACTTCATTCACTAATATTGTATATTAAGTTTCAATTCAATAGGATTTCATTCACTAAAATTGTATATTTAATTTCAATTCAATATGATTTCATTCACTAATATTTGATTCAATTCAATTTAAATATTCATAATTCTCACAATAGATTTGTTTAACGAATTCAATATTCATATAACTTCATTAATTTAATTTCAATTTTGTTTATTCTTAATACTATTCTTACATAATCCAGAACACAGCTTCCATGGTTGAGTTCGGTGCCACTACAATATACCGCTAGACTTATCCTTTTTGCTTTTCCGCTACTGGGAGTCTTCTTTGGTATGTCCGCCACGTTTTCTCCTAGTTTGGTTAACAGGAACGCATATGTACGCTAATTCACTCGTGAAAGAATCTTCTGTTCTTGGTTTTCGAACTGGATTTTTATGAAAACTTTCGCGTTAAATTAAAACCAACCGCTTGATTTTCGCGTGGTATTACGTACTTTTAAATCTCGACTTGATTTTTGCGGATTTAAATTTGGTTAAAGTATGATGGGTTGATCGCCGGCCTCTTCGATCAAATTAAAGGGGATCTAGGCTTCCATGCCAGGATACTTTTAACCAACGCGACGTTTGTAGGGCCCCACGTTGGGCGCCAGTTAAATTAAATAGGAAGGTGGTTCTTTAAAAAAAAACAATCTTTATTCTTCGCGAGCTGATAACAGACTGATTCTTAAATCTAACAATTGCATTTTCGAAACATAAACAGAAATTTACTTATTTGCTAAACCTCACATGCATTCCCACAAAATTGCACTATTTCGCTGACAAGACTGTCTGGAGGCTCATATTCCACTTTTCTGTGGGAATGAGGTAAATTCGCGTTAACTTACCACCCTCAGGCCAACGGTTTCTTAGAAAGATGGCATCGTACACTTAAATCGGCTATCATGGCTCACAGCGATGTTTTTTGGACTAGAACACTTCCTATAATTCTTCTTGGATTACGATCTCTAATCCAAGAAGAATTCACAGCATCACCGCCACAACTCCTGTACGGAGACAACCTGCGTCTTCCTAGTGATTTTCTTCAAGAAAATCCTAGGAAGATTAGCCAAACAGAATTTGCCAACGAACTTTCGGCTACAATGGCAAAACTTCGACCGGTTGATGCTAAACATCACACAACACCGAAGATATTCATCTTCAAGCAACTCGACTCTTGCTTCGAGTCGACTCTGTTCGTCCACCACTCAATCCACCGTATGACGGTCCTTTCAAAGTCCTAGCCAGACATACCAATTATTACACTCTGGAAATCAGAAACAAATCCGTCAATGGTTCGATTAACAGGCTCAAGCCTCCTCTACGGAACCTGATGACAAACCTTCCACGAACCAACAAACATCAGGTACTTTGACGGCACTATAACAACCTTCAGCTCCCGAAAAGAGACCGGCGAGGAAGGTTACATTCGCCCCCTACGTCTCTCTAGCTGGGCGAACCACAAAGGTGCCACTATCCTACGCCTCGCGATAATGCGTAAAACGCTGGCAGGGGAGTATTGTAGATACACAAACACCTATACTTATCATTCTCACATTCACTACTCACCACACTACTTGACATCATACACACTTCATCAAAATTCACAAATCAAGTAGGCTAAGTTTAAAAATGATTGGAAAAATAAAAAAAACTCTAGCGCACCTAAACCGCTAGAAAACTAATTTTCGAAGAAATTGTCTTTGAAGGACTAAAAAGTGTGGAAAGACGTAAAACACTGTTTTGTAGAATCATATCAACCATTCCTTATCCAAAGCAACAAAACTCAACTATAACACAAATGATGAAAATGTTCAGTGCTGGTAACACTTTCCGAACGAAGTAGCAATAAGTTTACCATAACAAGCTCATACTTAAATCAACTTATCCTTTGAATTTCGTTCTCATCGGAGGATTTCATCGAAAGTTTCAGCGGGTAAACGTTGTTTGAGGCTGCCATCCGAAAAATGTTCAAAACACGGAAAATTTAAAAATTGATTCCTTATTTTTATTGCAAATGCTTTGCATATGAGAAGCAGCAAAGCAAAATACATACCAAATCTGCTTAAGTTAAACCCAACCAGTAAATTTCGTTTCGATTGAATCACTGCGCTGGAAGGTATACGGGTGAAAAGGATTTTAGGGTTACCACCCTTAAAACTTTTCAAATTTTTAAAACGTTAATATTTGTTGTGAATTTTCATTGCAGGATCATTCTCAATTGGAAATCTAATGACATAATCGCTCAGTAAAGAAATTCCACAAAATTACAAAAATGGTCATAGCTGGCAGCCCTTTCATGATTTTTGTACGAAATTCCTACAACATTTACCTCACATTAAGGTCCATTTATTGCATGAACTTCGTTTTGATTTCTAGACTGGACCGGAAATTATAGGGAAAAAAGCTTTATTTTGCTGAGCAAATTTTCCAAGATTTATGAGACAAAAATCACCACAGCTGCCAGCCCTAAACTAATTTTTCAACCAAATTTTCACCAAATGTTACATGTAGTAACATCCAAGTATTATGTAAATTTTGTTAAAATATGATGGCTGAATCGGAAGTTATAGGCCATATTCAGCGATTTTTCAAGACGGTGCCACTGCCACAGGGTTGCCCGCATTTCAAAATCACTTCTATCAGACTTGGTCCTAGCTAATACCAACATATCTTGTAAATTTCGTTATGATCCGATTATCCGGTCGTCAGTTCTCGTGAACAGAACTTTCGAGTGCTGAAAATAGAGGTAATTTGGTGATGGGTTGCCGTTCTTATGCAAATCGGAATTTTGAAAATTTTGATGAAGGACAAAAGATAAAATTTATCAAAGATTTGAAATTTTTGTCAAAAATCAAAAATTTTTCAGGAAGGTCAATGATTTGAAGGATTTTTTTACAGCTACAGGGTTACCCGCTCTATGCTGAAAACCTTTATATGCCTTATTTTAGTCAACATCAATACGCTCTTTAATTTTTACGATGATCCATTGTTTTTCTTACAAGTAATGACAAATCAAAATTTGAAAAAAAATCCTTGCCTACTTCTAGGCACTCTGCATCCACACATGGCTCAAAATTTCCAATTCTCTATCATAGACAAGTTTAGAACATAATTAGTTTTCAGTCCCAATACTTTTCTTTTACAAGAATTTACACTGCTTGGAAATATAGGAGTTCCTCAAAATTCACTAAAACGCTCGCCGCCGCCAAGAAGTTTAGGATATCTGAATTTGAGAAGTCATGGACCTACCTACTATATACATCTACGTTCTCCGAAAATTTCAGCTCAATCGGATCGGTAACTCCAGAGATTATCTCCCTTAATCATTTTGCTGATATATATATATATATATATATATATATATATATATATATATATATATATATATATATATATATACATATATATATATATATATATATATATATATATATATATATATATATATTTATATATATATATATATATATATATATATATATGTATATATATACATATATATATATATATATATATATATATATATATATATATATATATATATATATATATATATATATATAATACTATTGTTCTTCGAACATTAGTAATAAAAATAAAATGTGAATTGAGTTACAAAACAAGGCTGTTGATTATTAATAGTAACGGAGTTTAATATGTTATAAATAATTAAAAACTGTTAAAAACAAACATTGATTAGAACTTATAGTAAAACTGTTTAAATCAACATTTATTTGTTTAAATTGAAATATTAAGTGATTTTTTACTAATGTTCGAAGAAGAACATTAGTATTAAAATCACTTTGGCCAAAAATTCATATTTCTATATATATATATATATATATATCATCAAAAAATTTCAGTGAAAAAATCTCAGGAACGCGCCATCCGATTGAGCTGAAATTTTCAGGACACATTGGTGTATTTGCAGAATAGTGCCAGGTCTCAGAAAAAGTTAATAATCTTTAATACTTTGGCGCCGGCGGCCATTTTAGTGATATATTTAATATACCTATTATTCCGTACACAAATAAGTTTTGCAAAAATAAAGTTGACGAAATAGATTTCAAACGTGTTTTACATGTGAATCGACTAATGTTTTGGAATTTTTTAACCCTATGTGTGCGCTGGGTGCCTAAAAAGAGATCGGGAAAAATTGAAAATTTTTAAATTGCGATAACTTTTGACAGAGCTATTTAATCATTACCAAATTTTTATAACATATTGAAATTATTTAGTTGTAAATTTGTGTAGCTTTTGATGAGCGAGCTGGCAACCCTGAAGCAAGGGCAAGCACTGAAAGTAAAAACTTCCAAATTATCGTCTCTCTTGAAAAAATGCCGTTTCTTCAAAAAAAAGCCACTCATATGTAAATTTCGTGCTTTCTTTACATAGACAAAAAATAAAATTTGATATGGTATAACGGGCACGCCTGGTAACCCTTGCCCAATTTACCTATATTTTTAGCATCAAAAACTTCTGTTCACGGAAACTCACGATCCGATAAGCAGAATTAATTTAAATTTGCAGAGTGTATTGGCCTTAACTAGGACCAGATCTGATAGAAGTAATTTTGAAATGCGGGCAATTCTGTGCCAGTGGTGCCATCTTGAAAAATCACTAAAAAAGATAACTGTTTTTAGCCCTATAAATTCTGATTGAACCGTTCGATTTTAACGAAATTCACACAGTAGCTGGACCTTACTTTAAGCCACGTTTCGTAGAAATTTGGTTGAAAAATTCGTTTGGAGCTGCCAGCTATGATAATTTTGGTGTCTTAAATTTGGAAAAATAAAAATTTGGAAATGAAAACAATCAAATCATCGAATATCCTAAAACTGTCCGTTTCTTACAATAAAACCAATCTGTATACAAATCTTATGCTTTATCTACACGTTCAAAGTAAAACTTTGGAAATCTCATATCGGACAAGAACGGTAACCCTCTCCCAGTTAACCTATATTTTTAGCATCAAAAACTTCTGTTCACGGGAATTCACGAACCAATAATCAGATACCATTGAAATTTACAGAATGCATTGAACTTAAGTAGAACCAGGTCTTATAGAAGCGATTTTGAATTGGGGGCACTTCTGTGCCAGTGGTGCCATCTTGAAAAATTACAAAGAAAAAAAAACTGCTTTTTGCCCTATGAAATGTGAATTAGTAACCAAATTTTCATGAAATTGACACAGTAGCTGCACCCTACTCTTAACTCTGTTTGATAGAAATTTGGTTGAAAAATTCGATTGGTGCTGCCAGCTATGGTAATTTTTGTGTCTTTGGTTTTGAGAATTCGCTCAGGAAAATAAAACTTTTTGCCCTATAGCTTCCAGTACAGTCATGAAACCAATACGAATTTCATACAATTAATGGAACCTATTATAACCATTATTCAGGCCAAATTTGGTTGAAAAGCCACGATAGGGTTGCCAGCTATTGTTGGTTTTGTGTTTGTTTGCAATATCTTTATTAAGCGGTTTTTAGCGTAGAATTTTCAATTGGTAATGATATTGTAGTGACAATAAACAGCAAATATTAAGCTTTCGATTATTTGAAAAAACTTGCTGTAGGTAACCCTAAATTTCTTGATACTCCTATAACTTCGAATGTAATATAACAACGTGAAGCAGATGTGATATATTCTTGGCTTTGATACTGGCAGAAGGTTGCCAGCACGAGTCGGTTGTGCTTCTTTTGTCTCAATAAATGCTTACAGTTAGTATTCATACCGGAAACATTTACAATGAAAATAAATAACCAATGTTTCAATTCCCAAAGTTCTGCAAATTTTTCGGATCGCAGCCCCAAACACCAACTTCAGTTACAGTGCTGCAGGCA
This sequence comes from Nemotelus pantherinus, assembly GCA_963978885.1. Lineage (NCBI taxonomy): Eukaryota > Metazoa > Arthropoda > Insecta > Diptera > Stratiomyidae > Nemotelus > Nemotelus pantherinus. The sequence goes on from OZ022264.1 coordinate 114,062,194, forward strand.
CTGAACATTTTCTTCATTGATGTTATATGAGATGCTGCTTTCAAAGTTTGGTGAAATAAGCAACTGATAACGAATATAATTAACAAGTGTTTTTCTTTCATAAACTTTGAAACCCATTCCAGTGGTAATATCTGAAACCTTCTACCATATGAGTTATAATACATTCTTGAGACCAAAGTAAAACGTGGCATTTGAAATAATTTGGCCGTAATAAGCAGCTCATGTGGTGGAATATGCACTCAAAACCTGCACGATTCTTCTACTGTTCTTCGAACATTAGTGTTTCTAGCGGTTCAGGTGCGCTAGAGTTTTTACTATAAGATCTTTTTTTGCCCGTAAAAGATCTTTTTCTGCCCGTAAAATGGGTTGAAAGAGAAGGTTGGAGGTCAATTTTGTTTAGGAATCAAAGCGAGTGGCGCCGAAAATAGAACTCACCTTTTTCTTTTTCCACGTGAACTAGGCTGTTCGAAATTGACCCTCATCTCATTCCGACGACAGACAAAGGGTACTGTGCGTGTTCCGCACGTCGGTTGGTAATAAATTGGCGCCCAACGTTGGAGTTGTTGAATAAATTTTGAAGGGGTGATTTAGTTTTGACCGGAGAAAATCGCGACGTTTGTTGGTTATTTCTCTGTTTTTGTTTTTTGGAAGAGCATTTGTATGTCTGATAAAATAAAAAGACAGCCTCCTTTTTAATAATGAAGATCTTAGTAGACCGCCTATCTAAAGACGAGCTCACTTATGAGCTCGCCATCCGTGGTTTTCCGTCGGACACGGTAGAAAGTATGAGGAAGACGTTGAGGGCAACGCTGAAAGCGGAGTCTGCGCTTAACACCTCTTACGTGGAGGCAGCGTGTCCCTTTGACTATGAGACGGATTACGCAGAGTTGTCAGCGAAGGCTTCAGAGGTGGAAGATTTTGTGTCGAAGATGACGGGGGACAAAGCCGCATCGGAATACTGGGCCGCAAAAGGTAATATGCGGGCGATCACACCCGAACAGTTAGATACCGCGAGAAAACTCCGTAACCGGTTCATCATTGCGATGGGGACCTTCGTGTCCAAGACGGAGGAAACGAGTGCGGACGAGGATAAACTTGCTGCTAGCGAACGGACAGCGACCGCTCCGCCAGAGGCGAGGCTACCAAATTCAGCGGAGGTGGCGAAGTGGGGCCTTAAGTTCAGTGGGGACTCCTTGGGTTCTGTGAATGCCTTTCTGGAACAGGTAGAAGAGTTGCGATAGGCGAGGGGATTGACCAAAACACAACTTTTCAGGCCTGCGGTGGACCTGTTTGATACCCGGGCTCTGGTTTGGTTCTAAGCCAACCGCGGTCTAGTTGAGAACTAGGACTAGTTGGTGGAGGAGCTCAAAGCAGAACCCCTCCCATCAGACTATGAGGATCGGCTATGGGAAGAGATCTGGAAGCGGACTCAAGGAGAAAATGAGTCCATGGGGGTCTACGTGGCTGTGGTTGAAGACATGTTGCTCATAAGAAGACAAGCTGCATCTATTGCGGAGAAATATCGCGCCATTCTACCAGCAACAGTTGTGCCTAACGTCAGTGGTATCTATCGTGGAGCTGGTAAGGATGGGCCGTATCCTGGATGTAACTAAGATGTCGGTATCAGCGTTTGTGCCTCCAAGAATGCGTTCTAGACGGTGTCTAGAGCCAGACCTGGCATATGTAGGGACGGAAAGTGCAGAGAGAGTTGCTGTCGTGTCCGAACGAAACCAAATTCACTATTGGAATTGCAAGTGGGAGCGACACTTGTCGAGAGAATAAACGGAGCCAAGGCGGTGCTTTGGGCTTGGACGTCCGGGGGTAATGCGGTCCGCCTGTCCAACGTGTCGAGCGAGGGTCAATAACCAGGCAGATCGAGGTCGGTCAGGGATCGAGGAGTCGGAAAACGGCCGGCGTGCTCGCTAGGCGACCAAGCGAACACTGAGTCGAGGCCGCAACAGCAACATCATCAGCCGAAGGTAGATTATGCCCTGGTTAGAAGCGAACATGACTTGACTGTCGTCCGCACTTACGAGTGGATATCGAGGGCACGGTCATGGAAGGACTATTAGACTCTGGTGCGAGCCGCGCCTTATCCTAGGAGGAAGGTTTAGGTTCCGGTTGGCAGAGAAGGGTGTGGGATTGTAAAGGAGCTTGATTTACATTCGGAAGGATTATCTTCTTGCTATAATCTTCGAGAGATATGCGCTTGCTATAGTTAATTTTTTGAATGTTAGATATTTTTATTTCTTAAGCAATATCTCAAGTTTACCAAAGGCAGCCCGAGGATTGCCGCATGTTTGGCCCTGAGTAAAACTCGTGCAGCCAATATGTACAAATTGGCCAATATAAGGCCAGACTAAGACTTGCTGATGATAGGCAATAATTTAGTTTTCAGAAATAAAACTAATTGCAGTAATCTTAAAATAATGTTTATTAGTTCAAGACTACTTTACAACTTCTTTTTCATATCACTTTCACTATCTATTTATGCTAAAATTTTGCTAACCCTTTTCTTACCTACCGATAATGCATACCCATTACTCAATTAACTCTCATGCAAAAGCTCATGACCTAATTCACGTGAGCTGCTTACTTTGTTTTTTCCCACATTAAGTTTTCTAGTTCATTACTGAACTACACCTGATTTTGAATTACCTACATGGTTTCATCACATACATTGCCCATGTTTCAAGTCAAGACAGTGCACATCAAACCAAGACATACATCACATACATAAACCAAATAGAAAATGTCCAAACCAAGACAAAATGTCTTATACACATCAATGCTATAGTGGAATATGGATGTAGTCTATGCTTATCAAGATTTATTGTATTGAAAGTCAATTAAGTTTTGTCTTGTCTTACGTGTATGTATGTTTGAGTAATTGACCCATTATATTGCAATAAAATCTTGTATAAATTGACCCATAATAAAGGAAGGATATGACCAATAATAGTTAATATTCTCTAACTTATGATATTTTCCATCAAAAATTGGAATCATTTTAATTGCGGTTTCTACATTAAAATCTGACATCCCGGTATATTCTTTATTTTTTTCCAATTGTCACAACAAGTGTTGTAATCAATATTTCTCTGATTGATATGAAAGTTGATTTCAATTCTAATTCTTCACCATCTTTAGTTATATTTAATAACGATATTCCTACTACTTTGGAACTAACCGCATGTTCTAATTTTTCTTAAAGGGTTTTAACTGTATAAATTTTCGTCTGTTTCAGATTTGTTATAATAATCTGCAATTCCAGCAACAATTCTTTTACTTTTGTAACAGTCATTTATTCATATTGGTCCATACCTAACATTATAAATTCTGCCTTTTAATTTTTTTTCTTACATTATACCAATATATATACTTTTTTCTTTATACAATATTAGCTATGTTTAATGAGCACGAATAAAAAGCAGAGCATCTCAAGGCAAGTTATAGTAGTGCGGCTGTCAAAAAAAGGTCGAGCAAACCAGAGCAATTGAGAGGCAGAAAAAAGTCGAGCAAGTGAGAGCAGCTGAGAGGCAATTCTCAAATTTCATTACTTGTCACAAGGTCAACCTGTCAATTCACCAATAAAAGTTGGTTCCGTGACAGTTGAAAAACAGCTGGTTGCTTGCCCGAACTTGCTCTGCCAAAAAAAGTAGAGTAAAAATCGTACTCTAAATTATTCTAGTTCAACTTAGAGCAGACTCATGAAACACAAATCAGAGCAACTTCGGGCAAGTTAGAGCAGCCGAATTGCTCATTTAACACATTTTGTTGAGATATCTCAACCTAGCTCAACCTAGAGCAGCTCATTAAACACAGCTATTATGATTCCTTCCTAACATTATATTCCTATCCCCTCTGTTAAGCATTGTACACATACAACAATGCAAGTATAATTATGCAGACGGCGGAAGTGCTAATTGTCTGCCTATATTCAACAAAAATATTAGCTTCAGTGCTACAATTATTTCCCATATTGACTGCCAAATTTATTTTTTTTCACAAAATAAACATAAGAAAAAATATTGTTTACTAATTTTCGAAGAAATTTAGTATTAAACTCGCTTCGCGAAAATTCGTCATATATATATATATATATATATATATATATATATATATATATATATATATATATATATATATATATATAT
>OZ022264.1:114068850-114073850 GCA_963978885.1 Nemotelus pantherinus
CCATGACTTTCTCAAATTCAGATATCCCAAACGTTTTGGCGGCGGCGAGCGTTTTAGTGAATTTTCAGGTACCCCTATATTTCCAATCAGTGTAAATATTTGTTGAAGAAAAGTATTGGGAATGAAAACTAATTATGTTTTAAGCTTGTCTTTGGTAAAGAATTGGAAATTTTGAGCCGTTTGTGGGTGCAGGGTGCCTAAAAGTAGGCAAGGATTTTTTGATCAAATTTTGATTTGTCATTACTTGTAAGAAAAACAATGGATCGTCGTGAAAATTACAAAGCGTATTGGTGTTGACTCAAATTTCACACATTTAGATTTTCAATATAAAGCGGGTCACCATGTAGCTGTTGCAGGCTGCTGAAAAAAAATCCTTCAAATCATTGACCTTCCTGAAAATTTTTTGATTATTGACAAAAATTTCAAATTTTTGATAAATTGTATTCTTTGTCCTTCATGTCAAGATAAAATTTTCAAAATTCCGATTTGCACAAGAACGGGAACCCATCAACAAATAACCTCTATTTTCAGCACTCAAAAGTTCTGTTCATGAGAATTGATGACCGGAAAATTCGATCATAATGAATATTACAGGACATGTTGGTACTAGCTAGGACCAGGTCTGATAGAAGTGTTTTTGAAATGGAGGCAACCCTGTGGCAGTGGTACCATCTTGAAAAATCGCTGAGAAAAAAAAACTTGTTTTTGGCCAATAACTTCCGATTTAGCCATCAGATTTAAACAAAATTCACACAGTACTTGGATGTTAGTCTATGTAATATAGGGCTGCCAGCTATGGTGATTTTTTGTCTCCTAAATCTTGCAAATTTGCTCAGCAAAATAAAGCTTTTTTCCCTATAACTTCCGGTCCAGTGTAGAAATCAAAACGAAGTTCATGCAGTAAATGGACCACAATGTAATGTAAATATCGTAGGAGTTTCGTACAAAAATCATGAAAGGGCTGCCAGCTATTACAAATTTTTGTAATTTTGTGGAATTTCTTTACTGAGCGATTATGTCATTAGATTTGCAATTGAGAATGATCCTGCAAAGAAAATTAAGAACAAATATTAACGTTTTAAAAATTTGAGAAGTTTTGAGGGTGGTTACCCTAAAATGCTTTTCACCCGTATACCTTCCAGCGCAGTGATTCAATCGAAACGAAATTTACTGGTTGGGTTTAACTTAACGTGAAGCAGATTTGGTATATATTTTGTTTTGCTGCTGACACAGGGTAACCAGCTTTAGCCATGTTCGTAACTATTGCATCAACAGATGCTTCAAATAACATACTCGTATGCAAAACATTTGCAATAAAAATAAGAAACCAATTTTTAAATTTCCCGAGTTTTGAAAATTTTTTAGATGGCAGCCTCAAACAACGTTTAACCGCTGAAACTTTCGACGAAATCCTCCGATGAGAACGAAATTCAAAGGAAAAGTTGATTTAAGTGTGAGCTTGTTAAGGTTAACTTACTGCAGCTTCGTTGGGAAAATGTTACCAGCACTGAACATTTTCGTCATTAGTGTTATAGTTGAGTTCTGTTGCTTTGAATAAGGAATGGTTGATATGATTCTACAAAAAAGTGTATTACGTCTTTCCAAATTTTTTTGTCACTCAAAGACAATTCTTCGAAAATTAGTTTTTTAGCGGTTCAGGTGCGCTAGAGTATTTTATGTTTACAACCATACATGTTTAATTTTCGCTTAAACGATTCACATAGGTCTCTTGCAGATATGTTGATCATTCAATGTAGTATTGCTTTCTCTCGTCGCGCTTTGAACTTCTTTCATCCGCGTTTCCTACGTTGTAGCTTCTGGATAACCGGTTCCTCGAATTTCTTCCTTCTGATAATTTCTTCTTTTCTCGTCGGTTGAGGTCCAGATAGTGGCGTTGGTTTGTATTGGAGTAGTGGTGTCGATGATGTTATTGATGTCGGCACATATTCTTTCTGCTGCTTATTGCTGTCCGCAAATTCCTTTGTTCTTATTATACATCTTTCGAAAATCTTGTTAAACTCGTCAAAGTTTCTTATTTCTCCGTTCTCAATTTCGGAGTCACTGTCGGATTCTGTTGGAGCAGCTTTCGTTGGCTCGCAGTTGCCAGGATCGCCATGTAAAGGCGCTTGAGGCAAGACAGAAATTAACTGACTTTCAATACAATTAATTTTGATTAGCATAGACTACATCCATGTTCCAAATTAAGACAAAACGCATCAAACCAAGACATACATCACATACATAAACCACATAGAACATGTCCAAACCAAGACAAAATGTCTTATACACTTTAATGCTATAGTGCAATATGGATGTAGTCTAATCAAGATTTATTGTATTGAAAGTCAATTAATTTTTGTCTTGCCTTACGTGTATGGATATTGGAATATTTGACCCATTACAGCATTTAGTCAAGGTGGAACTGAGCTCGTACGACTTGCAAATGGGGCAATGTGTTTGGTGGACGGGGAGGCACGGCTGCGATTTGCTTTGAACGGACGTGAGCACGACATGGATGTATTGGTCATTTTATACATACAGCAGTTTGACTTCGAAGTGGTTCACCGAAAAGGGAAGGAGTACTTGGTGCCGGATGCACCTTCCCGGGCAATTAACCAGGTTGACAGTATACGCGCCTCACAAAGACTGGAGCTGTGGTACGAGAAGATGTTGGAGAACGTGCAAGGAGATCCAGTGAAATACTCAAACAGTGGAGCTGTGGATAACACCCTGTGGAAACAATCGGAAGGAACCAGGTTAGATGCAGGAAACAAGACTGTTTGGAAAAGAGTTGTGCCGAGAGCTGAGAAGGGAGCCGTTCTCAACCGGTGCCATGACGATCCTATAGCAGAACATATGGGAACTCACCGGACGTTGTCCCGGGTTGCGTCAACCTACTACTGGCCAGGAATGCGGGCGGATATCCGGCGATACGTCGAGAAATGCAAAGTCTGCCAGGTCTGCAAAGTCAAGAGGAATGCACCGATTGGGTTGATGACCACTAGGGCCAGCGGGGCTAAAGACCCCTGGGAAACGATCTGTGTGGATCTGGTGGGACCGCTGCCCAAGTCAAAGCGTGGCCACGTTTATATTTTGACAGTATTGAACAACGTCACTAAGTTCTCGATTTTACTGCCAATGCGAACAGTGACAGCTTCAAATGTTTTCCGCCTATTGGAAGAAAACGTATTCTTGGTGTATGGTGTACCTAGGGTCTTGGTATGCGACAATGGCGTGCGATTTCGGGGCAAGCAATTGAAGTGTCCGGTGGAGGGATATATGGTACAGATTAGGCACACTGCGCTGTACCACCCCTAGGCCCACCCGGCCGAAAGGCACAACCAAGATGTGAAGTGCATGTTGCGTTGCTATGCATCAGACAATCAACGAACGTGGGACGATAACTTGGCAAAGGTTGCATGCGCGTTGCGAACTTACAAGCACAAGTTCAGCGGGTTCTCTCCATTTTTTTCAAATTTTGGCCGGGAAATGGTCACGTTTCGAGAAGAAACGGACCAACCCGAAAGTGGGGTCAACATTTTTGTCCTCTATGAAACGCGAAAGTACTGGAAGAAGTTCAGCAAGAAGTGATCCAGAATATGAGGGTGGTCGCGTCATCAAATAAAAGACGTTACGACCTCCGGCGGAGAACGGAAGTTTTCAAGACATATATATATATATATATATATATATATATATATATATATATATATATATATATATATATATATATATATATATATATATATATAGACGAATTTTCGCCGAAGCGAGTTTAATACTAATTTTTTTCGAAAATAAGTAAAAATATAGCGTAGGGGTGTTGGGTTGAGATAATTAATTATAAGGATCTATGGGGGGTGATGATTGAATTAACTAATGAATTTGTCAGGTGATCTTGGTTAAAACTGCGGTTAAGATTAGATTAAGGGATAAGCGAAGAGGTAAGTTTTATGAGGTAGTAGTATTAGGATTGTTAGAAACATGAAAATAATACCGTTCATTTGGTGGGTCCGTATCTGTTTTTATTTTATTTTATTTTTTTTCCCTTCCTCCTTCCTTTCTTTTGGTTTTCCTTTTTACTCTTTTGTTATTGTTTTTTTATTTTCTCGCTGTGGTAGAAGTAGTCATCTTTAATAGAATCAGTTTGTTTCGCTTTAGAATGTGATATAGATATATATATATATATATATATATATATATATATATATATATATAGATATATATATATATATATATATATATATATATATATATATATATATATATATATATATATTAGTTTATATATATATATTATATATATATATATATATATGTTTATATATATATATATATATATATATATATATATATATATATATATATATATATAGATATATATATATATATATATATATATATATATATATATATATATGTTTATATATATATATATATATATATATGTTTATATATATATATAAATATATATATATATATATATATATATATATATATATATATATAATATATATATATATATTTATATATATATATATATATATATATATATATATATATAAAGATATCTATATATATATATATATATATATATATATATATATATATATATATATATATATTTATATATATACATATATATATATATATATATATATATATATATATATATATATATATATATATATATATATATATATACATATATATAAATATATATATATATATATAGATATATATATATATATATATATATATATTATATATATATATATATACATATATATAAATATATATATATATATATATATATATATATATATATATATATATATATATATATATATATATATATATATATATATTAACATATATATCTATATGTATATATATATATATATATATATATATATATATATATATATATATATATATAGGGTAAACATCTATTAACACCGTACAAACCACGAGACGAAACTTACAACACAAAAATACAT
>OZ022264.1:114078850-114081350 GCA_963978885.1 Nemotelus pantherinus
CCATGACTTGCTGAAATTCAGATTTTTTAAACTTTTTGGTGGCGGCGGGCTTTTTGGTGAACTTTCAGGTACTCTATTACCAACTGACGCGCGGAACACGCACAGTATCCTTTGCCTGCCGTCGGGATGAGATTAGGATCATTTTCGGACGGCCCAGCTTACGTGGAGAAAGAAAAAGTTGAGTTCTACTTTCGACCCCACTTGCTTTGATTCCTAAACGAAATTGACCATCAACCGCCGCCTTAAGGCAAGAAATCGTCAACGGCATCTCTTTTAATCCCTTTTACGGACAAAAAAAAAGATCTTAACGCCCGACCCGCATTGATTACACCAGCGTTGCAAGAGATTACAAAATTCTATTTCACTCTTATTTCCAATAACTACCGTCAGCACCACGTTACACAATATTTAAACTCTAAATTTTAGTCAAAATTATCAATTTTAAATATCAATTCGCCTTACATGACTCGTCGGTTCTCTGCTGCCGTCCTGCCGCTTATTCGAGAGTTCCCCCACGTATTCGCTCTGTCGTTCCCCGCAATCGCGGCACTGCTCCACGCTCGACACACCATAACCACGTATTTGGTTCGACACTAGATCGCTGCACTACTTCGGACCTTCTTGATCGACTACTATCAAGACTCCTCGTACTCGGCTTTCGCTAATCGAATTTGCTCGATGCACCATTCAAATCGCGCTCTTCGTAACTTGCCTTCCACTAATCAAATTTTCTTGTTGCACCATTCAATCTACGCTCTTCGATCGTATTGGTTTCGCCACGCTTAGCCCCAATCACCACAATCGTCCAACAGCAGTTTCGCCAAACAAACCAATGCAAATGAAAAGGAATTGGTTTCTGTGTTCACCTGGATACGTCCGAACCTCACCCTATCTCTTGACCAAGAAGACCGATTCATGGCTTGTCCACTTTCCATCAAGCCTTGGCTAGCGGTTTTGCTCACTGCTTCTGCGGAATCTTGGTCAACCGTTGGCTGTTCGTACCTGACCACATGCATTCGGGTTCATTGGCTCATTGCACTCGTTACACACGTCTTCGAAAGTGCATTTCCTGCAGTTATATCCCATGGCTAGCGGAACGCACCCCTTTTGCTCTTTTACTGCGTGGTGGCAGTTCTGTTGCCTGTTGACATCTCGTGCATCACTTCACTGATGTTTTCGATGTTCATCCGTGTCATGTGAAGAAGAAAAAGGCGAAACACTTCTAATCCGATTATTCATTTTCTTCGTGTAATATATTTGGATTAATTCAGTCCGACAGATAGCGTGGTAGTCTCGTGACACGGCTATACATGCTCGTTATAGTTTGATTACGATTTATCCAAACACGTCACAACTGATCAATAAGCTATTCCGTCACCCAGAGTAGTGGAAGCAGCAGGCACAGGCAGTCAATCGATGTGAATAATCCAATTGGTGGCGTATAATCGAATTAAAATTCCAGTGGCGGTGCTTCCCATTTCACTAGATAAATCACTTTGACTTGGTTTGCATTAATTTTTCGCTCCTCATACAGGAAACGTGCTGGAAACGAAGTGTACAGAAACGGGTAGTCGAGAAAAAGATCGGCAAAAAACATTCGCTGTGAATATGAGAGTTTGCCGTATTGACTCTCGCCGTTTCGGAACACGATGCTTGAATTAATGTCTCGATGGGTGAATGAACGTAGTTTGTTTTACGTCCGATGTGCCAGAGTCAATATTGAATAGTTGTCATGCTAAAAGGGGTTGAATGAATGGTCGAGTGTTCAGACACAAACGCTTGACATACGACAATAGAGTTCCTGCTTGCTCAGCACGACGCGACATCGCCCCTTTGGGAATTGTTGAATTATTGAATGGATCGCATTTCGTAGTAAAGGACATTTTGAGCTTCCACAATGCATCTTTCAATTTCGGGTGTTCCATTCTCCGCCTGAATTCTTGGCCCTTAGCTGCGCTATGGGTTGCTCGTTTCCGGGTTCAGGTAATCGTCGAACGCCTAATTTGAACCAACGGCAATACTTGACCTGGTGGGTAGTACTTATTCTCATCGGCAGGGCGCCCAAGTTCCTTTAGCTACCACCCATCTATCTACATCTTTTTATTAACATCTATTTACTTCTAATATATTTACTACTTATTTACATCTATTTATAAGCAGCTTTATACTTAACATCTGTTTACTTCTATTATACAACTACTCGCTCGTGTTACCTCTCCTCTTTCTCCAGAGAATTACCTCGTAATTCTTGTCTGACCTTTGCCTACGGAGGCATTAATTGACGATGCGATTCCGAACCGCACACCCCTTTAAATTCCGGTACCCTTCGGACTCTGATTGCTGCACCAGTTCACGTCCCGATCTAAGCTCTGTATTCGATTCTACGCGGAAGGTAAGTATTCCGTTAAAATTCTCGAAAACTGCGCCCCGAACTTAGTATTTCATACACAATTATCGTGCTCCTATCTATTGGAATTCTAGATGGTATGACACGATCAGT
>OZ022264.1:114085976-114103476 GCA_963978885.1 Nemotelus pantherinus
GCATATCGCGAGTAAATTCCAGAGCCGTCGAAAAAAGATCGATGTGTACACTGTCAAAAGACAACGCACAAAAGTGCCGACTGCTATCGCCAGAAAAAAGAGACAAACACAAGAGTGAATAAAATTGAACTTGAAAACGATAATAGCTATCTCACCAAAATGATCCGTGTCAATGGTGAATCGATCCGCGCATTTATAGACTCAGGTAGTCCATACAGCTTAGTTCGGAAAAGCTACTCAAACGAACTTAGTGGGCTAATCCATGTGCCATAACCTTAAAGGGATTTGCTGGGGCGAATATATGTGCACCGAAACGGTTAACGCGAAAATCGAAATGGATGGGAGCGTTTTTCAAACTCCGTTGCTAATAGTGGAAGACAAGCAAGTACCGGAAAAGCTGTTAATTGGACGAGACGTTTTATGCCGACGGGGAAACAGAGTAATCATCGAAGGAGAAGATATCCGTATGGAACCCAATGAAGATATTAAAGTCGACGCGACTGTTAGTTCCAATGACAAAAGCAAATTACACCAGATGTTATGGGAAAATCGAAGTTGCTTCGCCAGAAACATCGCGCAACTGGGTAAGTGCACGTTAACGAAATTGAATATATGGCTTACCTCGAACGAACCGGTAAACTTAAAATCCTTCAGAATCCCATTTGCGAAAAGAGCGGTAGTTGCTGATATCATTAGAGAGCTCCTGCAGAATGAAATTATACGACCGTCTGACTCGCCTTACGCATCTCCAGTGGTGCTCGTAGACAAAAAGAATGGTGTACATCGGCTTTGCGTCGATTATCGAATGCTCAATGAAATCACGATAAAGATGCCTTTCCCAATGCCAATAATGGAGGAGGAGTTTGCCCAATTAGCCGGTGCAAAGTTTTTCACATCTCTCGACCTGCGAATGGGGTATCATCAAATTGAGGTTGAAGAAACTGCGAAGAAATTCACAGCGTTTGTGACAACAGAGGGGCACTACGAGTACAACCGCATGCCATTCGGTTTAGTTAATGCTCCCGCATGCTTTCAACAAGCAATGAACAAAATCGTTCAAGAAATGGGCAAGAAGAAAATATTGGTGTATCTTGATGATGTGATTCTTCCGAGTAAAACGATTGATGAGGGAATCGATAGCCTTAAACAAACCCTGAATCTATTTCGTAAGTACAACTTGACTCTACGTGCTGATAAATGCAAGTTTTTGATGACGGAAATAGAGTATTTGGGACATACCATTAGTGAGAATGGCATTAAGCCAGGCGAAAATAAAATAAGTGCGATTAAGAATTTTAGCAGACCGACTAATGTCACAGAAGTACGCAGATTTTTAGGCTTAACAGGTTTTTTTCCGGAAATTCGTCCCAAACTACTCGTTGATTTCAAAACCTCTTACCAATCTGTTGCATAAATCCTAAGCAAATAATTTCGTATGGGATAGTCGGCATCAAATAGCGTTTCAAAAACTCATCGACAGCCTATGTAACACCCCATTGTTAGCATTATACGATTCCTCAGCTGCGCATGAAGTGCACACAGATACAATTAGTATTGGACTTGCAGGTGTACTTTTGCAGTCGCTTGATGGGAAGAACTTTCAACCAGTCTTCTACTTTAGCCGACATTGTAGTGATACTGAGTCTCGCTATCACAGTTACGAATTAGAGGTTTTGGCAGTTGTAGAATCGTTAGAAAGATTCCGTATATACCTTCTGGGCAAGCATTTCCGCGTGGTGACTGACTGTTCTGCGATAGCCAAAATAAAGGAAACGAAGGAATTGAAATCTAAAGTTGCAAGATGGTGGATGAAACTATTGGAGTATGATTTCAAAACGATACACCGTCAAGGCTGCCGTTTAGCGCATGTAGACGCTTTAAGTTGCTCACCAGATCAACCACCGAAAGAAGTAGAAGAAGCTGGTCTCGTCTTCAAAGTTCAAATGGAGATACAAGATTGGGTACTAACAATGCAACTACAAGACCTTCGACTAAAAGAAATAATAGAAGTCCTCTCCGACCAGAAGAAGTCACCAAATGAGACCCAAAATCAAGAAAGAGTACGAATTGAAGAATCACCGCTTATACCGAAAAATAAATTCAACAAGCAAGTTTGTTGTGCCGCAAGTGGTCAGATGGAGAGTCCTTAAGTATTGTCACGACAACATGGGCCACTTTCCCCAAGAAAAAACACTGAAGCCACTACAAGAAGTATTTTGGATTCCAAGAATGAGGAAATACGCTAGAGAATTTATAGCCTTTTGCGAGACCTGCTGTTTCAACAAGGCGAAAGGAGGAAAACCGGAAGGTCGTATGCATTATGATGAACCAGAGCCAATACCTTTTGCTCTGGCCCATATCGATCACCTCGGACCATTTATACGCTCACGAAAAGGAAATACACATATTATAGCAGTTTCGGATGCATTTTCTAAGTTTTTAATTATCAAAGCCGTCAAAAACACGAAGACTGTGCCTTTTTTGCAAGTTCTCAACGAAATATCCTCGTACTTTGGTATGCCAAAACGTCTAGTATCAGATCGTGGAACAGCCTTCACTTCAAGAATGTTTGAGTCATATTGCAACGAGAACAATATTTATCATGTGAAAACAGCTGTACGGACACCTCGCGCAAATGGAGAAGTGGAGCGTGCCAACAACATCATATTGAATTATCTACTTACAACAACGTCAGATGCTAAAGACTGGGATTCAAAGCTCGGAAAATTTCAATGGATAGTAAATTCACAAAAAAACACAACCACCGGGTTCTCGCCAAATGAAATTGTCTTCAACTACAAACCCAATCACGTCGTTCAGAACCACTTAGTCGCCGCCATACAATCCGACATGAAGGGCTCTGAAGATCCCCCTAATGATGTAACACGAGTAGTACTAGAAAACATCGCTCGAGAGCGAGAAAAGTGGAAAGCCCGGTTTGACAGGAATCACATAGAGCCGCGAAAATACGTGCCCGGCGAGCTAGTTGTTATCGAAAATGAAGCTAGTGCCACTGGAGAATCCAGGAAGCTTGAGCCGAAGTATCGAGGCCCTGATATGGTTCAAAGGACCTTGGCAATGAGCGTTATTTGATAGAAGACATCCCTGGACTACAGCTAACAATGCGAAAATTCTGCTCGGTATATTCTGCGGACAGGATGAAAGCATGGTGTGGACATTATCCCGAACTGGATATAGACGACAAAGACGCTGACGACGCCGCCCAAATCGAGGACGATTTCAATGCAGAACTGGCCGAGCTGTCAAATCATAGAAACCACACTTTGAAACGACATCTACACCCAATGATATAATAAATGTATTGAAGTCAGTCTCGAACGAACTGCGAAAGGAATCGCATGTGTTTTAGTTTTATGCGGCTTTGACATATTTATTTATTTAATTCAAAGATTCATCACAACAGAATACAAATTCCAATTATGGTAATGATATGAGAAATGGATAAAAAAAAATATAAAGATTGAAGTATACAAAAAGAAAAACATAATTCAATAAACAAATGACCCAACGTTCAGGTCTAGAATAAATAATTTTAAATACCTTTTATAGGTAAAGAACGAATATATATATTTATAAATATATACCTATATATATATATATATATATATATATATATATATATATATATAAATATATATATCGATATATATATGTATATATATATATATATATATATTTATATATATATATATATATATATATATTATATATATATATATATATATATATATATATATATATATCGATATATATATGTATATATATATATATATATATATATATATATATATATATATATATATATATATATATATATATATATCTATATATATATATATAATAATCAATTTTTAAATTTTCCGAGTTCTGAACATTTTTCGAATAGCAGCCTCAAACAACGTTTAACCGCTGAAACTTTCGATGAAATCCTGTGATGAGAACAAAATTCAAAGGATATGTTGATTTGAGTATGAGCTTGTTATGGTTAACTTATTGCTGCTTCGTTCGGTATATATTATATATTTATAGATATATATATATATATATATATATATATATATATATATATATATATATATACATATATATATATACATATATATATATATATATATATATATATATATATATATATATATATATATATATATATATATATATATATAATCTCTGGAATGGTCGACTCCATTGAGCATTAACTATATATATATATATATATATATAATGATCTATATATATATATATATATATATATATGTATATATATATAGATATATATATATATATATATATATATATATATATATATATATATATATATATATATATATATATATATATATATATATATATATATATATATATTAGGGCGGGCCAATTTGTATGGAGCCGAAAAAAAAATGAATTTAGTGAGAAAAAAAGCGACAAAGTGTTGTTGCTTTCAAGTCAACAACGCATTTATTTAAAAAAAAACTCTAGCGCACCTGAACCGCTAGAAAACTAATGTTCGAAGAAATTGTCTTTGAGTGACAAAAAAGTGTGGAAAGACGTAACACACTGTTTTGTTGAATCATATCAACCATTCCTTATCCAAAAGAACAAAACTCAACTATAACACAAATGATGTAAATGTTCAGTGCTGGCAACACTTTTCGAACGAAGCAGTAATAAGTTTATCATAACAAGCTCATACTCAAATCAACTTATCCTTTGAATTTCGTTCTCATCGCAGGATATCATCGAAAGTTTCAGCGGTTAAACGTTGTTTGAGGCTGCCATCCGAAAAATGTACAAAACTCGGAAAATTTGAAAATTGATTCCTTATTTTTATTGCAAATGCTTTGCATATGAGAACGTAATTTGAAGCATTTGTTGGTGCAATATTGACGGAAATGGCTAATGCTGGTTAGCCTGTGTCAGCAGCAAAGCAAAATACATACCAAATCTGCTTTACGTTAAGTTAAACCCAACCAGTAAATTTCGTTTCGATTGAATAACTGCGCTGGAAGTTCTACGGGTGAAAAGAATTTTAGGGTTACCACCCTCAAAACTTTTCAAATTTTTAAAGCGTTAATATTTGTGGCTAATTTTCATTGCAGGATCATTTCCATTTGCAAATCTAATGACATAATCGCTCAGTAAAGAAATTTCACAAAATTACAAAAATGGTCATAGCTGGCAGCCCTTTCATGATTTTGGTACAAAATTTCTACGACATTTGGCTCACATTAAGGTCCATTTACTGCGTGATCTTCGTTTTGATTTCTGCACTGGACCGGAAGTTATAGAGAAAAAAAGTTTATTTTGCTGAGCAAAGTTGCAAGATTTAGAAGACAAAAATCACCATAGCTGGCAATTCTATTCTAATTTTTCAACCAAATTTTTATCAAATGTTACCTAAAGTAAGATCCAAGTACTGTATGAATCTTGTCCAAATCTGATGGCTGAATCGGAAGTTATAGGCCTAAAACCAGTTTTTTTTCTCAGCTATTTTTCAAGATGGCACCACTGCCAAAGGGTTGCCCGCATTTAAAAATCACTTCTATCAGACCTGGTCCTAGCTAATACCAACATATCCTGTAAATTTCATTATGATCGGATTATCCGGTCGTCAGTTCTCGTGAACAGAACTTTTGAGTGCTGAAAATAGAGGTAATTTGGTGATGGGTTGCCGTTCTTGTGCAAAACGGAAATTTGAAAATTTTATCTTGAGATGAAGGAGAAAGGATAAAATTTATCAAAGATTTGAAATTTTTGTAAAAAATCAAAAATTTTTCAGGAAGGTCAATGATTTGAAAGATTTTTTTTCAGCAGCCTGCCACAGCTACAGGGTTACCCGCTTTATGCTGAAAATCTCTACGTGCTAAATTTTAGTCAACATCAATACGCTCTGTAATTTTCATGATGATCCATTGTTTTTCTTACAAGTAATGACAAATCAAAATTTGAAAAAAAATCCTTGCCTACTTTTAGGCACCCTGCACCCACACACGGCTCTAAATTTCCAATTCTTTATCATAAACAAGCTAAAAACATAATTAGTTTTCATTCCCAATACTTTTCTTTAACAAAAATTTACACTGCTTGGAAATATAGGTGTTCCTCAAAATTCACTAAAACGCTCGCCGCCGCCAAAAGGTTTAGGATATCTGAATTTGAGAAAGTCGTGGACCTACCTACTATATACACCTACGTTCTCCGAAAATTTCAGCTCAATCGGATCGGCCACTCCAGAGATTATCTCCCTTAATCATTTTGCTGATATATATATATATATATATATAAAGAAATATGAATTTTCGGCGAAACGAGTTTAATACTATTGTTCTTCGAACATTAGTAAAAAACATCGGTAAAACATCATTACCGACATATTTTGTGAAAGAGCACAACACAATGACATTTATGAGTGTTCAGTTCATTAGTGTTAGTTCATTAGTGTGAGCATCATTTCAGTGAAAGTGAATTATAAATTTCCTGCCAGTGAATAATTGTGAAATTCAAAAAGAATTAAAAGGTATGTGTTAAAATTTTGTAATTTAATACACATAGGCATCGATGTTGTTCTCTTGCTTGGTTACTTTTTTCTGAAATATGTAATACATTGTAATGTATTTATATGTATAGCATGTAGGAAAAATGTGCGTTGGAATAATGTATTAACTGGTCCTACCAATTTGTAGGTGGAAAAAATATATTCGAACCAAATGTTTTGAAATATACTAATTTCAGTTTTTTAAAATTTTTTTAGTAAAATTATACAATGGATCCAAATGCATTGCCGTCTACATCTCAAACCGCAACAACATCAACAAGTACCGAAAGTCATTTGAAGCATTTGCCTTCGCACGATGTTGCTGTTTTTGGTGCATCTTGTGATTTGAGTGGACTCGATCTGCCAACGAAACAGGATATTTTAAGATGTTTTTTTTTCTTGGCCGAACGTGCTAAACTCCAAAACAAAATGTTTTCGTATAAAACATTCGTACCGCACGTAACAGACAAATTGATTGAAATTTGGAGTCAACTTAATGTTGAAATTCTAACCAAACAAAGTGTTGTTAGAAAATTGGGTACATTGATTGACAAGTATCAAATCGAAACTAAACATTCAAATATCGCCTCATTCAGAACGTTCGAGCAATCTACAAAAGAATTATTTTACATCGGCAAATGTCAATGTGACTTGAAAGCAGAATTATGCTCATGTGGATTGATTCCAGATCATTTGAAAGAGTTCATGCGAGATCAAAATAATGACAGAAGATTGACGATACCGGAATTCGTGCTAGAAGTTGAAGAGCCAGCACCAACGTCAACAATAATACCAACAAGCGTTGAACAGAGCCATTCAGCATATGAACCAAGTACTGATATAGATCAGCCAAGTTCAAATCCACAAGATATTCCGCCAATGATACGAGGACCGTATACTCCCAGATACGATGCTTCGAACTTCGCTGCGATGTGTGATCGATTTGGTGTGTCTGATAGAATAGCAGCAGCACTCGCAACATCTCTTATGCAAGACATTGACGTAAAAGATGCACATGGCAATCCTATCATCATGGATAAAAATAAAGTGCGTCGAGAAAAGGCCAAATGCAGAGAAGAACTGCTTCGTAAGCAGTATGATGCATCCAATTTGATAGCATTTTCATTCGACGGCCGAAAAAATGATGCTTTAACAATGGAAAAAATCGATGAGAAGTTGCATGCAAGGATGGTGAAAGAACCACATCTAGTTGTTTTGAAGGAACCAAATTCTCAATTGATAGGCTACACAAAAGTCGAAAATGAAGATGCTGAACACAAATTGATGACATTTAATGCATTCTTCGTCGAAAAAGAAATTGCTCTCGATGCATTAATCGGCATATGCTGTGATGGTGAGCCAACAAATACTGGCGTAAGAAATGGGATTTTGCGTCGATTTGAATTGCATTTGAATAGACCGCTGCATTGGTTTGTGTGCATGCTGCACTTTAACGAGCTGCCATTTCGTCATTTGTTTGACACTTTGGAAAGATCATCGACCACTGGACCACGAACAACAACTGGAACGTTGGGCAAACAAATTGAAACTTGTGAAAATCTTCCGGTATGTATCATTTGTCATTTTTCTCATCGATTTTTTCCATTATTAAATGGTAAAATTTAATTCATCTCATTTCTTTTTTTTCAGCTTGTAGATGAATTCGAGATAATCGTGCTAGAGAACATGCCACCTGATTTAGATCCATTTGAATTATCCACCGATTCAAAGTACTTATACAAAATGGCCAATGCAATTTCGAATGGTGTTGTTCCTGCGGATTTATCTCACAATAAACCAGGACCAATAGCACATTCACGTTGGCTCACCAAGGCGAATAGATTGTTGCGGTTGTATGTGTCAACTGAAAATCTATCAAGGAATTTGAAAATTTTGGCAACATACATAATGAAAGTGTATGTGCCGATGTACTTCAACATCAAGTACTATAATTCGGTGGTCTTCGGTAGTGTATTATTTTACAAATTCATTCGTTGGACACAATATTTGGATACAAATCTACGCGGAGTTGTGAATAATGTCATTAAAAACAATTCATATTACGCACATTCCGAAAATATTTTGTTAGCGATGTTATTTGATGATAAAAAAGAGACACGAAAAATCGCAATCAAGAAAATTTTACACTACCGAAGAAATCTGTACGACCCGGCACATCTTAGAGTTTATCAAAAACCTTTGATAAACTTCAATTGTACAGATTATACGAATATGATTGATTTAAATAGAGATGATGTCTTATTCC
This sequence comes from Nemotelus pantherinus, assembly GCA_963978885.1. Lineage (NCBI taxonomy): Eukaryota > Metazoa > Arthropoda > Insecta > Diptera > Stratiomyidae > Nemotelus > Nemotelus pantherinus. The sequence continues at coordinate 114,094,799 of OZ022264.1, forward strand.
AACCACCGTTTACGTATAGCATTCCGTATGATCATTTGGAACAATATTTAGAATGCGATGATCCACCATTGCCTGATCCAAGAATTCCGGTACACATACAAGCAACGGAAAGACATGTTCAATTGCTGGCTAGCGTTTCTAAACGTGTTTTAGAAAAGAGTCGACACAGTGTTATGGCAGTTACATCAGAAAGCCGTGCAAAATACCCCCGACTTGAAAGCAAAAAAGACTTTCAAAAATAAGTTATTTCGCTTTTCTTCCACTAAATTCATTTTTTTTTTATTTTTTACACATGTTCTTATTTTTTAAGTTGAATTTTTGTTGAAAAAAATAAAATAAAGATCAATTTTACCGAAAAACTTGTAATTTTTCTCGGAAAATAGACGAAAAATAGTTAAAATATGCATGAAACGCCCTCTGGCGGTAGTTATAGGTAAAAATAAAGATCAGAAATGAATTTCTCGACCCCAAAAACCCCCCATATACACATAAAAAAGATAATATAACGATGAATAAAAAAACGAATTTTGAATCAAAATGATGTTATAGGGAAAAAATCTTTTTTTGAAAAGTGGGAGACTCGAAAATCGAGATAGACCTATGGTTCCTTCGGCAAAGTTGCTTAGAATTGTCCATATAATCATCTTAGGGGGCATCTTAGGGGGCATCGACACAAAATTTGGCCCGCCATATATATATATATATATATATATATATATATATATATATATATATACATACATAAATATATATATATATATATATATATATATATATATATATATATATATATATATATATATATATATATATATATATATATATATATATATACAGGTATATATATATATATATATATATATATATATATATATATATATATATATCTATATATATATATATATATATATCTATATATATATATATATATGTATATATATATATATATATATATATATATATATATGTATATATATATATATATATATATATATATATATATATATATACTGGTATATATATATATATATATATATATATATATATATATATATATATATATATATATATATATATATATATATACTGGTATATATATATATATATATATATATATATATATATATATATATATATATATATACATATATATATATATATATATATATATATATATATATATATATATATATATATATATATATATATATATATATATATATGTATATATATATATATATATATATATATATATATATATATATATAGGGATATATATACAAATATATATATATATAAAGATATATATATATAAGTATATATATATATATATATATATATATATATATATATATATATATATATATATATATATATATATATATATATATATATCTATATATATATATATATATATATATATATATATATATATATATATATATTATATATATATATATATATATATATATATATACAGTCAAAACCGTTTACAGCGACACCGGATATAGTGTACAATCGGATATAACGAACAAAATTGTCAGTCCCAAGAAATAACATACAAAAAAAGCATTGAAATTGCTTACAGCGAACACATCGGTCATAGCGAACACATTTCTAGGAACGGAGGCTGTTGAAATATTGGTTACAGCGTACCGTTGTGCGATTTTTTTGGTTCTGCTCTGTTTTTAGGCACGAGAACATGTCGCGGCAACAGTTTACGATTGAGGAGCAATTGGGAATAATTTGCCGGGTCGATTCAGGTGATACCGCGAGCTCGATCGCTCGCGAATTCCGCACATCACGTTCAACGGTTGCTGGAATGTTGAAACCCCGTGAGAAAATTATAGCCCAATTTGACAAGTGCCAAAAGGCAAAACCAGTTCGTTCGTCAAGCCACACAGACATTGAAAATGCTTTGATTGATTGGTTTAAGCAAAAACGTGCAAATAACGTACCCGTGAGTGGACCCATGCTACGGGCTAAGGCTGAACAATTTAGTGTCCTTCTGAACAAGGAGTCGTTCAAGTGCACCGCTTCCTGGATTCAGCGTTTCCGATTGCGCCACAATATGGAAAAATTTCGGGTGAGTCAGCAACTGTTGACCGAGCAATTACGGGGGATTGGGTTGAAAATGTCTGGCCGAAACTCAGAGCTGGTTACACAGATGAGGAAATTTTTAATGCCGATAAAATGGGGTTATTTTTCAGATTAACGCCTGATCACTCGTTGAAATTTAAGGGAGAGAAATGTACTGGCGGAAAGTTATCAAAAGAGCGTGTCACAGTTCTCGTTGCAGTCAATATGATCGGTTCAATAAAAAGGAAGTTGTTGGTGATCGGAAAAAGTAGAATGGCGTGATGTTTTAAAAATGTCAAAAATATCCCCGCTGATTATGACTTTGACAAAAAGGCCTGGAAGACGTCGAATATCTTCGAAAAAACTCTCAAAAATTGGGACAGTGAACTTTTGAAGCAACACAAACGTATTGTTTTAGTTGTGGATAATTGCCCATCTCATCCTCCAGTTGACGGCTTGCAACAAATCAAACTCGTTTTCCTGCCTCCAAATTGCACGTCCGTATCGCAGCCCATGGACCAAGGAGTTATACGAAATCTAAAGGTCTCCTTTTGAAAAGAATTGGTGTATAAAATCATCGAAAAATCCGAAAATCAAGACGATGCAAAAGTTAGTGTTCTGGAAGCTATAATAATGATATCTAAGGCTTGGGATTCTGTGCGGAAAGAAACCATTGCCAACTGTTTTCGCGTTTCTGGTCTAACTAACGATATTCAGCCAGGAACCTCATGTGTTGTTGACGAAAGAATGGATTTGCGAGATGCGATTTCTCTTCTTACTTCAGACTGCTGTGCTGATGACTACGTTCAAGTTGATGACGAAATCATTACATGTGAAGAACTGTCCGATATTGATTTCATTCTGAGTCATCAGACTACCGAGGAGGAACATACTGAACATGCAACTCAAGAATCGGAAGACTTCGGTACAATTCCTACTGTTGCTGAAGCGTATGCCGCTTGCTCAACTATAAGGGCGTTTGTTCACACTGCTGAAACTTTCCGCAGCGTTAAAGAAGCATTCTCAGTTATTTCTGCTTCAATAGAAAAAATATTCATAACAGAAGTACCTGGCAGGCGCCAAACTAAAATTACAAATTTATTCTCTGAATTTGATTTTTTTATAGTGCCTTCACAACCAACAAAAGCATACGTCATGTACACACATATATGCATGTAAATTTCATGAATAAAAGATCGCAATGACACGTTATATTATGAATTTTGTTGATTTATTGACTACCTTCTCATTTCAATGTCATATGTATACACATACTAAGCTATCTTACTGCAATTAAAGCGAACTGTTGAATGTTCAATATAACAACTTTTATAGCGAACTGTTCGCTATAACCGATAATATCGCTTAAAGAGAACACTGGCTACAACGTACAAAAGCTGCCGGTCCCTTGGAGTTCGCTGTAAACGGTTTTGACTGTATATATATATATATATATATATTTATATATATATATATATATATATATATATATATATATATATATATATATATATATATTTATATCTATATATATATATATATATATATATATATATATATATATATATATATATCAGCAAAATAATTTTCCGTGATACTCTCGGGAGTGGCCTATTCGATGGAGCTAAAATTTTCGGAGGGCGTGGATGTGTTTAGTAGGTAGTTCCATGATTTGCTAGAACTCAGTTTTTACCGTTTTAGTGAATTTTCAGGTACTCCTATATTTCCAAGCAGTGTAAACTTTTGTTAAAATAAATGTTTGGAAATGAAAACTTATTATGTTTAAAGCTTATCAGTGTTAAAAAATTGGAAATGTTGAGCCGTGTGTGGGTGCAGCATGCCCAAAGGTAGGCAAGGATTTTTTTTCAAATTTTGATTTGCCATTACTCCTAAGAAAAACAATTTACCATCGTGAAATTTGCAGAGGTAGTGATGTTGACTAAAATTTAGCACACGTGGATTCTCAAGATAGTGCGGGGAATCCTCCTGAAAAAAAAACCTTCAAATTATTGACCTTCCTTTAAAATTTTTGATTTTTGACAAAAAAAACAAATCATTGATAAATTTTGACCTTTTCCCATCATGTCAAGATAAAATTTTCAAATTTCCGATTTGCACAAGAACGGCAACCCATCACCAAATCATCTCTATCTTCAGCACTCGAAAGTTCTGTTCACGAGAACTGACGACCGGATTATTCGATCATAGTGAAATTTACAGGACATGTTGGCATTAGCTAGGACAAAGTCTGATAGAAGTGATTTTGAAATGCGGGCAACCCTGTGCCAGTGGTACCATCTTGCAAAATCACTTGAGATAAAAACCGATTTTCTGCCTATAACTTCCGATTCAGCCATCAGATTTTGACAAGATTCATACAGTATTTGGATCTGACCTTAGATAACATTTGATAAAAATTCCACTGAAAAATGAGAATTGCCAACTATGATGATTTTGGTCTCCTAAATCTTGCAAATTTGCTCAGCAAAATAAAGCTTTTTTCCCTATAACTTCCGGTCCAGTGTAGAAATCAAAACAAAGTTTACGCAGCAAATGGACCTTAATGTGAACCAAATGACGTAGAAATTTCGTACAAACATCATGAAAGGGCTGCCAGCTAAAACCATTTTTGTAATTTTGTTTAATTTCTTTACTGAGCCATTATGTCATTAGATTTGCAAATGGGAATGATCCTGCAATGAAAATTAACAACAAATATTAACGCTTTAAAAATTTGGAAAGTTCTGAGGGTGGTTGCCCTAAAATTCATTTAACCCGTATACCTTCTAGCGCAGTGATTCAATCGAAACGAAATTTACTGGCTGGGTTTAACTTAACGTGAAGCAAATTTGGTATGTATTTTGCTTTGCTGCTAACACAGACTAACCAGCATGAGCCATTTCCGTAAATATTGCACCAACAGATGCTTCCAATTACGTTCTTATATGCAAAGCATTTGCAATAAAATTAAGGAATCAATTTTTAAATTTTCCGAGTTTTGAACATTTTTCGAATGGCAGCTTCAAACAACGTTTAACCGCTGAAACTTTCGATGAAATTCTGTGATGAGAACGAAATTCAAAGGATATGTTGATTTGAGTATGAGCTTGTTATGGTTAACTTATTGCTGCTTCGTTCGGAAAGTGTTGCCAGCACTGAACATATTCATCGTTTATGTTATAGTTGAGTTTTGTTGCTTTGGATAAGGAATGGTTGAAATGATTCTACAAAACAGTGTATTACGTCTTTCCACACTTTTTTGTCACTCAGAGACAATTTCTTCGAAAATTAGTTTTCTAGCGGTTCTCATGCGCTAGACTCTTTTAAATTTTTTTTATTTTGAAAAAGATCGTTTTTCTGTTGTTACTGTAAAAATTTAAGTCAACACTTTTTTCAATGATCTTGAATATATCTTCTTAAAATGAATTCAAGGATAGCATTGAGAGGATCGAGTTCCTTAATGAAATTTGAACGCATGGAAATTTCTTCATAAAATTACTGCCGTTTAAACCTGAATATCCATTATGTAACAACGCTTCTGCAAGCTTTGAGCAATGCTGAAGTTTGATTTCATTTGGATTAGTTTATAGCTTCTACATCTGATGCACACAACTTAATATTTCATTAAAGTTTGTACTAATTTTCGAAGTAATAGTTTTCGCCAAAAATTCGTCATATATATATATATATATATATATATATATATATATATATATATATATATATATATATACATATATATATTATATATATATACATATATATATATTTATAGATATATATATATATATATATATATATATATAGATATATATATATATAAATATATATATATATATATATATATATATATATATATATATATATATATATATATATATATATATATATATATCTATATATATGTATATATATGTATATATATATATATATATATATATATATATATATATATATATATATATATATATATATATATATACCAATATATACATATATATATATATATATATATATATATATATATATATATATATATATATATATATATATATATATATATATATAATCTCTGGAATGGCCGATTCCATTGAGCTGAAATTTTCGGAGGACATAGATGTATGTAGTGGGTAGGTCCATGACTTGCTAAAATTCTGATTTTTTAAACTTTTTGGTGGCGGCGGGCTTTTTGGTGAACTTTCAGGTACTCTATTACCATAAAATTCCTACCGTTTAAACCTGAATATCCATTATGTAACAACGCTTCTTCAAGCTTTGTGCAATGCTGAAGTTTGATTTCATTTGGGTTAGTTTTAAGCTTCTACATCTGATGCACACAACTTAATATTTCATTAAAGTTTGTACTAATTTTCGAAGTACTAATTTTCGCCGAAAATTGGAACGAGCGATATCTATACATATATATAGATATCTATACATATATATAGATATATATATATATATATATATATATATATATATATATATATATATATATATATATCTATATATATATATATATATATATATATATATATATATATATATATATATATCTATCTATAAATATATATATATGTATATATATATATATAATATATATATGTATATATATATATATATATATATATATATATATATATATATATATATATATATATATATATATATATATATATATATGACGAATTTTTGGCGAAAACTATTACTTCGAAAATTAGTACAAACTTTAATGAAATATTAAGTTGTGTGCATCAGATGTAGAAACTATAAACTAATCCAAATGAAATCAAACTTCAGCATTGCTCAAAGCTTGCAGAAGCGTTGTTACATAATGGATATTCAGGTTTAAACGGCAGTAATTTTATGAAGAAATTTCCATGCGTTCAAATTTCATTAAGGAACTCGATCCTCTCAATGCTATCCTTGAATTCATTTTAAGAAGATATATTCAAGATCATTGAAAAAAGTGTTGACTTAAATTTTTACAGTAACAACAGAAAAACGATCTTTTTCAAAATAAAAAAAATTTAAAAGAGTCTAGCGCATGAGAACCGCTAGAAAACTAATTTTCGAAGAAATTGTCTCTGAGTGACAAAAAAGTGTGGAAAGACGTAATACACTGTTTTGTAGAATCATATCAACCATTCCTTATCCAAAGCAACAAAACTCAACTATAACATAAACGATGAATATGTTCAGTGCTGGCAACACTTTCCGAACGAAGCAGCAATAAGTTAACCATAACAAGCTCATACTCAAATCAACATATCCTTTGAATTTCGTTCTCATCACAGAATTTCATCGAAAGTTTCAGCGGTTAAACGTTGTTTGAAGCTGCCATTCGAAAAATGTTCAAAACTCGGAAAATTTAAAAATTGATTCCTTAATTTTATTGCAAATGCTTTGCATATAAGAACGTAATTGGAAGCATCTGTTGGTGCAATATTTACGGAAATGGCTCATGCTGGTTAGTCTGTGTTAGCAGCAAAGCAAAATACATACCAAATTTGCTTCACGTTAAGTTAAACCCAGCCAGTAAATTTCGTTTCGATTGAATCACTGCGCTAGAAGGTATACGGGTGAAATGAATTTTAGGGCAACCACCCTCAGAACTTTCCAAATTTTTAAAGCGTTAATATTTGTTGTTAATTTTCATTGCAGGATCATTCCCATTTGCAAATCTAATGACATAATGGCTCAGTAAAGAAATTAAACAAAATTACAAAAATGGTTTTAGCTGGCAGCCCTTTCATGATGTTTGTACGAAATTTCTACGTCATTTGGTTCACATTAAGGTCCATTTGCTGCGTAAACTTTGTTCTGATTTCTACACTGGACCGGAAGTTATAGGGAAAAAAGCTTTATTTTGCTGAGCAAATTTGCAAGATTTAGGAGACCAAAATCATCATAGTTGGCAATTCTCATTTTTCAGTGGAATTTTTATCAAATGTTATCTAAGGTCAGATCCAAATACTGTATGAATCTTGTCAAAATCTGATGGCTGAATCGGAAGTTATAGGCAGAAAATCGGTTTTTATCTCAAGTGATTTTGCAAGATGGTACCACTGGCACAGGGTTGCCCGCATTTCAAAATCACTTCTATCAGACTTTGTCCTAGCTAATGCCAACATGTCCTGTAAATTTCACTATGATCGAATAATCCGGTCGTCAGTTCTCGTGAACAGAAATTTCGAGTGCTGAAGATAGAGATGATTTGGTGATGGGTTGCCGTTCTTGTGCAAATCGGAAATTTGAAAATTTTATCTTGACATGATGGGAAAAGGTCAAAATTTATCACTGATTTGTTTTTTTTTGTCAAAAATCAAAAATTTTCAAGGAAGGTCAATAATTTGAAGGTTTTTTTTTCAGGAGGATTCCCCGCACTATCTTGAGAATCCACGTGTGCTAAATTTTAGTCAACATCACTACCTCTGCAAATTTCACGATGGTAAATTGTTTTTCTAAGGAGTAATGGCAAATCAAAATTTGAAAAAAAATCCTTGCCTACCTTTGGGCATGCTGCACCCACACACGGCTCAACATTTCCAATTTTTTAACACTGATAAGCTTTAAACATAATAAGTTTTCATTTCCAA
>OZ022264.1:114105976-114111672 GCA_963978885.1 Nemotelus pantherinus
ATATATATATATATATATATATAGGTATATATTTAGAAATATATATATTCGTTCTTTACCTATAAAAGGTATTTAAAATTATTTATTCTAGACCTGAACGTTGGGTCATTTGTTTATTGAATTATGTTTTTCTTTTTGTATACTTCAATCTTTATATATTTTTTTATCCATTTCTCATATCATTACCATAATTGGAATTTGTATTCTGTTGTGATGAATCTTTGAATTAAATAAATAAATATGTCAAAGCCGCATAAAACTAAAACACATGCGATTCCTTTCGCAGTTCGTTCGAGACTGACTTCAATACATTTATTATATCATTGGGTGTAGATGTCGTTTCAAAGTGTGGTTTCTATGATTTGACAGCTCGGCCAGTTCTGCATTGAAATCGTCCTCGATTTGGGCGGCGTCGTCAGCGTCTTTGTCGTCTATATCCAATTCGGGATAATGTCCACACCATGCTTTCATCCTGTCCGCAGAATATACCGAGCAGAATTTTCGCATTGTTAGCTGTAGTCCAGGGATGTCTTCTATCAAATAACGCTCATTGCCAAGGTCCTTTGAACCATATCAGGGCCTCGATACTTCGGCTCAAGCTTCCTGGATTCTCCAGTGGCACTAGCTTCATTTTCGATAACAACTAGCTCGCCGGGCACGTATTTTCGCGGCTCTATGTGATTCCTGTCAAACCGGGCTTTCCACTTTTCTCGCTCTCGAGCGATGTTTTCTAGTACTACTCGTGTTACATCATTAGGGGGATCTTCAGAGCCCTTCATGTCGGATTGTATGGCGGCGACTAAGTGGTTCTGAACGACGTGATTGGGTTTGTAGTTGAAGACAATTTCATTTGGCGAGAACCCGGTGGTTGTGTTTTTTTGTGAATTTACTATCCATTGAAATTTTCCGAGCTTTGAATCCCAGTCTTTAGCATCTGACGTTGTTGTACGTAGATAATTCAATATGATGTTGTTGGCACGCTCCACTTGTCCATTTGCGCGAGGTGTCCGTACAGCTGTTTTCACATGATAAATATTGTTCTCGTTGCAATATGACTCAAACATTCTTGAAGTGAAGGCTGTTCCACGATATGATACTAGACGTTTTTGCATACCAAAGTACGAGGATATTTCGTTGAGAACTTGCAAAAAAGGCACAGTCTTCGTGTTTTTGACGGCTTTGATAATTAAAAACTTAGAAAATGCATCCGAAACTGCTATAATATGTGTATTTCCTTTTCGTGAGCGTATAAATGGTCCGAGGTGATCGATATGGGCCAGAGCAAAAGGTATTGGCTCTGGTTCATCATAATGCATACGACCTTCCGGTTTTCCTCCTTTCGCCTTGTTGAAACAGCAGGTCTCGCAAAAGGCTATAAATTCTCTAGCGTATTTCCTCATTCTTGGAAACCAAAATACTTCTTGTAGTGGCTTCAGTGTTTTTTCTTGGGGAAAGTGGCCCATGTCGTCGTGACAATACTTAAGGACTCTCCATCTGACCACTTGCGGCACAACAAACTTGCTTGTTGAATTTATTTTTCGGTATAAGCGGTGATTCTTCAATTCGTACTCTTTCTTGATTTGGGTCTCATTTGGTGACTTCTTCTGGTCGGAGAGGACTTCTATTATTTCTTTTAGTCGAAGGTCTTGTAGTTGCATTGTTAGTACCCAATCTTGTATCTCCATTTGAACTTTGAAGACGAGACCAGCTTCTTCTACTTCTTTCGGTGGTTGATCTGGTGAGCGACTTAAAGCGTCTACATGCGCTAAACGGCTGCCTTGACGGTGTATCGTTTCGAAATCATACTCCAATAGTTTCATCCACCATCTTGCAACTTTAGATTTCAATTCCTTCGTTTCCTTTATTTTAGCTATCGCAGAACAGTCAGTCACCACGCGGAAATGCTTGCCCAGAAGGTATATACGGAATCTTTCTAACGATTCTACAACTGCCAAAACCTCTAATTCGTAACTGTGATAGCGAGACTCAGTATCACTACAATGTCGGCTAAAGTAGAAGACTGGTTGAAAGTTCTTCCCATCAAGCGACTGCAAAAGTACACCTGCAAGTCCAATACTAATTGCATCTGTGTGCACTTCATGCGCAGCTGAGGAATCGTATAATGCTAACAATGGGGTGTTACATAGGCTGTCGATGAGTTTTTGAAACGCTATTTGATGCCGACTATCCCATACGAAATTATTTGCTTAGGATTTATGCAACAGATTGGTAAGAGGTTTTGAAATCAACGAGTAGTTTGGGACGAATTTCCGGAAAAAAACCTGTTAAGCCTAAAAATCTGCGTACTTCTGTGACAATAGTCGGTCTGCTAAAATTCTTAATCGCACTTATTTTATTTTCGCCTGGCTTAATGCCATTCTCACTAATGGTATGTCTCAAATTCTCTATTTCCGTCATCAAAAACTTGCATTTAGCAGCACGTAGAGTCAAGTTGTACTTACGAAATAGATTCAGGGTTTGTTTAAGGCTATCGATTCCCTCATCAATCGTTTTACTCGGAAGAATCACATCATCAAGATACACCAATATTTTCTTCTTGCCCATTTCTTGAACGATTTTGTTCATTGCTTGTTGAAAGCATGCGGGAGCATTAACTAAACCGAATGGCATGCGGTTGTACTCGTAGTGCCCCTCTGTTGTCACAAACGCTGTGAATTTCTTCGCAGTTTCTTCAACCTCAATTTGATGATACCCCATTCGCAGGTCGAGAGATGTGAAAAACTTTGCACCGGCTAATTGGGCAAACTCCTCCTCCATTATTGGCATTGGGAAAGGCATCTTTATCGTGATTTCATTGAGCATTCGATAATCGACGCAAAGCCGATGTACACCATTCTTTTTGTCTACGAGCACCACTAGAGATGCGTAAGGCGAGTCAGACGGTCGTATAATTTCATTCTGCAGGAGCTCTCTAATGATATCAGAAACTACCGCTCTTTTCGCAAATGGGATTCTGAAGGATTTTAAGTTTACCGGTTCGTTCGAGGTAAGCCGTATATTCAATTTCGTTAACGTGCACTTACCCAGTTGCGCGATGTTTCTGGCGAAGCAACCTCGATTTTCCCATAACATCTGGTGTAATTTGCTTTTGTCATTGGAACTAACAGTCGCGTCGACTTTAATATCTTCATTGGGTTCCATACGGATATCTTCTCCTTCGATGATTACTCTGTTTCCCCGTCGGCATAAAACGTCTCGTCCAATTAACAGCTTTTCCGGTACTTGCTTGTCTTCCACTATTAGCAACGGAGTTTGAAAAACGCTCCCATCCATTTCGATTTTCGCGTTAACCGTTTCGGTGCACATATATTCGCCCCCAGCAAATCCCTTTAAGGTTATGGCACATGGGATTAGCCCACTAAGTTCGTTTGAGTAGCTTTTCCGAACTAAGCTGTATGGACTACCTGAGTCCATAAATGCGCGGATCGATTCACCATTGACACGGATCATTTTGGTGAGATAGCTATTATCGTTTTCAAGTTCAATTTTATTCACTCTTGTGTTTGTCTCTTTTTTCTGGCGATAGCAGTCGGCACTTTTGTGCGTTGTCTTTTGACAGTGTACACATCGATCTCTTTTCGACGGCTCTGCGAATTTACTCGCGATATGCCCCATTTTGCGGCAATTAAAACACTTTATTTCGTCTTGTTTTATTTTCTCACTTATTGATTTTATTTTCTGCACTAATGGTTCTGTTTTGATGGTGTTATCTTCACAATAGGTTTTAATGTCACTTAATAACTGATAACATTTTATGTACTTCTTTGAAATCGCTTTGCGCAAGTCATTATCGTTTATGCCCGCGATGATGTGATGTGCAATATCTGCTTCAGACATGTCTGCCCGTTTACCAATAGCGACCATTTTATAAAAATATTCCAATGGTGTTTCGCTACCAAAGCGACGCATGCCTGCCATTTTAATATGCGCGTTTGCCTCACTCACTTCACATGGAAAGTCTTCTAAAAATCGCATTTTGAACGCCTGCCACGTTTGGTGTATAACTTGCGTATCAGACCACAATTTGGCTGGACCGTACAGCCTCGTTGGTATTGCAAACAGAACTACACTATCCAACCAGCCGTAAGCATTCTTCAACTGTTCTACGCGATTAACAAATTGTTTTGCCGTTAACGACGTGTTACTTGTTGGGTCGAACTCCGGCAGCAAACTTATCACTTCTCGCGGATTATCGTAGCACTCGTGTGTGTTCAAAGGTGACGACTCAATAACGTTGTCTGCACTCGGATTTGCACTTGCTGATTGCGTTTGCATTATTAACATACACTGCTGTATAAATTGCGTTTGCATTATTAACATACACAAATCGTCAATTTGTCCTTGAAACACTTGAATCTCTTCACTCTGTTCTATTTCACTTTCAATCTCTTCACTCCCTAAAATCTCCACTAGTCGTTGCACTAGCACGGCTTTTGTTCCCTGTGTGTCCTCATTCTGTTTCCAAAGCTCCTCTTTCAGTTTTCCTACCGACAAACTATTCATTTTTCTTTTTCCCATTGTTTTTCAACGGCTGCTAACGACGCAGCTTACGCACACGTTCACAAGCACTACACACACGACAAACTAGTAGCAACAAGAACGTAGCTGCTCCTGGCTGTACTGCGTCAAGCAAAAACAAAAAACAACAGCGTAGATGCTTGGACTGAAAAACGTTTGATGCTAGGTGCAATTATGCAAAACGAGAACCCAAAACGGCAGACAAAACAACAAACCGCGTCGTTATTGTTTCTCCATAATACGAATCTTGCATTCACTATCGTTTCACCAATGCACCAGGGCAATTTATCCCACTTCTGAATATGTCAAAGCCGCATAAAACTAAAACACATACGATTCTTTTCGCAGTTCGTTCGAGACTGACTTCAATACATTTATTATATCATAAGATGTAGATGTCGTTACAAAGTGTGGTTGCTATGATTTGACATATATATATAAATATATATATATATATATATATATATATATATATATATATATATATATATATATATATATATATATATATATATATATATATATATATATATATATATATATATATATATATATAATCTCTGGAATGGCCGATTCCATTGAGCTGAAATTTTCGGAGGACATAGATGTATGTAGTGAGTAGGTCCATGACTTTTTAAACTAAACTGATTTTTTAAACTTTTTGGTGGCGGCGGGCTTTTTGGTGAACTTTCAGGTCCTCTATTACCATAAAATTCCTACCGTTTTTATGTATATATATATCTTTATATATATATATATATATATTTATATATATATCCCTATATATATATATATATATATATATATATATATATATATATATATATGTATATATATATATATATACCTGTATATATATATATATATATACATATATATATATATATATATATATATATATATATATATATACCTGTATATATATATATATATATATATATATATATATATATATATATATATATATATTTATATATATATATATATATATATATATATATATATATATATATATATATATATATATATATATATATATATATATCTATATATATATATATACATATATATATATATATATATATATATATATATATATATATATATATATATATATATATATATATTTATATATATATATATAGGTATACATATAC
>OZ022264.1:114111872-114144372 GCA_963978885.1 Nemotelus pantherinus
AGAGCGTGCAAGGAGCGACAGCTAGGCGGCGAGGATTGCGAGACAGAATAAAAGCGGCTGATTTTTTTTGACTTGTAAATTTAATCAAGATTCACTTGAAATAAAAAAAATTGTGTTTTATTCTATTCTTAAGTAACATACGAACTTAGCATTTTTTAACATAAGCACCTAGCAGTGGGGAAAATCCAGTATGGCGTCGAAAACCAAGATTTTAATTGACCCACTCAGCAAGGAGGAGTTGGCCTACGAACTAGAAATCCGAGGGCAACCTACCGGGACTGTGGAGGCCATGAGGAAGACGCTTCGGGTGGCGCTCCGGGCTGAGACTTCGATGGATACGTCGTTGATTACAACTCGAGTCTATCCTTTTACATTGGAAGAGGACTTGGAAGCCGTCAAAGAGAAGCTGGAGGAAATCCAAACCCTGACTGCAACCTTTACGGGCACCCCACAATCGTCGGAATTTATCAAAATCAAGTCGAAAGTTGAATTTGGAATGCGGCGATTGCAAAACGCACATCACGAGGCTGAGGAGATGGGAGAAGAAGCCCACAAGCTGAGAGCTCGATTGATCATGGCTATGGGGGAACTTCTGGTTAAAGCGGAAGGAGAAGATGGTGAATTGGAAGCGGAACCGGAACCAGACCATGGAAGTATTGGCGATCGCGATGGACAGGACCAGGGTGACGAGCCTGCGAGGGAAGCCGTCAGGATCCGAGAGCCAATCCAGGATGGGGATGGACCGGGGAACCCTTTATTTTCCACACCCAGAGCGACTGTTGGGGCGTCCAAGGGACAGGATGTGGCTAAATGGGGCCTTCGCTATAATGGCGACTCTGGGTCCTTGAGTGCCTTTCTGGAGAGAGCCGAAGAGTTGCGGGAAGCCAGAGGAATATCATCAAGGCAGTTATTCCAGTCAGCAGTCGAATTATTCGAAGGGAAAGCGCTGATTTGGTATCGGGCAAATCGGACGCGCGTCAACTCTTGGCAAGAGTTGGTCGCGGAGATGCGCGCCGAGTTCCTGCCTCCAGACTACGACGACCGGCTTCTTCTGGAAATAGGGAGACGCACTCAAGGGCCGGATGAATCAATTGGCGTATACGTGTCAGCAATGGAGGGGTTGTTCCGACGCCGTGCCACTCCTTGCACAGAGGAAGAAAAATTGAAGATCCTCCGCAAGAACATAACCCCGTTCTATCAAACCCAATTGGCGCTGACATCCGTGAAGACCATTGCAGATCTCGTCAAAGTTGGACGTTCGTTGGAGGCAACACGAGTCGCGGTGGAAGCATATATGCCACCCCCTACGCGAAAATCCCAACGACTTCTAGAACCGGATCTGGCGTACGTGGGAGTTAATCCTGGACCAAACCTTGCCTCCTTACAGAGAGAAGAAATACGCTGTTGGAACTGTCAAGGTCTCGGGCATACGACCAGAACTTGTTCAGAGCCACAGAAGTGCTTTGGTTGTGGCCGAGTGGAGGTGAGGAAGGCAACCTGCCCTAATTGTCGAGGAACGCAAAATCCAGGGTGAAATTTCAGAGGTCGTTCCGATACCAACCAGGGTAGAGTCAACTCCCAAAGTAGTACCGGCAGAATCGGGCCAGTAACCTCAACACGCCAACAGTCGGGAAACGAGCGGTGTGCTCAGTAGGCGGCAGCCTGAGCACTAAACCGGGAGAAAACGAAGCCGCGGTGGGCACACAGGTTAGTTATCTATTAAACAGGAAGCAAGGGGATAATAGGCCATATATTGAGGTGGAAATTTTAGGTCACAAGTTCCTTGGGCTTGTGGACTCGGGGGCTTCCCATTCGGTGATGGGTGGAGAAGGATGGCGGGTTTTAGAACAGCTGGGAGTGGAGCTGTTGAAATCCGAGCAACAGTCCATCAGAATGGCGAATAATCAGGGGTGCTCAATCGCGGGAACAGTGGCCATACCGGTGAAGCTGGAGGGGAAGGTGGATTGGTTAAAAGTGCTGGTGGTCCCCGAACTCCTACATCCTTTAATACTCGGGGTAGATTTCTTGCGACAGTTTGGACTGGTTATGACTCTGAGGAAAGAGCACTGGGAGTTCGTTGGAACGTTAGAGGGAGGAGGGACAGAACAGCTGAAACCGAGAAGCCACTTGACCGAGAAGGAAGAAAGCATACTCAGTCAGTTGGTGCAGAAGGAGTTTGAAGACATGGGGGAGGGTATTGGCTGTACAGACAGAGTTGAACATGTCATCCGGACTTCGGCACCACCGATAAAACAGCGATATTACCCTGTTTCGCCTGCGGTTCAGCAACATGTTGATTCAGAGCTGAACGAAATGCTAACCCAAGGTATAGTCGAGCCATCCTCTAGTCCCTGGGCTTCGCCCATAATCCTAGTCAAGAAGAAAGATGGCAAGTATCGTTTTTGCGTAGACTATCGCAAACTGAATGCAGTCACGGAGCATGATGCCTATCCATTGCCATATGTGTCGGCTACGCTGGATAAATTACGGGATGCAAAGTACCTGTCATCGCTTGATGTTAAGTCCGCGTACTGGCAGGTGCCCATGGCAGAACAGTCCCGGAAATACACAGCCTTCACGGTACCACATCGTGGTTTGTTTCAATTTCGGCGGATGCCTTTCGGGCTTCAGAATGCACCGGCGACATGGCAACGTCTGATAGACCAAGTCCTAGGTCCAGATTTGGAACCGTACGTATTCACATATCTCGACGATATAATAGTGGTAACGCAAGACTTTGGGAAACATGTGGAAATTTTGAAGGAGGTATTTAGTCGCTTAAAGGAAGCCGGCCTTAAAGTCTCCAAGGAGAAGTGTGAATTCTGCCGCCCACAACTAAAGTACTTGGGCTACGTTGTGGATGAGAAAGGCCTGAATGTGGATCCCGACAAGGTGAAGTGTCTGATGGAGATCCCTGCGCCTACCAATGTGAAGGGGGTACGCCAGTTTATGGGAATGGTCTCGTGGTATAGGAGGTTTATACCCGACTTTGCCACGATGACGGCACCACTGACGAATCTTCTCAAGAAAAATCAGAAGTTCGAGTGGACCCAAGACTGCGAGACGGCTTTTACACAGGCAAAGGTGAAACTGTCAACAGCACCCATCCTCACTTGCCCGGATTACAGTCTGCCTTTCGTGATCCAGACGGACGCATCGGACTTGGGCTTGGGGGCGGTGTTGTCGCAGAAGTACGCCGATGGCGAGAGGGTAATATGCTATTTGAGTCGGTCTTTGTCGAAAGCGGAAAGACGGTATTCAACTACTGAGAAGGAATGTCTGGCGGTAATTTGGGCAGTGGAGAAATAGCGGCCATACGTGGAAGGAGCCAAGTTTTCGGTAATCACGGATCATTACTCACTAGTGTGGTTGAATAATCTCAAGGATCCGATGGGACGTCTGGCCAGGTGGGCCGTGCGACTTTAACAATACCCGTTCGAAATCATTCATAGGAAGGGAAAGGAGCATCTGGTGCCTGATGCACTGTCTCGACTGTTGCCAGAGAATCAAGTGGCCGTGGTAGAAACCCAAGAAGACCGTTGGTATTTAGGATTGAAGGAGAAAATAGCTAAGGCCCCAGCGCAGTACACGGATTGGAGAGTAACGAATGGACAGATATGGAAACATCTGCCAGGACGTTATCCGGAATTGGAGGGAGCCGAGGCGTGGAAAAGGGTGGTATGTAAAACGGAGAGAAAGGAAATTTTACAGAGGTGTCATGATGATCCCAAGGCGGGACACATGGGGATTAGTCGCACGCTGGGTAGGGTAGCAGCTCGATATTATTGGCCAAAGATGTCGACGGATGTGGCGATCTATGTTCGTAGATGCAAAACCTGTCAAGCTAATAAGGTGGAGAGGAAAGCTCCAGCGGGGCTCATGTCCTCTCGACAAGGGGAGCCACAGCAGCCTTGGGAGATGGTTTGCGTGGATTTGGTGGGGCCATTCCCACGTTCTAGTCACGGGCATACATTTATTCTGACCGTCCTAGATTATGTCTCCAAATTTACCCTGTTGTTTCCTTTACGGCAGGCGACGGCTTCGGCGGTAACGAAAGTCTTGGAGGACCAAGTATTCTTACTATTTGGGGCACCTAAGTGGTTAGTATGTGACAATGGTGTTCAGTTCCGGGGGAAGCAACTGCAACAAATGGTCACCAACTACGGGACTCAAATCAAGTACACCGCGCTCTATCACCCACAAGCCAATCCAGCCGAACGAAGGAACCAAGACATAAAGCGGATGCTACGATCTTACGTTGCGGAGAACCATCGAGCATGGGACCAGAATCTGGCAAAGATCGCATGCGCACTCCGTACTTACAAACATGAAGTGACGCAAATCACTCCATATTTCTGTAACTTCGGCAGGGAGATGGTGACGTACCATGACGGCCAAGAACGGCCAGGAGAAGGGCAGGCGGCAGTAGAGCCCGAGGCTAGGGCCGAAGAGCTCGCCAGAGTACGCACAGATGTGTTGGAGCGCATGAAACACGCAACTACGCAGAGTGCTCATAGATACAATTTGCGTAGGCGTGAAGTAACGTTCGCGGAAGGAAAGGCAGTGTGGCGGAAAAACTATACCCTCTCGGACGCGGACGCAACCAAATTCTATTCGGCAAAGTTAGCGCCTGAATATATGGGGTCCTTTTGGGTCAAGAAACGGGTATCAAGGGGAGTCTACCTACTGGCAGATGGAAAAGGCCAGAATGCCGGATCATGGCACGTCAAGGATTTAAAAGAATATATCAATTAAGAGGTCTTGAGGAAGAATCAGTTAGGATTCGGGATGAGACGAAGCACCTAATCCTTAAAAACTAAACTTACAATCTAATTCTTAGGATCTAGATTTTAATTCTAAGTATGAATATTTACACTTAAACAACTACGCCTGGAAATCTTAACTTAAGTTATTAGATATAAGAAATTACACCTAATTTTCTAAGTCTTAAACGCTAAATCGCCGCTGTCTCGTTTCTCTTCTCGCTGCTTGTTGCCGATACCGCTCGAAAATTCCTTTTCTGTTCGGGGAACGCTGGCAGTCTGGGATCACTAACGTCCCGCTGCCTACTTATCATGGGATATAGGCACCCGATATTGACGTCACGTCGAGGAACCTAAAAGAAACCGTGAAAGTGCGATTTAGTAGGCGAATTTATGAAATAGCAATAGGTTGGAGAGACTCAATCAGATGGAGTTAAGGATAGCTAGATGGGAATCAGCGGGATTAGAGAGCTCTAAGTAAAAGGAAAAGAACATTAGCCATAACCACATAGATTTAGGTAGAATTTAGAAAAGTTATAGTGTCCCAGGTAGCATCAGATAGAAGTACTGAGTGTTAGGTGAAGCGGGGTAGAAACATAGTGCATTAGTAAGAATGAATTAAAAGTTAGATTAGGTCAATATTAGTTATTAGCGAACAGTATCCATGAAATTATGAACCAAAACAAAAATTTGTTGAAAGAATAATTAAAATGTAGAATAATCAAAATCTCAGATAGAAGGCAACTCAATAGTCAAATTTGAATTTCGAACAAACTCAATTTAACAAAGTAAAGCGAGCCAGATACAGCATATAAAAATAGGAAAAATTTTGCAACGTCATATGAACATAGAATAGAATCGTGGATTAGTAGGAGTTAGAAGTTAAAGTAAGGGTGTTTGTAGAAACATGCATAGAATTTTGGATTAGATACTAAACCAACAGAATTTTATTTGAATTAGTAGTTAGAAGTAAGAGTTAATGTTGGTTTTAAACAGGCATATTCCAAGTAAAATAGGACTACAGATTAGACACTACACTGATGGAATTTTAGTTGAATTCGGAGTTAGAAGCTAGAACTAGTGTCGCGTTATAAGCAGGCATACTCAAAGTCGAATAGGAACTGGGGTCAGAACTTATGATTACAATTAGAAAATCTATATAAACGCGCGTAAACAATTACACAGTGCGACAACGAGGCGTTGGGCAATTAATCCAGCGCTGCGTCAGGCGAACCATCAAAACCGACTATGAGATCCGACGTATGGCATTTTCGATGCAAGACTAGAAACTATATTTACCGGGACAGTCGCGACAACGATATCGGTAAAGGATTTCCGGGGAAATCCTTTTCGGCTAAGGGGGGAGTTGTTACGTTGTAACAAGGGGCGCGTTCACCTTGAAAAAAAAAAATACAGCCTTCCCCGGGGAAGGCTGAACAACCGCGGGATAACCACCACTCCACTAAGTAGGAGTTTGTTACCACCACTCCGTAAAAAAGGTTTAATAGGGCCGTGGTAGCACCCGAATTGTGTGATATACTTTTCGGATGCTAACCACCTAGCTGTTAAGTTACTTTTAACAATACTTACGTTACGCACCGGATCTGGTATGAACCTACTCGGCCCCATTCCAAGGAATCAAGGGGGCCATCAAATGACGTCATCCTGTTGTAACATCACGACTTCTCGACGACCGTCGAGGAACGGGCAACTCGAGATATTGCCCCAAGGCGAGTGCTCGGTTCGGGGCCGCGCACGTCGCTGCGACGAGTACCGGACGACCTGGAAGGAAAAGATGAAACGATCACAAAGTATCGTGTCCGAGATACACAAGGAACAACCAAAAGAAAAAAAAACAAAAGAAAGAATACTTATCTGATCCGACCACAGACTCTCCCACCAGCGATCGCCAATCTCAGTGAGGCCGGATGGCTCAGCAGGCGTCGGAGCGGCCGTATAACCTTCGATGCCATCACCACAGCTACTTCAGGCAGGCGCGCAGCATCCACCGGCTCCACGAACATGCTCGCGAAAACCATTTAAACTTATATTTCGCGAACTATACGGCTACCACAAATTCACTTCGCACGAAAACGATAGACCAATTGACAGACGAGAACATAAACAAACATCGGAAACCGACACAATCCAAAAGTCAATGAAATCCAGGGGTGGTTAAACGACGACCACGGTAAATTATTGGATTGGTGGAAATCCTCGACCGGCACGTGGAGAAAGTACATTCACCCGGTCGTACGGAAAAGAAGAAAGTACGGGACTCGAGTGAGACGGGAGAAAGCAGCGGCACCTGATGAAGGAAAGAAAATTTTCCATTCTGTGTGCGACAGTAGAAACGAGCAGATCGAAATTTTATTGGAAAAATTAACAGGTACGGAAAATCGAAATTCTGTGTGCGACAGTAGAAACGAGCAGATCGAAAATTTATTGGAAAAAATTAACAGGTGCGGAAAATCTAGATTCTGTGTGCGACAGTAGAAACGAGCAGATCGAAAATTTATTGGAAAAAATTAACAGGTGCGGAAAATCTAAATTCTGTGTGCGACAGTAGAAACGAGCAGATCGAAAATTTATTGGAAAAAATTAACAGGTGCGGAAAATCTAAATTCTGTGTGCGACAGTAGAAACGAGCAGATCGAAAATTTATTGGAAAAAATTAACAGGTGCGGAAAATCTAGATTCTGTGTGCGACAGTAGAAACGAGCAGATCGAAAATTTATTGGAAAAAATTAACAGGTGCGGAAAATCTAAATTCTGTGTGCGACAGTAGAAACGAGCAGATCGAAAATTTATTGGAAAAAATTAACAGGTGCGGAAAATCTAAATTCTGTGTGCGACAGTAGAAACGAGCAGATCGAAAATTTATTGGAAAAAATTAACAGGTACGGAAAATCTAAATTCTGTGTGCGACAGTGGAAACGAGCAGACCGATCGACTCCGGAAAAAACTATCCGTTGATCGGAAAAATCATCGGAAAACCACCAGGTACCTTGAAGAACATCCTTGGGGTGACGGTGGAGGAGGAAAAAAGGACTTCCGAGACAAACAAAATTGACAAATTCGAAATTGGGTTCCGGCGGGATTCGAACCCGTGCACCCCGTGACGTCCGAGACAGGCGGCGAGACGATCAATTGGGCATAAAGCCGTTTATCACGTACCGGCCCTGTAGTGCAGAGGCTAGCACGTCTGGCCGGGAAAGGGGCGGTCTGGAGTTCAGAACCCCACCCGTACTGATGAGACTGGGAGCTTAGGAAGATTCTGTGTGCGACGGTGGTAGCGAGCATTCATCATATCTGGTCGTGAGGAAATTCACCCATCACTGAACTGGGACTCGGCTGGAGTCGGCGTTGGCTTTTTTTGATCCGACGAATCGAAGGAAGAAGGTTAGTTCCTGTTTGTTATATTAATATTTGGAAGATTACATTTAGATCTAAGTAATTTGGTATAGAGATAGGAGAAAATTTTCAAAACTTTTCACACGACCAGTATTTTTTCGAATATATATATTCTTGTGTACAAAAGGATTGTTATAGTGGAGTGGTGGTCTTCGTTATTTGGAAATAAGCTAACGTAGCGTAGGCGTTAGAATTGGAAATCGGTGTTAGTAATATCGCGGAATCGCGTTGAGAAAATAAAGAATTTGTTATCGTTTTACGAGATCGTATTTTTCAAAATTCAGTTCAAAGAGAGGTATCAAACGTTTCGCTGGTTTGATGGTTCGGCGACAGTGAAGTAGAGGGGTTGTGCTACACGCAATAGCGACCCCCATTCCCAGAAATTCTGACCTCGGTGAGCCGTAAGCTCACTCGGCGGCTCGTGGTCCATTATTGGCGTGAGTGAGTGGCGCCCACGCCCAGTCTCCTGAGCGAACCCGGGACCCACACGGACCAAGCCGAAGGTCAATACCCCCTCAATTAGGCGGGGTGGGTAACAATATATAAATATAAATATAAATATATATATATATATATATATATATATATATATATATAAATATATATATATATATATATATATATATATATATATATATATATATATATATATATATATATATATATATATATATATATATATATATATATATATATATATACATATATATATATATATATATATATATATGACGAATTTTCGGCGAAAATTAGTACTTCGAAAATTAGTACAAACTTTAATGAAATATTAAGTTGTGTGCATCAGATGTAGAAGCTTAAAACTAACCCAAATGAAATTAAACTTCAGCATTGCTCAAAGCTTGAAGAAGCGTTGTTACATAATGGATATTCAGGTTCAAACGGTAGGAATTTTATGGTAATAGAGTACCTGAAAGTTCACCAAAAAGCCCGCCGCCACCAAAAAGTTTAAAAAATCAGTTTAGTTTAAAAAGTCATGGACCTACCCACTACATATATCTATGTCCTCCGAAAATTTCAGCTCAAAGGAATCGGCCATTCCAGAGATTATATATATATATATATATATATATATATATATATATATATATATATATATATATATATATATATATATATATTTATATATATATGTCAAATCATAGCAACCACACTTTGTAACGACATCTACATCCAATGATATAATAAATGTATTGAAGTCAGTCTCGAACGAACTGCGAAAAGAATCGTATGTGTTTTAGTTTTATGCGGCTTTGACATATTCAGAAGTGGGATAAATTGCCCTGGTGCATTGGTGAAAGGATAGTGAATGCAAAATTCGTATTATGGAGAAACAATAACGACGCGGTGTGTTGTTTTGTCTGCCGTTTTGGGTTCTCGTTTTGCATAATTGCACCTAGCATCAAACGTTTTTCAGTCCAAGCATCTACGCTGTTGTTTTTTGTTTTTGCTTGACGCAGTACAGCCAGGAGCAGCTACGTTCTTGTTGCTACTAGTTTGTCGTGTGTGTAGTGCTTGTGAACGTGTGCGTAAGCTGCGTCGTTAGCAGCCGTTGAAAAACAATGGGAAAAAGAAAAATGAATAGTTTGTTGGTAGAAAAACTGAAAGAGGAGCTTTGGAAACAGAATGAGGACACACAGGGAACAAAAGCCGTGCTAGTGCAACGACTAGTGGAGATTTTAGGGAGTGAAGAGATTGAAAGTGAAATAGAACAGAGTGAAGAGATTCAAGTGTTTCAAGGACAAATTGACGATTTGTGTATGTTAACAATGCAAACGCAATTTATACAGCAGTGTATGTTAATAATGCAAACGCAATCAGCAAGTGCAAATCCGAGTGCAGACAACGTTATTGAGTCGTCACCTTTGAACACACACGAGTGCTACGATAATCCGCGAGAAGTGATAAGTTTGCTGCCGGAGTTCGACCCAACAAGTGACACGTCGTTAACGGCAAAACAATTTGTTAATCGCGTAGAACAGTTGAAGAATGCTTACGGCTGGTTGGATAGTGTAGTTCTGTTTGCAATACCAACGAGGCTGTACGGTCCAGCCAAATTGTGGTCTGATACGCAAGTTATACACCAAACGTGGCAGGCGTTCAAAATGCGATTTTTAGAAGACTTTCCATGTGAAGTGAGTGAGGCAAACACGCATATTAAAATGGCAGGCATGCGTCGCTTTGGTAGCGAAACACCATTGGAATATTTTATAAAATGGTCGCTATTGGTAAACGGGCAGACATGTCTGAAGCAGATATTGCACATCACATCATCGCGGGCATAAACGATAATGACTTGCGCAAAGCGATTTCAAAGAAGTACATAAAATGTTATCAGTTATTAAGTGACATTAAAACCTATTGTGAAGATAACACCATCAAGACAGAACCATTAGTGCAGAAAATAAAATCAATAAGTGAGAAAATAAAACAAGACGAAATAAAGTGTTTTAATTGCCGCAAAATGGGGCATATCGCGAGTAAATTCCCAGAGCCGTCGAAGAGAGATCGATGTGTACACTGTCAAAAGACAACGCACAAAAGTGCCGACTGCTATCGCCAGAAAAAAGAGACAAACACAAGAGTGAATAAAATTGAACTTGAAAACGATAATAGCTATCTCACCAAAATGATCCGTGTCAATGGTGAATCGATCCGCGCATTTATAGACTCAGGTAGTCCATACAGCTTAGTTCGGAAAAGCTACTCAAACGAACTTAGTGGGCTAATCCCATGTGCCATAACCTTAAAGGGATTTGCTGGGGGCGAATATATGTGCACCGAAACGGTTAACGCGAAAATCGAAATGGATGGGAGCGTTTTTCAAACTCCGTTGCTAATAGTGGAAGACAAGCAAGTACCGGAAAAGCTGTTAATTGGAATGCATCCTTTCTTTCAAAACAGGAGCTAAGTTTACATTATCTCTACCCATGTATTTTTGTGTTGTAAGTTTCGTCTCGTGGTTTGTACGGTGTTAATAGATTTTTACCCTATATATATATATATATATATATATATATATATATATATATATATATATATATATATATATATATATATATATATACATATAGATATATATGTTAATATATATATATATATATATATATATATATATATGTATATATATATATATATATATATATATATATATATATGTATATATATAAATATATATATATATATATATGTATATATATATATAGATATCTTTATATATATATATATATATATATATATATATATATATATATATATATATATATATATATATATATATGTATATATATATATATATAAACATATATATATATATATATATATATATATATATATATATATATATATATATATATATATATATATATATATCTATATATATATATATATATATATATATATATATATATATATATATATATCTATATCACATTCTAAAGCGAAACAAACTGATTCTATTAAAGATGACTACTTCTACCACAGCGAGAAAATAAAAAAATAATAACAAAAGAGTAAAAAGGAAAACCAAAAGAAAGGAAGGAGGAAGGGAAAAAAAATAAAATAAAAAAAAACAGATACGGACCCACCAAATGAACGGTATTATTTTCATGTTTCTAACAATCCTAATACTACTACCTCATAAAACTTACCTCTTCGCTTATCACTTAATCTAATCTTAACCGCAGTTTTAACCAAGATCACCTGACAAATTCATTAGTTAATTCAATCATCACCCCCCATAGATCCTAATAATTAATTATCTCAACCCAACACCCCTACGCTATATTTTTACTTATTTTCGAAGAAAATTAGTATTAAACTCGCTTCGGCGAAAATTCGTCTATATATATATATATATATATATATATATATATATATATATATATATATATATATATATATATATATATATATATATATATATATATATATATATATATATATAGATATATATGTCTTGAAAACTTCCGTTCTCCGCCGGAGGTCGTAACGTCTTTTATTTGATGATGCGACCACCCTCATTTTCTGGATCACTTCTTGCTGAACTTCTTCCAGTACTTTCGCGTTTCATAGAGGACAAAAATGTTGACCCCACTTTCGGGTTGGTCCGTTTCTTCTCGAAACGTGACCATTTCCCGGCCAAAATTTAAAAAAAATGGAGAGAACCCGCTGAACTTGTGCTTGTAAGTTCGCAACGCGCATGCAACCTTTGCCAAGTTATCGTCCCACGTTCGTTGATTGTCTGATGCATAGCAACGCAACATGCACTTCACATCTTGGTTGTGCCTTTCGGCCGGGTGGGCCTAGGGGTGGTACAGCGCAGTGTGCCTAATCTGTACCATATATCCCTCCACCGGACACTTCAATTGCTTGCCCCGAAATCGCACGCCATTGTCGCATACCAAGACCCTAGGTACACCATACACCAAGAATACGTTTTCTTCCAATAGGCGGAAAACATTTGAAGCTGTCACTGTTCGCATTGGCAGTAAAATCGAGAACTTAGTGACGTTGTTCAATACTGTCAAAATATAAACGTGGCCACGCTTTGACTTGGGCAGCGGTCCCACCAGATCCACACAGATCGTTTCCCAGGGGTCTTTAGCCCCGCTGGCCCTAGTGGTCATCAACCCAATCGGTGCATTCCTCTTGACTTTGCAGACCTGGCAGACTTTGCATTTCTCGACGTATCGCCGGATATCCGCCCGCATTCCTGGCCAGTAGTAGGTTGGCGCAACCCGGGACAACGTCCGGTGAGTTCCCATATGTCCTGCTATAGGATCGTCATGGCACCGGTTGAGAACGGCTCCCTTCTCAGCTCTCGGCACAACTCTTTTCCAAACAGTCTTGTTTCCTGCATCTAACCTGGTTCCTTCCGATTGTTTCCACAGGGTGTTATCCACAGCTCCACTGTTTGAGTATTTCACTGGATCTCCTTGCACGTTCTCCAACATCTTCTCGTACCACAGCTCCAGTCTTTGTGAGGCGCGTATACTGTCAACCTGGTTAATTGCCCGGGAAGGTGCATCCGGCACCAAGTACTCCTTCCCTTTTCGGTGAACCACTTCGAAGTCAAACTGCTGTATGTATAAAATGACCAATACATCCATGTCGTGCTCACGTCCGTTCAAAGCAAATCGCAGCCGTGCCTCCCCGTCCACCAAACACATTGCCCCATTTGCAAGTCGTACGAGCTCAGTTCCACCTTGACTAAATGCTGTAATGGGTCAAATATTCTAATATCCATACACGTAAGGCAAGACAAAAATTAATTGACTTTCAATACAATAAATCTTGATTAGACTACATCCATATTGCACTATAGCATTAAAGTGTATAAGACATTTTGTCTTGGTTTGGACATGTTCTATGTGGTTTATGTATGTGATGTATGTCTTGGTTTGATGCGTTTTGTCTTAATTTGGAACATGGATGTAGTCTATGCTAATCAAAATTAATTGTATTGAAAGTCAGTTAATTTCTGTCTTGCCTCAAGCGCCTTTACATGGCGATCCTGGCAACTGCGAGCCAACGAAAGCTGCTCCAACAGAATCCGACAGTGACTCCGAAATTGAGAACGGAGAAATAAGAATCTTTGACGAGTTTAACAAGATTTTCGAAAGATGTATAATAAGAACAAAGGAATTTGCGGACAGCAATAAGCAGCAGAAAGAATATGTGCCGACATCAATAACACCATCGACACCACTACTCCAATACAAACCAACGCCACTATCTGGACCTCAACCGACGAGAAAAGAAGAAAATCATGGAACTACTTACTAAACACATCCACGCCCTCCGAAAATTTTAGCTCAATCGAATAGGCCAGTCCCGAGAGTATCACGGAAAATTATTTTGCTGATATATATATATATATATATATATATATATATATATATATATATATATATATATATAAATATAAATATATATATATATATATATATATATATATATATATATATATATATATATATATATATATATATATATATATATATAAATATATATATATATATATATATATATATATAATATATATATATATATATATATATATATATATATATATATATATATATATATATATATATATATATATATATATATATATATATATATATAAAGAAATTTTAATTTTCGGCGAAACGAGTTTAATACT
The DNA here is from genome assembly GCA_963978885.1 of Nemotelus pantherinus. Lineage (NCBI taxonomy): Eukaryota > Metazoa > Arthropoda > Insecta > Diptera > Stratiomyidae > Nemotelus > Nemotelus pantherinus. The sequence goes on from OZ022264.1 coordinate 114,126,234, forward strand.
AATTTTTTTTTTCGAAAATTAGTAAAAATATGAAAATATAAAGAAATATGAATTTTCGGCGAAACGAATTTAATACTAATTTTCTTCAAAAATTAGTAAAAACTATTTGAGATTTGGGGATTTGGTAGCTTAGCTCGCTAACGTGTCAGTCCGAAGCAGCGATCTATTGCTCTCGGGCTCGAATCCCGCCGTGCCCAAAACTGTGTTTGTTCGTCTTGTGTTGTCTTAATAGTCGGCGACTGGCCATTATATCAGCGCTCCACTAATAAAGTGCAACATTTAAGCTTTAGTAGCGACTAGGCATAACACTAGCGTTTTAGATAATAAGAAAATAAGAAAAAGAATAATGGAATAATTGATATCGGCTTCTCCCATATGTGTCTCCCTACCGCCATCGCTAAGCGTTCGCTTCAAAAGGCAATCTTCTGAGCTTTGAAATAATCATAAAACAAAAAAAAAAAAAGACTGCGAAAATTAAAGGTTGCTGCACTGTGTTTTCAGGCAGATAGAATAAAGACTTCTCAGAAAACTAAAATTTCTCTCCACAGAATGTGTAGTTTTGGTTTATTAAAGCGACTGAGCCAACGAATTTTACTCTTGCCATATAATTTAGGTCTGAAATATAAATTCAAGGTTTATGTTTGTTTGCATGAACGAATAATTTGATTTTCTTATAAATATTAGAGAAAACAATAGCATTACTGAGCCAAAATATAATTTAACTTTATATAACTTTATATAACAAAATATAACAAAATATAATTTGCGACGACTTCAATAGACGATCAACACACGAATAAACTTCACGACTTGATTTTCTCCAATGGAACTTATTCTAGATTTCCCCGTTCGCGATATCAGTGGAAATCAATTGCTTGCTGCTCTTCAAGACTATGAGTTTGGGTCATGTAACAACATCGAAACTAAAAGATTGACAGCAATCTCAAACATCGAACAAGCTAGGACCAGAAGGAAACAAAGGTTCGATTCGAATCATAAGTCAATAAGACAGTACATCGAAGGTGATCTAGTCTTAGTTGACAGCGCAATTCCAGCCACCGGTGAATCTAGGAAACTGCAAGTAAAGAACCGTGGACCGTACGTAGTATCGAAGGTTCTACGATTCAATCGCTATGTCATTGAGGATATAGAATGATCCTGTGGGAAACGAAAGTTCAGCACCCTAGCGAGAAGCGATAAATTAAAACCATGGTGTCAATTGTGTCCCGAGATCGACGATAATTTTGACGAGTCAGGTGATGAAGAAGCTGCCTAACTCGGGACGAGTTTTTGTCAGGAAGGCCCGACTGTCATCCGACTGTTATCCAACAACACTATACCACAATGATCGGGCAAATTCAGATCATTTTGCTTGAGAGACCACTAGGCAGTCTTACATGTATGGCCTATGTTAGGCGTCAGGTACCATCAGTCTGTACCTATCGAAGCGTAGCCTGCTAGCCCGATTTTTAACAAGTCCGGGTTATTGACTTAGGATGTGGTTCGTGAATTGCAATAGCACGGCATTTGATGCTGCTTTGGAATAGCGAACGTTAATCTGCAGTATCTTCATCATCATTAACTGCTGACAAGGGTCAGATCGAACTCCCTTCCCTCGGACATAGGAGTCGCTCCAGCCCCTGTCTCTGCTTACAGAGTCATGAGATCTAGGCAGCTACCCAACTCGGAGGTATTCCCAACGGTTAAAATATCTACAGAGAGAGATTTCACATCCAATTCTTTTTCAGATATCACTCTCAAACAGGTGTCAAAGCCCTTGACAAGTGGTTTTCTTAACATTTGAGCCACCTGTTTTGGGTAAGGTTTTACAGGTTTTGGATCTTCTGAAGCAGAGTTTTTTGCCTGTGGCTTTGGTATATTCGTAAAGCCAATTTTTTGACGCCATACCTGATAATGCCCTTTTGGGCATCCAAGTCCGGCAATGCCTCTTCATATATGATAAAGAGGGCCTCCCACTGATTGTCTACTGGCTCGCCAATCTTAAAAACCCTCCAATCCTGTGTTAGAAGATTTGGCTTGGAAAGCCGAACTTTGTCCAGGACTTGCACTGGATCTGTGTCCTGAATCTATCTCCTGCTTCTTGACCGGCTGCAGATTTTATCGCTAATTACCACTCTAATCTTGGCGCCAGGCCAGAGTTCCTCGAGCTTGGAGATTGCCCGCTGGAGGAACTCTGACCAGCTGCAAGCAGCCTTACTACTTTGTACCAGGCCGCGTCGTTCAACATAGGTGGTGGACTCGGACTTGCAGCAGATTCCAAATAAAGTTTGCTTTATCTTTGTCCAATTTTCGAAGGATATGATTTCTTCTCCCTTGCTGGCATCAGTCACGGCCCAAACAAGGCATTCTTTGGCCATTTAACTAAATGACCAAGCTAATCTCCAAGGACTCGTCATTACTTTCTTCCTTTTGTAGTTCTGTTTGCTTTGATTTCTCTGCTCAGCCAACTTTTGTCGTTTCTGAGCTGAAACTGCAGGGTTTGTTATTTTGCCCTTTGAAGAAACTTTTTGTCTTTGTTGGACATTGTGTCAAATGGGACGTTCTGTTACTTTCTCAGAACTTTAAAGACTGCCCTTCTAGCTCCAGTAGCCCGAGATGAGTTGTCAGAGGAGCGTTGCGTGCCTGAAGAGGAGGCGGGACCGGAGGTTGCGCTTGTTGATGGACGGGCTGGCTGATTTGCCCTAACCTTCATTGTACACTGGCCACGAGCAGGTTTCTTGGCTTTCGCAGGACCAGGATTGGTAACCAAAACCTGAAAAAGCCTGCAATAGGGGTTGAGGCAGAATTGAAAATCAGAGGAGCTTACTCATTTTATCATCTCTCCACAACCTTCTGCTAGCTTAGCCGCTGTGCCAGTAGCGAGTGGAGTTGATTCATGTGCCATATCTCCACTTTTCAGGGCCTTAGCTGCAAACGACTAACTTATTGTCAAGGCTGGGTCTGATGAAATAAGGTTTAGAAAAATTTTCCATGCAATAGGGGTCCCCACTCGAAGCCCCAATCTCAAGTACGAATGTGTAGTCACGTTATTGATTCCATGGTTATCTAATGCAAAGCAGGGAGACAATGCGAGGGCTACGACAAGCTCTTATGGGGTCGAATTGTCAAAGTCAGATCGGTGTTAATCAGGAGTCCATATAAACTGAACCTCCACCTTCAACTTAATGGCGACGAGACTGAGAGCGTACTCAAAGGCCTGCTAGGATTTTAACCGGAGCCATTCATGAAGCGGATTTCACTCGGTTGCTACTGTGCCTGAGGACGAATAGGTCCAAAATGTTACGACCACCAGCCCAAGTGCAAAAAACGAATCTTAAGTCAAGAGAAGTCTGAGGAAAACAGCGATCGTGAAGAGAGTCTAGATCATTTTGCGTTAACTAGGATGCACCGGGAGAGGGCAATCTAGTAACATCCCTTATGTAACAACATTAATCAAAATTTAAATAAAATGGATTGAAAAATTAAATAAAATGCAGCCACTCCATCAGTTGGAAAGGGTAAATTTCATGCAGTATATGAAAATATGCTTGTTCCATAACTATCTTGGCTGAGGGAAGTCTGTATTTAACCTCTTTGTGGAAACTGCGGGTAACAATTTTTTGTTTTCAGAAAATGATTGAGAATTTTTTCAGCTTAGCCCCTTCCAAGCAAGGTTATGGAGAGACCAATTACCTCTGCTTTCTAAAGCGGCTATCCCGAAATCATCAAAAAGCCTCGCTTCCGGATTGAGACCACAGCAACGACCACGCGAACGAAACTGGCTAAACAATTTGAAAATGTTCTCATAGAACGTTAGGTCGCTCTACAGAACTGGAGCTGCTCAGCAGCAAGCCGATGCCATTTTTCAATCAAAGACTGATATTACATCAATACAAGAGACAGAGAATGGTGATTTTCCAGAAAAAGGATATGACATATTACAGCTGTCATCCAAAACGCCATGCACTTGGAGTGGAGGCAAATGGACTTTAATAAGTCTTGAGAGACCGTTTCCCAATTTGAAGAAAAATACTTCGATTGGGTGAAAGTCTTGTTCTTCTAGGTCTTACTTTCTTTTGCCTGTGGTGAGTCCATGCAGACCCCTTTGATTATGTATAAATTTTTTTCTTCAAGCAGAAGATAGGTAAAGAATTATAGTTTTTCTGCCATCAGCAGCCTGGTTAATTTTTTGTGGTCCTGCGGGGTTTGTATAATAACCTGGATTCCCAAGTATACTCTTTTTGCTGTCTCATATTCAATTTTCAGCTCTTTCATTGTTCTGGTAAACTAAGTTCATTTTTTCGGTTGACGAGAGATTATCGGTTCAGCTGGCTTTGTCGTAGCTGTGTTCTTTTTTTGCCTGGGCTTTTTAGTTGAACATCCCATTCGTTCACTTGTTTGCTTATTTGAGGGGATGTTGGCTTTGCCAAGACCACAGGTCCTGGTTTTTTCAGTATTGGCAGGATGGGGAACTCTCTCAATATATTTACCCGCAGAAGTCTCTACCACTTTAAGTGAGCTTTCCATCTGACTGGGTTTAGATGCAGTGCTGGCCGGTTCCTCTCTTTGTTTTTGTTTTGGTGGTACTGCCGATGGCGGTGATTTATTTCCTCCCAGCCGTTGGAGCATTACCTCCTGGTTTTGTCGGAAGAGCTCGGCGTTCTGTTTTCTCTGTTCTTCGAATTTTTTCTGGCTTTCTCTGATCTGTTGCAGGATCTCCTCCATCCGTTGGTAGGTGTACTTGATTTGAGCCATAAGCTCAAATACGTTCTTATCTTTTTCTTTAAACGGTTCCTCCTTTTCTCCTCACTTAAATCACTGTCAGAGCGGTCGCTTTCTTTCATCTTGGTCGATTAAGAACTCTCTTTCTCTCTCTCGTTCTCTTATCTGTTGGATTTAAGAATTAAAATAGTAATTCAATGTGATATAGTTCAATCAGGACAAAAAGAAAACAAGTCGAAACAAGTAATTACAATTGAAAAAATAATTATAAGAAGTTTTAATCGTAGGTTGTCAGGATGCCTTAATTGCTTTCGGATGAAAATACTCACCCAAGTGTGTCCTCTGGTCTCTCATCGCTCGTTTACGCGTTTTCCTTCATTAAGCCGACTGTTGACCATCTTCGTTGTTCTAAGTGTTTGGTGCTGATCCTAGATCTGTCGGTTAGTTGCTGGGTGTACGAGAGCAATTCAAATTGTTGTTTTCAAAATTCTCTTGATTACCAGTACGTTGTTTGATGTGATCGTCATAGCGGCTCTAAGCGAACTGTGTATTTGCGCTCATTTATACGGTCAAATAAATATTGTTATACAATTCAATGGGAGTCAGCACATCTCCCAACTTACTGCCAGATTTAATTAATTTAGTCATATCTTTGCGATAACTGAGGTATGTTTGTATGTATATGTTTAATATCAGAAACAACACTACCATAAATTTATTTTACCTGCACAAAACGGTTTTCTGCATGGTGTCAATTGTGGCACTCGTGTTTTAACTGTAAATCTGGATGCAAGGGTCAATGATTCAACTCTTAGCAAATTAAAAAAATCACGAGGAAATGCTGACCAACGTCATTGATCTATGCATGCATATGATCAGCATTTGTCGTTGACTGTTATTGTACATTTTTTCAAGATTTTCGACGAAAATTAGTATTAAACTCTTTGACGGCGGCGAGCATTCGAATGTTAAGGTTCCTCCTACATTTCCATGCAAAATACATTTTTATTAAAAACAAGTAAAAAAACTTCGTCTGTTTTTTGTTTTTCAATGATTAGGTTAGGTAAGTGAAGAGGGCTGCCGGGAACGCGGCCACCATTAGACCACCAGTTTGGGCCCATTCACCACCCTCAGAGGCAGTCACACGCATTGACACTTACAGCCATGGCACTGGCGGGATTTGAACCCGCAGGCCCCGTAGCACGCCGCTTTTCGGCCTGACGCCTTAGCGAGCAGAGCTACCGGGCCTCCTTTATTTTGCATGATTACAAAATTGGAAATCATGATACCCATTTGGGCGCTGAGTAGGCAAGGATTTTTTTTCAAATTTCGATTTGTTATAACTTTTGACAAAAACATTGAATCATCGTGAAATTTGCAGAGCATATTGACGTTGACTAACGCTTAACACACGTGGGTTACTCTGTAGCTACTTCAGGCACGTGAAAAAATCTTTGACATCACCGACCCTACTCAAAAATTTTTGCTTTTTGACAAAAAATTAAATCGTTGATCAATTTTAGGCTTTGTCTACCATTTCAATTTGAAATTTCGAAAATTTCGAGTTGCACAATAACGGGAACCCATCACAAAATTACCCCTATTTTCAACCCTCAAAATTTCTGTCCACGAGAACTGACGACCAGATAAACTGATCATTGTGAAATTTAGAGGACGTGTTGATATCACTGATCAACAGTGGTCATGCCACACGAACTCTGATAGGTGATCGTGTTTTGACAACTTACCCTCATTACGAAAACGCACTTATCTGGTTTCAATCATCATCAGTTTTTTTGTAATGAGGCCAAGTTCATTTTCGGTATTGTAGCGATGGCCGCATATGAACGGCCGTAAAAAGGAGTGCTTTATATTTGTTTCGCTATTAATTTAAATTGTTCTGGTTTTAATTCATTTCTATGCTTGTGCGAATGTGTCGCGAAAGTTTACTAACGATCCTACCTTTGTTTGTTATATTTGTGGTGAGCTAACTTTCAAAAATCAAATGTGAAAATTTTCTGGTCATATTTTGAAAAGTAACCTTGAGCATTTTAGTTTTGGGATGGCTCGTTAAGATAAATCTTGGGCCCCACATATTTGTTGCATAACATGTGTTAAAAAAATTTAAGTGATTAAAAAAAAGGATCCCGTCATATGCCGTTTGCTATTTTCGTGATATGGACTGAGCCTAGAGATCATGTTTCAGACTGCTATTTTTGCCTAGCTCCAATAAAAGGCACGAAATGGCTAAACGATTTGAAAATCCAAAATTAATTAATTAATTCAAAAGTAAAACACACAGTTCTACACTCTTATTTATCTTAAGCAATAAGAGCTGTTCCTCATCATGACAATTTACCTAAACCAGTTCCATTAACATCGCTTAAACCTGACGATTTACAACCCTCCACTTGAAGCCACCTGAATAAGTTATGCTCAAATCAAAGAGGGTATTTTCAAAGAACACCACATTAGAAAATTAATGAAATATCCGAAATTTGTAGATAAATTGATCGTTCTAGAAAAACCAGCTTGGTATTGCTTTAAAAACATAGCAATATGTCGCTTGAAATTCATTTTCTAGATTCATATCTAGATTTTTACTAATGTTCGAAGAACAATAGTATTAAAATTGATTTGATCAAAAATTCATATTTCCATACATATATAATTATATATATATATATATATATATATATATATATATATATATATATATATATATATATATATATAAATAAGTAAATGCAGTGACTATGTCTCGGGAACGCACCATTCGATTGAGCTCAAACTTTCAGGATACATTGGTGTCTATGCAGAATAGGTCTAGGTTTCACCAAATGTTACTTATCTTTAACCCTTTGGCGCTGGTGGCCCATTAACACTAGAAGGGCCGGACTTAATACTATACCTTCAAAGACCGCAGCGGTCAATTTGACGGTACTAGAGATTCAGTCAGAATACTTATGAAATTATTACGTATATTACATTAAAATAAAAAAAATAACGTCAATTAATTTTTTTATTAGTAAAAAACAATTTTAGCACTTAAACTGAGTAACATTTGTAACAAGTTATAGTTTCTTTTTGAATCTTTTATACATTTCCCACAAACAGCTTTTTCACAGATTGTGCAGTTTTCACACGTTTTGGTTTTTTTTTACAATTACTATTGACTTGACATTACCGCCTCTTATTGTTTGTAGTACATCGTTCACTTGTTTCAGAATTAGTTTCTTGTCTTTGAGTCGCAGTTGAAGTAGATATTTTTTCACATACTCTGCACGTAAATCGCTAACTATTTGAAGGATAAAATCATGCCCAGATATTTTTATGCCTGTGACTTTTTGGTATAGAATTCACGAGTTTATAGCTGCTAAATCAAGTATATTGTAAAAAACGTGAACAGGCCATCTTCGACTTCCAGCCCTTACTGTGTACTTTCATGCCATTTGATCGTTGATGTCTACACCAAATTTGGTTTCGTTGTAAAATTTAATTGTCTCAGGCAGCTTTTTTTGATCAGCACATATGCTCACGTTGGGGTGCAGAGTACTTAAAATAATAACATTTTTTGCTGGTTTTCCTTGATAGACCGTAAGGGTTGTATCGGTCTCGGTTTTTATTATAAAAATTTCATATCTTGTACTACGAATACCTCTACAAATCTGCGGTACTTCTCGTCTCGCACGCAGCATTGTTCCAACAATACTAGTCTTTTCGACCATTAGTTTTTCAGACAAATTTAGAGAAGTGAAAAAATTGTCAGTGGTAACGTTTCGGCCCTCTTTGAAATAGGGTTGTACCAGTTTCAAAACCACATATTCGGGTAATGAAATATCATTTGAACGGTTCTCGTATTTTCCTAGATACGGAAATCCTCCACATAGATACTTACTCTCGACATCCACTAGTAGCCAAAACTTTATGCCGAATTTATCGGGTTTGTTTGCAATATATTGTAAAACGGACAGCGAGTTCTTGATGGAAATAACTGCTCATCAACTGTCAAATTTTCTCCAGGAATGTAACACATTTGACAATTATCTATAAATTTGTTCCATATATCCGAAATCATCGCAAATTTGTCATTAGCTAAGCGAACAGAACGGGTGCTTCTCAAATCGAAACGTAAGTATTTCATGATCTCCTTGAATCTATTTTTGCTGATAGTATTTTTGAAAACAGGTGGTCCCCCAACCTTGCGACCACAAAATGTCTAAATCTAGGTGGCCCATGTTATAGGCTCCACGAGCGTAAATCAAAGCAATAAATGCATCTAGTTCGTCTAGGGATAAGTTCCAAGTGTCATCTTGACTCTTTTCATGTGCTTCCTTTTCAGTACATTCCTTTATACGTCGTAGAATGTACTCATGAATAAATAGTCTCCACGTAGAAATTGGCTTGTTATTTTCAATGCATCGTTTGGCGTATGGAGTAGGCCCTGAGATTTCTCTAACTATATTTTGCCGGGTCCGACGTCCTACTCCACTAGTGTCTGTAGAAATATAAGTCCATTCTGTGCCGTCAGTTGCTACTTGTAACATCCCGACTTCCGGTACTGATGTCCTAGCTGAACGTCCACCGCGTGCTGCTCGCCCTCTGCTAATGGATCTACGAGATACCCCGCGTCCTCTGCGCGAATTTACAATAATGTTGTTATTTGTAGCAGAGGAATCTACTTCGGAGAATCTACTAATGAAGAAGTGACCTGTTCCAGCTGAAATACTGCATCACTGTCTGATAAATCGTCACCACTATCATCACCTGACACATCTAGTTGTATATCCCGATATCGCAACAATTTTTGTTCCATTTGAGATCTCCTGAGACCCCTACTCATTTTTACTAATGTTCGAAGAAGAACATTAGTATTAAAATCACTTTGGCCAAAAATTCATATTTCTATATATATATATATATCATCAAAAAATTTCAGTGAAAAAATCTCAGGAACGCGCCATCCGATTGAGCTGAAATTTTCAGGACACATTGGTGTATATGCAGAATAGTGCCAGGTCTCAGAAAAAGTTAATAATCTTTAACCCTTTGGCGCCGGCGGCCATTTTAGTGATATATTTAATATACCTATTATTCCGTACACAAATAAGTTTTGCAAAAATAAAGTTGACGAAATAGATTTCAAACGTGTTTTACATGTGAATCGGCTAATGTTTTGGAATTTTTAAACCCTATGTGTGCGCTGGGTGCCTAAAAAGAGATCGGGAAAAATTGAAAATTTTTAAATTGCGATAACTTTTGACAGAGCTATTTAATCATTACCAAATTTTTATAACATATTGAAATTATTTAGTTGTAAATTTGTGTAGCTTTTGATGAGCGAGCTGGCAACCCTGAAGCAAGGGCAAGCACTGAAAGTAAAAACTTCCAAATTATCGTCTCTCTTGAAAAAATGCCGTTTCTTCAAAAAAAAGCCTATCATATGTAAATTTCGTGCTTTCTTTACATAGACAAAAAATAAAATTTGATATGGTATAACGGGCACGCCTGGTAACCCTTGCCCAATTTACCTATATTTTTAGCATCAAAAACTTCTGTTCACGGAAACTCACGATCCGATAAGCAGAATTAATTTAAATTTGCAGAGTGTATTGGCCTTAACTAGGACCAGATCTGATAGAAGTAATTTTGAAATGCGGGCAATTCTGTGCCAGTGGTGCCATCTTGAAAAATCACTAAAAAAGATAACTGTTTTTAGCCCTATAAATTCTGATTGAACCGTTCGATTTTAACGAAATTCACACAGTAGCTGGACCTTACTTTAAGCCACGTTTCGTAGAAATTTGGTTGAAAAATTCGTTTGGAGCTGCCAGCTATGATAATTTTGGTGTCTTAAATTTGGAAAAATAAAAATTTGGAAATGAAAACAATCAAATCATCGAATATCCTAAAACTGTCCGTTTCTTACAATAAAACCAATCTGTATACAAATCTTATGCTTTATCTACACGTTCAAAGTAAAACTTTGGAAATCTCATATCGGACAAGAACGGTAACCCTCTCCCAGTTAACCTATATTTTTAGCATCAAAAACTTCTGTTCACGGGAATTCACGAACCAATAATCAGATACCATTGAAATTTACAGAATGCATTGAACTTAAGTAGAACCAGGTCTTATAGAAGCGATTTTGAATTGGGGGCACTTCTGTGCCAGTGGTGCCATCTTGAAAAATTACAAAGAAAAAAAAACTGCTTTTTGCCCTATGAAATGTGAATTAGTAACCAGATTTTCATGAAATTGACACAGTAGCTGCACCCTACTCTTAACTCTGTTTGATAGAAATTTGGTTGAAAAATTCGATTGGTGCTGCCAGCTATGGTAATTTTTGTGTCTTTGGTTTTGAGAATTCGCTCAGGAAAATAAAACTTTTTGCCCTATAGCTTCCAGTGCAGTCATGAAACCAATACGAATTTCATACAATTAATGGAACCTATTATAACCATTATTCAGGCCAAATTTGGTTGAAAAGCCACGATAGGGTTGCCAGCTATTGTTGGTTTTGTGTTTGTTTGCAATATCTTTATTAAGCGGTTTTTAGCGTAGAATTTTCAATTGGTAATGATATTGTAGTGACAATAAACAGCAAATATTAAGCTTTCGATTATTTGAAAAAACTTGCTGTAGGTAACCCTAAATTTCTTGATACTCCTATAACTTCGAATGTAATATAACAACGTGAAGCAGATGTGATATATTCTTGGCTTTGATACTGGCAGAAGGTTGCCAGCACGAGTCGGTTGTGCTTCTTTTGTCTCAATAAATGCTTACAGTTAGTATTCATACCGGAAACATTTACAATGAAAATAAATAACCAATGTTTCAATTCCCAAAGTTCTGCAAATTTTTCGGATCGCAGCCCCAAACACCAACTTCAGTTACAGTGCTGCAGGCACTGAACATTTTCTTCATTGATGTTATATGAGATGCTGCTTTCAAAGTTTGGTGAAATAAGCAACTGATAACGAATATAATTAACAAGTGTTTTTCTTTCATAAACTTTGAAACCCATTCCAGTGGTAATATCTGAAACCTTCTACCATATGAGTTATAATACATTCTTGAGACCAAAGTAAAACGTGGCATTTGAAATAATTTGGCCGTAATAAGCAGCTCATGTGGTGGAATATGCACTCAAAACCTGCACGATTCTTCTACTGTTCTTCGAACATTAGTGTTTCTAGCGGTTCAGGTGCGCTAGAGTTTTTTTATAATAAATTACGACTGCTCACTAACCAATGTGAAATGAAACAAGCTAAACAGTAACAACTTACTCAGAATTCAATATAAATAAAAACAAAAGTACATTCATTAGTTTGAAGAAATCGTTGTTCACAATTCTTATCGCTGCCTTTGTATGCCGTCACATTGACGGTGTGCGGTCTTAGTAGGTATTTGTAAAGGAATCTCATATACAACATACAGTTTAATATTTTTTTTATATAGATTTAGTCTTACAATAACAAACTAGGAAAAGTTATAAAATATCAAAAGAAACAAAAACATAGTTTGTAAAATATTTAAGAATGAAATCGCTGTGCAGTCAAATTGACGGTCTTGGTCTTTCTAGTGTTAAGTGATATTTTCAATATACTTATTATTCCGTTTTCAAATGATATTTGCAGAAATTCAGATAGCGAAATGAGTTGTCAACGGGGTTTAAATGTGAATCGGAAAACATTTTGAAATTTCGAACCCCGTGTGTGCGCTAGCTGCCTAAAATGAGGTCGGAAAAAATTGAAAATTTAGAAATTTCGATAACTTTTGACAGAGCTATCAGATTTTATGAAATTTTTAGGACATATTGGTACTATTAAGTTGTAAATTTGTGTTGTGTTGTGAATACTAAAATGTAAACACACACAAATGTCATTACATATTAAAAATATTCACTTGGTGATTTTAGCGCCATTTTAAGAAAATGGTTAGCACTAAAATTAGACTTAACTTAGCGAAGACTCAAACAAGTACACTTAGCATTAAAAATAACATCGAATACCAAATTCATACATTTGAGTACATATATTTTTATAAAACATAGTGACCTGTAGCATCCGCCTACTAGAATCCTTTCAGCGACATGTGCTCGGCCTGTGCATGATCACGTGTAAAGGTACCCTTAGGCACCTATGCAAATTCAATGTGCATACCTGCCCCGATTCGCATATGCATCTCAGCATGCATATGTACCCATATCCTAATATGCAAATCCCATATGCATATATCCTTTAATTCGCATATGCATCTCAAAATGCATAGGTACCCATATCATAATATGCAAATCCAACATGCATAGATACCCTAATTCGCATATGCATCTCAACATGCATATGCCTCTTTAACCGCCAATATTTCATTTTCCCCATAATTATTATCGAAACGCCATCGGCTCGGAAATTCTACCAAATCCAATAACAACAAGACTTTGGTATTTCCGGAGTTCATTCCCAGCTAATATTAATTACTGGCAATGAGCTCGGAACCCCGGAATTGTTGTTGTTCAATTTGGATGAAAATTCGAACCGCTGCGACTCATAATACTCACAACGACGTTTTTTGTTGCCCGGCATGAAAAAAAAACCACTAACAACAACATGGATTCAATGCTCGGACCCCATCTAAGGAATGTCGCTAATACTGGACGTGGGAAAACGTTCAGGCAACCAAGTACACGCAATAAGTTTCCGAGAAAATTCTTGGAACCTGGACGAAATAAAATCGCCAGAGAAAATTGCTTGGCTGTGCAGAATGAGGAGTTGCAATTGAGCGGTCGATGTGGTCGGTTCGGATTTTTGGGGATTGTAGATAGATCGTCGAAACGAGAAAAAAGAAGTCGATAGTGAGTGAGTCGGTCGTCGTTTAACAGAAAACCATGATGGATTTCGTGGTTTTCGTTCTGAAAAATTGATGTGTTTTGAGCGGATTGAAGCGGTTCGAGTGTTGAAAAGAAGATTGCGATTCGGCATCGTACGATTGTGATTGATATGAATCCCCAATCTAAGGAAATATTGTCGGATCGGAGTCAACTCCCAATGAAGTAAGATGGAATAACTGCATAATGTAAAAAGTGATGTGTCTTTCATTGTCAGCGCGTTTTGAATTTCCCGTGGTTACGGTTGTAGTGATTTTCCGCGTGATTAAATTGTCGGTGTGGTAGATTGTGGTCCCAGGTGCTTAGCAGGCATACATGTGCATCGAATCAACTGCAACAAAAGGGAATAGTGTTTTGTTTTGTTCCTGATTCCGCTACCAGAGCATTAATCTGAAAGGGCCTTCGCGGAAAGTGTTGACATCCATCCCCTGTCTGCCTTTAGCTTGCAGTATTTGTTAAAAGCACGTTTTTCCGAGAGGAAAACGATAAACGCGAGACCAACTCGAGACGATTGCGCTATTCCGAGAAGAGCGAATCTGTCAGCGCGTGTTGAATTTGTTCTAAATTTTTGTCGATGATATTGAAAAGCCTTGCCTTTGTGATATTCCGCAGAAGAAGTCTCCAAGTGTAGCGGTAATATTTCCCCGCAAATTTCCCCGCCCGCCCTAAACATAATTCGTTTTTTTTGTGTCGGCGTGAAAAGCAACCTAAATAAGAACCAAAACAACAGATACCCCTGAGTTTACACAAAATAAACAGGTGAAGTGATGGCACTATCAAGGCCATGATTTTTTAGATTTGAAGAGGTGAAGGAAGAACGAAAACGATGTTTTTTCATGTCCCTAATTTAGGGGAAAAATTATTGGAGGAAGAAAGGGCGCTGTCACGGGTGAAGTTCTGGTATGTAGCCTAGTTAATAAGTAGTAAATCAATAATTGGAATCGAACGTGACTGCGTTTGATTGTCAAATATGTTCATCATTGGAGGGTGCATCTCTCTTCAAAGGGGCGTCACTAGGAGATGACCGACGAAATTACGTAGAATTTGATGGTTCCTTTATTTTTACATAGCACTCAGTGGATTGCTCGGCCTGGCTATATATCGTTCTTGGTTGAGTCTACAATTATATGTCTGATTGTTCTTGGAATGGCAGGGTCAGTGAAAACGACATGTGTTCCAGAAATACGATTATGATACCATGAAACTGTATATTAACATGGATCCAGCGGGTAAGCATATACCATAGCAACCTCACTTAGATATTCGAGATACAGTTAACTACAAATCAGTAGTGAAGCACTATGATATCGGTCCAAATGGAGGTATTATGACGGCTTTGAAATTATTTTTGTACTAAATTTGGATATATGAATGAATTGTTTTGAGCCTAAATTTTTTTGAAATATTCAAGCAAATAAGCTGACTACCTGAAATTTGCAGTGTTCTTAAACATGTACTTTAAAAATAAATACTAAACAACAGAGAGTGGTGAAATGAATCTATTTAGCTAATAGTAACTAAAAAAAACTCTAGCGCACCTGAACCGCTAGAAACACTAATGTTCGAAGAACAGTAGAAGAATCGAGCAGGTTTTGAGTGCATATTCCACCACATGTGCTGCTTATTACGGCCAAACTGTTTCAAATGCCACGTGTTACTTTCGTCTCAAGAATGCATTATAACTCATATGGTGGAAGGTTTCAGATATTACCACTGGCATGAATTTCAACGTTTATGAGAGCAAAACACGGGTTAATTATATTCGTTATCAGTTGCTTATTTCACATAATTTTGAAAGCAGCATCTCATATAACATCAATGAAGAAAATGCTCAGTGCCTGCAGCACTGTAACTGAAGTTGGTGTTTGGGGCTTCGATCCGAAAAATTCGCAGAAAGGAATTGAAACATTGGTTATTTATTTTCATTGTAAATGTTTCCGGTATGAATACTAAATGTAAGCATTTATTGATACAAAAGTAGCACAACCGACTCGTGCTGGCAACCTTTCGCCAGTATCAAAGCCAAGAATATATCACATCTGCTTCACATTCGAAGTTATAGGAGTATAAAGAAATTTAGGGTTACCTGCAGCGAGTTTTTTCAAATGATCGAAAGCTTAATATTTGCTGTTTATTGTCACTACAATATCATTACCATTTGAAAATTCTACGATAAAACCGCTTAATAAAGATATTGCAATTAAACACAAAACCAACAATAGCTGGCAACCCTATTGTGGCTTTTCAACCAAATTTGGCCTGAATAATGTTTATGACAGGTTTCATTAATTGTATGAAATTCGTATTGATTTCATGACTGCACTGGAAGTTATAGTGCAAAAAGTTTCATTTTCCTGAGCGAATTTTCAAAACCAAAGACACAAAAATTACCATAGCTGGCAGCACTAATCAAATTTTTCAACCAAATTTCCACGAAGCAGAGATTAGAGTTAGGTTTAGCTACTGTGCCAATTTCATGAAAATCTGGTAACTTATTCACATTTCATAGGGCAAGAAGCAGTTTTTTTTCTTTGTAATTTTTCAAGATGGCACCACTGGCACAGACTTGCGCACAATTCAAAATCGCTTCTATCAAATCTGGTCTTACTTAAGTCCAATGCATTCTGCAAATTTTAGCTGTATCTGATTATTGGTTCGTGAGTTTCCGTGAATAGAAGTTTTTGATGCTAAAAATATAGGTTAACTGGGAGAGGGTTACCGTTCTTGTCCGACATGAAATTTCCAAAGTTTTATTTTGAACGTGTAGATATAACATAAGATTTATATACAGATTGATTTTATTGTAAGAAACGGACATTTTTTTGAATATTCGATGGTTTGATTGTTTTCACTTCCAAATTTTTTTTTTCAAAATGAAGACACCAAAATTATCATAGCTGGCAGCTCCAACCGAATTTTTCAACCAAATTTCTACCAAACGTGGCTTAAAGTAAGGTCCAGCAATTGTGTGAGTTTCGTCAAAATCGAACGATTCAATCAGAATTTATAGGGCTAAAAACAGTTATCTTTTTTAGTGGTTTTTCAAGATGGCACCACTGGCACAGAATCGCCCACATTTCAAAATCACTTCTATCAGACCTGGTCCTATATAAGACCAATACATTCTGCAAATTTCAATTCATTCTGCTCATCGGATCGTGAGTTTCCGTGAACAGAAGTTTTGGATGCTAAAAATATAGGTAAATTGGGCAAGGGTTACCAGGCGTGCCCGTTATACCATATCTTTTTTTTTTTTTTGGTTGTGTAAACAAAGCACAAGATTTATATATGAGTGGCTTTTTTTTGAAGAAACGGCATTTTTTCAAGAGAGACGATGATTTGGAGGTTTTCACTTTCGTTGCCTGCCCTAGCTACAGGGTTGCCAGCACGCTAATTTAAAGCTACGCAAATCTTCAACTAAATAATATTAATATGTCCTGAAAATGTCGTAATGATTGAATAGCTCTGTCAAAAGTTATCGAAATTTAAAATTTTTAAATTTTCCCGTCCTCTTTTTAGGCACCCAGCGCACACATAGGGTTAAAAAATTCCAAAGCATTATCCGATTCATATGTAAAACACGTTAGAAATTTATTTCGTTAACTTTATTTTTGCGAAAATTATTTGTGCACGAAATAATAGGTATATTAAAAATATCACTTAAATGGCCGCCGGCGCCAAAAGGTTAACAATAACTGACATTTAAAGAGACCTGGACCTATTCTGCATATACACCAATGTATCCTGAAAGTTTCAACTCAATCGGATGGCGCGTTCCCGAGATTATCTCACTGAAATTTTTTGATGATATATATATATATATATATATATATATAAAGAAATATGAATTTTTGGCCGAATCGATTTTAATACTAATGTTCTTCGAACATTAGTAAAAAAAAAGAAACCAAAATTTTTTTATAGAAATAGTATGAATGGTATAAATAATTGCGGAATAGCATTTTTTGTAGCTATTGCAAAACACCTATATATTACAAAACGCATACAAACACAAAAATACTTTTCCATATGGAAAACAAAAGCTAAATCCTGTACAAGGCTTTTAGTTATACGTTAAGAAACAAAAATTTCTTTCTCTTTAAAAATAAAAACAGAATGATGAGTTAAAAATAAACCAACTGGTCTTGTTATTGGGTCTCGACCCATGAAAGATTTTCAGCGTTGGGTGCGCACTGGCCTGGTTGGCCTAAGGTTTTTTACAGGAGTGGTATTTCGACGAATTTTGATGTCGAATTCACTGGGTGGCGTTACCCCCACCTATATCGGGGGTAAAGGCCCCCAATTATATCAGGGGCCTGAGGTTGTGTGCCTTGCCTCGGGTCCGTACAAAATCAAGGCAATTAATTTTCCCTCTTAAAGTAACGTTTTTCAGGTTCCCTTACGTGTGTTGACACGTCTCGGCTGAGTCTGATAACAGCTCATGCCTGAGAGTTTTGTATGGGGGTTCTTTACGAACTTAGGCCCTAGATCCCTTTTGTAAATTTGCACTTTGCGGTTACTACT
>OZ022264.1:114147562-114270062 GCA_963978885.1 Nemotelus pantherinus
CCTCTACGGTCCAATTTCTGTAGCGCTTTGCCCACTCGAATCTCGCAAACTTCATTTTTTGTGTCAAAAGGGGCCTCTTTGCACGTTTTCTTGCAAATAAACCGGCCTCTCGAAGCCTTCGTCTAACTGTTTCGACACTCAAAATTATTCTATACGATGTTTCTAAGTCACTTCGCAATTGAACTGCACTTTTAAACCGATCGGTTAAACACTGGCTTATTATTATTCGGTCCTCGTGACGATTTGTCTTCTGATTGGGACCTGTCCCTGGTTTTCGAACGTAGGGATTAACGTTGTCTTTTTTTTCTAAAAACCGGGTAACCGTGGTACGCGAGCACTTAATTTTACCTGCTAAACACCTCGCAGACAATCCTTCTTCACTATAACACACTACTTTCACTTTCTGATCCCGGCTTAATTGTTTGTACTTTCGTCCCATAGTAAACTTAGTTCTTTCCTTAGTCACATCATCATCGAGGCACTACAGCCCGAATCGAGCCTTCGCCTCCTTAATACGTCGCCTCCTTAATACGTCACTCCTTAGTCACATGCAAACTGAAATCGAAATGCTGCTACCTTCTATCAACAGCTTATCCTTGTACTAATATCCCTTTAGTAAGTAAATGATTTCTACACAACCGGCTTGAGCCCAAATGGGAAAAGTAGATAATTAGAGTCAGTGGTGCAGTTTTCATGACCGCTAGTGTATATATATATATATATATATATATATATATATATATATATATATATATATATATATATATATATATATGTATATGTATATATATATATATATATATATATATATATATATATATATATATATATATATATATATATATATATATCTTTATATATTTCTTAATATATATATATAAATATATATATATATAAATATATATATATATCTATATATATATATATATATATATATATATATATATATATATATATATATATATATATATTTATATATATATATATATATATATATATATATGTATATATATATTTATATATATATATATATATATATATATATATATATATATATATATATATATATATATTTATATATATATATATATATATATATATATATATATATATATATATATATATATATATATATATATATTTATATATATATATATATATATATATATATATATATATATATATATGTATATATATGTATATATATATATATATATATATATATATATATATATATATATATATATTTATATATATAAATATATATATGTATATAAATATATATAAATATATATATATATATATATATTTATATATAAATATATATATATATATATATATATATATATATATATATATATATATATATATATATGTATACATATATATATGTATATATATATATATATATATATATATATATATATATATATATATATATATATATATTTATATACATATATATATTTATATTTATATATATATAAATATATATATATAGATATATATATATATATATATATATATATATATATATATATATATATATATATATATATATATATATATATATATATATATATATGAATTTTTGGCCAAAGTGATTTTAATACTAATGTTCTTCTTCGAACATTAGTAAAAACTCTAGCGAACCTGATCCGCTAGAAGCACTTATGTTCGAAGAACAGTAGAAGAATCGTGCAGATTTTGAGTGCATATTCTACCACACAAGCTTGTTATTACAGCCAAACTGTTTCAAACGCCACGTTTTACTTTGGTCTTACAACTCATATGGTGGAAAGGTTTCAGATATTAACACTGGCATGAATTTCAAAGTTAATGAGACAAAACACTAGTTTATTATATTCGCTATCAGTAGCTTATTTAACAAAAATTTTCAAAGCAGCATCTCATATAACATCAATGAAGAAAATGCTCAGTGCGTGCAGCACTGATGCTGAAGTTGGTGTTTGGGGCTGCGATCAGAAAAATTTGCAGAACTTTGGGAATTGAAACATTGGTTATTTATTTTCATTGTTAATGTTTCCGGTATGAATACTAACTGTAAGCATCTATTCTTCTAAAAATAGCACTACCGACTCGTGCTGGCATCCTTTTGCCAGCATCAAAGCCAAAAATATACCACATCTGCTTCACGTTGAAATTAACCTACCCAGCGAATTTCGTTTCGATCCAATGACTGCGTTCAAAGTTATAGGAGTATATAGAAATAGAAGTTTTTGTTGCTAAAAATGTAGGTAAATTTGGAAAGAGCTAGCATTCTTGTCCGACATAAAAATTTTCAAAGTTTTACTTTGGCTGCGTAGACAAAGCGTAAAATTTGTGTATAAGTTTTATTTGTAAGAAACGGAAATTTTATTTAGCAGATTCGATGGTTTGATTGTTTTCATTTTCAGTGCCTGCTGTAGCTTCAGGGTTTCCAGCACGTTTATAAAAAACTTTGCAAGTGTGCAAATTAATAACGTTAATATGTCCTGTAAGTTTCATAATTATTTGATAATAAAGTAAAAAGTAATCGCAATTCAAAGATTTTCAAATTTTCCCAATCTCATTTTAGGTGCTTAGCGCACACATAGGGTTAAAAATTTCAAAAACATTATCATATTTACATTTAAAATACGTTCAAAATTCATTTTATAAACTTTATTTATGAAAAAGTAATTTTTTGACAGATTAATAGGTATATTCAAAATATAACCAAAATGGCCACCGGTGCCAAAGACTTAAAGATTATTAACTTTTTGTGAGATCCGGCACTATATTTGCATGTACACAAATGTATCCTGAAATATTCTTGAGATTTATTGATGATATATATATATATATATATATATATATATATATATATATATATATATATAAAATATATATATATATATATATATATATATATATATATATATATATATATATATATATATAGATATATATAGATATATATATATATATATATATATATATATATATATATATATATATATATATATATATATAGATATATATATATATATATATATATATATATATATATATATATATATATATATATATATATAAATATATATATGTAGCTATATAAATATACATATATATATATATATATATATATATATATATATATATATATATATATATATATATATATACATATATATACACATATATTTATATATATATATATATATATATATATATATATATATATATATATATATATATATATATATATATATATATATATATATATATATATATATATATATATATATAAATATATATATATGTATAAATCATCAAAAAATCTTCAGTGGAAAAAACTAAAGAACGCGCTATTCGATTGAACTGAAATTTTCAGGATACATTGATGTATACGCAGAATAGTGCCGGGTCTCCTAAAAAGTTAATAATCTTCAACCCTTTGGTGCCGGCGGCCATTTTAGTGATATTTTAAATATACCTATTATTCTGTCAAAAAATCACTTTCGCAAAAATGAAGTTTATGAACTAAATTTTGAACGTGTTTTAAATGTGAATTAGGTAATCTTTTTGAAAGTTTAAACCCTATGTGTGCGCTAGGTGCCTAAAATAAGATTGGAAAATTTGTGAAATTGTTGAGTTGCGATAACTTTTTAATTAATTATTAAATCATTATGAAACTTGATCGACATATTATTGTTGTTAAATTGCACAATTGAATTGTTTTCTTGAACGTGCTGGCAACTCTGTAGCTACGGCAGGCACTGAAAGTGAAAACATTCAAACCATCGAATCTCATAAAAAATGTCCGTTTCTAACAATAAAAAACTCTAGCGCACCTGAACCGCTAGAAACCTAATTTTCGAAGAAATTGTCATTGAGTGACAAAAAAATATGGAAAGACGTTATACTCTTTTTTATAGATTCATATCAACCATTCTTTGTTCAAAGAAACAGAACTCAACTATAACACAAATGATGAAAATGTTCAGTGCTGGTAACCTTTTCCCAACGAAGCAACAATAAGTTTACCTTAACAAGCTCATACTGAAATCAACTTATCCTGTGAACTTCGTTCTTATCGGTGGATTTCGTCAAAAGCTTAAGCGGTTAACGTTGTTTGAGGCTGCCATCCAAAAAATGTTCAAAACTCGGAAAATTTAAAAATTGGTTTCTTAGTTTTATTGCAAATGTTTTGCATATGAGTATGTAATTTGAAGCATCTTTTGATGCAATAGTTACGAAAATGGCTAAAGCTGGTTACCCTGTGTCAGCAGCAAAGCGAAATATATACCAAATCTGCTTAACGTTAAACTTAACCCAACCAATAAATTGTGTTTCGATTGAATCACTGCGCTAGAAGTTATACGGGTGAAAAAAATTTTAAAGTTACCACCCTCAAAACTTTTCAAATTTTTAAAGCGTTAATATTTGCTGTTAATTTTGATTGCACGATTGTTCTCATTTGCGAATCAAATGACACAATCGCGCAGTAAAGAAATTCTAAAAAATTACCAACATTTTTATAGCTGGCAGCCCTTTCTTTGTTTTTGTACGAAATTCCTACGACATTTGGCTCACATCAAAATCTTTTTATTGCATAAACTTCATGATGATATCATGACTTCAACGGAAGTTATAGGGAAAAAAGCTTTATTTGGCTGAGCAAATTTGCAAGATTTAGGAGACAAAAATCACCATAGCTGGCAATTCTATTCTAATTTTTTAGCCAAATTTTTATCAAATATTACCCTAAGTAAGAGTCAAATGTTGTGTGAATTTTGTTTAAATCTGATGGCTGAATCGGAATTTAAAGGCCAAAAAGCCTTTTTTTCTCAGTGATTGTTCAAGATGGTAGCACTGGCACAAAGTTGCCCGCATTTCAAAATGACTTCTATCAGACCTGGCATCACTTGATACCAACATGTTCTGTGAATTTCATTATGATCGGATAATCCGGTCATCAGTTCTCGTGAACAGAACTTTCAAATGCTGAAAATAGAGGTAATTTAGTGATGGGTAGCCGTTCTTGTGCAAATCGGAATTTTAAAAATGTCAAATTGACATGATGGACAAACGTTAAAATTTATCAATGATTTGAATTTTTTGTCAAAAATTAATTAAATTTTCAGGAGGTTCAATAATTTGAAGGATTTTTTGCAAAGAGTCTGCCGCAGCTACAGGGTTACCCGCACTACCTTGGAAATTCATGTGTATTAAACTTTAGTCAACATTAATACGCTCTGCATTTTTCACGATGATCCAATGTTTTTGTCAGAAGTAATGACAAATCAAAATTGGAAAAAAATTCTTGCCTACTTTTAGGCACGCTGCACCCACACACGGCTCAAAATATCCAATTTTTTGTCATAAGCAAGCTAAAGACATAATAAGTTTTCATTCCCAATACGTTTTTTGAACAAAAACTTACGCTGCTTGGAAATATAGGAGTTCCTCAAAATTCACTAAAACGCTCGTCGCCGCCAAAAGGTTTAGGATATCTAAATTTTGGCAAGTTTTGGACCTACCAACAAAATACATCAACGTTCTCCGAAAGTTTCAGCTCAATCCGATTGGCCACTCCAGAGATTATCACCCTTAATTATTTTGATGATATATATAGGTATATGATATTTATATACAGTAGAACGCCGATTATCCGAATTAATTGGGACCGGAGTCGATTCGGATAACCGAAAATTTGGATAATCGGACATAGACTGGTAATAAAGAAAAACGAACTTCAATAAACTTTATTAAGTTTAACAAACACAGTTCTGAACATCTCGATCAGAGTAAGTTGCCTCGTTTCCGTGCGGCAAGGTCACGCAGGCGCGGGACGGCAAGAAGTTGTACACCGTCGCATTCAGGTTGCCGTTCCATCCACTTGAGGGCGTTATCGAAACACATAAACGCCTCGCTATGAGATGGTACACTTTGGTCTTGTGCCTCTTCCTCTTCGGTCTCATTGTCGTCCTCTTCATTATCCTGTTCGTCCATGGCACTCGCTGTGATTTCATCATCTGTCTGTATCTAGAACCCTTGATCATTCTTATCACAGTGCAACCACTCTTCCATATCAGCGACACCACACGCCGAACATCCCGCGATTTCATTAGCCATGTTTACAAACTCTTCCACTGACGGTAAATCCTGTTCGTCTTCATTAACTTCAGCGGTTGATTCTCGTTCCTTCGCCTGCTTTTCTAACTCAAGTTCCAACTTGTTACAACAAAACAAAAGAAAAATTACTTGGTTTTATACGCTTAGGACCGATTCGGATAATTGGCGATTCGGTTAATCGGCGTTCGGATAATCGGCGTTCTACTGTATATATATATATATATATATATATATATATATATATATATATATATATATATATATATATATATATATCACCCGAACGTGCGGAGAGTGACGTGCAAGTAAATGGTCGATCTGTTTGAAATGACTCCTCTCACCTCTCCTCTTCGTCCTATCTACTCGCCTTCCCGTAGGCGGTGCTGTTAATCTTGACCAGAGATCGGGTAACGATATCCTAGCGATATTAAACCTCCGGTGGAAGGGAAAGAAACTAAGTGATAGATAGTCCGGTCCTCCAGGCTTGGGGGTTGGAGCGATGGACCGACAATCCATCCTCCACAAAAATTTAAACCGGTGCGGAACTTACGGAGATGCCTCGGATAGGATTGGACCAACGGAAACGACCCGGCAAACGAAACATTGACTATGCTTTTGGATCCTGGAATGTCAGATGACTAAATAGACCTGGTGCTGTAAAATAATTATTATTACAGGCCACTCAGTACAAATTGAACGTGCTGGCAGTCCAGGAAACGAAATGGACTGGTAGCGAGATTCAAGACATGAGATCGCACACAATATTCAAGAGTGGGAAGCCTGCAGGAAGCCGTGAATTTGGAGTGGCATTCATTGTGGATAGGGAGTTCAAGCCACACGTTATTGACTTCAAGGATGTAAGCGAACGTTTGTGTGCGATCCGCATCAAAGCAAAATTTTTATAAATATGGCTGATAAATGTCCACGCCCCGACAGAAGAAAAAGACGAAGAAACGAAAGACGCTTTCTATAACCACTTGGAAAGGCTATTCGACTCATTGCCCTCAAATGACGTCAAAATAATACTCGGCGACTTCAACGCTAAAGTCGGGAATGAAAAAGTATACAACTAACGACAACGGCCAACGCCTGATTGACTTTGCATTTAGTAGGGATATAGTCATAAGTTCGACATGCTTCCCACATCGACGCATCCACAAAAGAACATGGGCATCACCAGATGGCAATACCTTCAACCAAATTGATCATGTCCTTATTCAGCGGAGATGGGCTTCCAGCATACTTGACGTTCGGACGTTTCGAGGAGCAAATTGTGACTCGGACCACTACTTGGTCAAATCCAAATATCGATGTCGCATGTCAAAGGCGTACGTGACGAAGACGAGTCCTCTGCGTAAGTTTGACATCGGAAAGCTCCAAACGGCGTCAGTAGCAGAAACCTTCTCAAAAACTCTTGAGACTAAGCTTACACCCATCCTACAAAATAATACAGTGAGGCCGGTTGACGAGGTCTGGATGGAGATGAAGACAGCAATCAAAGCCGCTGCAGAACAAGTGGTTGGGTATGAAGCCCGGCGCAAAAGAAACAACTGGTTCGACAACGAATGCCAGGATGCGTTAAACAAGAAAAATCAGGCATATAAACAGTTCCTTGAAAGGAACACCAGGACGAAGAGAGAAAAATATGAAAACCTCCGACGAGTAGCAAATAAGATCATTAGATGTAAGAAACGAAAATATTATGACGAGCAATTAAAGAGCATTGACGAAAATCTGGCGAGCAATAAAACTAGACAAGCTTACAAAGTAGTGAAATGTTTAAGACGCGGATATCAGCCCAAGACGACACTCTGTAAAGACGAAATCGGCAACATCATCGCCGAAGATAGCCAGATTAAGGAGAGATGGGCCTGCTATTTCAAAGAACTCCTTAATCCTGCACATGGCTCAATAATATCAGAGCCGATAGACATCTCTGACGAAGTCACGATCGCACCTCCAACGCTGGAAGAAGTCAAGTCTGCCATAAAAACCCAGAAAAATAACAAAGCGCCGGGCATTGACGAGATTCCGGTCGAACTAATTAAATACGGTGGAAGCTGCCCTATAAAAGCCATCCACAAATTGATCCAGAACATCTGGGGTAAAGAAAAAATACCGCAGGAGTGGTGCAAATCCATCATATGCCCTATCCACAAAAAAGGGGACAAACTTTGGTGCGAAAACTACAGAGGCATATCGCTACTTTGTACATCCTATAAGATACTGACAAAACTATTAAAGGATAAGATAAATGTATACGCTGAAAAGGTCTTTGGGGAGTACCAAGGAGGCTTTAGGTCTTGTAGATCAACTACGGATCAACTCTTCACAGTCAAACAAGTGCTTGAAAAATGCTGGGAATTTAACATCGATGTCCACCAGATTTTCGTGGATTTTAAACAAGCATATGACAGTATTGACCGAAACATACTGTACAAAATAATGCTATACTTCGGCACCCCGGCAAAACTAGTTCGGCTGACCAAAATGACGATGACGTCAACAGCATCACAAGTCAGAATCAACAACAGTCTGACTGACGCCTTTGACACAAATGTCGGACTAAAGCAAGGGGATGGGTTGGCCCCTCTGCTGTTCAATCTAGCACTTGAGTACGTGATAAGGAAGATTCTTGTCGACACAGGGGGTACGCTTCTGTATAAGTCGAACCAGTTAGTGGCCTACGCGGATGACATTAACATCTTGTCCCGTTCCTTCACATCCGCCAAAGAGCTCCTGTTGAAACTTGACCAGGAAGCCAAGGAAGTAGGTCTGAAGATCAATCAGACGAAAACAAAAATCATGACGCAAACAAGAAAGAAGACCTCCATTAGACAAAGTATAATTCTTGACGAATATAATTTAGAAAATGTGGACGAATTTATATACTTAGGCTCGAAATTGACAACGAAAGGCAGTGAAACTGACGAAATTAAACGGAGAATACAGCTCGCTAATAAAACTCTCTACTCCGTTCTGGCCCTACTGAAGACCAGCTGCATACACAGGAAGACGAAGCTCCAAGTCTACAAATCAATCATCAGACCTGTGTTGTGCTACGGATGTGAAACTTGGACCCTTACCCAAGCATCCGCAAATATGTTGAACGCCTTCGAAAGACGGGTCCTCAGGCGTATAATTGGAGCTAAACAAGAGTGCGGCCAATGGCGGATAAGATACAACCACGAGTTGTACGAGGTTTTTGACGAGCCGGAGGTTGCTACAATCGTGAAACTGCGGAAGCTGCAATGGGCTGGTCACGTGCAACGAATGGAGGAGCATAGAGTACCTAAGAAGGTATTCGACGGAAGGGCCGAGGGTCGAAGACCAGTGGGAAAACCCAGAAAACGCTGGTCTGACTCTGTCGACGAAGACTGCGCAAGGCTGCTCGGATTTTGGAATTGACGGACGCGGTCATTGGACCGAGACAACTGGAGGCGTCACCTACGAGAAGCCAAGGCCCGAGAGGGGCTGTAGTGCTACGACGAAACGAAACGATATATATATATATATATATATATATATATATATATATATATATATATATATATATATAGATATATATATATATATATATATATATATATATATATATATATATATATATATATATATATATATATATATATATATATATATATATATATATATATAAAGAAATATGAATTTTCGGCGAATCGAGTTTAATACTAATTTTCTTCGAAAATGAGTAAAAACCAATTTTCATCGAAAATTAGTCAACCCTTTCCCAATTTACGCATATTTTTAGCATCAAAAACTCCTGCTCACGAGAATTCACGAACCAATATTCAAATACAGTTGAAATTTCCACAATAAATTGGACTTAAATAAGAACAAGTCTGATAGAAGCGATTTTCAATTGTGTGCAACTCTGCGCCAGTGGTGCCATCTTGAAAAATTACAAAGCAAAAAACTGCTTTTTGCCCTATGAATTCTGATTCAGTTACCAGATTTTCATGAAATTGGCACAGTAGCTGAAACTTAACCTAAACCGTGTTAAGTAGAAATTTGATTGGAAAGCTCGATTGGTGCTGCCAGCTATGGTAGTTTTTGTGTCTTCAGTTTTGAAAATTCGCTCAGGAAAATAAAGCTTTTTGCCCTATAACTTCCAATGCAGTCATGATGTCAATACGAATTTCATAAAATTAATGAAACATGTTATAGACATGATTCAGGCCGAATTTGGTTTAAAAGTCACGAAAGGGTTACCAGCTATTGTTGGTTTTATGTTTATTTGCAATATCTTTATTAAGCGATTTTATGGTAAAATTTTCAAATGGTAATGATATTGTTGTAACAATAAACAGCAAAAGTTAAGTTTTCGATTATTTGGAAAAACTCGCAGCTTGTAAGCCCAAATTTCTTTGTACTCCTATAACTTCGAATTCAATCATCGGATCTATAGTCCAGTCAACAGCCGTTTTCCCGTGGAATTTTGAGAATCATGGTAGATTTTCTTGAAAATTTGGATTTAAGCTCTACTAACCCTCTTCTTCAAAATCTACCCTGTGCCGAACCGGGCTTTTGCCCTTGGGGTGAAAACCACCCCATCTAGGGGATGAAATTTTTTCAATCAGATTAACCATTTAAGTCGATAGACTGACCAATTTTAAGCAACTTTCGTTTTATAAAGTTTTTTTGTAAAGTTGATCCTTCCCGATTTATAAGCGATTGAAACTGTGCATTTTTCGTTAAAAACAACCCCTTTTTTTAACCGTTTTTCATGAATAACTTGAAAAATTTCAATTTTACCAAAAAAATACTTTAAACAAAGTTGTAGCTTATAAAAAAACAAAGAGATTTGTGCCTGAAAGATCTATGTAGACCTAATAGCGACTGAGTTATTGCTCTTTGAAGGATGCTCATATTCGAAGAACCCCGAAATTGAGAACCTTCAAACTCAAATATATCGAATATGGTGAAATTTTTGGAGAAAACACATAAAACATTTTTTAAAGCAAACTAAAAACCCTTTCAAATGAAGTCTAATAAAAGTCTTTTGCATAAGAATTGACTGACTTATGACCAAAATAAAGTGATTATCTTCTTTTTTTTTAAAAATGCAAGAAATCAACCCTCGTCATTACAACCCTAATAGAAATTAATAGCTCTATACTTGCAATTAACTTTATTTAAGTATAATTGGTATAAAACATATGATTTGACAGGTTTGAAATGCTAAGTTTAGAAAAAATTATTGTTTGAATGAAAATCGACATTTTTGTTATTTCGAAAAAAAATACATTTTTCTTAAATAAATCAAAAAGTATTTATAACACAAAAAATTGTTCCATATTTTAATTGTAGTATTTTTTTTATTGAAAATTTTCGTTTATTTTATATTTTTTTATCATAAAAATTCAAGGAGATATGGCGGTTCAAAGTTTGTATTCATGCAATAATTGTGGCACACCCAACCCCTTTGAACTCACCCCTTTTCAAAAATAAGGGTTGAAATTTTTTTTAATACACATAACGTTAAAGTCCTTCCATTTCTCTACAAAATGCTTATTTTATCAAGTTTTTTGCTTAAAATATACAGGAGTGATCGTCGAAAAACAAACTGCTTTTTTTTTAAATTTTGCAGCAAGAATATTGGAGCATTTAAAAATAAGGAAAGAGAAGCGGAGCTACATCCAAGAAACAGCTGGCACATTGTGAAAGTATTTTACCGGTCTTTTTACATCTGTGTTGGTATATGGGTGTTCATGTATATACATATATATATATATATATATATATATATATATATATATATATATATATACATATATATATATATATATATACATATATATATATATATATATATATATATATACATATATATATATATATATATATATATATATATATATATATATATATACATATATATATATATATATATATATATATATATATATATATATATATACATATATATATATATATATATATATATATATATATATATATATATATATATATATATATATATACATATATATATATACATATATATATATATATATATATATATATATATATATGTATTGTTTTGTATGTTTTGAATGATGCTTCTCGTTTCTGCTCTTGATGTAAACAGTACACTGTTAGAATCGAAAGAATATACACGTGGCTTTTTTATTCTTCTATTTTTTGTTAAAAATCTTTGTTTATGCGTATTAAGTGTTGTATACCTGTACGAAAAACAATAAAACGAAAATAAAAAAAAACTCTAGCGCACCTGAACCGCTGGAAACACTAATGTTCGAAGAACAGTAGAAGAATCGTGCAGGTTTTAATGCATATTCCACCACATGCGCTGCTTATTACGGCCAAATTGTTTCAAATGCCACGTTTTACTTTTGTATCAAGAATGCATTATAACCCATATGGCAGAAGGTTTCAGATATTACCACTGGCATGAATTTCAACGTTTAGGAGAGCAAAACACGGGTTGATTATATTCGTTATCAGTTGCTTATATCACAAAATTTTGAAAGAAGCATCTCATATAATATCAATGAAGAAAATGCTCAGTGCCTGCAGCGCTGTAACTGAAGTTGGAGTTTGGGGCTGCGATCCGAAAAATTTGCAGAACTTTGGGAATTGAAACATGGGATATTTATTTTCATTGTAAATGTTTCCGGTATGAATACTAACTGTAAGCATTTATTGATACAAAAGTAGCACAACCAACTCATGCTGGCAACCTTTCGCCAGTATCAAAGCCAAGAATATATCACATCTGCTTCACGTTGTTATATAACTTTTGAAGTTATAGGAGTATAAAGAAATTTAGGGTTACTTGCAGCGAGTTTTTCAAATAATCGAAAGCTTAATATTTGCTGTTTATTGTCACTACAATATCATAACCAATTGAAAATTCTACGATAAAACCGCTTAATAAAGATATTGCAAACAAACACAAAACCAACAATAGCTGGCAACAATATCGTGGCTTTTCAACAAAATTTGACCTGAATAATGTTTATAATAGGTTCCATCAATTGAATGAAATTCGTATTGATTTCATGACTGCACTGGAAGCTATAGGGCAAAAAGTTTTATAATTTTCAAAACTAAAGACACCAAAATTACCATATCTGGCAGCACCAATCGAATTTTTCAACCAAATTTCTATCAAACATAGCTTAAAGTAAGGTTCAGCTACTGTGTCAATTTTATTACAATCTGGTAACTTATTCACATTTCATAGGGCAAAAAGCATATTTTTTTCTTGTAATTTTTCAAGATGGCACCACTGGACCAGAGTTGCCCACAATTCAAAATCGCTTCTATCAAACCTGGCCCTACTTAAGTCCAATGCATTCTGTAAATTTCAATTCTATCTGGTTATTGATTCGTGAGTTCCCGTGAACAGAAGTTTTTGAAGCTAAAAATATAGGTTAACTGAGAAAGGGTTACCGTTCTTGTCCGACATGAAATTTCCAAAGTTTTACTTTGACTGTGTAGATTAAGCATAAGGTTTGTATACAGATTGGTTTTATTGTTGAAACGGACATTTTTTGGGATATGCGATGGTTTGAATTTTTCACTTCCAAATTTTTATTTTTTCAAATTTAAGACACCAAATTATCATAGGTGGCAGCTCCAACCGAATTTTACAATTAAATTTCTAGCAAACTTGGTTTAAAATAAGTTGCAGCTACCGTGTGAATTTCGTCAAAATCGAACGATTCAATCAGAATTTATAGGGCTAAAAGCAGTTATCTTTTTTAGTGATTTTTCAAGATGGCACCACTGCCACAGAATCACCCGCATTTCAAAACCACTTCTATCAGACCTGGTCCTATTTAAGACCAATACATTCTGCATATTTCAATAAATTCCGTTTATCCGATCGTGAGTTTCCGTTAACAGAAGTTTTTGATGCTGAAAATATAGGTAACTTGGGCAAGGGTTACCAGGCGTGCCCGTTATACCATATGAAAGTTTTTTTTGTTTATGTAAACAAAGCACAAAATTTACATATGAGTGGCTTTTTTTTTTAAGAAACGACATTTTTTCAAGAGAGACGATGATTTGGAGGTTTTCATTTTCAGTGCCTGCCCTAGCTACGGGGTTGCCAGCACGCTCATTAAAACGTACACTAATCTACAGCTAAATAAAACAAACATGTCCTGAAAATTTCGTAATCATGGTATAGCTCTGTCAAAAGTTATCGCAATTTAAAAATTTTCAAATTTTCCCGTTCTCTTTTCAGGCACCCAGCGCACACATGGGGTTAAAAAATTCCAAAATATTATCCGATTAACATGTCAAACTTGTTCGGAATTTATGTCGTCAACTTTTTTTTTGCAAAAATTATTTGTGTACGGAATAATAGGTATATTAAAAAAATCACTAAAATGGCCGCCGGCACCAAAGGGTTAAAGATTATTAACTTTTTGTGAGACCTGGCACTATTTTGCATATACACCAATGTGTCCTGCAAATTTCAGCTCAATCGGGTGGCGCGTTCCTGAGATTTTTTCACTGAAATTTTTTGGTGATATATATATATATATATATATATATATATATATATATATATATATATATATATATATATATAGAAATATGAATTTTTGGCCAAAGTGATTTTAATACTAATGTTCTTCTTCGAACATTAGTAATAAAACTGTAAGTACAACAAATAATTTTACACAATTTCAAATTAAATTCGTTAATATAAGTGTTAATTATATACAATGCTCTTGTAGGCAACTTTTTGGCATTGAGCAGCCTTTATTTTGAATTTTATTACCACAGCTTACGGTGCTTTAAATGAGGATATAAAGAGAGTATATTTACAAGTCCAGATATGGCTTGGTATCAAAAATATTAACCCTCTTGATTGGGGTTGGGTTAAAATTGAAGAAATGTTACATCCAGTAAAAAACCCTAATCAACCTGCGCCTGAAGAACTTTTACAAATGATATTTTGTAGTTGTAAAAAGGAGTGTGGCTCAGCGTGCGGTTGTCGATGAGTAGGACTGTTCTGCAATGCTACGTGCAGAGACTGCAGTGAAGATTCATGCTTAAATAGAGCACCCATTTTGGATCAGGACGAAAATCAAAAAAAAAAGTGACGATGAACAGCAGAATGAGAGAACAAGAGACGAAGAAGACGACGACAGCGACAATTACTAATTTTTATAAATATAATGTAATATCTGTACTAATTTTTATAAACATAAGATCCGCTTACCAGGGTTATAAATTATTCAATGAATAAATTCAATGAATGCAAAGGTAATTGAATTTGATCACGGTTCCCTTCTTGTCTATAAATCAGCATAGACAACGTATATCATTTCTACAGCATCGAAGCCGAGCATATTGAAACGGGAAACTCGATCGTTTTGCGGAATCAGCCTCCGAAAGCAGAATCAAATTGGAATTGTTTTTGCGGGATGATTAAAATTGAACAACTTTTTATTAACATTAAAAATTTTAATCTACATTGAAAATTCTATTTTGACAAAGTGGTTTCGAAAGTATGCACTGCTTCTCATCAGACACCAGCACACAGTGCAAACTTGACTGGCGTGACCACTTGCAGGTGGAAATCATTACATTTTTATTTATGCTGGTTGTGACAAATTTTAACATCTCCGACTTATATCTATGGATATAATTTTACTTAGTAAAGGTAATTGAATTTGATCATGGTTCCCTTCTTGTCTATAAATCAGCATAGACAACGTATATCATTTCTACAGCATCGAAGCCGAGCATATTGAAACGGGAAACTCGATCGTTTTTTTAGTCATGGAATAGCTCTGTCAGAAGTTATCGCAATTTAAAAATTTTCAAATTTTCCCGTTCTCTTTTTAGGCACCCAGCGCACACATGGGGTTAAAAAATTCCAAAATATTATCCGATTTACATGTCAAACTTGTTCGGAATTTATGTCGTCAACTTTATTTTTGCAAAAATTATTTGTGTACGGAATAATAGGTATATTAAAAAAATCACTAAAATGGCCGCCGGCACCAAAGGGTTAAAGATTATTAAATTTTTGTGAGACCTGGCACTATTTTGCATATACACCAATGTGTCCTGAAAATTTCAGCTCAATCGGGTGGCGCGTTCCTGAGATTTTTTCACTGAAATTTTTTGATGATATATATATATATATATATATATATATATATATATATATATATATATATATATATATATATATATATGTATCATCAACAATCAGCCAGTTATTAACATTAAAAATTTTAATCTACATTGAAAATTCTATTTTGACAAAGTGGTTTCGAAAGTATGCACTGCTTCTCATCAGACATTTTTTTTTTTTTATCATTTTTTTATTATATATACCATGATTTATGAAAAAGTTATATATTGCAGTTTCCACCTGCAAGTGGTCACGCCAGTCAAGGATGCACTGTGTGCTGGTGTCTGATGAGAAGCAGTGCATACTTTCGAAACCACTTTGTCAAAATAGAATTTTCAATGCAGATTAAAATTTTTAATGTTAATAAAAAGTTGTTCAATTTTAATCATCCCGCAAAAACAATTCCAATTTGATTCTGCTTTCGGAGGCTGATTCCGCAAAACGATCGAGTTTCCCGTTTCAATATGCTCGGCTTCGATGCTGTAGAAATGATATACGTTGTCTATGCTGATTTATAGACAAGAAGGGAACCGTGATCAAATTCAATTACCTTTACTAAGTAAAATTATATCCATGGATATAAGTCGGAGATGTTAAAATTTGTCACAACTAGCATAAATAAAAATGTAATGATTTCCACCTGCAAGTGGTCACGCCAGTCAAGTATGCACTGTGTGCTGGTGTCTGATGAGAAGCAGTGCATACTTTCGAAACCACTTTGTCAAAATAGAATTTTCAATGTAGATTAAAATTTTTAATGTTAATAAAAAGTTGTTCAATTTTAATCATCCCGCAAAAACAATTCCAATTTGATTCTGCTTTCGGAGGCTGATTCCGCAAAACGATCGAGTTTCCCGTTTCAATATGCTCGGCTTCGATGCTGTAGAAATGATATACGTTGTCTATGCTGATTTATAGACAAGAAGGGAACCGTGATCAAATTCAATTACCTTTGCATTCATTGAATTTATTCATTGAATAATTTATAACCCTGGTAAGCGGATCTTATGTTTATAAAAATTAGTACAGATATTACATTATATTTATAAAAATTAGTAATTGTCGCTGTCGTCGTCTTCTTCGTCTCTTGTTCTCTCATTCTGCTGTTCATCGTCACTTTTTTTTTTTTTGATTTTCGTCCTGATCCAATATGGGTGCTCTGTTTAAGCATGAATCTTCACTGCAGCCTCTGCACGTAGCATTGCAGAACAGTCCTACTCGTCGACAACCGCACGCTGAGCCACACTCCTTTTTACAACTACAAAATATCATTTGTAAAAGTTCTTCAGGCGCAGGTTGATCAGGGTTTTTGACTGGATGTAACATTTCTTCAATTTTGACCCAACCCCAATCAAGAGAGTTAATATTTTTGTTACCAAGCCATATCTGGACTTGTAAATATACTCTCTTTATATCCTCATTTAAAGCACCGTAAGCTGTGGTAATAAAATTCAAAATAAAGGCTGCTCAATGCCAAAAAGTTGCCTACAAGAGCATTGTATATAATTAACACTTATATTAACGAATTTAATTTGAAATTGTGTAAAATTATTTGTTGTACTTACAGTTTTATTACTAATGTTCGAAGAAGAACATTAGTATTAAAACCATTTGGCCAAAAATTCATATTTCTATATATATATATATATATATATATATAAATATATATATATATATATATATATATATATATATATATATATATATCTATATATATATAAATATATATATATATATATATATATATATATATATATATATATAAATATATATATATATATATATATATATATATATATATATATATATATATATATATATATATATATATATATATATCTCACCAAAAAATTTCAGTGAAAAAATCTCAGGAACGCGCCACCCGATTGAGCTGAAATTTTCAGGACACATTGGTGTATATGCAAAATAGTGCCAGGTTTCACAAAAAGTTAATAATCTTTAACCCTTTGGTGCCGGCGGCCATTTTAGTGATTTTTTTAATATACCTATTATTCCGTACACAAATAATTTTTGCAAAAATAAAGTTGACGACATAAATTCCGAACAAGTTTGACATGTAAATCAGATAATATTTTGGAATTTTTTAACCCCATGTGTGCGCTGGGTGCCTAAAAAGAGAACGGGAAAATTTGAAAATTTTTAAATTGCGATAACTTCTGACAGAGCTATTCCATGATTAAAAAAACGATCGAGTTTCCCGTTTCAATATGCTCGGCTTCGATGCTGTAGAAATGATATACGTTGTCTATGCTGATTTATAGACAAGAAGGGAACCGTGATCAAATTCAATTACCTTTACTAAGTAAAATTATATCCATGGATATAAGTCGGAGATGCTGAAATTTGTTACAACTAGCATAAATAAAAATGTAAAACTCTAGCGCACCTGAACCGCTAGAAACACTAATGTTCGAAGAACAGTAGAAAATTCGTGCAGGTTTTGAGTGCATATACCACCACATGCGCTGCTTATTACGGCCAAATTGTTTCAAATGCCACGTTTTACTTTTGTCTTAAGAATGCATTATAACTCATATGGTAGAAGGTTTCAGATATTACCACTGGCATGAATTTCGACGTTTATGAGAGCAAATCACGGGTTAATTATATTCGTTATCAGTTGCTTATTTCACAAAATTTTGAAAGCAGCATCTCATATAATATCAATGAAGAAAATGCTCAGTTCCTGCAGCACTGTAACTGAAGTTGGAGTTTGGGGCTGCGATCCGAAAAATTTGCAGAACTTGGGGAATTGAAACATCGGTTATTTATTTTCATTGTAAATGTTTCCGGTATGAATACTAACTGTAAGCATTTATTGATACAAAAGTAGCACAACCGACTCGTACTGGCAACCTTTCGCCAGTATCAAAGCCAAGAATATATCACATCTGCTTCACGTTTTTATTTAACATTTGAAGTTATAGGAGTATAAAGAAATTAAGGGTTACCAGCCGCGGCATTTTTCAAATAATCGAAAATTTAATATTTGCTGTATAGTGACACTACAATATCATTGCCATTCGAAAATTTTACGATCAAATCGCTTGAGAAAGATATTGGAAATAAACACAAAACCAACAACAGCTGGCAACACTATCGTGGCTTCTCAACCAAATTTGACTTGAATAATGCCAATAATAGGTTCCATTAAATGTATGAAATTCGTATTGATTTCATGACTGCACTGGAAGTTATAGGGCAAAAAGTTTTATTTTCCTGAGCGAATTTTCACAAAAAGACACAAAAATTACCATAGCTGGCAGCACCAATCGAATTTTTCAACCAAATTTTTATCAAACAGAGTCTAGAGTAATGTTCAGCTACTGTGTCAATTTCATGAAAATCTGGTAACTTATTCACATTTCATAGGGCAAAAAGCAGTTTTTTTCCTTTGTAATTTTTCAATTTTTCACCACTGGAACAGAGTTGCCCACAATTCAAAATCGCTTCTACCAGACCTGGCCCTACTTAAGTCCAATGCATTGTGTAAATTTCAATTCTATCTGATTATTGATTCGTGAGTTTCCGTGAACAGAAGTTTTTGAAGCTAAAAATATAGGTTAACTGAGAGAGGGTTACCGTTCTTGTCCGACATGAAATTTCCAAAGTTTTACTTTGACTGTGTAGATTAAGCATAAGATTTGTACACAGATTGGTTTTATTGTAGAAGTGGTCATTTTTTAGGATATTGGATGGTTTGAATGTTTTCACTTCCAAATTTTTATTTTTTCAAATTTAAGACACCAAAATTATCATAGCTGGCAGCTCCAACCGAATTTTTCAACTGAATTTCTACCAAACGTGGTTTGAAGTAAGATGCAGCTACAGTGCGAATTTCGTCAAAATCGAACGATTCAATCAGAATTTATAGGGGTAAAAGCAGTTATCTTTTTTAGTGATTTTTCAAGATGGCACCACTGACACAGAATCACCCGCATTTCAAAATCACTTCTATCAGACCTGGTCCTATGTAAGACCAATATATTCTGCAAATTTTAATTAATTCTGCTCATTGGATCGTGAGTTTCCGTGAACAGAAGTTTTTGATGCTAAAAATATAGGTAACTTGGGCAAGGGTTACCAGGCGTGCCCGTTATACCATATCAAATTTTTTTTTTGTTTATGTAAACAAAGTACAAGATTTACATATGAGTGGCTTTTTTTTGAAGAAACGACATTTTTTCAAGAGAGACGATGATTTGGAGGTTTTCATTTTCAGTGCCTGCCCAAGCTACAGGGTTGCCAGCACGCTCATTAAAACATACATTAATCTACAACTAAATAAAACAAACATGTCCTGAAAATTTCGTAATCATGTAATAGCTCGGTCAAAAGTTATCGCAATTTAAAAATTTTCAAATTTTCCCGTTCTCTTTTTAGGCACTCAGCGCACACATGGGGTAAAAAAATTTCAAAACATTATCCGATTCACATGTAAAACTTGATCGAAATTTATGTCGTCAACTTTATTTTTGCAAAACTTCTTTGTGTACGGAATAATAGGTATATTAAAAAAATCACTAAAATGGCCGCCGGCGCCAAAGGGTTAAAGATCATTAACTTTCTGTGAGACCTGGCACTATTCTGCATATACACCAATGTGTCCTGAAAATTTCAACTCAATCGGATGGCGCGTTCCTGAGACTTTTTCACTGAAATTTTTTGATGATATATATATATATATATATATATATATATATATATATATATATATATATATATATATATATATATAAATATATATATATATATATATATATATATATATATATATATATATATATTTATATATATATATATATATATATATATATATATATATATATATATATATATATATATATATATATATATATATATATATATATATATATATATATATATATATATATATAGAAATATGAATTTTTGGCCAAAGTGATTTTAATACTAATGTTCTTCGTCGAACATTAGTAATAATTTCCACCTGCAAGTGGTCACGCCAGTCAAGTATGCACTGTGTGCTGGTGTCTGATGAGAAGCAGTGCATACTTTCGAAACCACTTTGTCGAAATAGAATTTTCAATGCAGATTAAAATTTTTAATGTTAATAAAAAGTTGTTCAATTTTAATCATCCCGCAAAAACAATTCCAATTTGATTCTGCTTTCGGAGGCTGATTCCGCAAAACGATCGAGTTTCCCGTTTCAATATGCTCGGCTTCGATGCTGTAGAAATGATATACGTTGTCTATGCTGATTTATAGACAAGAAGGGAACCGTGATCAAATTCAATTACCTTTACTAAGTAAAATTATATCCATGGATATAAGTCGGAGATGTTAAAATTTGTCACAACTAGCATAAATAAAAATGTAATGATTTCCACCTGCAAGTGGTCACGCCAGTCAAGTATGCACTGTGTGCTGGTGTCTGATGAGAAGCAGTGCATACTTTCGAAACCACTTTGTCAAAATAGAATTTTCAACGTAGATTAAAATTTTTAATGTTAATAAAACGTTGTTGAATTTTAATCATCCCGCAAAAACAATTCCAATTTGAATCTGCTTTCGGAGGCTGATTCCGCAAAACGATCGAGTTTCCCGTTTCAATATGCTCGGCTTCGATGCTGTAGAAATGATATACGTTGTCTATGCTGATTTATTGACAAGAAGGGAACCGTGATCAAATTCAATTACCTTTACTAAGTAAAATTATATCCATGGATATAAGTCGGAGATGTTAAAATTTGTCACAACTAGCATAAATAAAAATGTAATGATTTCCACCTGCAAGTGGTCACGCCAGTCAAGTATGCACTGTGTGCTGGTGTCTGATGAGAAGCAGTGCATACTTTCGAAACCACTTTGTCGAAATAGAATTTTCAATGCAGATTAAAATTTTTAATGTTAATAAAAAGTTGTTCAATTTTAATCATCCCGCAAAAACAATTCCACTTTGATTCTGCTTTCAGAGGCTGATTCCGCAAAACGATCGAGTTTCCCGTTTCAATATGCTCCGCTTCGATGCTGTAGAAATGATATACGTTGTCTATGCTGATTTATAGACAAGAAGGGAACCGTGATCAAATTCAATTAACTTTACTAAGTAAAATTATATCCATGTATATAAGCCGGAGATGTTAAAATTTGTCACAACTAGCATAAATAAAAATGTAATGATTTCCACCTGCAAGTGGTCACGCCAGTCAAGTATGCACTGTGTGCTGGTGTCTGATGAGAAGCAGTGCATACTTTCGAAACCACTTTGTCAAAATAGAATTTTCAATGTACATTAAAATTTTTAATGTTAATAAAAAGTTGTTCAACTTGAATCATCCCGCAAAAACAATTCCAATTTGATTTTGCTTTCGGAGGCTGATTCCGCAAAACGATCGAGTTTCCCGTTTCAATATGCTCGGCTTCGATGCTATAGAAATGATATACGTTGTCTATGCTGATTTATAGACAAGAAGGGAACCGTGATCAAATTCAATTACCTTTACTAAGTAAAATTATATCCATGGATATAAGTCGGAGATGTTAAAATTTGTCACAACTAGCATAAATAAAAATGTAATGATTTCCACCTGCAAGTGTTCACGCCAGTCAAGTATGCACTGTGTGCTGGTGTCTGATGAGAAGCAGTGCATACTTTCGAAACCACTTTGTCAAAATAGAATTTTCAATGTAGATTAAAATTTTTAATGTTAATAAAAAGTTGTTCAATTTTAATCATCCCGCAAAAACATTTCCAATTTGATTCTGCTTTCGGAGGCTGATTCCGCAAAACGATCGAGTTTCCCGTTTCAATATGCTCGGCTTCGATGCTGTAGAAATGATATACGTTGTCTATGCTGATTTATAGACAAGAAGGGAACCGTGATCAAATTCAATTACCTTTACTAAGTAAAATTATATCCATGGATATAAGTCGGAGATGTTAAAATTTGTCACAACTAGCATAAATAAAAATGTAATGATTTCCACCTGCAAGTGGTCACGCCAGTCAAGTATGCTATGTGTGCTGGTGTCTGATGAGAAGCAGTGCTTACTTTCGAAACCACTTTGTCAAAATAGAATTTTCAATGTAGATTAAATTTTTTAATGTTAATAAAAAGTTGTTCAATTTTAATCATCCCGCAAAAACAATTCCAATTTGATTCTGCTTTCGGAGGCTGATTCCGCAAAACGGTCGAGTTTCCCGTTTCAATATGCTCGGCTTCGATGCTGTAGAAATGATATACGTTGTCTATGCTGATTTATAGACAAGAAGGGAACCGTGATCAAATTCAATTACCTTTACTAAGTAAAATTATATCCATGGATATAAGTCGGAGATGTTAAAATTTGTCACAACTAGCATAAATAAAAATGTAATGATTTCCACCTGCAAGTGGTCACGCCAGTCAAGTATGCACTGTGTGCTGGTGTCTGATGAGAAGCAGTGCATACTTTCGAAACCACTTTGTCAAAATAGAATTTTCAATGTAGATTAAAATTTTTAATGTTAATAAAAAGTTGTTCAATTTTAATCATCCCGCAAAAACAATTCCAATTTGATTCTGCTTTCGGAGGCTGATTCCGCAAAACGATCGAGTTTCCCGTTTCAATATGCTCGGCTTCGATGCTGTAGAAATGATATACGTTGTCTATGCTGATTTATAGACAAGAAGGGAACCGTGATCAAATTCAATTACCTTTACTAAGTAAAATTATATCCATGGATATAAGTCGGAGATGTTAAAATTTGTCACAACTAGCATAAATAAAAATGTAATGATTTCCACCTGCAAGTGGTCACGCCAGTCAAGTATGCACTGTGTGCTGGTGTCTGATGAGAAGCAGTGCATACTTTCGAAACCACTTTGTCAAAATAGAATTTTCAATGTAGATTAAAATTTTTAATGTTAATAAAAAGTTGTTCAATTTTAATCATCCCGCAAAAACAATTCCAATTTGATTCTGCTTTCGGAGGCTGATTCCGCAAAACGATCGAGTTTCCCGTTTCAATATGCTCGGCTTCGATGCTGTAGAAATGATATACGTTGTCTATGCTGATTTATAGACAAGAAGGGAACCGTGATCAAATTCAATTACCTTTACTAAGTAAAATTATATCCATGGATATAAGTCGGAGATGTTAAAATTTGTCACAACTAGCATAAATAAAAATGTAATGATTTCCACCTGCAAGTGGTCACGCCAGTCAAGTATGCACTGTGTGCTGGTGTCTGATGAGAAGCAGTGCATACTTTCGAAACCACTTTGTCAAAATAGAATTTTCAATGTAGATTAAAATTTTTAATGTTAATAAAAAGTTGTTCAATTTTAATCATCCCGCAAAAACAATTCCAATTTGATTCTGCTTTCGGAGGCTGATTCCGCAAAACGATCGAGTTTCCCGTTTCAATATGCTCGGCTTCGATGCTGTAGAAATGATATACGTTGTCTATGCTGATTTATAGACAAGAAGGGAACCGTGATCAAATTCAATTACCTTTACTAAGTAAAATTATATCCATGGATATAAGTCGGAGATGTTAAAATTTGTCACAACTACCATAAATAAAAATGTAATGATTTCCACCTGCAAGTGGTCACGCCAGTCAAGTATGCACTGTGTGCTGGTGTCTGATGAGAAGCAGTGCATACTTTCGAAACCACTTTGTCAAAATAGAATTTTCAATGTAGATTAAAATTTTTAATGTTAATAAAAAGTTGTTCAATTTTAATCACCCCGCAAAAACAATTCCAATTCAATGAATGCAGTTTACAATTATATCTAATTAAAAAAAAAAAAAATTTTAATATTTTTTTTATATCATACTTGCAGGGGTTGGTTTATAAGGGTTGAAGTTTTTTTTTAAAATAATAATTTCATTCTAACAATAATTCAAATTTAATGACACAGTTTTCAATCATTTAAAATTATAATAAATATTTTTAATACTAGTTTTCAAAGTTACTACCCCTTAGGGGATGATTTTCAGGGGTTGCATCTGTCTGATTTAATAAAACATTCTCAATTCAATAGATGCAGTTTACAATTATTTCTAATTCTAAATAAAAAAAATTTTTTTTAATATTTTTTAATATTTGATACTTGCAGGGGGTGGTTTATAACGGTTGAAGTATTTTTCAAAACAATAATTTCATTCTAACAATAATTCAAATTTAATGACACAATTTTCAATCATTTAAAATTATATAAAACATTTTTAATACTAGTTTTCAAAGTAACTACCCCTTAGGGGATGTTTTACGGGGGTTACATATGTCTGATTTATTAAAAATTCGTTTGAGAGTGTCGAGTAGTCTACAAATAAATATTTTAAACTTTATTTTAACCAAATATATGCTAAAATTTATTTTTTTAATTATTTGCAATAAGGGTTAGTTTCAACCCCTAAAAATAAAAAGCCCGGTTCGGCACAGGGTAGATTTTGAAGAAGAGGGTTAGTAGAGCTTAAATCCAAATTTTCAGCAAAATCGACCTTGATTCTCAAAATTCCGCAGTTTTTCATTTTTTTACCGCTGTTCACTGGACTACTAGACGAAATTCGTAGAGTAGGTTTGGTTCAATGTGAAGCAGATGTGATTTTTTTTTTTTAGGCTTTTATGCTGGAAAAAGGTTGCTTGCATTAGTTGGTAGTGCTATTTTTGTATCAATGAATGCTTACAATTTGTATTCAAACCGGAAACATAAGCAATGAAAATAAATAACCAATGTTTCAATTCCCAAAGTTCTGCAAATTTTTCGGATCGCAGCTCCAAACACCAACTTCGGTTACAGTGTTGCAGGCACTGAGCATTTTCATCATTGATGTTATATGAGATGCTGCTTTCAAAATTTTGTGATATAAACAGCTAATAACGAATATAATTAACAAGTGTTTTGCTCTTATAAACTTTGAAATTCATGCCTGTAGTAATATCTGAAACATTTCCACCATATGAGTTATAATGCATTCTTGAGAAAAAACTAAAACTTGGCGTTTGAAACAGTTTGGCCGTAATAAGCAGCTCGTGTGGTAGAATAGGCACTCAAAACCTGCACGATTCTTCTACTGTTCTTCGAACATAAGTGTTTCTAGCGGTTCTGGGGCGCTAGAGTTTTTTTTTTATTGTAAACGCTTTGCATATGAATATGTGATGAAAATATCTGTTGTTGCAGTATTAACAAAAATGACTAGTGCTATCAATGGTGCTTATGTTAGCAGTATCACCAAAAATGTGCCAAATTTGCTTCATGTTTAGCAGCAGCACCCAAATTGGATTCATAATTTTCAATTTTTTCATGACGAAAAGGCAAAAGTACAGACGAAGTTTTTTTACTTGTTTTTAATAAAAATGTACTTTGCATGGAAATATAGGGGGTACCTTAACATTCATTCGAATGCCCGCCGCTTTCAAACGGTTTAATACCAATTTTCGTCGAAAATCTTTAAAAAAATGTACAATAACTGTCAACGACAAATGCTGATCATATGCATGCATAGATCAATGACGTTGGTCAGAACTTCTTCGTTATTTTCATTATTTGCTAAGATATGCTGACAATATA
Source organism: Nemotelus pantherinus (assembly GCA_963978885.1). Taxonomy (NCBI): domain Eukaryota; kingdom Metazoa; phylum Arthropoda; class Insecta; order Diptera; family Stratiomyidae; genus Nemotelus; species Nemotelus pantherinus. The sequence continues at coordinate 114,174,397 of OZ022264.1, forward strand.
ATCATTGACCCTTGCATGCAGATTTACGGTAATAAACGCTCATGCCGCAATTGACACCTTGTAGAAAACCGTTTCGTGCAGGTAATATAAATTTATAGTAGTGTTGTTTCTGATATTAAACATATACATACAAACATACCTGAATTATCGCAGAGATATGACTAAAAGGATTGAATCTGGCAGTTAGTTGGGAAATTTGCTCACTCCCATATAAAGCTTAATTGACCGTATTTATGAACGCAAATACACAGTTCATTTAGAGCCGCTGTGACGATCACATCAATCACCACGATCACCACGAAGTGGTAATTAAGAGAATTTTAAAAACAACAATTTGAATTGAACCGTACAGCAAACAAGCAGCCGACGGGTTTACGATCAGCGCCGAACAGTTAGAACAACGAAGATAGTCAACAATTGGCTTAATGAGGGGAAAACCCGTAAACGAGCGAAAAAAGACCAGAGGACACACTTGAGAGAAAGCAGTTAAGGCATCCTTGCAGCCTATGATGAAACCTTCTTATAATTATTTTTTCAATTGTAACTACTAGTTTCAACCTGTTTTCTTTTTGTCCTGATTGAGTAACATCACACTAATTTACTGTTTAAATTGTTAAATCCAAACAGATGATAGAACGATAGATAGAGAGAGTTCTTAATCGAACAAGATGGAAGGAAGCCAACACTCAGAGCAAGTTTCCGACAACGAGGCTTGCGATTGGGACGGAAACTCTGACAGCGATTCAAGTGTGGAGGAAAAGGAGGAACCGTTTAAAGAAAAAGACAAGACCGTATTTGAGCTTATGTTTCAGATAGGGTGAACTTACCAATGGATGGAGGAAATCCTGCAACAGATCAAAGAAAGCCAGAAAGAATTCGCAGAACAGAGAAAACAGAACGCCGAGCTCTTCCGACAAAACCAGGAGATAATGCTCCAACGGCTGGGAGAAAATAGCTTACCGCCAACGGCAGTACCATCAAAACGAAAACAAAAAGAGGAACCGGCCAGCACTGCATCTAAGCCCAGTGAGATGGAAAGTTCACTTATAGAGGTAGAGACTTCTGCGGGTAAACATTTGGAGAGAGTTTCCCGTCCTGCCAACACTGAAAAAACCAGAACCAATAGTCTTGGCAAAGCCACACCCCCCTGAAAGTAGCAAACAAACGAGCGAACCGGATGATCAAGAGGGAAAGTCAACAGCCCAGGCAAAAAAGGACACAGCTGCGACGAAGCCAACTGAACCGATAATCTCTCGGCAACCGAAAAAATGAACTCAGTTTACCAGAACAATGAAAGAGCTGAAAATTGAAGATGAGACAGCAGAAAGAATATACTTGGGAATCCAGGTTATTCTACAAAGCCCGCAGGACCACAAAAAACTAACCAGGTTATTGACGGCAAAAAAATATAATTCCTTACCTACCTTCTGCTTGAAGAAAACTATGTTTACATAATCATAGGGGTCTGCATGGGCTCACCACAGGCAAAATAAAGTAAGACCTAGAAGAACAAGACTTTCACCCAATTGAAGTATTTTTCTTCAAATTGAGAAACGGTCCCTCAAGAGTTGTTAAAGTCCTTCTTCCTCTACTCCGAGTGCATCGTGTTTTGGATGACAGCTGTAGCATAAGTCATAGTTTGTTTCTTGCGAATCACCATTCTCTGTCCATATGATCTCTTGTATTTATGTAATATGACCCTAATATTGAGAAATGGCATCGGCTTGTTGCGAGTTCAAATTGTTTCGCCATTTTTATTCGCGTGGTCGTTGTTGTGGTCTCAATCCGGATGCGAGGCTTTTTGATGAGTTCGAGATAGCCGCTCTGGAAAGCAGAGGTAATTGGTCACTCCATAACCTTACTAAGAAGGGGCGTAGCTGAAAATATTCGCAATTTTTTTTTTGAAAATAAAGAGTGTTACCCGCAGTTTCCACAAGGAGGTTAAATACAGACTTCTCTCAGCCGAGATAGTTATGGAACAAGCATATATTCATACACTGCATGTAATTTTCCCTTTCAAACTGATGGCGTGGCTGCATTTTATTTAATTTTTCATTCAATTTTATTTAAAATTTGATTAATGTTGTTACATAAGGAATGTTACTAAATCGCCCTCTCGCGGTGCACCCTAGTTAACGCAAAATGATCTAGACTCTCTTTACGATCGCTTTCTTCCTCGGACTTCTCTTGACTAAAGATTCGTTTCTTGCACTTGGGCTCGTGGTCGTAACATTTTGGACCTAGCCGTCCTCAGGCACAGTAGTGACCGAGTCAAATCCGCTTCGTGAGTGGCTCCGGTTAAAAACCTAGCAGGCCTTTGAGTACGCTCTCAGTCCCGTCGCCATTAAGTTGTAGGTGGAGGTTCAGTTTATGTGGACGCCTGATTAACACCGATCTGACTTTGGCTATTCAATCCCTAAAGAGCTTGTCGCAACCCTCGCGTGGCCTCCTTGCTTTGCATTAGATAATCGTAGAATCATTAAGGTGACTACACACTCGAACTTGAGACTAGGGCTTCGAGTGGGGACCCCTGTTGCATGGAAAATTCTTCCAAACCTTAACTCATCAGGCACAGCCTTGTCAATAATTTAGTCGGTTGGAGCTAAAGCCCTGGAAAGTGCAGACATGGCACATGAATCAACTCCACTCGCTACTGGCACAGCGGCTGAGCCAGCAGAAGGCTGTGGAGACATGACAAAATGAGTAAGCTCCACTGATTTTCAATTCTGCCTCAACCCCTATTGCAGGCTTTTCCAGCCTGCGAAAGCCAAAAAACCTGTTTGTAGCCAGTCCGTTCATCAACAAGAGCTACCTCCGGTACCGCCTCCTCTTCAGGCACGCAATGCTCCTCCCCCAGCTCATCTCGGAATACCGGAGCTAGAAGTGCAGTCTTTAAGGCTCTGAGAAAGTTACAAAACGTCCCCTCCAACATAATGTCCAACGAAGACAAAAAGTTCCTTCAATGGGCGAAATTACAAACCCTGCAGTTTCAGCTCAGAAACGACAAAGGTCGCCTGAGCAGAAAAATCAAAGCAAACAGAACTACAAAAGGAAGAAAGCTATGACGAGTCCTTGGAGAGTAGCTTGGTCATTTAGTTAAATGGCCAAAGAATGCCTTGTTTGGGCCGTGATTGATGCCAGCAAGGGAGATGAAATCATATCCTTCGAAAATTGGACAAAGATAAAGCAAACTTTATTTGGAATCTGCTGCAAGTCCGCGTCCACCACTTATTTTGAACGACGCGGCCTGGTACAAAAGAGTTAGGCTGATTGCAGCTGGCCAGAGTGCCTCCAGCGGGCAATCTCCAACCTGGAGGAACTCTGGCCTGGCGCCAAGGTAAGAGTGGTGATTAACGATTAGATCCGCAGCCGGCCAAGATGCAGGACAAAGATTCAGGAATTAGACCCAGTGCAAGTTCTGGACATAGTTCGGCTGTTCAACCCAAATCTTCTTACACAGGATTGGAGGGTTTCGAAGATTGGCGAGCCGGTAGACAATCAGCGGGAGGCCCTCTTCATCATTAATGAAGAGGCATTGTCGGACTTGGATGCCCGAAAGGTCATTATCAGGTATGGGGTCTGTAGTAGTTGGATACGATTAGATTTAGTACAAATGTAGTGTATTGGATAGAACCTGTTCAGTTATGCAATATGCATGCTCAGAGAACATGATAGAATGCCTCTTAGAGATAAGAGTTAGTTATAAGTATGAAGTACGTGAATAAAGTTGTTTTAAGCAATAATACATAGCGCAGCCAGTAAAAACTGAAAAATTAAAAATTTGACAACGACAATTAAAATTAAAATTAGAAAATGGTAAAAGTAGCCAGAATTAATAAGTTGAAAGTGCGTCAGTGAAATAAATACAGAAATGCAAGTTTAGTGCTGGCGAATGGGAATAGTACGGAAAAAGCACAGTGAAAATCGCTTGCCGAAGCCACGTGGAAGACCACCAAAAGGGATTAGATACATTGAAAAAATAGTCGCAATGGAGTATATAAGAAAAGTGGATGAACTGAATCTGAAAGGATCGAATCTTGCGAACTTTTTGGCAAAATTGAAAAAGAAGTTCATTCTGACATGTGGTTTCGGAGAACTATAAATCGTCATGGGTACGAATGATAGACCGCTACAAAAGAAATTCCTGAAAATAGCGGATTTGCATTTGACGAGAACAATGGACTTTGCGAGAACAGCGGAAATAACAAGCAATCAAGCAGCGCAGTTTCAAAAGAAATCGCGAATGCAAGTGTATGCAGTAAGCAGATCTTACGTGGGTAATGTAAACCATAAAGTTAATTGTAGAACTGATACGTTTGATTTTAGAAAAAAGAATAAATTTGGAATTGTAACGCCATAAGACGTTAGACAGCATGCAGCGATATTAAAGAAGTGCAAATTTTGTTTGAGAAGTCCTGAGCCAAGGATATATTTATCCTGGTTGCCAGGGTGACATGGAAAATTTTTGAAAATTCCAACTATTCCAGTTGATATGACTTTTCAAAATACGTTCCACAGAGAGCACGAGTACGAAATCCACTGAATTCACAGGTGTTTGTACTCTGGATGTTGTTGTTGTTTCGTGTGCAAATCGATATCCTGCACTACTCTGGATGTATAATAAAACGCGCCTATTCTCACATTCACTACTCACCACACTGCTTTACACCAAACACAACACACCATACATTTTCAATCAAATAGGCTAAGAAAAAAATTGTTGGAATTTTTGATATAAAATATTGTGAGTTGTCAAAGAATGTTGTTACGAATTAAAAAAGTTGAATATTGAGTTATTTGGACAATCTAATCCAGAAGATAAAATGTTGATTAAATTTTGTTAACTCATTAATTTTTGAATGTTACGAAATAATAAAAAAACAGATTAGAAAATTATTGTTTCTTGTGACTTGCAAAAATAAAGCGATATTTTTCAAATTTTAGATATTACAATAAAAATATCTTCATTGGTGACCCCGATATTAACTCGTCTAGGAAGAGTTCGTGGAAGACGTCCTATATAAATGAATTCAGCACTCATACGAATCATTTTGATCCAGTGGTAATTCCCACAAGATTTTCATCCAGCGGATCAACACGAACATCAATCGCTGTGGTTGAAGAAAGAAAAAATCCCTAGCGCATCAGAACCGCTAGAAATACTAATGTTCGAAGAACAGTAGAGGATTTGTGCAGATTTTGAGTGTATTGTTATATATTGTTGTTATACTGTTGTTATTGTCTTATATATTATATATTGTACGTATTGTCATATATATTGTTATATATTGTATATTCGCGATGTGAATACTTAATGCAAGCATTTATTGGTACCAAAATAACAAAAACACCTCGTGCTAGCAGTCCTATCTGCCTCACGTTGAAGTCAACCTGCTCTGCGAATTTCGTGTTGATACGATCACTGCATTGGAAGTAATAGGGATACAAAGAAATTTAGGGTTACCATTCGCAAGAGCTTTCAAATTTTCTAGATCTTAGTATTTGGTGTGTATTTTCACTACAAGACCACTACGATTTGAAAATTTTATGATAAAATCGCTTACTAAAGCTATTTCAAAAAATACAAAAACAATCATAGCTGGCAATCCTATCATTGTTTTTCAAAATAGATTTATACTGAATATTGTCTACAATAATTTAAATTTGTCATATGAATTTCGTTATGATACCATGACTGTACTGGAGGCTATAGGGCAAAGAGCTTTATTCAAATAAAATAACATTATATAAAAAAACTTGGTGCAGTTGCACCAATTTTTGACGATTCTAAAAGCATATAGATATATAACTTTGAATGCTTTGCTTTTATATGATGTTTTAGTGCTTTTATTTTTACGACTTCGATGTTTGTCATAAATTATGCTTACCATAGAAGGGGAATGATGCAGATGAATAAACTAATAAACTCGGTTATAGGTTCAAGTAACAAACAATAAAATTTCCAAAGCTCGGAATATTTAAATATCGGTTGCTTATTTTATTGTCAATGCTTTGGTTATGAATAGAAAATGGAAGCATCTGTTGGTGCGATATTTACGAAATTGTCCGGTGCTGGCAATCATGTGCTAGCAGCATGGCTGCTTCACGTTGTGTTAAACACACCCTATGAATTTCGTTTCGATTGAATGTCTGTGCTGTAAGTTATAGGAGTGAATTAAATTTTAGGGTTACCATCGTCCAAACTTTTTAAATTTTTGAAACGTAAATATTTGATGTTATTTGTCATTGCAGGATCATTCCCACTTGGAAATTTTATGACAACATCGCTCGATAAAGAAATGTCAATAAATTACGAAATTCATCATAGCTGGCAACTCTTTCACGGTTTTTCAACAAAATTTCTACAGAATTAGAAACGCAACAAGATATGCTTTTCACACGAATTTCGTTTTGATTTCATCACTGCATCGGAAGTTATAGGGAAAAACCTTTATTTTCCTGAGCAAATTTACAATATTTAAGAGACAAAAATTGCCGTAGCTAGCGTCCATATACTAATTTTTCAACCAAATTTCTATGAAATCTATCTTAAAGTAAGGTTCACCTACTGCGTGAATTTTGTTAAAATCTGGTGGCTAAATCAGAAGCTATAGGCCAAAAACCAGTTTTTTTTCTCAGTGATTTTTCCATATGGCACCACTACCACAGTATTGCCCGTATTGAAAAATCGCTTCTATCAGACCTGGTCCTAATAAATACCAACATGTTCTGTAAATTTCATATTGATCGCATAATCTGATTGTCAGTTCTCGTGAACAGAAGTTTTGGGTGCTGAAAATAGAGGTAATTTGATCACGGGTTGCCGTTCTTGTTTACCGCGGAATTTTTGAAATTTTTATTTGACTTGGTGGACAAAAGTCAAAATTTGTCAACAACTTGAATTTATTTTCAAAAATCAAAAATTTTTCAGGAGACTCGATGATTTGAAGGATTTGTTTTCAGGAGCCTGCTGTAGCTACAGAGTTGCCTGCACAGTCTTGAAAGTTCATTTGTGTTAAATTCTAGTTTACATCAATACGCTCTGCAAATTTCACGATGATCCATTGTTTTTCTAAGAAGTTATGATAAATCGAAATTTGAAAAAAAATCCTTGCCTACTTTTAGGCACTCAGCGCCTACACCTGGCCCGAAATTTTCAATTCTTTATCATAGACAAACTACAAACATAACAAGCTTTCATTCCTAGTACTTTTTTTTAACAAAAATTTACACTGCTTGGAAATATAGGTGTACCTGAAAATTCACTTAAATGCCCGCCGCCGCCAAAAGGTTTAAGATATCTGAATTTTAGCAAGTCATGGACCTACCTGTTATATACATCTATGTTCTCCGAAAATTTCAACTCAATCGGATCGGCCACTCCAGAGATTATCTCTCTTAATCATTTTGCTGATATATATATATATACATATGACGAATTTTCGGCGAAGCGATTTTAATACTAATGTTCTTCGAACATTAGTAAAAATTGACCAGTCAAAATCGCATCGAATCCAATGACAATGATCTACTTCCAACATTGTCATTGAAATAAAAAATTTTGGCAACTACGAAGTTCAAAAAATCACAAAACGAATCGAAGCACAATCCGAGAACGAATAAGAAGATACTTAAAATTTTGAAGCAACGGCACAGTAAGAAAAGAACAATTGCAATTCTATATCCGACACTCGAAGAAGAAGATACTTAGAATTTTGAAGCAACGGCACAGTAAGTACAAGCCAAGCTTAAAATTTTAAAAAAAAGTCAATCCAGGCAGTCGTGAAAGAAATCACAAAGACTCACATTAATCGAAGTCTGTATGTTTTGAATATTTGAAGTATGATGCGTCGACTGTTGTCCGAAATGAAGAAATCTGCAGGTTTTGAAGATTGCATGATACAATATATGTATTTAATTCCAAATAGTATGTAAAACAGTGAAAACACTGAAAAAACCAGAACCTATAGTCTTGGCAAAGCCACACCCCCCTGAAAGTAGCAAACAAACGAGCGAACCGGATGATCAAGAGGGAAAGTCAACAGCCCTGGCAAAAAAGGACACAGCTGCGACGAAGCCAACTGAACCGATAATCTCTCGGCAACCGAAAAAATGAACTCAGTTTACCAGAACAATGAAAGAGCTGAAAATTGAAGATGAGACAGCAGAAAGAATATACTTGGGAATCCAGGTTATTCTACAAAGCCCGCATGACCACAAAAAACTAACCAGGCTATTGACGGCAAAAAAATATAATTCCTTACCTACCTTCTGCTTGAAGAAAACTATGTTTACATAATCATAGGGGGTCTGCATGGACTCACCACAGGCAAAATAAAGTAAGACCTAGAAGAACAAGACTTTCACCCAATTGAAGTATTTTTCTTCAAATTGAGAAACGGTCCCTCAAGAGTTGTTAAAGTCCTTCTTCCTCTACTCCGAGTGCATCGTGTTTTGGATGACAGCTGTAGCATAAGTCATAGTTTTTTTCTTGCGAATCACCATTCTCTGTCCATATGATCTCTTGTATTTATGTAATATGACCCTAATATTGAGAAATGGCATCGGCTTGTTGCGAGTTCAAATTGTTTCGCCATTTTTATTCGCGTGGTCGTTGTTGTGGTCTCAATCCGGATGCGAGGCTTTTTGATGAGTTCGAGATAGCCGCTCTGGAAAGCAGAGGTAATTGGTCACTCCATAACCTTACTAAGAAGGGGCGTAGCTGAAAATATTCGCAATTTTTTTTTTGAAAATAAAGAGTGTTACCCGCAGTTTCCACAAGGAGGTTAAATACAGACTTCTCTCAGCCGAGATAGTTATGGAACAAGCATATATTCATACACTGCATGTAATTTTCCCTTTCAAACTGATGGCGTGGCTGCATTTTATTTAATTTTTCATTCAATTTTATTTAAAATTTGATTAATGTTGTTACATAAGGAATGTTACTAAATCGCCCTCTCGCGGTGCACCCTAGTTAACGCAAAATGATCTAGACTCTCTTTACGATCGCTTTCTTCCTCGGACTTCTCTTGACTAAAGATTCGTTTCTTGCACTTGGGCTCGTGGTCGTAACATTTTGGACCTAGCCGTCCTCAGGCACAGTAGTGACCGAGTCAAATCCGCTTCGTGAGTGGCTCCGGTTAAAAACCTAGCAGGCCTTTGAGTACGCTCTCAGTCCCGTCGCCATTAAGTTGTAGGTGGAGGTTCAGTTTATGTGGACGCCTGATTAACACCGATCTGACTTTGGCTATTCAATCCCTAAAGAGCTTGTCGCAACCCTCGCGTGGCCTCCTTGCTTTGCATTAGATAATCGTAGAATCATTAAGGTGGCTACACACTCGAACTTGAGACTAGGGCTTCGAGTGGGGACCCCTGTTGCATGGAAAATTCTTCCAAACCTTAACTCATCAGGCACAGCCTTGTCAATAATTTAGTCGGTTGGAGCTAAAGCCCTGGAAAGTGCAGACATGGCACATGAATCAACTCCACTCGCTACTGGCACAGCGGCTGAGCCAGCAGAAGGCTGTGGAGACATGACAAAATGAGTAAGCTCCACTGATTTTCAATTCTGCCTCAACCCCTATTGCAGGCTGTTCCAGCCTGCGAAAGCCAAAAAACCTGTTTGTAGCCAGTCCGTTCATCAACAAGAGCTACCTCCGGTACCGCCTCCTCTTCAGGCACGCAATGCTCCTCCGCCAGCTCATCTCGGAATACCGGAGCTAGAAGTGCAGTCTTTAAGGCTCTGAGAAAGTTACAAAACGTCCCCTCCAACATAATGTCCAACGAAGACAAAAAGTTCCTTCAATGGGCGAAATTACAAACCCTGCAGTTTCAGCTCAGAAACGACAAAGGTCGCCTGAGCAGAAAAATCAAAGCAAACAGAACTACAAAAGGAAGAAAGCTATGACGAGTCCTTGGAAAGTAGCTTGGTCATTTAGTTAAATGGCCAAAGAATGCCTTGTTTGGGCCGTAATTGATGCCAGCAAGGGAGATGAAATCATATCCTTCGAAAATTGGACAAAGATAAAGCAAACTTTATTTGGAATCTGCTGCAAGTCCGCGTCCACCACTTATTTTGAACGACGCGGCCTGGTACAAAAGAGTTAGGCTGATTGCAGCTGGCCAGAGTGCCTCCAGCGGGCAATCTCCAACCTGGAGGAACTCTGGCCTGGCGCCAAGGTAAGAGTGGTGATTAACGATTAGATCCGCAGCCGGCCAAGATGCAGGACAAAGATTCAGGAATTAGACCCAGTGCAAGTTCTGGACATAGTTCGGCTGTTCAACCCAAATCTTCTTACACAGGATTGGAGGGTTTCGAAGATTGGCGAGCCGGTAGACAATCAGCGGGAGGCCCTCTTCATCATTAATGAAGAGGCATTGCCGGACTTGGATGCCCGAAAGGTCATTATCAGGTATGGGGTCTGTAGTAGTTGGATACGATTAGATTTAGTACAAATGTAGTGTATTGGATAGAACCTGTTCAGTTATGCAATATGCATGCTCAGAGAACATGATAGAATGCCTCTTAGAGATAAGAGTTAGTTATAAGTATGAAGTACGTGAATAAAGTTGTTTTAAGCAATAATACATAGCGCAGCCAGTAAAAACTGAAAAATTAAAAATTTGACAACGACAATTAAAATTAAAATTAGAAAATGGTAAAAGTAGCCAGAATTAATAAGTTGAAAGTGCGTCAGTGAAATAAATACAGAAATGCAAGTTTAGTGCTGGCGAATGGGAATAGTACGGAAAAAGCACAGTGAAAATCGCTTGCCGAAGCCACGTGGAAGACCACCAAAAGGGATTAGATACATTGAAAAAATAGTCGCAATGGAGTATATAAGAAAAGTGGATGAACTGAATCTGAAAGGATCGAATCTTGCGAACTTTTTGGCAAAATTGAAAAAGAAGTTCATTCTGACATGTGGTTTCGGAGAACTATAAATCGTCATGGGTACGAATGATAGACCGCTACAAAAGAAATTCCTGAAAATAGCGGATTTGCATTTGACGAGAACAATGGACTTTGCGAGAACAGCGGAAATAACAAGCAATCAAGCAGCGCAGTTTCAAAAGAAATCGCGAATGCAAGTGTATGCAGTAAGCAGATCTTACGTGGGTAATGTAAACCATAAAGTTAATTGTAGAACTGATACGTTTGATTTTAGAAAAAAGAATAAATTTGGAATTGTAACGCCATAAGACGTTAGACAGCAGGCAGCGATATTAAAGAAGTGCAAATTTTGTTTGAGAAGTCCTGAGCCAAGGATATATTTATCCTGGTTGCCAGGGTGACATGGAAAATTTTTGAAAATTCCAACTATTCCAGTTGATATGACTTTTCAAAATACGTTCCACAGAGAGCACGAGTACGAAATCCACTGAATTCACAGGTGTTTGTACTCTGGATGTTGTTGTTGTTTCGTGTGCAAATCGATATCCTGCACTACTCTGGATGTATAATAAAACGCGCCTATTCTCACATTCACTACTCGCCACACTGCTTTACACCAAACACAACACACCATACATTTTCAATCAAATAGGCTAAGAAAAAAATTGTTGGAATTTTTGATATAAAATATTGTGAGTTGTCAAAGAATGTTGTTACGAATTAAAAAAGTTGAATATTGAGTTATTTGGACAATCTAATCCAGAAGATAAAATGTTGATTAAATTTTGTTAACTCATTAATTTTTGAATGTTACGAAATAATAAAAAAACAGATTAGAAAATTATTGTTTCTTGTGACTTGCAAAAATAAAGCGATATTTTTCAAATTTTAGATATTACAATAAAAATATCTTCATTGGTGACCCCGATAGGAACTCGTCTAGGAAGAGTTCGTGGAAGACGTCCTATATAAATGAATTCAGCACTCATACGAATCATTTTGATCCAGTGGTAATTCCCACAAGATTTTCATCCAGCGGATCAACACGAACATCAATCGCTGTGGTTGAAGAAAGAAAAAATTGACCAGTCAAAATCGCATCGAATCCAATGACAATGATCTACTTCCAACATTGTCATTGAAATAAAAAATTTTGGCAACTACGAAGTTCAAAAAATCACAAAACGAATCGAAGCACAATCCGAGAACGAATAAGAAGATACTTAAAATTTTGAAGCAACGGCACAGTAAGAAAAGAACAATTGCAATTCTATATCCGACACTCGAAGAAGAAGATACTTAGAATTTTGAAGCAACGGCACAGTAAGTACAAGCCAAGCTTAAAATTTTAAAAAAAAGTCAATCCAGGCAGTCGTGAAAGAAATCACAAAGACTCACATTAATCGAAGTCTGTATGTTTTGAATATTTGAAGTATGATGCGTCGACTGTTGTCCGAAATGAAGAAATCTGCAGGTTTTGAAGATTGCATGATACAATATATGTATTTAATTCCAAATAGTATGTAAAACAGTGAAAACACTGAAAAAACCAGAACCTATAGTCTTGGCAAAGCCACACCCCCCTGAAAGTAGCAAACAAACGAGCGAATCGGATGATCAAGAGGGAAAGTCAACAGCCCTGGCAAAAAAGGACACAGCTGCGACGAAGCCAACTGAACCGATAATCTCTCGGCAACCGAAAAAATGAACTCAGTTTACCAGAACAATGAAAGAGCTGAAAATTGAAGATGAGACAGCAGAAAGAATATACTTGGGAATCCAGGTTATTCTACAAAGCCCGCAGGACCACAAAAAACTAACCAGGCTATTGACGGCAAAAAAATATAACTCCTTACCTACCTTCTGCTTGAAGAAAACTATGTTTACATAATCATAGGGGTCTACATGGACTCACCACAGGCAAAATAAAGTAAGACCTAGAAGAACAAGACTTTCACCCAATTGAAGTATTTTTCTTCAAATTGAGAAACGGTCCCTCAAGAGTTGTTAAAGTCCTTCTTCCTCTACTCCGAGTGCATCGTGTTTTGGATGACAGCTGTAGCATAAGTCATAGTTTTTTTCTTGCGAATCACCATTCTCTGTCCATATGATCTCTTGTATTTATGTAATATGACCCTAATATTGAGAAATGGCATCGGCTTGTTGCGAGTTCAAATTGTTTCGCCATTTTTATTCGCGTGGTCGTTGTTGTGGTCTCAATCCGGATGCGAGGCTTTTTGATGAGTTCGAGATAGCCGCTCTGGAAAGCAGAGGTAATTGGTCACTCCATAACCTTACTAAGAAGGGGCGTAGCTGAAAATATTCGCAATTTTTTTTTTGAAAATAAAGAGTGTTACCCGCAGTTTCCACAAGGAGGTTAAATACAGACTTCTCTCAGCCGAGATAGTTATGGAACAAGCATATATTCATACACTGCATGTAATTTTCCCTTTCAAACTGATGGCGTGGCTGCATTTTATTTAATTTTTCATTCAATTTTATTTAAAATTTGATTAATGTTGTTACATAAGGAATGTTACTAAATCGCCCTCTCGCGGTGCACCCTAGTTAACGCAAAATGATCTAGACTCTCTTTACGATCGCTTTCTTCCTCGGACTTCTCTTGACTAAAGATTCGTTTCTTGCACTTGGGCTCGTGGTCGTAACATTTTGGACCTAGCCGTCCTCAGGCACAGTAGTGACCGAGTCAAATCCGCTTCGTGAGTGGCTCCGGTTAAAAACCTAGCAGGCCTTTGAGTACGCTCTCAGTCCCGTCGCCATTAAGTTGTAGGTGGAGGTTCAGTTTATGTGGACGCCTGATTAACACCGATCTGACTTTGGCTATTCAATCCCTAAAGAGCTTGTCGCAACCCTCGCGTGGCCTCCTTGCTTTGCATTAGATAATCGTAGAATCATTAAGGTGACTACACACTCGAACTTGAGACTAGGGCTTCGAGTGGGGACCCCTGTTGCATGGAAAATTCTTCCAAACCTTAACTCATCAGGCACAGCCTTGTCAATAATTTATTCGGTTGGAGCTAAAGCCCTGGAAAGTGCAGACATGGCACATGAATCAACTCCACTCGCTACTGGCACAGCGGCTGAGCCAGCAGAAGGCTGTGGAGACATGACAAAATGAGTAAGCTCCACTGATTTTCAATTCTGCCTCAACCCCTATTGCAGGCTTTTCCAGCCTGCGAAAGCCAAAAAACCTGTTTGTAGCCAGTCCGTTCATCAACAAGAGCTACCTCCGGTACCGCCTCCTCTTCAGGCATGCAATGCTCCTCCGCCAGCTCATCTCGGAATACCGGAGCTAGAAGTGCAGTCTTTAAGGCTCTGAGAAAGTTACAAAACGTCCCCTCCAACATAATGTCCAACGAAGACAAAAAGTTCCTTCAATGGGCGAAATTACAAACCCTGCAGTTTCAGCTCAGAAACGACAAAGGTCGCCTGAGCAGAAAAATCAAAGCAAACAGAACTACAAAAGGAAGAAAGCTATGACGAGTCCTTGGAGAGTAGCTTGGTCATTTAGTTAAATGGCCAAAGAATGCCTTGTTTGGGCCGTGATTGATGCCAGCAAGGGAGATGAAATCATATCCTTCGAAAATTGGACAAAGATAAAGCAAACTTTATTTGGAATCTGCTGCAAGTCCGCGTCCACCACTTATTTTGAACGACGCGGCCTGGTACAAAAGAGTTAGGCTGATTGCAGCTGGCCAGAGTGCCTCCAGCGGGCAATCTCCAACCTGGAGGAACTCTGGCCTGGCGCCAAGGTAAGAGTGGTGATTAACGATTAGATCCGCAGCCGGCCAAGATGCAGGACAAAGATTCAGGAATTAGACCCAGTGCAAGTTCTGGACATAGTTCGGCTGTTCAACCCAAATCTTCTTACACAGGATTGGAGGGTTTCGAAGATTGGCGAGCCGGTAGACAATCAGCGGGAGGCCCTCTTCATCATTAATGAAGAGGCATTGCCGGACTTGGATGCCCGAAAGGTCATTATCAGGTATGGGGTCTGTAGTAGTTGGATACGATTAGATTTAGTACAAATGTAGTGTATTGGATAGAACCTGTTCAGTTATGCAATATGCATGCTCAGAGAACATGATAGAATGCCTCTTAGAGATAAGAGTTAGTTATAAGTATGAAGTACGTGAATAAAGTTGTTTTAAGCAATAATACATAGCGCAGCCAGTAAAAACTGAAAAATTAAAAATTTGACAACGACAATTAAAATTAAAATTAGAAAAGGGTAAAAGTAGCCAGAATTAATAAGTTGAAAGTGCGTCAGTGAAATAAATACAGAAATGCAAGTTTAGTGCTGGCGAATGGGAATAGTACGGAAAAAGCACAGTGAAAATCGCTTGCCGAAGCCACGTGGAAGACCACCAAAAGGGATTAGATACATTGAAAAAATAGTCGCAATGGAGTATATAAGAAAAGTGGATGAACTGAATCTGAAAGGATCGAATCTTGCGAACTTTTTGGCAAAATTGAAAAAGAAGTTCATTCTGACATGTGGTTTCGGAGAACTATAAATCGTCATGGGTACGAATGATAGACCGCTACAAAAGAAATTCCTGAAAATAGCGGATTTGCATTTGACGAGAACAATGGACTTTGCGAGAACAGCGGAAATAACAAGCAATCAAGCAGCGCAGTTTCAAAAGAAATCGCGAATGCAAGTGTATGCAGTAAGCAGATCTTACGTGGGTAATGTAAACCATAAAGTTAATTGTAGAACTGATACGTTTGATTTTAGAAAAAAGAATAAATTTGGAATTGTAACGCCATAAGACGTTAGACAGCAGGCAGCGATATTAAAGAAGTGCAAATTTTGTTTGAGAAGTTTAAAAATTACAAAACGAATCGAAGCACAATCCGAGAACGAATTAGAAGATACTTAGAATTTTGAAGCAACGGCACAGTAAGTACAAGCCAAGCTTAAAATTTTAAAAAAAAGTCAATCCAGGCAGTCGTGAAAGAAATCACAAAGACTCACATTAATCGAAGTCTGTATGTTTTGAATATTTGAAGTATGATGCGTCGACTGTTGTCCGAAATGAAGAAATCTGCAGGTTTTAAAGATTGCATGATACAATATATGTATTTAATTCCAAATAGTATGTAAAACAGTGTAGTTATTGCATAAAGAATATTGCATATAGATAGATACATTTAAAAAAAAAAAAAAAAAAAAAGTTTTGACATCGAAAAATTTTACATTTCGCACATATGTGTAACAAAAGCAGTCAGATTTCGCGCAACTATCCAGATAATTGATATTTGCGGCAGCCTAGGCCATTTAAGGCGTGAGTTCTAACCTAACATCATACAGAACTAAGTTAATCTGTATATTTAATATTATTATAATAATAGTTACAAATATCACACCTACATATTCAAACAATAATTTCAGCCACCCTATTTCCTTGCCGCGTTCCGTTTCTATTCGTCCCGTCGCGTAACTCCGTTAGAATGTCGTTGGACAATGAGGATGCGGTTCCCTCAGGCGCGTCCGCGGTACCGCAAATTAGTGCGACCTCCATAAAACCGCCCGTGTTTTGGCAAGCAGAGCCAACTTTGTGGTTCGCTCAATTAGAGAGCCAGTTTGCGAACGCACACATTAAGTGTTCGCGAACAAAGTATCACTATGTGATTTCCTCACTGGGTCCTGAGCAGCTGAAGATGGTCAAGGACGTAGTCGCGAGCCCGGACCCTGATACGCCTTACGAAATCCTCAAGAGGGCGCTTATATCGCAGCTTTCAGCCAGTGATTCGTCAAAGCTGAAGCACCTCTTGGTGAATCTCTCACTAGGCGATAGACAACCTTCCCAGCTGCTTCGTGATATGAAGCAGTTGGGAGGTTCCGCGGTTGGGGACGACCTTTTGAGGACCCTCTGGCTGCAGTGGCTTCCGGAGCAGACTCAGGCTATTTTAGCCTGCTCTCCGGAGGCCAGCCTGAGCAAGTTGGCGGAGACGACAGACAAAATAGCGGAAGTTTTTGTCACGCCACAAGTAAGCTCAGTCGCCGTTTCCCCCCAGCAGTCAGAGGTGGCCGCTTTGACACAGCAGGTTGCTGCCCTCACGAGGCTCGTCCACCAAACACTACGATCGCGTTCGAGGTCCCAAGGGAGATCTCGCTCGCAGCCACGTCGCCGAAGCCAGTCAGAAGGGACTGGTATTGGTTGGTATCACTACAAATTCGGCTCAAAGGCTTTAAAATGCATCTTTCCATGCGCCTTCAAGGCTGGTTCATCTGAACCAAAAAGCTAAGTCGCTGTTCTCTTCAGACGGTAAGAAAACGCGACTTGTCACCGAGCCGTCGTCTAATAATTCATGACAACTTGTCTAAACGACACTACTTGATTGACACAGGCGCAGATATTTCGGTGCTTCCAGCACCTGCTACCGGATAACTTCCACCTTCTGGTATGCGACTTGCCGACGAAAGGTAATCAAACTAGACCTGGGACTCCGTCGTGAGTTTTCATGCGATTTTATAATTGCCGATGTCTCTAGACCCATTTTAGGCGCAGACTTTCTCTGCCACTATGGGCTAGTCGTCGACTTGGCGAATGCTATGCTCCTTTTACTTCTCTTTCATCGAAAGGCACGGACACTTCGTACAAAGGTCCAAAACTAAGTGTTTTGTTTGAGCAAACCTCTGATCCACGAATACATGCCCTTCTCAACAAATACCATGCCATCACGGTCAACACAGGGTTTTCACAACCCTGTAAACACAAGGTGACACACCACATTTTGACCACAGGCCCTCCAATAGTATCGAGACCACGTCGACTTGCACCAGATAAGCTCGCGGCGGCTAAGAAAGAATTCGATTTCCTTCTACAGCAGGGAATTTGCCGCCCCTCAAACAGCAGCTGGTCTTCTCCGCTACACATGGTACGCAAGAGTAATGGGGAATGGCGTCCTTGCGGCGATTACAGACGCCTTAACGCCATAACCGACACGGATAGATATCCGATCCCCATTATTCAAGACTTCTGTCATGAATTACATGGCAAAAATATATTTTCCACCATAGACCTGACTTAAGCCTACCATCAAATTCCAGTCGAGCCGAACGATATTCCAAAGACCACCATCTGCACACCTTTCGGACCCTTTGAGTTCACCCGAATTACTTTCGGACTTTGCAATGCGGCACAATCGTTCCAACGCTTCATACATGAAGTCCTACACAGATTAAAATTCTGTTTTATCTACCTCGACGACATTTTGGTAGCTTCGACTTCCGAAGAAGAGCATCTTGTTCACTTAGAACAAATTTTCAAAAGATTAGCGGACCATGGTCTTATTATCAACATGGAGAAATGCCATTTCCTTTGACCTTCAATTAAATTTTTAGGTCATGAGGTTTCGCCGAGAGGCATTAAGCCCTCCCCAGATCGGGTTGAGGCAATTTCAATAGCTAAACTCCCCAAGACGGTTAAAGACCTAAGAAGATTTTTGGGGATGGTCAACTTCTATCGTCGCTTTCTTCCTCACACAGCTGAGATGCAGCAACCACTCAACGCCTATCTTTGTGGCTCTAAAAAAGATGGCGCTAAGACAATCGACTGGTCAATGGAAGCTAGCAAAGCTTTTGACCAAGTCAAGACTGGTTTAATAGAGGCCATTCTATTGTCCTTTCCGGACTCAAACGCCGAGCTTGGTCTATTCGTAGACGCTTCAGATTCCGCCATCGGGGCTGCTCTGCAGCAAAAATGTCAAGGCTCTTGGCAACCCCTTGGTTTTTACTCGGCCAAATTAAGCGACGCACAAAGAAAGTATAGTGCATACGACCGCGAACTCTTAGCGGCTTATCAGGGCATTCGTTATTTCCGATACTTTTTGGAAGCCCAAAGGTTCACTCTATACACCGACCACAAACCACAGACTTTTCCATTTAAACAAAAGCCAGAAAAGGCCACACCTCGTCAACTTAGACATCTAAGTTATATAAGTGAGTTCACTTCTGACATTCGGCATGTCTCTGGTTGCAACAACATTGTTGCTGACGCACTCTCTCGTCTAGAAGAAATCATTCTTCCCAGTACTCTCGACTTTGCCGCCTCTTCCCAAGCATTGGACGCAGAGTTTCAGAAGATTCTAAAGGACTCTAAATTTGTTTTAAAGAAACAACCAATCTTTGGCACCAACGTCGACATTTTTTTTGAAGTGTCTGGCCCAACCATACGACCTTATATTCCTCACACGATCAGGAAACAGGTGTTCAACTCAGAACATAATATCGCTCACCCTGGTATTCGTGCTACAAGAAAGCACATTGCAACTAAATTCTTCTGGCCTTCGATGAACAAGGACATTGTCACTTGGGCCCGAGAATGTCTATCTTGTCAAAAATGCAAGATAACCAGACATGTGAACAAACCTGTATCGACCTTTCGTACGGTCTCCGAAAGTTTTAAGGTCATTCACATCGACATAGTTGGTCCCCTAACACACTCGCAGGGATACACTTAATGTGTCACCATAATTGACCATTTCACACGTTGGCCTGAAGCAATTCCTTTAGCCAGCATTACTACCAATGAGTATGCTACTGCTTTGCTAAGCACAAGGATTGCTAGATTTGGAGTTCCCCAATACATTGTCACCGACCAGGGCAGACAATTCGAGTCAGCGCTCCATGCTGAGCTTGGTCGACTCTTGGGCTTCGAACGCAATCGTACCACAGCGTACCACCCTCAGGCCAACGGTTTCTTAGAAAGATGGCATCGTACTCTTAAATCGGCTATCATGGCTCACAACGATGTTTCTTGGACTAGAACACTTCCCATAATTCTTCTTGGATTACGATCTCTAATCTGAGAAAAATTCACAGCATCACCGGCACAACTCCTGTACGGAGAAAATTTGCGTCTTCCTAGTGATTTTCTTCAAGAAAATCCTAGGAAGATTAACCAAACAGACTTTGCCTCCGAACTAACGGCTACAATGGCAAAACTTCAACCGGTTGATGCTCAACACCACACAACACCGAAGATATTCATCTTCAAGCAACTCGATTCTTGCTCACACGTCTTCGTCAGAGTCGATTCTGTTCGTCCACCACTCATTCCACCGTACGACGGTCCTTTCAAAGTCCTAGCCAGACATACAAATTATTACACTCTGGAAATCAGAAACAAATCCGTCAACGTTTCCATTAACAGGCTCAAGCCTTGTTACACGTCATCCTCTACGGAACCTATCGACAATTCTTCCGAAAACCAACAAGCATCGGCAACCTCGACTGCACCATTTATGCCTTAAGCTCCCGAAAAGAGACCAGCGAGGAAAGTTACATTCGCTTCGTACGTCTCTCTAGCTGGGCGAACCACAAAGGTGCCACTCTCCTACGCCTCGCGATAACGCGTAAAACGCTGGCAGGGGAGTATTGTGTACACTTAACATTCTCACATTCACTACTTACCACACTACTTTACACCAAACACAACACACCATACATTTTCAATCAAATAGGCTAAGAAAAAAATTGTTGGAATTTTTGATATAAAATATTGTGAGTTGTCAGAGAATGTTGTTACGAATTAAAAAAGTTGAATATTGAGTTATTTGGACAATCTAATCCAGAAGATAAAATGTTGATTAAATTTTGTTAACTCATTAATTTTTGAATGTTACGAAATAATAAAAAAACAGATTAGAAAATTATTGTTTCTTGTGACTTGCAAAAATAAAGCGATATTTTTCAAATTTTAGATATTGCAATAAAAATATCTTCAGAACTGAAAATGAATTTTTTATTGATACCGTGAGAAAATTTAAAGTATTGGTTCAGTGTGGACTGAACCAATAAAGATTGAACATATTGTGGTTGAGATTAAGCTAGATACGGGTACGGAGATGAATGTTTTGCCATATGAGGGGTACAGAAAACTTAAGAGGCCATATTTGAGGACTGCAGAAGTGAAATTACAAGCATATGGGGGACACGAAATTAAAATTTTAGGTACCGTAAATGTAGAATGCTCTATGCGCAATATTATGAAGAGCGTAGAAATTGTCGTAACGGAATGTAGCAGAATTCCCACTTAAGGGCTCCATTCTTGTATGGATTTCAATTTAATCAAGCGTATTAATCAGTTAAAAAAGCCCTTAACAAAGAGCACAATAAAAGCAGGCAATCATGATGTATTGGAAGGTTAAGGAAAGTTTGCAACAAATAAAAAACAAAAGTCTACACAGCAACACAGCAACAATAAGTCTACCATAACATGCTCGTGATTAATCAACATATCCTTTGAATTTCGTTTCCATCCAGGGACATCATCGAAAGTTTCAGCGATTAAACTATATTTGGGGTTTCCATCCGAAAAATTTCCAAAACCCGGAAAATTCAAATATCGGTTGCTTATTTTATTGTCAATGCTTTGGTTATGAATGCAAAATGGAAGCATCTGTTAGTGCAATATTAACGAAATTGTCTGGTGCTGGCAATCATGTGCTAAGCACCATAGCTGCTTCACGTTATGTTTAACCCACACTATGAATTTTGTTTCGATTGAATGGCTGTGCTGTAAGTTATAGGAGTGAATATAATTTAAGGGTCACCACCGGCCAAACTTTTTAAATTTTTGAAAGACAAATATTTGTTGTAAATTGTCATTGAAGGATCATTCCCATTTGGAAATTCTATGACAACATTGCTCGATAAAGAAATGTAAATCAAAAGCATCGGAAGTTATAGGGAAAAAAATTTCATTTTCCATAGCAAATTTACAATATGCAGGAGACAAAAATTGCAATAGCTGGTAACCCTATACTAATTTTTCAACCAAATTTCTATGAGGTCTATCTCAAAGTAAGATTCACCTGCTGCGTGAATTTTGTTAGAATATGGTGGCTAAATCGGAAGCTATAGGCAAAAAACCAATTTTTTTCTCCGCGATTTTTCCAAATGGCACCACTGCCACATTGTTGCCCGTATTTAAAATCACTTCTATCAGATTCGGTCCTAAATAATACTAACACGTCCTGTGAATTTCGTATTGATCGCATTATCCGATCGTGAGTTCTCGTGAAGAGGTAATTTGATCACGGGTTGCCGTTCTTGTTTACCGCGGGATTTCGAAACTTTATTTGACTTATTGGACAAAAGTCAAAATTTATCAATAATCTGAATTTATTTTCAAAACTCAACAGTTTTTCAGGAAGGTCGATGATTTGAAGGACCTTTTTTCAAGACCCTACTGTAATTACAGAAATGCCTGCACAGTTTTGAAGGTCCATTTGTGTTAAATTATATCCTATATCAATACGCACTGTAAATTTCATGATGATCCATTGTTTTCCTTAGAAGTTATGACAAATCGAAATTAAAAAACTCTAGCGAACCTGAATCGCTAGAAACACTAATGTTCGAAGAACAGTAGAAGAATCGTGCAGGTTTTGAGTGCATATTCCACCACATGAGCTGCTTATTACGGCCAAACTGTTTCAAATGCCACGTTTTACTTTGGTCTCAAGAATGCATTATAACTCATATGGTAGAAGGTTTCAGATATTACCACTGGCATGGGTTTCAAAGTTTATGAAAGAAAAACACTTGTTAATTATATTCGTTATCAGTTGCTTATTTCACCAAACTTTGAAAGCAGTATCTCATATAACATCAATGAAGAAAATGCTCAGTGCCTGCAGCACTGTAACTGAAGTTGGTGTTTGGGGCTGCGATCCGAAAAATTTGTAGAACTTTGGGAATTGAAACATCGGTTATTTAATTTCATTGTAAATGTTTCCGGTATGAATACTAACTGTAAGCATTTATTGATACAAAAGTAGCACAACCGACTCGTGCTGGCAACCTTTCGCCATTATCAAAGCCAAGAATATATCACATCTGCTTCACGTTGTTATATTACATTCAAAGTTATAGGAGTATAAAGAAATTAAGGGTTACCTGCAGCGAGTTTTTTCAAATAATCGAAAGCTTAATATTTGCTGTTTATTGTCACTACAATATCATTACCAATTGAAAATTCTACGATAAAACTGCTTAATAAAGATATTGCAAACAAACACATAACCAACAATAGCTGGCAACCCTATCGAGGCTTTTCAACCAAATTTGGCCTGAATAATGCTTATAATAGGTTCCAGTAATTGTATGAAATTCGTATTGATTTCATGACTGCACTGGAAGTTCTAGGGCAAAAAGTTTTATTTTCCTGAGCGAATTTTCAAAACCAAAGACACAAAAATTACCATAGCTGGCAGCACCAATCGAATTTTTCAATCAAATTTCTACCAAACAGAGTTTAGAGTAAGGTGCAGCAATTGTGTTCTTTGTAATTTTTCAAGATGGCACCACTGGAAAGAGTTGCCCACAATTCAAAATCGCTTCTATCAGACCTGGTTCTACTTAAGTACAATGCATTCTGTAAATTTCAATGGTATTTGATTATTGGTTCGTGAGTTCCCGTGAACAGCAGTTTTTGATGCTAAAAATATAGGTTAACTGGGAAAGGGTTACCGTTCTTGTCCGACATGAAATTTCCAATGTTTTACTTTGAAAGTGTAGATTTAGCATAAGATTTGTATACAGATTGGTTTTATTGCAAGAAACGGACATTTTTAGGATATTCGATGATTTGAATGTTTTCACTTCCAAATTTTTATTTTTTCAAATTTAAGACACCTAAATTATCATAGCTGGCAGCTCCAACCGAATTTTTCAACCAAATTTCTACCAAACGTGGTTTAAAATAAGGTTCAGCTTTTGTGTGAATTTCGTCAAAATCGAACGATTCAATCAGAATTTATAGCGCTAAAAGCAGTCATTTTTTTTTGTGATTTTTCAAGATGGCACCACTGGCACAGAATCGCCCACATTTCAAAATCACTTCTATCAGACCTGGTCCTATTTAAGACCAATACAGTCTACAAATTTCAATTAATTCTGCTCATTAGATCGTGAGTTTCCGTGAACAGAAGTCTTTGATGCTAAAAATATAGGTAAATTGGGCAAGGGTTACCAGGCGTGTCCGTTATACCATATCAAATTTATTTTTTGGTTTATGTAAAAAAAGCACGAAATTTACATATGAGTGGCTTTTTTTTGAAGAAGCGGCATTTTTTCAAGAGAGACGATAATTTGGAGGTTTTCACTTTCAGTACCTGCCCTAGCTTCAGGGCTGCCAGCACGCTCATCAAAAGCTACATAAATTTACAACTAAATAATACCAATATGTTCTGAAAATTTGGTACTGATTGAATAGCTCTGTAAAAAGTTTTCGCAATTTAAAAATTTTCACTTTTTTCCGTTCTCTTTTTAGGCACCCAGCGCACACATGGGGTTAAAAAATTCCAAAACATTATCCGATTCACATGTAAAACACGTTCGAAATTTATTTCGTTACTTTTATTTTTGCAAAACTTATTTGTGTTCGGAATAATAAGTATATTAAAAATATCACTTAAATGGCCGCCGGCGCCAAAGGGTTAAAGATTATTAACTTTTTCTGAGACCTGGCACTATTCTGCATATACACCAATGTGTCCTAAAAATTTCAGTTCAATCGGATGGCGCGTTCCTGAGATTTTTTCACTGAAATTTTTTGATGATATATATATATATATATATATATATATATATATATATAGAAATATGAATTTTTGGCCAAAGTGATTTTAATACTAATGTTCTTCTTCGAACATTAGTAAAAACTCTAGCGCACCTGAACCGCTAGAAAAACTAATGTTCGAAGAACAGTAGAAGAATCGTGCAGATTTTGAGTGCATATTCCACCACATGAGCTGCTTATTACGGCCAAACTGTTTCAAACGCCACGTTCTACTTTGGTCTCAAGAATGCATTATAACTCATATGGTGGAAGGAACTCAAATGGTCGAATTTTTCAACCAAATTTCTATCAAACAGAGATTAGAGTAAGGTTCAGCTACTGTGTTAATTTCATGAAAATCTAGTAACTTATTCAAATTTCATAGGGCAAAAAGCAGTTTTTTTTTTTAGTAATTTTTCAAGGTGGCACCACTGGCACAGAGTTGCCCACAATTCAAAATCGCTTCTATCAGACCTGGTCCTACTTAAGTCCAATGCATTCTGTAAATTTCAATGGTATCTGATTATCTATTCGTGAGTTCCCGTGAACAGAAGTTTTTGATGCTAAAAATATAGGTTGACTGGGAAATGGTTACCGTTCTTGTCCGACATGAAATTTCCAAAGTTTTACTTTGAACGTGTAGATAAAGTATAAGATTTGTATACAGATTGGCTTTATTGTAAGAAACGGACAGTTTTTGGAAATTCGATGGTTTAAGGTTTTCACTTCCAAATTTTAATTTTTTCAAATTTAAGACACCAAAATTATCATAGCTGGCAGCTCCAGCCGAATTTTTCGACCAAATTTCTACCAAAAATGGTATTAAATAAGGTTCAGCTACTGTGTGAATGTCGTCAAAATCGAACGATTCAGTCAGAATTTATAGGGCTAAAAGCAGTTATCTTTTTTTTCTGATTTTTCAAGATGGCACCACTGGCACAGAATCGCCCGCATTTCAAAATCACTTCTATCAGACCTGGTCCTATATAGGACCAATACATTCTGCAAATTTCAATTAATTCTGCTCATTGGATCGTGAGTTTCCGTGAACAGAAGTTTTTGATGCTAAAAATATAGGTAAATTGGGCAAGGGTTACCAGGCGTGCCCGTTATACTATATACAATTTTTTTTTGTTTATGTAAACAAAGCACAAGATTTACATATGAGTGGCTTTTTTTTGAAGAAACGGCAG
Organism: Nemotelus pantherinus; assembly: GCA_963978885.1. Classification (NCBI taxonomy): domain Eukaryota; kingdom Metazoa; phylum Arthropoda; class Insecta; order Diptera; family Stratiomyidae; genus Nemotelus; species Nemotelus pantherinus. The sequence continues at coordinate 114,200,085 of OZ022264.1, forward strand.
TTTTTCAAGAGAAACGATGATTCGAAGGTTTTCACTTTCAGTGTCTGCATTAGCTACAGGGTTGCCAGCACGCTCATCAACACAAATCTACAACTAAATAATACCAATATGTCTTAAAAATTTCGTAATGATTAATTAACTCTGTCAAAAGTTTTCGCAATTTAAAAATTTTCAAGTTTTCCCGTTCTGTTTTTAGGCACCCAGCGCACACATGGGGTTAAAAAATTCCAAAACATTATCCGATTCACATGTAAAAAACGTTCAAAATTTATTTCGTCAACTTTATTTTTGCAAAACTTATTTGTGTACGGAATAATAGGTATATTAAAAATATCACTAAAATGGCCGCCGGCGCCAAAGGGTTAAAGATTATTAACTTTTTGTGAGACCTGGCACTATTCTGCATATACACCAATGTGTCCTGAAAATTTCAGCTCAATCGGATGGCGCGTTCCTGAGATTTTTTCACTGAAATTTTTTGATGATATATATATATATATATATATATATATATATATATATATATATATATATATATATATATATATATAAATATATATATATATATATATATATATATATATATATATATATATATATATATATATATATATATATATATATATATATATATATATATATATATATATATATATATATATATATATATATATATATATATATATATATATATATATATATATATATATATATATATAGAAATATGAATTTTTGGCCAAAGTGATTTTAATACTAATGTTCTTCTTCGAACATTAGCAAAAATCCTTGCCTACTTTTAGGCAATCAGCACTTACACAAGGCTCAAAATTTCCAGTTCTTTATCATAAACAAACTAGAAACATAATAAGTTTTTATTCCCAATACTTTTTTTTAATAAAAATTTACACTGCTTGGAAATATAGGAGTACCTAAAAATTCACTAAAATGCCCGCCGCCACCAAAAGTTTTAAGATATCTGAATTCAAGCAAATCATGGGCCTACTTGTTATATTCATCTATGTTTTTCGAAAATTTCAGCTCAATCGAATTGGCCACTCCAGAGATTATCTACCTTAATCATTTTGCTGATATATATATATATATATATATATATATATATATATATATATATATATATATATATATATATATATATATATATATATATATATATATATATATATATATATATATATATATATATTTATATATATATATATATATATATATATATATATATATATATATATATATATATATATATATATATTCTGCGAAAATTAGTAATAGAAATTTTTTAAAACTCTAGTCATTAGGGCAGCGCTAGTCATTAGGGCAGAAGTTAAAAAAGAACTAAGAAGACTGGAACAATTAAACGTAATTATTCCAGGTGCGGTTGAGTAGATATCAAATGTAGTTGTGTATAAATAAAAAACCCTAGCGCATCAGAACTGCTGGAAACACTGATGTTTGAAGAACAGTAGAGGATTTGTGCAGATTTTGAGCGTGTATTCCACCACTACTTACTTTTCTTACTTAAAACTAATACACCCTAAGTCATAATAGAATCTAAGCTTATTTCAATTTCGGTTACAACGATAGAAAGGTGTTTGGGGTTGTCATCCGAAAAATGTGCAGATCTTAGAAAATTTATACATTGTTTACTTATTTTCATTTTAAATGTTTGCGATGAAAATACTTAATGCAAGCATTTATTGGAGCGAAAATAACAAAAAAGCCTAATGCTGGCAGATTTTTGCTAGTACCGAAGCAAAAAATATGTCGTATGTACCTTTTGTTGAAGTCAACCTGCTCTGTGAATTTTGTATTGATCCGATGCCTGTATTGGAAATTAAAGGGATGCAAAGAAATTTACGGCTACCATTCGCAAAAGTTTTCAAATTTTCTAGATCTTAATATTTGGTGTTTATTTTCACTGTAAGATCACTACGATTTGAAAATTCTATGCTAAAACCGCTTATTAAAGGAATGCCAAAAAAATACAAAAACAACCATAGCTGGCAGCCCTTTTATTATTTTGGAATTCAATTTCTACTGAATATTGCCTATAAAAAGTTTAATTTGCTATTTGAATTTCGTAATAAATCAATGACTGTACTGGAATCTATAGGGCAAAACGTTTTATTTTCCTCAGGAATTTTCCAAATTTAAGGCACCAACATTACCATAGCTGGCACCTAAAACCGAATTTTTCAACCAAATTTCTACTTTACGTGGCTTAAAATAAGGTTCAAATACTGTGTGAATTTTATTAAAATCCAATGACTGAATCAGAATTTATAGGGCCAAAAGCAGTAATTTTTCTTAGTGATTTTTCAAAATGGCACCACTGGCACAAACTTGCCAGCATTTCAAAATCACTTCTATCAATTTTGGTTCTTCCTAAGACCAATGCAATCTGTAAATTTCAACTAATTCTGATTATCATATCGTGAGTTTTCGTGAACGGAAGTTTTTGATGCTAAAAATAAAGATTAATTGGGAGAGGGCGTGCCCGTTGTAAAATTTCAAAATTTTTAATTGGCTTTGTAGACAAAGCATAAGATTTATAAATGATTGGCTTTTTTTCAAGAAGCGACATTTTTCCGGAGATTCGATGATTTGAAGGTTTTCTTTTTCAGCGCCCGCCCTAGCTTCAGGGCTGCCAACATGCTCATCAAAAGCTACACAAATTTACAACCAAATAATATCAATAAATTCTGAAATTTTCATAATGAATTAAAAGCTTTGTCAAAAGCTATCGCAATTCAAACATCTTTAAATTTTCCCGTTCTCTTTTTAGGCACCTAGCGCACACATGGGGTTAAAAACTTGCAAAACACTATCCGATTTACATTTAAAACACGTTCCAAATTCATTATGCTACCTTAAATTTTGCAATAATTATTTCTATACGGAATAATAGGTATATTAAAAATATCACTTAAATGGCCGCCTGCGCCAAAGAGTCAAAGATAATTGTTATTTAGTGAGACCTAGACCTATTCTGCATATATACAAATGTATTTTGAAAGTTTCAGTTTAATCTGATCATCTGATCGTGCGTTCCCGAGAAATCAACACTGAAATTTTTTGATGATATATATATATATATATATATATATATATATATATATATATATATATATATATATATATATATATATATATATATATATATATATATATATATATATATATATATATATATATATATATATATATATATATATGTATAAATAAATGGACATGTGAATTTTTGGCCGAATTGATTTTAATACTAATGTTCTTCGAACATTAGTAAGAATCAGATTATGTTTAGATCCAAAGGATCTAAATAAGGCCATAAAGCCTTTAAATCATCCTCTTCCATCGTTTCATGATATAAGTGAAAAATTGACTTACATAAATTTTTTTACGGTTCTTGATTTGAAAGATGGATATTGACTAATAGAACTTGATTTAAAATCAAGTCAGCTATGTACTTTCAGCACGCCATTTGGCTGCTACTGTTTTAAAAGACTACCGTTTGGAACGAAAACAGCTCCAGTACTATTTCAAAGGTTAAATAAAGAGAATTTCAAGGGCATTCCCAATGTTGCTATTTATCTTCATGACTTATTTATTGCTACGGAGACAAAAGAAGCATATTATGTGATTTTAGAGAAAATTATTAACATGGCACGAAAGTAAGGAATAAAATTTAATGAAGAAAAATTGCAATGTTAAGTAATGTCAGTTAAGTTTTTGGGTCATGTTATATCAAGACCTGTGCCTGTGATCCTGAGCGGGTGAAAACTATTGAGGAAATTGGGAAACCGAGATATAAAAAAGATTTAAGCCTAGAATTTGTGGCTTCATAATCTATGTTCGTGTTTTTATGCCAAATTTATCCCAGATCGAACAACCATTAAGGGAATTATTACGTAAAGACAACATTTTTAAGTGGGAATATATTCACGACAAATGTTTGCTTGAAGTAAAAAACTTAGTTATAAATGCTCCAAGTTTAAAAATTTGGGATCCTTCAAAGTCCATCGCAATTCAGTGCGATGCTTCTCAATTTGGGTTGGGTACGTGTATTATTCAAGACAAAAAACCAGTATGGTTTGCATCAAGGAGGTTAACAGATACTGAAACGAGATATTCACAAATTGAAAAAGAGCTTCTGGCAATAGTATTTGCTTGCACAAAATTTCATTATTAGACTTATGGAAAGCATATTAATATTTTCACCGATCACAAACCTATCTTAGGTCTAGTTACCAAAGATCTATCGAAGATCGCTAGTCCACGACTTCAAAGAATGCCACTTCGCTTATTTAAATATGATTTAAAGATAACTAACTTACCGGGCAGACAAATGCTCGTTGCAGATTTGCTGTCCAGGCATTTTGATAAATCTAATGGGGAATCAAAAATCCACGATATTGATTTGTTCGTGCATTCCTTAAATCGAAGTGATAGTCGTTAAGAAATGTTCAAAAAAGAAACTGTCAGGGATCCAGAGTTGCAAGTTATTATTAAATATTTGAAAGAAGGTTGGCCCGAAAAGAAGATTAACGTTCCGAAACTGATCCACATAATAAATTTGAGCACAAAATTGTCAGAATTTCTTGGTCCAAAGGTTTTCTTTATATAGGAGCTTTCTACATTCCACCTAGTTCAGACGACGCCGTGTACAATGATATATATGAAACCATTTCTTACATAGTATCATCGCTCAAAGATGATGACAAGATTATAATAATGGGAGACTTTAATCGCCCAAATTTAAAGTTCACGGCTGATGAAAATGACAATATCCTCCTTCCGGTTAATATACTTAACACATCCGATCTAAATCTTGTAAGTACATTTTATAGCAATGATTTGCAGCAAATCGCTCCGACTTCTAACCAAAATGGTAATTGGTTGGATCTTATTTTTACTAATAGTTACGACGATGTAGTGGCTTACCCAACCGCTGCTGCAGAGCATTTTTTCTCCAACACTCTTCACCACTCTGCGTTTACGGTCGAGCTACCTATATCTGATTTGACGATTTCCCAATCATACAACAATTCCGTTGTATATGACTTTCGAAATGCTGATTATGAGAGCATTAACCGCCATCTAAACAATATTGACTGGAATAGTACTCTTTTAACGTTAGAATTGAACGATGCAGTTGATTTGTTCTACCAGTTGGTTTTCGATGCGGTTGAGATGCACGTGCCAAAGATAAAGAAAAAAGACAAAATGTCTGAGCCATGGCTGGATAGAGATCTGAGGAGTTTACGTAATCAGAGAAACAAGCTTTATAAGATAATAAAAACCGACATCAATGTTAGCAATGATATCAAGGAAAAGTATAATGATATTGCTCAAAAATTTCAAAGGCAGTGTCACCAGGCATATGAAAATTATGTAAATATAGTCGGCGAAAGTATAATTCATGACCCGAAGAAATTTTTCGACTTCGTAAACACCAAGCGAAAATCTTCTGGCTATCCCACGTCCATGTACAAATGCAACTCAGTTTCTTCTGATCCACAAAAAATATGCGATATGTTTGCCGACCATTTTCAAGAAGTTTTTTGTCAGGCCAGAGAATCATCTACCACATCGCCACTTTCTGAAATCTGCCAGTCGCCCATCGCGGACAAACTTTATTTAACCAGAGAAGACATTTCAAGGGCCATGATAGAACTTGATATGAAAAAGGGCCCTGGACCTGACCTATTACCTCCAAGCTTCCTAGTTAAGTGTGCAGAAACGATCATATCACCCTTGTATATAATTTTCAATAAATCGCTGTCATGCGGTACATTTCCGCGTTTCTGGAAATCAGCCCATATCACGCCGATTCTTAAAAGTGGTGATAAACGCTCAGTAGAAAATTATAGAGGCATCGCCATTTTGTCAGCTATACCTAAGCTGTTAGAAAAAATTGTTTGTGACAAACTTACAATCGTTATTGATCCTCTCCTAAACGAGCAACAACATGGCTTCAGAAAAGGCCGGTCTACTCCCTCCAACCTAATGATAATAGTCTCAAATGTGCTTTGTAATATGGAAAAAGGGCGTCAAATCGACACTATATACACTGACTTCAGTAAAGCCTTTGACCGCGTTGACCATGGTATTTTGAAACATAAACTCCAAAAATTTGGCATTTCAGGAAGCCTTCTAAACTGGTTGAATTGTTACCTTCGAGATCGAACGCAACACGTTAAATTCCAAGGCCGTCTTTCCAAAAAAATTACCGTCTCATCTGGGGTACCTCAAGGCAGCCATTTGGGGCCGCTTCTGTTCAATGTTTTTGTTTCTGATCTCTCGGAGGTGTTATCCGACATTCCGCACCTTTTTTATGCAGATGATCTGAAATTATATCACCCTATTCAGTCGGAATCAGATGCAAATTTTCTCCAGCTGAAACTTCAGTCACTGGTGCAATGGTGTGAGCAGAATAAACTTACTCTTAACGTTGAAAAATGCCATGCCATAAGTTTTTCCCGCAAGACCACTACTCTTAATTTCGAATATCACCTGAATAATCAGCTCCTGAAAAATGTTGATAGTGTCGTGGATCTCGGTGTCATCCTGGATAAAAAGCTGCGTTTCAATCTTCAGTATGACAGAGTTCTTGCTAGAGCTAGCAAGCAGCTAGGATTCATTAAAAGACGTGCGAAAGAATTTAAGAACGTATGGGTTACAAGGTCTCTGTTTATGTCTTTAGTTCGCCCTCTACTCGAATACGCTTGCATCGTCTGGAATCCTTTTTTCGATATCCATAGCAATAAACTGGAATCTGTCCAAAAGCAGTTCGTGCTTTTTGCCTTGAGAGATCTCTATAATCCACATGATTTCGAAAGTCTTCCAACTTATAGTTACAGACTTAAACTCTTAAATCTGGCAACACTTTCTTCAAGGAGAGCGGTACTATCCTCATGCTTCGTCTTCGATGTTATTAGAGGCTTGGTTAACGTAGAATATCTTAGTAATAAAATCACTTTCAATAATCCTGTAAGACAAACTAGGCACACACGTCTCCTCAATGAGCATCAACATCACACTATCTATGGAGACAGGGAGCCGATAAATAGATGCTGCAAAATATTTAACAATGTTTCGGAGTACTATTCCTCTTCTATCTCTAAACCTTTATTCAAAAAAAAATTATATACTGCATTAAATTCTTAATCCAAACTATTTCTCTTACCGTATTGAATTAATTACCAGACAATAAAGTCTACTGACACTTAGAAATGTTATGGTAATTTAGGTTAAGGAAAACAGTTTAAGTTTAAGTTTACATTTGTTACTGTTTTGTTACCTTGTTTGGTTAAATAAATAAATAAAGTAATGTTAAAAGTTTTTACAAGTTGAAAAATGATCTCACCTTAGATGCAGGTGTAGTGTTTCTTCATGAAAGAATTATCGTTCCCTAAACCACGCGCCAAGAAGCAACTTCATGAACCTCATCTGGGGATTGAGAAGACAAAAAGTCGGGCTCGAACCCTCATTTTTTGGCCAGGCCTGAATAAAGCAATTGAAAATATGATAGTAAACTGTGAATTATGTCAAAAGTAAAGAAGTTCTAAAGGAAGAGAGCCCTATATTCCCCACTCTGTCCCAAATATTCCATTTGATGAAATCGGTACTGGTATATGTGAATTATATCGAATACCTTACTTGATAATTAATGACTATTTTTACTAATGTTCGAAGAAGAACATTAGTATTAAAATCACTTTGGCCAAAAATTCATATTTCTATATATATATATATATATATATATATATATATATATATATATATATATATATATATATATATATATATATATAAATATATATATATATATATATATATATATATATATATATTTATATATATATATATATATATATATATATATATATATATATATATATATATATATATATATATATATATATATATATATATATATATCATCAAAAAATTTCAGTGAAAAAATCTCAGGAACAAGCCATCCGATTGAGCTGAAATTTTCAGGACACATTAACACAAAAAGACACAAAAAGTTAATAATCTTTAACCCTTTGGCGCCGGCGGCCATTTTAGTGATATTTTTAATATACCTATTATTCCGTACACAAATAAGTTTTGCAAAAATAAAGTTGACGAAATAAATTTTGAACGTGTTTTACATGTGAATCGGATAATGTTTTGGAATTTTTTAACCCCATGTGTGCGCTGGGTGCCTAAAAACAGAACGGGAAAACTTGAAAATTTTTAAATTGCGATAACTTTTGACAGAGTTATTCAATCATTATGAAATTTTTAAAACATATTGATATTATTTAGTTGTAGATTTGTGTAGCTTTTGATGAGCATGCTGGCAACCCTGTAGCTAGGGCAGGCACTGAAAGTGAAAACCTCCAAATCATCGTCTCTCTTGAAAAACTGCCGCTTCTTCAAAAAAAAGCCACTCATATGTAAATCTTGTGGTTTGTTTACATAAACAAAAAACAAATTTTATATGGTATAACGGGCACGCCTGGTAACCCTTGCCCAATTTACTTATATTTTTAGCATCAAAAACTTCTGTTCACGGAAACTCACGATCCAATGAGCAGAATTAATTGAAATTTGCAGAATGTATTGGTCCTATATAGGACCAGGTCTGATAGAAGTGGTTTTGAAATGCGGGTGATTCTGTGCCAGTGGTGCCATCTTGAAAAATCACTAAAAAAGATAACTGCTTTTAGCCCTATAAATTCTGATTGAATCGTTCGATTTTGACGAGATTCACACAGTAGCTGGACTTTACCTCAAACCACGTTTGGTAGAAATTTGGTCGAAAAATTCGGTTGGAGCTGCCAGCTATGATAATTTTGGTGTCTTAAATTTGAAAAAAAAAAAATTTGGAAGTGAAAACATTAAACGATCGAATTTCCAAAAACTGTCCGTTTCTTACAATATTACCAATCTGTATACAAATCTTATGCTTTATCTACACGTTCAAAGTAAAACTTTGGAAATTTCATGTCGGACAAGAACGGTAACCCTTTCCCAGTCAACATATATTTTTAGCATCAAAAACTTCTGTTCACGGGAACTCACGAATCAATAATCAGATACCATTGAAATTTACAGAATGCATTGGACTTAAGTAGGACCAGGTCTGATAGAAGCGATTTTGAATTGTGGGCAACTCTGTGCCAGTGGTGCCATCTTGAAAAATTACAAAGCAAAAAATCTGTTTTTTGCCCTATGAAATTTGAATAAGTTACCAGATTTTCATGAAATTGACACAGTAGCTGAACCTTACTCTAAACTCTGTTTGATAGAAATTTGGTTGAAAAATTCGATTGGTGCTGCCAGTTATGGTAATTTTTGTGTCTTTGGATTTGAAAATTTGCTCAGGAAAATAAAACTTTTTGCCCTATAACTTCCAGTGCAGTCATGAAATCAATACGAATTTCATACAATCAATGGAACCTATTATAGATATTATTCAGGCCAAATTTCGTTGAAAAGCCACAATAGGGGTGCCAGTTATTGTTGGTTTTGTGTTTGTTTGCAATATCTTTATTAAGCGGTTTTATCGTAGAATTTTCAATTGGTAATGATATGGTAGTGACAATAAACAGCAAATATTAAGCTTTCCATTATTTGAAAAAACTCACTGCAGGTAATCCTAAATTAATTTATACTACTATAACTTCGAATGTAATATAACAACGTGAAGCAGATGTGATATATTTTTGGCTTTGATACTGGCGAAAGGTTGCCAGCACGAGTCGGTTTTGCTACTTTTGTATCAATAAATGCTTACAGTTAGTATTCATACCGGAAACATTTACAATGAAAATAAATAACCGATGTTTTAATTCCCAAAGTTCTGCAAATTTTTCGGATCGCAGCCCCAAACTCCAACTTCAGTTACAGTGCTGCAGGCACTGAGCATTTTCTTCATTGATATTATATGAGATGCTGCTTTCAAAATTTTGTGAAATAAGCAACTGATAACGAATATAATTAACCCGTGTTTTTCTCTCATAAACGTTGAAATTCATGCCAGTGGTAATATCTGAAACCTTCCACCATATGAGTTATAATGCATTATTGAGACCAAAGTAGAACGTGGCGTTTGAAACAGTTTGGCCGTAATAAGCACCTCATGTGGTGGAATATGCACTCAAAACCTGCACGATTCTTCTACTGTTCTTCGAACATTAGTGTTTCTAGCGGTTCAGGTGCGCTAGAGTTTTTAGATTATTTTCGGTAAAAAAAATCTAAATAACTTTCATTCATGTTGAATTTTAGCATACTTATTTATTTTATAGTAATTAAAAGGTTAAGAATACAGTTAATTGTTTTCTTTATAATAATTAAAACTTATGTTACAAAATGAGATTGTTCACAGATTTCACCAAAAGATATTCAATCCAAAACACAGTTCTAAGATACTACACAATGAGATTCTATTAATCCGATATTCAATTCAAAACATAATTTTACGATACTACACAATGAGATTCTATTAATCCGATATTCAATTCAAAACATAATTTTACGATGCTACACAATGAGCTTTTATCAAACGAATGCCATTAAAATTAGACCAGCACCAAAATCGCGGAGCCAAGTCGCGACACATCAAGTGGCTCGATGTGCAGCGTCAGCAGAAAAATATGAAATCAGATCTTCTCGTTGCAAATGGTTTAGTTTACACTTGAGCGAATGTCTACAGAATTGCAAAATGTGCATTTATGTTGCTACAACCAAGAGGTTGATTTGTCGCGATTCAGCTCCGGATCGCATATCAGTTTCTAATATATTCCCAACATACTGCCCCCGAAAAGAGGCCGCAAGACTCTTTATCAAAATATTACGAAATTAGTTGATCTTGAGTTTATAAATTATCTATCCTTACGATTTTTTACGAGTCAAATTAATTCTGAAGCAGTTGAAATCTCATCGTCTTTTGATAATTTAACTTTAGATAACGGGTTGCTGGAATTAGTGGCCTGTTTTCGTTTGAAATATCGACAGATTAAGAATAAACATAAACTTAAGATAACAATTGAAATTACACCTAATTCAATATACTGATACATATCATGCGGATATGCTTGAGTCACCAAAAACTGTTGCTTTTGTAGATTGTGGATCGAGTCGATTAAGTTGCTGAAGTTCTGCGGTGTCCACGTTGTGTTTGTCACAGGGATTTGAAGGTTCAGTCTTTCGTCAAGTAGAAGATGGTTCATGTCCCACTGGGGATTTATGAAATCCCTGCTGTGAGCTTCAGTTGAAGTCATCTGCGAGGCCGTCAATATAAAAGTTTGATGTCGTAGCACACATCCTGCCTTCAGTTGAAGCCATCCTTCACCGGATAAACTTAAATGAAAAGGTTGTATTAGTGAAGGACACTGGATTTCCAGACGATGCACATCACCGAGGACGAAAAGCCATTTGTTAGGGCTTATGAGGTCAATCCAATTTGATCCTGAGCATGTTGTCGTCAAAGGACAGTTGCTTTTGTCCAAACTCCTTTGCAGGAACGTGTTGACTTCACATTGGTATTGCTTTGAATTAATGTTATATATTGAGCTTTTAATTGGACACAACCATTGAATATCTAGCTTCATGCACGTAGAAGAGTCTTCTATTGATAGTCCGAAAAAACGATCGCGACGGTGATTAAACGCGATGAGTTTAACAGCCGGTTGGACACAAATATAAGCATTATTAGACTTAGTAGGCAATGTTATCAGTCTATATAGATCGAATGCGTTGCTCTCGACAACGGGAAGAGTGAGTTCAAATATTATCAGGTTTTTATGCACTGCCGCGCGAAGTTTTAGGGTTTTATATAAATCCCCCCAGTTCAAATTGTTCTCGAACAAAATTTCACGACCGAATTTTAAATGATTATGAACCTCTGCCAATTGCTGCTTAAGAACGTTGGTAGGAAACAGCTGAGCGCTCAAGATCCCATGTTGTGCATCGATAACGTTGCTAATTAGCATATCATTTATACGATGATATTTCCACAGTTGGAAAGTAATAACCTGAATCAATCGGTGGAAATTTTCGGAGTTTTGTACCTTGTCGCCTATTTGGTTAACGACTCGACTCACGGACTCTACATTTGACGTGATAACTGATGCGAAGTTATCAAACTTAGATTCCTGGTCTTGCAAGATTCGTGCTGTGAGGTCGATTATGGAGGTCATGTTGTTAAATAGTTTTCCCATGTGATCTTGATTTTTGTGGATCTCGTGAATATCGTCGTGGTATTTTTTAGCAAAGTCGTCATCAAGCACTCCGAACCAGGCATTGGCGACAGTTCCAACTATATTGAATGCCCCTCTTCTAATTCTTCTATGCAGCAGATCATGATGATCTTCTAACATTTTTTGTTCATCCAAGATCTCTTGTAACGATTGTGTCATTTGTGAGGCCATCGATATACAATAGTTCTCATCACTTGGTAATTTATTACACAATGGTCTAAAGCTGTGTATAGCACTCTCCAAGGTTTTTAGGGCAATGTGGTATGGGGTTAAGTTATAATAATTAACAATTTTCCATTCCCCACCGATGACTTTAACATTTGCAATGTGCTCGAACAATATCCCCGTGTTTTTATTAAACTTCGTGACGTTATAAGGTAGCTCTTGGGCAACTGAGCTCACAAGCATGCCACATAGGCTCACGATGATCAACCACCACCAAGTAAAAGGTTTGTTGGCTGTGATGGCCATTGCCGGGCTACTTAATTTGGTTTCTGGCTCCACTTTCCGGGACACATTACTGGTTGTTTTTTTACTCTCCTGTTGAAGCGGTAGCAAGCAAAGTTTAGTAGTTGGTCTTCTGACGACACCGTCCTGAGTTTTTACATCTGCTACCCTAACAAGACCATCGTCGCCGGGAAAAGTGTTGATAATAATGCCCTTGCTCCACTTAGCAGGTGGAGCACATGCATCCTTTATTATGACCAGTTGACCGATTTCAGCGTTAGGTTGAGTCTGTTTCCATTTATTACGAGAATGCAGTGTTGATAGGTATTCACTTGACCAAACCTTCCAAAACTGATGAACTTTCTCCTGAACTAGATTCCATCTTCGAGTTAATTCGGATTTTGTAAACGGACTATTATCGGGAACCATAACTGAGGTATGCCCTAGCAAGAAATGATTGGGGGCTAAGATTTCTTCATCTTCTGGATCATCTGATATTCCACACAGCGGGCGAGAGTTTAAACACCCTTCGATTTGACATAGAGCTGTATGCATTTCTTCAATCGTGAATGTAGTGTTGCCCATTATTCGTTTAAGATGGTATTTGGTGGACTTCACTGCACTCTCCCACAGCCCACCAAAGTGTGGAGCCCTGGGTGGAATAAAGTGCCACGCAATATCTTCCCGTGCAAGCTTGCTCTCGACGTCTTTATGGGATTGCTTAATTGTTTCATTAAACCTTTCAAGTTGTCTGGAAGCTCCAATCATGTTTCGACCATTGTCACTGTATATGTCCGTGCAAACACCTCTACGAGTTGTAAATCGCCGAATTGCTGCAATCAGTCCTTCCCCCGTGAGGTCACTTACTAGTTCTACGTGTATTGCTTTTGTGGTGAAACAAACAAAGACAGCTATGTACATCTTTTCTGACTTAGCTCCTCTCCCTTTTGTGTCGTCTAATAAACAATGGTCCAGCATAGTCGATCCCAACACACTGAAATGGTTTCGATGGATTGACCCTGTTTTTGGGAAGATTTCCCATCAGTTGAATGTGCCCTTCCTGCCTGTGGCGTAAGCAAGTAATGCACCTGTGCAAACGATACTTGACCGCTTGTCGTCCCTTTACGATCCAGTATTTTCTTCTGAGGCAGGAGAGAGTAAGTTGTGTTCCGCCGTGCAAAGTTTCAAGATGTACTTTATCTATGAGTAAGTTGGTGAAATGATGATTTGAAGGAAGGATTATATTATGCCACTGGTCATACCCCAACTTGGCATTCGCTAGCCGACCTCCAACCCGTAGTATGCCATCACTATCTAACATCGGTGATAGTTCTAATAGTTTACTAGATTTGCTGATTGGATTTCTTCTTGTCAGTGCAGTGATTTCGGTGCTATATCGTTCACGCTGTACCACTTTGATGAGAGTTTTTTCTGCATTTCGTCTTTCGGATGCTGTCACGTATGCTTCAGTCTGTTTGTATTTCCAGCAGTAATCGTGAGAAGTTTTCCCATGTCTGAGTATCTGGAGATCAATTCATTTCCTTCCAGATTCACCGCAAACATCGTTGCCTCCGGTCTTCTTGCTTCGAGTTGCGTATGAGTTGTTTGCCTAGCTTTAGGCCATTCCGTAGCGGGTAATTTCAACCAACCTGGACCATTCCACCAGATTGAGTCGCCCAATAGGCAGTGAGGTTTGACTCCTCTTGTAGCTAAATCCGCAGGATTCTCCTTTGTCTTTACATGGTGCCACAATTTTATGTAGGTATTTTCATGGATTTCGGACACGCGATTGGCCACATAGGTTTTCCACTTATGAGGTGGCTGCTGAATTCAATCTAGAACAATCGCGGAATCTATCCACGCGTGAACCTCTGCTGGTGGTGTTGGAAGGATAGGTACAATCTTATCAACTAATCTGGAAAGCAAAGTTGCTCCGCACAGTTCCAATCGAGGCAGGGTGATCTTTTTAATCGGCGCCACTCTAGTTTTTGCAGTGAGCAAAGAGACATGTACTCCGAACTCATCGGTTATTCTTAGATATATGCAAACTGCATACGCCTTTTCAGATGCATCACTAAACGCGTGAATTTGCATATTAGTCATTGATTGGGACAGATTTACCCAACGGGGAACTCGAATGTTGACGCAATCTCCGAGTCCCTTCTGAAAATCTTCCCACTGCAACGCAATGTGAGGAGACACTTCATCGTCCCACCCTACTTGTTGCAGCCACAATTGTTGCAGCATGATTTTCGCTGTAACTACCACGGGTGCCAGCCAACCCAATGGATCGAATACTTGTGCCGCTTCACTGGTTATTTGCCTTTTGGTAGGTACAAACTTGTTCGAACTTCCAAAACTGTAAGCCTTAAATTTGAACACATCCGATGCGGAACACCATTGGACTCCTAACGGTTTTACTTCGTTTGTGTCGGATGATAGCCACGAATGCTCGTCAATACGTATGGCCTCACTTGGCAGTCCCTGTAGCACTTCAGGGGAGCTAGCAGCCCACTGTCTGATTTCAAATCC
The DNA here is from genome assembly GCA_963978885.1 of Nemotelus pantherinus. NCBI lineage: Eukaryota > Metazoa > Arthropoda > Insecta > Diptera > Stratiomyidae > Nemotelus > Nemotelus pantherinus. Next base: position 114,215,336 of record OZ022264.1, read on the forward strand.
TGCTTCTTTTAACAGTGAAATAACTTCATCTCGAGAAATTTTACATTGAGCGAGGGTATCAGCACCTTCCAGTAGATCGTCGACGTAAAAGTTTTCCATCAACACCTTACTTCCTATAGGGTAGCTGTTGCTTTCATCCTTAGCTAATTGGTTGATGGTCTTTGTAGCCAAATATGGTGCTGATGCGGTACCAAAGGTTACCGTTTTTAGCCGATATGTTTTAATGGACTCCTTGGGGCTATTACGCCATAGGATCCGTTGGAGGTCCCATTGACTTTTCTCCAACCAAATTTGTCGATACATACACCTGATATCAGCCGTGAAGACATATTTGCAAAATTTCCACTGAATCAGCAATGTGTATAAGTCCTTTTGTACCACTGGACCAACCTTAATTATGTCATTTAAAGACCACCCGGTAGTCGTTTTCGCAGATGCGTCAAAGACCACTCGCACCTTTGTCATAGAGCTCGATTCTTTGATAACGGGGTGGTGTGGTAAATAGTACGAAACGTTTTTGTTCAACTCGGACTCTGGAACTAACTCCATGTGACGTTGATCCAGATACCCTTGCATGACGTCCTTATATTCCCGATATAGGGACGCGTTTTTAGTCAGCGTTCTTTCGAGAGCAAGAAGTCGTTTTGTTGCCTGCTCATGTGAGGCACCAAGTGTTGACGGGTCGTGTTTCAGTGGCAATTGTACGATGAATTTTCCATCAAAGTTTCGGCGATATGTGGCTGAATAGTGCACCTCACACTCGTGTTCTTCTTTCGCTAGTTTGGGTGCGACCGAAATTTCCTCCCACTCCCAGAAACGCTTCAAAGCATCGTTTAAATTATTCTCCGACGTGGTTTGTTCCCAACTAGTTTGTGATTGGCTAACGAGGCAAGATCTCGGATAGCCTTGGACTCCTCCTGAGAGAATCCAACCTAATGCTGTCTCTTGAGCAATTGGAGCACCTGGTGGTCCCATGACGACACCTGGCAAAATGAGTTGTGACAGCTGAGCAGCTCCCAATAAAATGTCAATTCGTGTTGGTACGTGGTAGTCTGGGTCAGCCAAGCTCAAGCCGTTGAGATGTTCCCAATTGGCTTTGACTATACGCAAAGTGGGCAAATCATCTACAATGTTGTCCATGACCAACGCGTTGACGTTCAGCATTTGACTATTTCCGTAAATTGACGAAATGTTGAAGCTCACCCGTCCATGCACCATTGCAGAGCCATTGCCGATTCCTTGAACCTGTGTGCATGTCTTTCGTTGAGTCAGGTTGAGCTGTCGCACAGCTCTTCGCGTTATGAAATTTTCTTGTGAGCCTTGGTCCAAAAGTACCCTCAGCGCAACCGTTTTTCCGTTCGACTTAACTATGACCCTAGCGGTCGGAAGCAATGTAGTGTTTACTCCTTGGATAGAATTGGATTCAGCTCTGCGTGCATTGGCAACAGTTTTTGACTCAAGTGATTTGAGAGCTGGAGCAACGGTTAATTTACCTGCATCTTGTTCTGCACGTTTGGGCTCATGCAACCATGTATGATGGGTCGCTTGACATTCTCTGCATTTCCACTTTGTTTCACAAGAGCGCATCTGATGGCCTTCCCGAAGGCACCTGAAACACAGATTGCGTTGTTTCGCAAGTTCCCGACGTTCTGGAATCGTGCTTGACTTGAATTTGGTGCATTGGAACACGAAATAGTCCAGTTTGCACACTGGACAAATATTTTGCATGGAGTCTCCTTTTCCATGCTGCTTGACGAATCTTCCGGCATTCGTCGTAGAATTAAGCGCCCTTGCCTTCACATCACTTTGTTTAACTCCTCGGTGGCTTCCCGAGTATTCAAGTATTAGCAATCGCTGCTTCAAAAAATTTTGCATCGATTTCATTGATGGAACTGTTGTGGTTCCTTTTAATTCAAGTTCCCACATCGTACGTGTGTCGTGGTCCATTTTTGATTCACAGATATGGACCAAAACTGCACCCCACTGATCCACTGGCTGCTCGAGAGATTGCAACGTTATTATGGCTTCCTGTGTCGTGTTCAACACACGTTCAATTGATTTTGCGGAACCATCCATTGCAGGCTGGGTCAGAACCATCCTAATGTACGTGTTCACAAGCAGTCGGTTGTTACGGAAACGTTCAACAATCACTGCCCACGCAGCTTCATAATTTTCACCACCAAAATTGATATGTTTAATCAGGTTTGCTGCATTGTCGGTTACCGCCTGTTTCAGAAAGTGGAACTTCTCAGTAGTACTTATGCTTTCATTTTTGTGTACTAACGATGAGAATAAATCGTGGAATTGGGTCCAGTGGTCAAACCGCCCATCAAACTTAGGGATGTCAACACGTGGCAGTTTGATTCCCATGGATTGAGGAACTGCCGGCGGCAGCTTTGATTCCTGACCTTCTTTTGAAGCCTGATATGCCATGATTTTATCGTTAAAGATATCTCTCAGTTGGAGGAATGTTTCTTCCGTTCGTTCATATCTGGCTTGATATTCTATCAAATCACTGCCAGTCAACTCCTTGTGGACCTTGACATGATACTTCTTCACCGTGGACCATTCCTCTTTCAAATCTATCAAACGATTGGTGAAATACGACAAGGAATGTCTGTCCTTCGAATCTCTCCGAAAATTCCTAAGCATTCTGTCAATGGCGTCCATTGCTACCTGCACCTCTGCCATTTTGTAAATGTTAGAATTCAAAAACCGAAATTCACGGAACCACGAATCCACCCAACGAAAATCACGCACACACGCACTTGAAAGTTAATTTTCTCGAATATATAATCTCTCAATGAAACTAAATGAAGCTAGATAATAAAAAATGGTGTGTACTTGCCCTTTTTTTCGATCTGCTCCCTTTCCTTAGCCGCATCTGGCTCGACGGACCATGTTACAAAATGAAATTGTTCACAGATTTCACCAAAAGATATTCAATCCAAAACACAGTTCTAAGATACTACACAATGAGATTCTATTAATCCGATATTCAATTCAAAACATAATTTTACGATACTACACAATGAGATTCTATTAATCCGATATTCAATTCAAAACATACACAATGAGCTTTTATCAAACGAATGCCATTAAAATTAGACCAGCACCAAAATCGCGGAGCCAAGTCGCGACACATCAAGTGGCTCGATGTGCAGCGTCAGCAGAAAAATATGAAATCAGATCTTCTCGTTGCAAATGGTTTAGTTTACACTTGAGCGAATGTCTACAGAATTGCAAAATGTGCATTTTTGTTGCTACAACCAAGAGGTTGATTTGTCGCGATTCAGCTCCGGATCGCATATCAGTTTCTAATATATTCCCAACAGCTTACATGAATGCGAGGCAATGCAAATGTACTGCTATAATTCTGTTGAAATTATAGCTGTGCATTCACCAGAATGTCTTGCTATACTGCTCCTAAGCTTTATTTTGACAGAAGTACAGCAGTTCATATTGCGTGCTGCTTTGTCATGACTTTGGAAGTAGTATGACAGTGCTATTGCACTCGCTAGACTCATTTAGTTTGTCTTCTTCCTATTTTTTGGAAGTGAACGATCAACCTTGAAACAAAACATATTACACGTACGCGTGTAATAGGACGTGAATAAGTGAATTTTGGGGTTAAATGCTATTTCTAGCATTTATAGCATTCACGGGCTTACGAACAACTTTTCCAGCACTATAGAAGTAGTGCTGTATTTGCTAGTTATCCACTCAATTTCTAGTGACTCTGCGTGTTAGTGTAGCAACTTGGTACCCAGCAAGCAGCACTACTACAATACCGATGCACAAGCTCCAATTACAGCACAGGTTGTCTATTTTGAATCTCAAGCAATAGAGGCTTTATTCGTTACTATCATTTTCTTATATAGCTAAAAATTATAATGCTTGAATCCCCAATTTGCAAATTTTTACATTTTTCTTAGTAATTTTTCAAGATGGCACCACTGGCACGAAATTGCCCAAATTTCAAAATCGCTTCTATCAGACCTGGTCCTACTAAAGGCCAATATATTCCGTAATTTTCAACTGTATCGTTGTTCCCGTGGACAGAAGTTTTTGATGCTTAAAATAAAGGTAAATTATGGGAGGGCTACCAGTCGTGCCCGTTATAAAATTTCAAATGTTCTTTTGTGATTATCTAGACAAAGCATAAAATATATATATATATATATATATATATATATATATATATATATATATATATATGTATATATATATATATATATATATATATATATATATATATATATATATATATATATATATATATATATATATATATATATAGATATATATATATATATATATATATATATATATATGAGTTGCTTTTTTCCAAAAAGCGACAATTTTTCAGGAATGTCAAAACGGAATGTCAAAACGCTCATCAAAAGACACTGTAATATTATAAATGCCATGTAATATTATAAATGGCTTTTATTATATGGGTCACTATGTTTTGTATTTCTTGCGAGGCAAAGTTGATCGCCGCGTAGCAAGACTACAAACAATAGTGCCACCGAATTAATAAAAACTGGGCTTGTTTAACTGACCCGTCTGTATTGTCGCCGACCAAGCTGGCGTTCCAAGACAGACTAACTTTATTGTCTAATATCCGATCTTAAATACTAACATTTTCGTTAAATTACTAAGTGAAAAATATATCTACTAAAATGTATGGATTTGGTTTTTGATGTAATTTTTAATGCTTAGTGTACTTGTTTGAGTCTTCGCTAAGTTAAGTCTAATTTTAGTGCTAACCACTTTCTTAACCCTGGAATGGTACGGTAAATTTTTAGATGATTTTAGGTACATGTTTTTACTAAAAAGATGGCAACAATAGTATTATGTACAGTTTATATTTTATCATTAAGCAGAAAAAGATTTTATAGCTTCTAGCCTCATGGCAGTCGGAGTGGCCAACTGGCTGGTGCCCGACGAAATGTATACCCTATGTGAGTAAAATTTACTCATCGGTACCATTCTAGGGTTAAAATGGCGATAAAATCACCAAGTGAATATTTTTAATATGTAATGACATTTGTTTGTTACATTTTAGTATACACAACACCCTCTTCCTTTGGGAAAAAAATTTCATTTCTGTAGCAATGAAATTTTTTGAACATAGATCGATACTTTACAATTTCGATTACAATTTTGTTCATATAAGATTTTTTTTGTACCTAATTAGTTTAGTTTCGATTTTTTATGTCATAAATGTTTCGTGATTTAACTTATATGATAAGTTTGGTTTTCTTTTTTTACCAATGTTCGAAGAACATTAGTATTAAAATCGATTCGGCCAAAAATTCATATTTCCATACATAAATATATATGTATATATATATATATATATATATATATATGTATATATATATATATATATATATATATATATATATATATATATATATATATATATATATATATATATATATATACATACATACAGTCAGAGTCAAAAGTTTGTATACAGATCATACTTGAATCTTTGAAGCTATATATTTTCCATAATACGTAAGACACACAGATTATTTTCTCTAAAATTAAACTTTATAGTCTTATGTTTTCTAACATAAGATGTGGTCGAAAAAATTAGTCATATTCACTTAGTTTTTTGCTACACAATAAAAATAACTCCTCAAAATGCAGTCAAAAGTTAGTATACAATGCCCTGAATTTCAATTTGTTACAAGTGTCGTTATAAATTTCGCTATGTTGGAGCACTGTAAGTGTGTTTTTCAAGCAAAACTAAGTTCGCAGTTGAATTTTGGCGTGAATGGATTAGGTTCTGGTGTTAATTGTGTATATGCTTAACATAAAATGGCACGTGGTAAAGAAATAGCAGTAGAAATTCGCGAGTTGATAGTGACCCATCGAAAAAATGGGAAAACCTTAAGTGAAATAGCCGGCATTGTTAACATAAACCGTGGAACTGTTCAGAAAATTATAGAACGGAGCAAAATTCGAGGAAATGTGAAAACTTTGAAACGTTCAGGTCGGCCACGTACTATGACAGCAACCGAAATACGAAAAGTTGTAAGAGAAGTGCGAAAAAACCCGAAATCTACCGCAGTCCAAATAGCCCGAAATCTTTCTGAAGAACGCTGTAAGCCAGTCAGCGCTTCAACTGTACGTAGAGCGCTGAATAATAATGGGTTGCACGGCAGAGTGCCTAGAAAGAAACCATGCATTTCTGCTATAAATCGCACTAAGCGCGTTAATGTCGCACAACGTCACTTAAATAGCCCGCAGACCTTTTGGAATAGCGTTCTGTTTAGTGATGAAAGCAAATTTGAAATATTTGGATCAAAGAGGGGTGGAAAGATCTGGAGAGCCAAGAATAGCCAACTACTTCCTCAAAATCTCATTTCGACCGTAAAACATGGTGGCGGTTCATTGATGGTTTGGGGCTGCATGTCGACTGCGGGCACTGGAAATCTAATTTTTATTGAATCTACAATGAATAGCCGAGATTATTTGCAGATATTAAAAGACAATTTATGCACTAGTGCTGAAAAATTGGGTCTTGTAACACCATGGATCTTTCAACAAGACAATGATCCAAAACATACAGCAAAGATTGTCAAAGAGTGGCTATTGTACAGGGTTCCTAAGCAATTATTATACATTCACCATCTATGGGAAGTTTTGGACCGAAAAATAAGGAATCGAGTCATAAAATCAAAAAATGATCTGCGAACGGCCTTGACCGAGGAATGGGCAAATATTTCAGCCGATGTTACCCAAAACCTAGTAAATTCCATGAATAATAGATTGAAAGCAGTAATTCATTCCAGAGGAGGACCAACAAAATATTAAATCAAATAAATTTTGGACCAAGGTATTATAAAAGGCTGACTCTATATTGATTGTATACTAACTTTTGACTGAATTTTTCAGATACTTCATACATTTTTCATCAATATTTCACGAATTCAAATTTTGTTTTGATCATCATTATACCAAATAAAGAGGAGAACTGTACTTTTCATTTTATGTACTAAATAAATTTTGTTTTACTTCTTTCAATGAAAATATTTGGCTCTAAAGAACTTAACTGAAGCTGTATACTAACTTTTGACTCTGACTGTATATATTTCTATAATATATATATATATATATATATATATATATATATATATATATATATATGTATATATATATATATATATATATAAATATATATATATATATATATATATATATATATATATAATCAAAAAATTTCAGTAAGATAATCTCGGGAACGCGCCATCCCATTGAGCTGAAACTTTCAGGATACATTGGTGTATATGCAGAATAGGTCCAAATCTGACTAAATGTCAACCTTTAACCTTTTGGTGCCATTTAAGTGATATTTTTAATATACCTTTTATTCCGTACACAAATAATTTTTGCAAAAATATAGTTGACGAAATAAATTTCGAACGTGTTTTACATGTGAATAAAATAATTTTTTGGAATTTTTTTAACCCCATGTGTGCGCTGGGTGCTTAAAAGGAGAACGGGAAAATTTGAAAATGTTTAAATTGCGATAACTTTTGACAAAGCAAATCAATCAAGACGAAATTTTCAGAACATATTGGTCTTATTTAGCTGTAGATTTACGTAGCTTTGAATGAGCGTGCTCGCAACTTTGTAGCTAGTATAGGCACCGAAAGTGAAAACCTCCAAATCATCGTCTCTCTTGAAAAAATGACGCTTCTTCAAAAATAAGCCACTCTTATGTAAATCTTGTGCTTTGTTAACATAGATAAAAAAAATTGATATGGCATAACGGGTACGCCTGGCAACCCTTGCCCAATTTACCTATATTTTTAGCATCAAAAACTTCTGTTCACGGGAACTCACGAACCAATAATCAGATACAACTGAAATTTACAGAATGCATTGGACTTAAATAGAACCAGGTCTGATAGGAGCGATTTTCAATTGTGGGCAACTCTGTGCCAGTGGTGCCATTTTGAAAAATTACAAAGAAAAAAAACTGTTTTTTGCCCTTTGAAATGTGAATAAGTAACCAGACTTTCATGAAATTGACTCAGTAGCTGAACCTTACTCTAAACTCTGTTTGGTGGAAATTTGGTTGAAAAATTTGCCTGATGCTGCCAGCTATGCTAATTTGTTTGTCTTCGGTTTTGAAAATTCGCGTAGGAAAACAAAACTTTTTGCCCTATAACTTCCAGTGCAGCAATGAAATCAACACGAATTTCATACAAATAATGAAACCTATTAAAAACATTATTCAGGCCAAATTTGGTTGAAAAGCCAAGATAGGGTTGCCAGCTATTGTTCGTTTTGTGTTTATTTGCAATATCTTTACTAAGCGGTTTTATCGTAGAACTTTCAAATGGTAATGATATTGTAGTGATAATAAACAGCAAATGTTAAGTTTTCGATTGCTTGAAAAAACTCGCTGCAGGTAACCCAAAATTTCTTATACTCCTATAACTTCGAATGTAATGTAACAACGTGAAGCAGATGTGATATATTCTTGGCTTTGATACTGGCAAAAGGCTGCCAGCACGAGTTGGCTGTGCTACTTTTGTATCAAAAAATGCTTACAGTTAGTATTCATACCGGAAACATTTACAATGAAAATAAATAACCAATGTTCCAATTCCCAAAGTTTTGCAAATTTTTCGGATCGCAGCCCCAAACCACAACTTCAGTTACAGTGCTGCAGGCACTGAGCATTTTCTTCATTAATGTTTAATGAGATGCTGCTTTGAAAATTTTTGTGATAGCGAAAATAATTAACAAGTGCTGCTCTCATAAACTTTGAAATTCATGCCACTGGTAAAATCTGAAACATTTCCACCATATGAGTTATAAGACCAAAGTAAAACCTGGCGTTTGAAACAGTTTGGCTGTAATAAACAGCTCGTGTGGTAGAATATGCACTCAAAATCTGCACGATTCTTCTACTGTTCTTCGAACATTAGTGCTTCTAGCGGTTCAGGTGCGCTAGAGTTTTTTGTATTGTTTTGTAATTAAGTATTCTTTTTGTAAAAAAAATAGTTACTCACTGATTTTGTAATAATGTAAATTTGTGTATACATGTATGAAGTTTTTCATCAATTTCGTGTCAAATAACAATGTACTTACAATACTTATATACAAATACGTTTTTATTGTGTTTTTTACTAATTTTCTAAGAAAAGTAGTATTAAGCTCGTATCGCCGAAAATTTATATTTCTTTATATATGTATATATATATATATATATATATATATATATATATATATATATATATATATATATATATATATATATATATATATATATACGAGGTCTGTTCAAAAAGTACCCGGAATTTTTAAATTTCGCGGGTCTGGAGAGTCCGATTGTCAAAAATTTTTTTTATTGTGTTGGTATACATGCCCCTAAAGTATGATAAAATTTTCAGACATATTCACTGTTTACTTTGGCTGTAGTAGTCGCTAAGGTTCGACGTGTTTTTATGAGCTCGGCGATTTTTGCTTGTTTAAACAATGGAAGAATTGAAGAGTCAAAGAATTTGTATTAAATTTTGCGTAAAAAATGAAATAAAGTGTAGCAAAGTGTGTGAACTGTTACAAAAAGCCTATGGTGAGTCTACTATGAAAAAAAACAAGTGTTTGCGAGTGGTATAAGCGTTTCCAAGATGGCCGCGAAGACGTTGAAGATGACGAACGCTCCGGTCGACCCAGCACGTCAATAATCGATGAAAATGTGGAAAAAGTGGAAAAAATTGTTATAAATGATCGCCGAATAACAATTAGAGAAGTTGCTGATGAAGTTGGCATATCAATTGGCTCATGTCATAACATTTTTTCAAAAGTTTTGGGCATAAAACGAGTGGCAGCAAAATTCATTCCAAAACTGCTGAATTTCGACCAAAAAAACAATCGCATGAACATCGCTCAGGAGCTGTTAAATGACGTCAACGACGATCCAAGTTTGCTTGAAAGGGTCATAACTGGTGATGAAACATGGGTGTACGGTTATGATGTCGAAACCAAAGCACAATCGTTCACCTGGAAGCATTCAACGTCACCAAGAGCGAAAAAAGCACGTCAAGTTCGATCAAATGTCAAGGTTTTGCTTACTGTTTTCTTCGATTCTAATGGCATAGTGCATCAAGAGTTCTTACCACAAGGTCGTACGGTTAATAAGGAGTATTACCTTGAAGTTATGCGACGTTTGCGTGAAGCAATCCGAAAAAAACGCCCCGATTTATGGAAAAAGAATTCATGGCTTTTGCACCACGATAACGCACCTGCTCACTCGTCGTTGCTTGTTCGTAATTTTTTGGCCAAAAACAATACCGTAGTCATGCCCCAACCTCCATATTCACCAGATATAGGTCCGTGTGACTTTTCCTGTTCCCAAAGTTGAAGAGACCCATGAAAGGTCGGCGTTTTTCCTCGATTGAAGAAATAAAGGCCGAATCGCTGAGAGTGCTCAAGGACATACCAAAAAGTGAATATCAAAAGTGCTTCGAAGATTGGAAAAAACGCTGGCATAAGTGTATTATATCTGAGGGGAACTACTTTGAAGGGGACCACATTGATGTAGACGAATAAATAAATATTTTTTTGAAAAAACGAAAATTCCGGGTACTTTTTGAACAGACCTCGTGTATATATATATATATATATATATATATATATATATATATATTTATATATATATATATATATATATATATATATATATATATATATATATATATATATATATCAGCAAAATGACCGCGTAGCAAGACTACAAACAATAGTGCCACCGAATTAATAAAAACTGGGCTTGTTTAATTGACCCGTCTGTATTGTCGCCGACCAAGCTGGCGTTCCAAGACAGACTGACTTTATTGTCTAATATCCGATCTTAAATACTAACATTTTCGTTAAATTACTAAGTGAAAAATATATCTACTAAAATGTATGGATTTGGTTTTTGATGTAATTTTTAATGCTAAGTGTACTTGTTTGAGTCTTCGCTAAGTTAAGTCTAATTTTGGTGCTAACCACTTTCTTAAAATGGCGCTAAAATCACCAAGTGAATATTTTTAATATGTAATGACATTTGTGTGTTTACATTTTAGTATACACATCACCCTCTTCCTTTGGGGAAAAAATTTCATTTCTGTAGCAATGAAATTTTTTGAACATAGATCGATACTTTACAATTTCGATAACAATTTTGTTCATAAAAGCTTTTTTTTGTACCTAATTAGTTTAGTTTCGATTTTTTATGTCATAAATGTTTCGTGATTTAACTTATATGATAAGTGTGGTTTTCTTTTTTTACCAATGTTCGAAGAACATTAGTATTAAAATCGATTCGGCCAAAAATTCATATATCCATACATAAATATATATGTATATATATATATATATATATATATATATATATATATATATATATATATATATATAAATATATATATATATATATATATATATATATATATATATATATATATATATATATATATATATATATATATATATATATATATATATATATGTATATATATATATGTATATATATATATATATATATATATATATATATATATATATATATATATATATGTATATATATATATAGATATATATATATATATATATATATATATATATATATATATATATATATATATATATATATATATATATATATATATATATATATATATATATATGTATATATATATATATATATATATATATATATATATATATATATATATGTATATATATATAGATATATATATATATATATATATATATATATATATATATATATATATATATATATATATATATATATATATATATATATATATATATATATATGTATATATATATATATATATATATATATATATATATATATATATATATATATATATATATATATATATATATATATATATATATATATGTATATATATATATATATATATATATATATATATATATATATATATATATAATCAAAAAATTTCAGTAAGATAATCTCGGGAACGCGCCATCCCATTGAGCTGAAACTTTCAGGATACATTGGTGTATATGCAGAATAGGTTCAAATCTGACTAAATGTCAACCTTTAACCTTTTGGTGCCATTTAAGTGATATTTTTAATATACCTTTTATTCCGTACACAAATAATTTTTGCGAAAATATAGTTGACGAAATAAATTTCGAACGTGTTTTACATGTGAATAAAATAATTTTTTGGAATTTTTTTAACCCCATGTGTGCGCTGGGTGCTTAAAAGGAGAACAGGAAAATTTGAAAATGTTTAAATTGCGATAACTTTTGACAAAGCAATTCAATCAAGACGAAATTTTCAGAACATATTGGTCTTATTTAGTTGTAGATTTACGTAGCTTTGAATGAGCGTGCTCGCAACTTGTAGCTAGGATAGGCACCGAAAGTGAAAACCTGCAAATCATCGTCTCTCTTGAAAAAATGACGCTTCTTCAAAAAGAAGCCACTCTTATGTAAATCTTGTGCTTTGTTAACATAGATAAAAAAAATTAATATGGCATAACGGGCACGCCTGGCAACCCTTGCCCAATTTACCTATATTTTTAGCATCAAAAACTTCTGTTCACGGGAACTCACGAACCAATAATCAGATACAACTGAAATTTACAGAATGCATTGGACTTAAGTAGAACCAGGTCTGATAGGAGCGATTTTGAATTGTGGGCAACTCTGTGCCAGTGGTGCCATTTTGAAAAATTACAAAGAAAAAAAACTGCTTTTTGCCCTTTGAAATGTGAATAAGTAACCAGACTTTCATGAAATTGACTCAGTAGCTGAACCTTACTCTAGACTCTGTTTGGTGGAAATTTGGTTGAAAAATTTGCTTGGTGCTGCCAGCTATGCTAATTTGTTTGTCTTCGGTTTTGAAAATCCGCGTAGGAAAACAAAACTTTTTGCCCTATAACTTTCAGTGCAGTCATGAAATCAACACGAATTTCATACAAATAATGAAACCTATTAAAAACATTTTTCAGGCCAAATTTGGTTGAAAAGCCAAGATAGGGTTGCCAGCTATTGTTCGTTTTGTGTTTATTTGCAATATCTTTACTAAGCGGTTTTATCGTAGAATTTTCAAATGGTAATGATATTGTAGTGATAATAAACAGCAAATGTTAAGTTTTCGATTGCTTGAAAAAACTCGCTGCAGGTAACCCAAAATTTCTTATACTCCTATAACTTCGAATGTAATATAACAACGTGTAGCAGATGTGATATATTCTTGGCTTTGATACTGGCAAAAGGCTGCCAGCACGAGTTAGCTGTGCTACTTTTGTATCAAAAAATGCTTACAGTTAGTATTCATACCGGAAACATTTACAATGAAAATAAATAACCAATGTTCCAATTCCCAAAGTTTTGCAAATTTTTCGGATCGCAGCCCCAAACACCAACTTCAGTTACAGTGCTGCAGGCACTGAGCATTTTCTTCATTAATGTTTAATGAGATGCTGCTTTGAAAATTTTTGTGATAGCGAAAATAATTAACAAGTGCTGCTCTCATAAACTTTGAAATTCATGCCACTGGCAAAATCTGAAACATTTCCACCATATGAGTTATAGACCAAAGTAAAACCTGGCGTTTGAAACAGTTTGGCTGTAATAAACAGCTCGTGTGGTAGAATATGCACTCAAAATCTGCACGATTCTTCTACTGTTCTTCGAACATTAGTGCTTCTAGCGGTTCAGGTGTGCTAGAGTTTTTTGTATTGTTTTGTAATTTAGTATTCTTTTTGTAAAAAAATAGTTACTCACTGATTTTGTAATAATGTAAATTTGTGTATACATGTATGAAGTTTTTCATCAATTTCGTGTCAAATAACAATGTACTTACAATACTTATATACAAATACGTTTTTATTGTGATTTTTACTCATTTTCTAAGAAAATTAGTATTAAACTCGTTTCGCCGAAAATTTATATTTCTTTATATATGTATATGTATATATATATATATATATATATATATATATATATATATATATATATATATATACATATATATATATATATATATATATATATATATATATATATATATATATATATATAGAGATATATATATATATATATATATATATATATATATATATATATATATATATATATATATATATATATATATATATATATATATATATTTATATATATATATATATATATATATATATATATATATATATATATATATATATTTATATATATATATATATATATATATATATATATATATATATATATATATATATATATATATATATATATATATATATATATATAAAATATATATATATACTTAATCCTGCCATAAGTTCTGTCACATAATTTCTCACATTGGCAACAACTTTATTTGATGAGTGGCATTTCAATATCGGCCAGTTTTATAAACGTCATAATGTTGTTGACAGTTGATGGTCATTTAAAGTTTGTTCGTTAACGTGTGAAGATGGAATGGGGTGTAATAGAAAACCGAATTGCAGTGATTGCACTACATAAGTGTGGGAAATCCGCGAGTGAAATTTTCAAGTTGTTGTGCCCGTTAAAAATAACGCAAAGATTTGTGTATCGTGCGATCCAGAGATATAACAAGATCCAGACTATTGAAGATCGACCTCGTTCTGGACGTCCGCGTGATGTACGTTCTTCTGCTGCCATCAAAGCGGTCGAGAGTCGAATTCGTCGAAATCCGCTTCGTAAACAACGAATCATGGCTCGAGAGATGAACGTCTCCACCCGAAGTATGTCTCGCATCATAAAATCGGACCTCGGGATGAGTGCCTTTCGACGATCAACGGGACATTTGCTGACTGAGCAGTTGAAGCAAATTAGGAGCACCAGATCGAAAGAGCTCCTTCGGCGGTACGGCAACAACAAACATCGAGAAATTTTATTTACCGATGAAAAAATTTTTACGGTGGAGGAACATTTCAAAGGCCAAAATGATAAGGTGTATGCCCACAGCTCCAGAGAAGCCCGAGAAGTTGCCACTAGGGTACAGCGAGGACATCATCCAGCATCAGTCATGGTATGGTGGGGTGTCAGCTACGAAGGGGTCACCGAGCTTCATTTTTGCGAAAAAGGCGTAAAAACTGCAGCGAAAAATTATCAAACGGTCATCCTGGAGGGATGTGTGAAGCCGCTGAACTCTACGCTATTCAACAACCGACATTGGGTTTTCCAGCAAGATTCTGCGCCAGCCCACAGAGCTCGAGCCACACAAGCGTGGTTGGAAACCAATACTCCAGAGTTTATAAGGGCGACGGAATGGCGTTCTGGGAGCCCAGATTTGAATCCCCTGGACTACAAACTGTGGGCGGAGTTAGAGTCCATGGTGTGCACGAGACGACACCCAAATATCGAGAGCCTTAAGCGATCTTTGACAGAAGCAGTAGCTAATTTTCCGCTAGAAACAGTGCGTACTGCTATCGATGACTGGCCCAACAGATGAAAGAGCTGTGTAAACGCTAAAGGCAGCCACTTTGAATAATTTGTTGCTTATTTTACTTCCATTAGTATGCCAAAATAAAATATATTTTCCTTTGTCAAAAACTCTTTTTCATTTATACAAAAATTGCCCATATACGTGTGACAGAACTTATGGCACGACTATGTTTATATATATATATATATATTATATATATATATATATATATATATATATAAATATATATATATATATATATATATATATATATATATATATATATATATATATATATATATATATATATATATATATCAGCAAAATGGTTATCAGAGATAATCTCTGGAGTGGCCGATTTGATTGAAATGAAATTTTCGGAAGACCTAGATGTATATGGTAGGTAGGTCTATGACTTGCTAAAATTCAGATATCCTAATTCTTTTGGCAGCGGCGAGTGTTTTAGTGAATTTTCAGGTACTCCTATATTTCCAAGCCGTGTAAATTTTTGTTAAAATAAATGTTTGGAAATGAAAACTTATTGTGCTTTAAGCTTGTCTATGATAAAGAATGGGAAATTTTGAGCGGCGTGTGGGCTCAGGGTGCCTAAACATAGGCAAGGAATTTGCTTCAAATTTAATTTGTCATTACTTAAAAGCAGAACAATGGATCATCGTGGAAATTACAGAGCGTATTGATGTTGACTACAGTTTAACACATGTGGATTTAAAAGATAAAGCAAGTTACCCTGTAGCTGCGGCAGGCTCTTGAAAAAAAATCCTTCAAATCATTGACCTTCATGAAAAATTTATGATTTTTGAAAAAATTTCAAATCTTTGATAAATTTTTTCTTTTGTCTGTCATGTCAAGTTGAAATTTTCATGTATTCCGATTTGCACAAGAACGCCAACCCATCACCAAACTACCTCTATTTTCAGCACTCGAAACTTCGGTTCACGAGAACTGACGGCCGGATTATACGAGCATAATGAAATTTAGAGAACATGTTGGTATTTGCTAGGACCAGGTCTGATAGAAATGATTTAGAAATGCGGGCAACCCTGTGGCAGTGGCACTATCTTGAAAAATCACTGAATATGGCCTATAACTTCTGATTCAGCCATCACATTTAAACAAAATTCACACAATATTTGGATCTTACCTCACACAACATTTGGTAAAATTTGGCTGAAAATTAGAATAGAACTGCAAGCTATGGTGATTTTTGTCTCATAAATCTTGCGAATTTGATCTGCAAAATAAAGCTTTTTTCCCTATAACTTCCGCTCCAGTGTAGAAATCAAAACGAAGTTCATGCAGTAAATGGACCTTAGTGTGAACCAAATGTCTTAGGAATGTCGTACAAAAATCGTGAAATTGCTGCCAGCTATGACTGTTTTTGTAATTTTGTGGAATTTCTTTACTGAGCGATTATGTCATTAGATTTGCAAATGGGAATGATCTTGCAATGAAAATTAACAACAAATATTAACGCTTTAAAAATTTGAATAGTTTTGAGGGTGGTAACCCCAACATTGTTTTCACCCGTATAACTTCCAGCGCAGTGATTCAATCGAAACGAAATTTACTGATTGGGTTTCACTTAACGTGAAGCAGATTTGGTATATATTTTGCTTTGCTGCTGACACAAGGTAACCAGCATTAGCCTTTTTCGTAAATATTGCACCAACAGATGCTTCAAATTACGTTCTCATATGCAAAGCATTTGCAAAAAAATTAAGAAACCAATTTTTAAATTTTCCGAGTTTTGAACATATTACGGAGGGTAGCCTCAAGCAACGTTGAACCGCTGAAACTTTCGATGAAATCCTCCGAAGAGAACGAAATTCAAAGGATAAGTTGATTTAAGTATGGGCTTGTTATGGGAAACTTATTGCTGCTTCGTTGGGAAAGTGTTGGCAGCACTGAACATTTTCAACATTTGTGTTATAGTTGAGTTTTATTTCCTTGAATAAGGAATGGTTGATATGATTCTACAAGAAAGTGTATAATGTCTGTCCACATTTTTTTGTCACTCAAAAACAATTTCTTTGAAAATTAGTTTTCTAGCGGTTCTGATGCGATAGACTTTTTTACTAATGTTCGAAGAAGAACATTAGTATTAAAATCACTTTGGCCAAAAATTCATATTTCTATATATATATATATATATATATATATATATATATATATATATATATATATATATATATATATATATATATATATATATATATATATATATATATATATATATATATATATATATATATATATATATATATATATATATATATATATATATATATATATATAGTAAGTAAAAATATATTTTATTATTATAATTATTTTTGTTAATACAAGTTCAAATTCAAGTGATACAGACTAGTGTCTTTACAAACTACATTTATCAAAATCTAGCTCATGCTGTATTTAATTTTTAACAATTTGTAGAGTGATTTCACAAAGAAAACATTCAAAGAATACAAAAACTTTGTATATGAATAAACTTAAATCTACTACTTAAATCTACTTAATACTATTGTTCCTAGAGCCTAAATTTGCATTAAGCAGGAGTGTTTGATGAGACAAATGCAAGGAGAGGGTTGTTTATGCATAAAATTTTTCTGTGAAAAGTAATGGATCTTCTTTTAATCAATTCAACTACTGTAATCACGTTGGCGATATGATGAAGTGAGTATGTTGAAAAGTGCCAGGGCTTATTAAGTATGATTTTCAGGCATTTTTTCTCCATTATCTGAAGCTTCTTAATATGGGACGCGGCGCAACAGCTCCAGACAGGAGACCCATATGAAATAATTGGTTGAATCCCAGCTCTATAAATGAGCAACTTATTACTCTTTGAGAGAAAAGAATTTCTATTTATTAGTGGGTATAAGGTTTTGATGGACATAGAAATTTTGTTGCAGATTTCATCAACATGATTTTTAAATGATAGCTTGCTATCAAGGATCACACCGAGATACTTGATATCTTGGTTCCAGGGAATATCTTGCCCCAAGAAGTTGAGCGGGCTGCTGGGGAGATTACAGTTCTTTCTTTTTCTAGTGAAGAAGATGGCTTTCGTCTTCGCAGAGTTAATTTTAATCTTCCACCTAAAGCAGTACTGATAAAGTTTCTCAAGTCTATTTTCTAGAACACTCTTAATTTTGTCAGGGTGATAGTCACTAGTAAATAAACAAGTATCATCTGCAAAAGTTGCTATTTCGCACATAGAATCTATTGGAATGTCAGCAGTGTATATATTGAAAAGCGTGGGACTTAGAACTGCTCCTTGTGGAACACCCGCGGGGATGGAAAAATTAGACGAAAAACTATTCTTAATTTTCACCTTAAATGAACGCGTTGTGAGAAAAGAATCAATAAGTTTAATAAGATAGTAGGGGAATGAAAATAGATGAAGTTTGTAAATAAGACCGCGGTGCCAAACAGTATCAAATCCTTTTTCGATATCCAGAGTCACAAGACCCACTGACTTTTTCTCGTTAAGTGATTTTCTGATATTTTGTGAAACTCTATACAATTGGTGAGCAGTAGAATACTTTTGCCTGAATCCGAACTGAAAATCGGGTATAACCTTTCTGGTTTCGCAAAATCTTTGTATTCTCAATAGAATAATTCTCTCAAGAACTTTACTTAACGTAGGAAGTAAGCTGATTGGACGAAAATCTTTAACCGTCCCCGTAGATTTACCTGGTTTCTTAATTGGTAGCACGATAGCTATTTTCCATGCTTCTGGATAGTAGCACAGCTTCAGGCAGGCATTGAAAATAAATGTAATCAGTACAATCGCTTTCCTGGATAAGTTCTTAAGTGCTAAATTTGGAATTCTATTATCGCCAGGAGCTTTACGATTTTTAAGACTTTTGATTACAGTGATTACGTCTTTGGGTTTACATAAATTTTTTTTTAAATCCTGCTCCTGAGCAGAGAGATTATTATAGACATTATCAACCAAGCCGGAGGTTATCGTGGTTCTCATGTGGCTAGTGGTGTTATGGACATCATGAAAATATTTCGCAAGAGCTTCAGCTTTATCTACGTCACGGCAAATTACCTTACCCTCGTTTTCAATAAAGAATGCGCCCGAAGAATGCTTATTCTTTAGAGCCTTTTGAATTTTCCACATATTTGAATCACCATGGCTCATGCTAGAAAGGAAGTTGTTCCAGGCGATATTTTTAGCACGAGCAACCGCGTTTTTTATGCTTTTGTTTAATCGGTTTAATTCAATCTTCAATGAACAGGCCCTGTATCGGTGCCATTGCCGTCTTACGTAATTCCGACGCTGAATAAGGGCTACTATGTCCGGACTGATTAAATTGGAATCACCCTTTTGAATTTTTCTGCACGGGGTAGACTCGAGAGCGGAGTTCCAGATTAAATTAGTGACATCATTGACAAGATTATCAATCTGTCCAGTACTGGTGAGCGTTTCAAGTTTTAAGGAGCTAAGGCTAATTTTACTATCTAATTTGCAACGAAATTGCCTCCAATCCGTGTTCTTAAAAGAAAGAGCTAATGGCGGAGGTTTTAGTTTCATTGAAACGTGCGAAATCTCGGTAAAGACAGGGAGATGAGTAGACGAGAGGGCATGTAAAACAACCGGTTCTGAGATATCAACTGCATTGTCACTTATTATTAAATCTAGAGTTGATGGCCTACCACTGCCAGAATAGAATGTGGGTTCGTTTGGAGCATGAATAACAAGTTGTTTGTTGATAACCCACTCAAGTAAAATATTTCCAGCTCTATTAGCCCTGGCACAGTTCCAGAAGCGCTGTCTAGCGTTGAAGTCTCCGCAAATCAGAAAATTATTAAAGCGTCTCTTCAACATTTTCAAATCGGCATGAAACATATCTAATTTAGTTGCACTTAGCTTGGTGCCAGGGAAATAGACAGCAATAATAGTTAAGTTGATATCTGGCAATTTGATCGCCAAATTTTCGATCACTTTCGTTTCAGTAGCAGGCATAATTTCGTGTTTTATATTGCTTTTAATCCAAATGGCAACTCCCCCGCCTCTTGCATTTGTCCTATCATTCCTATATACACAGTAATTAGGAGCATAAATTTTATCATGTGGTTTCAGCCAAGTTTCAGTCAACACACATATATCTATTAAATATCTACTAAGAAAATCTTTAGTTTCCATGAGTTTATTCTTAATGCTTTGAGCATTAAATATTAGCAAATTTGTATTAAGCTTACCCAGATAGAAATTTAATAGCAAGCTTAACAATAACATCGAACTGGTCTTTTTTGGTTTTACACTTTGCTAAACTTAGAAAAAGCTCAGACGAAATTTCCAAAAGCTCTTGTGGTGAAAAAAGATCACTTGTTTCAATGTTATTGTTTGCTTGCGTAGAAGCGAACGGCAGCGGAACGACGTCACTATAGAGTGGAATCCCATGATTTAATATCGGTTGAGTGCTTGATGCTTTGGATAAGTGATTTTCTATGCCCCTTACGTTTGGGTTTCTGCTAATTTCGCTGCTGATAGGTAGATTGTGGTTGTGGTTGATGGTCTGCGCTCCGGGTATCCGAAATGCTGTGAATGGCTTGTAAGATGCTGCAGTATTACGAGTGTTAGAGCTAGGTGATGATAAAGATGGCTTATTTCTGGTTTTTTGTTGAAGATGCTTCATAATGTGGATGTATTCGTCCCTGCTCTTGCAATCCTTTGAGTTAGCGAAGTGTTTCATTCCACAATTAGAGCAAAGAATTTTATCCAATTCTCTGTCAGTAACTAAACAATCAGTGTGCTTATGTTCACCACCACATATCAAGCATTTAGTAGTTAGGTGACAATGCGAAGATCCGTGCCCATACATTTGGCAGTTTCTGCATTGTGTAGGGCCGCTATTGCGTTTGGCGTAGTAGTCAAATCGCACTATCGTGTGCATTATAGTTTTCGTTTGACGGATCTGCTGTAGCTTAATATCAGGCTCACAAAACAGAATGTACTTAGTCTGTGCACTCCTGGGTCCCCCTGTGACGAATTTTTTGATATCCAGACATTTAATATTTGCATGCTCTCTGAGGTACTTCGACAATTCTTCACAGGGTAGATCATGCAATCCTGATAGTAGTATTTTAGTCGGGCGAAGGTCTGCTCTACGATGGCTGAAGAACTTCACTTTGGTACTTAAGAGATGCTTATGCAGTTTCTCGTAATCTTCTAAGGATTGAACAAACAGTCTTCTGCCTATCGATAGGTTCTTGATTTGGAAATTCGTTATTCCTATTTCAACCATTATTGCTATGATTGTATCCCTTGGAAGCTCTACAAATGTTATCGGCAGCACTTTTACCTTTTTTTCCTGGGGCTGCTGAGCTCCAGGTTCATTGACATCACTTAGATTGACCTCATCTAGTAACTGAAACTGGTTACCGTTAGCCATTGTCGGCTGGTGATGAGTTTTTGCGCGTTTTAGGGAATCTCGCAGTAAAATTCCGGACTGAGAGTCTTCTCTCGCCGGTCTTTTCTGCACTACAGACGCAATTTTTTGTAATATTAACACAGCACTTGTTAACTTTATGGAATACGATTGAATAAAAAGTATATAGAAATGGATATAGTAGTCCAAAAATTTAAACACTGACAATAACTCGCAGTCAAAATTCACACTTGTGCACTGATCCGAACACAACTCTAGAATGATATATATATATATATATATATATATATATATATATATATATATATATATATATATATATATATATATATATATATATATATATATAAATATATATATATATATATATATATATATATATATATATATATATATATATATATATATATATATATATATATATATCATCAAAAAATTTCAGTGAAAAAATCTCAGGAACGCGCCATTCGATTGAGCTGAAATTTTCAGGACACATTGGTGTATATGCAGAATAGTGCCAGGTCTCACAAAAAGCTAATAATCTTTAACCCTTTGGCGCCGGCGGCCATTTTAGTGATATTTTTAATATACCTATTATTCCGTACACAAATAAGTTTTGCAAAAATAAAGTTGACGAAATAAATTTTGAACGTGTTTTACATGTGAATCGGATAATGTTTTGGAATTTTTTAACCCCATGTGTGCGCTGGGTGCCTAAAAACAGAACGGGAAAACTTGAAAATTTTTAAATTGCGATAACTTTTGACAGAGTTATTCAATCATTACGAAATTTTTAAAACATATTGATATTCTTTAGTTGTAGATCTGTGTAGCTTTTGATGAGCATGCTGGCAACTCTGTAGCTAGGGCAGGCACTGAAAGTGAAAACTTCCAAATCATCGTCTCTCTTGAAAAACTGCCGCTTCTTCAAAAAAAAGCCACTCATATGTAAATCTTGTGCTTTGTTTACATAAACAAAAAACAAATTTTATATGGTATAACGGGCACGCCTGGTAACCCTTGCCCAATTTACCTATATTTTTAGCATCAAAAACTTCTGTTCACGGAAACTCACGATCCAATGAGCAGAATTAATTGAAATTTGCAGAATGTATTGGTCCTATACAGGACCAGGTCTGATAGAAGTGATTTTGAAATGCGGGTGATTCTGTGCCAGTGGTGCCATCTTGAAAAATCACTAAAAAAGATAACTGCTTTTAGCCCTATAAATTCTGATTGAATCGTTCGATTTTGACGAGATTCACACAGTAGCTGGACTCTACCTCAAACCACGTTTGAAGCTATGATAATTTTGGTGTCTTAAATTTGAAAAAAAAAAATTTGGAAGTGAAAACATTAAACGATCGAATTTCCAAAAACTGTCCGTTTCTTACAATATAACCAATCTGTATACAAATCTTATGCTTTATCTACACGTTCAAAGAAAAGCTTTGGAAATTTCATGTCGGACAAGAACGGTAACCCTTTCCCAGTCAACCTATATTTTTAGTATCAAAAACTTCTGTTCACGGGAACTCACGAATCAATAATCAGATACCATTCAAATTTACAGAATGCATTGGACTTAAGTAGGACCAGGTCTGATAGAAGCGATTTTGAATTGTGGGCAACTCTGTGCCAGTGGTGCCATCTTGAAAAATTACAAAGAAAAAAATCTGTTTTTTGCCCTATGAAATTTGAATAAGTAACCAGATTTTCATGAAATTGACACAGTAGCTGAACCTTACTCTAAACTCTGTTTGATAGAAATTTGGTTGAAAAATTCGATTGGTGCTGCCAGTAATGGTAATTTTTGTGTCTTTGGATTTGAAAATTCGCTCAGGAAAATAAAACTTTTTGCCCTATAACTTCCAGTGCAGTCATGAAATCAATACGAATTTCATACAATCAATGGAACCTATTATAGATATTATTCAGGCCAAATTTGGTTGAAAAGCCACAATAGGGGTGCCAGTTATTGTTGGTTTTGTGTTTGTTTGCAATATCTTTATTAAGCGGTTTTATCGTAGAATTTTCAATTGGTAATGATATGGTAGTGACAATAAACAGCAAATATTAAGCTTTCCATTATTTGAAAAAACTCGCTGCAGGTAATCCTAAATTTCTTAATACTACTATAACTTCGAATGTTATATAACAACGTGAAGCTGATGTGATATATTTTTGGCTTTGATACTGGCGAAAGGTTGCCAGCACGAGTCGGTTGTGCTACTTTTGTATCAATAAATGCTTACAGTTAGTATTCATACCGGAAACATTTACAATGAAAATAAATAACCGATGTTTTAATTCCCAAAGTTCTGCAAATTTTTCGGATCGCAGCCCTAAACTCCAACTTCAGTAACAGTGCTGCAGGCACTGAGCATTTTCTTCATTGATATTATATGAGATGCTGCTTTCAAAATTTTGTGAAATAAGCAACTGATAACGAATATAATTAACCCGTGTTTTCCTCTCATAAACGTTGAAATTTATGCCAGTGGTAATATCTGAAACATTCCACCATATGAGTTATAATGCATTATTGAGACCAAAGTAGAACGTGGCGTTTGAAACAGTTTGGCCGTAATAAGCAGCTCATGTGGTGGAATATGCTCTCAAAACCTGCACGACTCTTCTACTGTTCTTCGAACATTAGTGTTTCTAGCGGTTCAGGTGCGCTAGAGTTTTTGTATAATATTTTCATATTTTGGGTATTTTATTTATATGGTTTTAATCAGAGATTTTGAAGTTTTCTGTTTGCTGGTATATATGAGTTAACAATATTTCTTTTTAACATTTTGCAAAGTTTGTGGTATTTTTTTTGTTTAAAATTTTACGAAGAACACTAGTATTAAAATCAATCCGGCCAAAAATTCATATTTCCATATACATATATATATACATATATATATATATATATATATATATATATATATATATATATATATATATATATATATATATATATATATATATATATAAATATATATATATGTATATATATATATTTATATATATATATATATATATATAAATATATACATATATATATACATATATATATATATATATATATATATATATATATATATATATATATATATATATATATATATATATATCTATATACATATATATATATATATATATATATATATATATATATACATATACATATATATATATATATCTATATACATATATATATATATATATATATATATATATATATATATATATATATATATATATATCTATATACATATATATATACATCATCAAAAAATTTCAGTTAGATAATCTCGGGAACGCGCTATCCGATTGAGTTGAAACTTTCAGGATACATTTATGTATATAAAGGATAGGTCCAAGTCTCACTAAATGTCAATTATTGTTATCCCTTTGGCGCCGGCGCCCATATTAGTGATTTTTTTTAATTTCCCTATTATTCCGCACACAAATAATTTTTGCAAAAAAAAGTTGACGAAATAAACTTCGAACGTGTTTTACATGCGAATCGCACAATTTTTTGGAATTCTTTAACACCATGTGTGCGCTAGATGCCTAAAAACAGAACGGGAAAGTTTGATAGTATTTAAATCGCAATGACTTTTGACAGAGCTATTAAATCATTTCGAAATTTTCAGGACTTATTGGTGTTAGTTAATTATAAATTTGTGTATCTTCTAATGAGCGGTTTTGCAAACCTGTAGCTAGGACAGGCATTGAAAGTGAAAACCTCCAAATCAACGTCTCTCTTGAAAAACTGCCGCTTCTTCAAAAAAAGCCACTCATATATAAATCTTTTACTTTGTTTATATAGCCAGAGTAAAAGCGTTTATACGGTATAACGGGCACGCCTGGTAACCCTTGCCCAATTTACCTCAAAAACTTCTGTTCACGGAAACTCACGATCCGATGAGCAGAATTAATTGAAATTTACAGAATGTATTGGTATTAAATAGGAACAGGTTTGAAAGAAGTAATTTTTAAATGCGGGTGATTCTGTGCCAGTGGTGCCATCTTGAAAAATCACTAAAAAAGATAACTGCTTTTAGCCCTATAAATTCTGATTCAATCGTTTGATTTTGACAAAATTCACACAATAGCTGAACCTTACTTCAAGCCAAATTTGGTAGAAATTTGGTTGAAAAATCCGGTTGGAGCTATCAGCTATGATAATTTTGGTGTCTTAAATTTGAAAAAATAAAAATTTGGAAGTGAAAACATTCAAACCATCGAATATCCTAAAAAATGTCAGTTTCTTACAATAAAATCAATCTGTATACAAATCTTATGCTTTGCCCACACGTTCAAAATAAAACTTTGGAAATTTCATGTCGGACAAGAACGGTTACTCTTTTCCAGTTGTTGAGGCGACCTAAAATGAAATTAATATCCATATGAAAGTTTCCGATGTTGTTGACTCACCTGAATGTTGGATGACAGCGGACTGACTGTCAGCATGACATCGCCCGACCATTCCAGTGAAATCGGCAAAATTCCAGTCAGCTGATATATTGAAAGTTAATGCTGTATTCTATATAAGAAATTGACCAGTTAGTTGAAGCTCTCTTATGTTAGTAAAATTTTGGTTTGAGTCGCTACTTTTTGCATTGATTTTTTCGTATCTTTTTTTCGATTTGGTCGCATTGTACTTTGGCATTTTCTTCGCACATTTGAATTGTTTTACATAACTCAAATTGAAAATAAATTATTGAATTGTTTCTTCGCGTTTTTTTATTCGTGAAATTGTAAGTGAAAGACAAAACATTTTGGTCCTTCGAACCGGATAGTGATTGAAAAATTCAGTTCGTTTCGTGCAAATTGAAAGAAACAATTATTAAAAGTGACTTAAATCTTATTTAAGTTTGGAAGTGAATTCATTAGTGATTATTTGAATAAATTAGCGCGGACGCGATTTCGGGTATAAACGGGAAATTTTCGATTGTTAAGTGTGGTTCCTGTATGCCGGGGTAAGTCCAATTCCTTTTTTCCTTTTATCCTTTATATCTATATACTTTTGTTCCTATATTTGATTGCAATTACAAGATACCAGAATATTTTTTATGAATTCAACAGTGAATTGGGCAATGTGTAAATAAATTGATTGCTATTGCAAAATACAAGAATATGTTTTGTGAATTTGAGAGTGAATTGGGCAATGTGTGAATAAATTAAAATTTCTATTGGGCATTATTTGAAATTCATTGGGCATTCTGTAGAAAGTGATATTTGGCAGTTGTTTTGTCGTTGTATTAAGCAATAAACTGCGAACTTGTGTCTTATTCGGAAGCTATATTAAGCACTTTGTCAGCTAACACTGCATTGGTTTTATATTGAATATTGCATTGGGTCGTGTTGCGAAGCAGTATCCTGTGAGCTTGTGGTCGGAATATTTTCAATATATTAAGTGCACCACGTATCATTTATTTAGTCCACTTGAAAATGGAAAATTTATTTGTGCGACAAAAGTTAGCCTTAATTCAATTGAACAGGCTTCGTTCCAATTATAAGAAAGATTCCTCAACTCGCAAAACGGTTTCTTATTGTGAAAAGATCAAAGAAAGATTGAAAGTTAGTTATGATCTTTTCAACGAAAACCATTCCAAAATACTATCGTTGTTAAAGGGAGATGAAACTGAACTGAATTTAGAATATTTTTCGAATGAAGTATATATTCAATTCGATGAGGTACAGCTGAAGTTCGCATCTGAAGTGGAAGAGCAGTTAAGAGAAGCAATCGCTAAACAGCGGGCAGCAGAGCAGCAGACAGCAGATAAAGGATCGGCAGAACAGATGGATTCAGAAATCATTCAGGATGGAAAAAATGTACAAGAAAGAAAGACAGTTTTGGACCACGGAGCACAGGAATCGGATCCACATTTTGAAAACATTAAGTTACCTCGTATTTGCCAAAATTCCATGGTAACTATGACTCATGGATACCGTTTCGTGATCTGTTTCAATCCCTCATCAACAATCGCACAAACATGTCGAAGGTGCGAAAGCTTCACTATTTGAAGTGTAGTCTGTTCGGGGAAGCTGAAAGACTGCTTCGTCAATATGCAGTCACTGAAGCAAACTACGACATTGCCTGGCGTGTATTAAACGACAGGTATGATAACGTGAATGTTTTATTGAGCACGCAATTTAAACGTTTGTTTTCCATTTCAAATGCTAATGAGTCAGCATCTTCTCTTAAAAGTTTGCTTGATAAAATGATGGAATGTGTTCAGGCCATTGAAAACATGGGGATAGAAAATTTATGGCATGCTATGTTGGTGCATATAATCACGCAAAGGTTACCTCCGTCTACGAGACAACAATGGGAACAGGAACATGTACAAAAAGCAACACTTCCTTCGTTAACTGATTTATCCGAATTCTTGCAACGTAGATTTCGAGCGTTGGAAGCTGCAGGAATAGACCGAATAAGAGTTCCAAGAAATACTAGTATGCTCCCACCTCACAATTTGCAGAACTACGCAGCTCAAATGACTCAGAGTTGTATAGTTTGTAAAGCTGGCCATCACATTCGGCAATGTTCCACTTTCGGTGAAATGAATTACGATTCAAAGTTCGAAACTGTTAAACGGAACAGGCTTTGTATTAATTGTTTGACGAAAGGACACATAATTGCAAATTGTCCAAGTAGTAGTAGATGCGCAAAGTGCAAAAAATCCCATCATACTCTTCTGCATAGAGAGACAGCGACAACAAATGTGGTAACTTCCGGCCCACTGAGCACCGATGCAGCAGAGTTTGCATCTAGTCGTGCACCAGCATCAAATGTTGCTCTGAACGAAGCTGAAATACAAACACTGAGTGCTGTTGCATCAAAGCAAGCTCTCTTAGCAACAGCATTAGTGACAGTACAAACTCCAAGTCGTTGCGCAAACTTAAGGGCATTATTGGACCAAGGCTCTCAAGCATCGTTCATTAGTGAGAATGCCATCCAACAGCTAAATGTAAAACGAATGTACACAAATACTACTATTAGTGGTATTGGCAGAACAAATAATACTTCGACGAAAGGAATCATACGCTTAATGTTAAATCTTTGTGATAAACAATCTTTGGAAATAGAAGCCTATATTTTAGATCAATTGGCAAATCTAATACCCACTTGGAAAGTTTCTACGGATGTACAAAATCAATTGAAAACCTTCAATTTAGCTGATCCCAATTTCGACAAACCGGGAAGGATTGATTTACTGCTGGGAGCGGATGTTTATGCTTTAATATGTTTAAGTTTTAATATATGATGTTTATGCTTTAATATATAATGTTAATATTCATAAACTTGGGACCAGTTGTCCAAAGAACCAGCTTAGGATGGATTGTTTCAGGAGCCGTGCACACTCAACCGCAACGTACTCTTCAAAGTTTTAAATTGGAAGTAAATCATCATGACGATTTATGTGGAGAACTTAGGAAATTTTGGGAATTGGAGGAAGTCAATGTATCTCAGCAACAAACGAAAGAAGATCAGCTTTGTGAAGAGTTCTACTTGAAAAATACTTATCGTGATCCAGATGGTAGATATGTTACTCGTCTGCCATTTAAAGATGGTTTTAACCGACACATGATATGTGAATCGAGAAATAGTGCGCTTTCCAGCTTAATGTCGTTAGAAAGAAAGTTTGCAAAGAATCCAGAATTGTACACTGAATATTCAAAGTGCATTCGGGAATATTCGGAGTTGAATCATATGCGTGAATTTGGTGACAGTATTGAATTACAAGTTGGCAATAACGGAGTTGCTAAATGCAAAAGTAATTACCTCCCTCATCATGTGGTTTACAAAGAAAGCAGCAGTACACAAGCTCGAGTTGTTTTTGATGCATCGCGAAAAACAAGTAATGGAATTTCTCTTAATGAAGCGCTCTATGCTGGTCCTTCTCTTCAAAATAGCCTCGATACCATCTTGCTAAAATGGAGGTATTTACAATTCGTATTTATAGCAGATATTGAAAAAATGTACCGCCAAATTCGTATACATCCAGAAGATTCTAATTTACAACGCATTGTTTGGCGAAATAGTCCTCAAGAAGCAATCCGTGACTATTGCTTGACCACAGTTACTTTTGGTGTGACTTGTGCACCATTTTTAGCCATCCGTACTCTCAAAAAACTTGCGGAAGATTCACAGTCCTCGTTTGTCATGGCACACAAGGCAGTCATGGAAGAATTCTATGTAGACGATCTTTTGTCCGGTGGACCCAGTTTGGACCTTTACCTCGCTAAAAGAAATGAATTAAGAACGTCATTAAGCTCGGCAGGTTTTAAACTACGGAAATGGGCAGCCAATCATGAACAACTCCTGTGTGATATTCCTTTGGAGGACCGTGAAACCCTTCCAATCCTAGATATGAATCTTGATCAGGGTCTCAAAACACTTGGCATTATATGGTATCCAAACACGGATGAATTTGCATACAAGATAAACATTGATATGAATGATGATATATATACAAAACGGAAAATACTATCTGACATAGCGAGACTGTTTGATCCCCTCGGATGGATTTCCCCAGTCGTTGTCGTAGCCAAAATATTGATGCAGTCATTATGGTTAGATGGGATAACTTGGGATGAAAACGTTCCTACTGACATAGCAGGTAGATGGCACACTTTCAAATCAGATTTGGAAACTTTACAAAATATCAGAATACCTAGATGGTTAAAAAATGAAACTAACGATATTATCGAATTGCATGGTTTTAGTGATGCCTCGCAGAAAGCGTATGCGGCAGTCGTTTATTACGTTACACGGACTCAAACCAACAATACATCTTCAATACTATTAGCCAAAACGAAGGTAGCACCGGTTAAAGCTATTTCAATTCCACGTTTGGAATTATGTGGAGCGCTCTTGCTGGCTAAAATTGTACATCGGATTACACAATCACTAAATTTAAACGTATCAGGGGTATATTTATGGACTGATTCAACCATCGTTTTGGCATGGTTGGCCAAGCATCCATCAACTTGGACAACTTTTGTAGCTAATCGAACTACACAGACTCATGAGGCGGTCAAGGATATTCCATGGAACTATGTACCGTCGGAGCAGAATCCAGCAGATATGGCATCACGCGGTGTTTTTCCCAAGCAACTCATCGAAAGCAAACTGTCGTGGAATGGACCTGAATGGTTGAAGCAGCAAAGAGAAAATTGGCCTGTTAAACCGTCTCTGCCAGCATGCGTAACAGAGAAGAGGAAAAAATCAATAATGAGCTTATTAGCATCTCATTCAGAAACACAATTTTTGGACTCGTGGTTGGCCAAGTATTCGTCATTGACACGGCTCGTCCGAATTACCGCTTATTGCTTTCGATTCATATCACTAGTAAAGGGAAGTCGTAACATATCCTCACATTTAAGTACAAAAGAGCTTGACTTTGCTTTAAAATTTTGGATTAAATACTCGAAACAAACGGATTATCAAGCAGAAATTGAATTTTTAAGACATAAACGGCCTATCGATAATAAATGTCATTTATTGAAATTGAACCCCTTCTTAGACGCGAACGGAATCTTGCGAGTTGGTGGTCGACTTGCAAACGCCGATCTTCCTTTTGATATGAAATATCCGATAATTATCTCAAAAAGGAGTAAGCTTTTACCGCTCATTTGCTCGAATTATCATTTGCTTACGTTGCATGGAGGAGTGCAACTCACGTTAAACATGATTAGACAAGAATACTGGATCAATGATGGAAGAAACGTAATTCGACACTTCATACAGAAATGCATTGTGTGTTACAAACAAAAGGCACAAACGAGAACACAATTGATGGGTAATCTGCCAGAACAAAGATTTACTCCTTCCAGACCATTCACGCATTGTGGTGTTGATTATTGCGGGCCAGTTGATATCAAGATATCTAAAGGAAGAGGTTCACGATCATCCAAGGGTTACGTGGCAATATTTGTGTGTCTGGCTGTGAAAGCAATCCACTTGGAATTAGTTGGCGATTTGTCTACACAATGTTTTTTAGCTGCTTTCCGACGCTTCGTAAGCCGACGCGGACTATGTAGTCACCTATATAGTGATTGCGGTACAAATTTCGTTGGAGCCAACAAAGAATTGAAGCAAACGATTGAACGAAACAAAGCATTGGCACAGGAACTTTCTAATGAAGGCATTACTTGGCATTTTAATCCCCCGTCAGCTCCACATTTTGGTGGATTGTGGGAAGCCGGAGTCAAGTCTACAAAGCATCACTTGAGAAGATTTGTTGGGACTGCAGCGTTGACCTTCGAAGAATTTCACACAGTCCTGACCAAAATAGAAGCATGCCTGAATTCATGACCTCTCTGCCCGCTGACGAACGATCCTAATGATTGAAACGCCTTAACATCTGGACATTTTTTGATAGGAGCCGCGTTATTAGCAGTGCCAGAGGACAATCTCATGGACATAAAACTCAATCGATTGGATCGCTGGCAATTAACACAACGAATAACACAGAATTTTTGGAAAAGGTGGTCAATGGAATACATAACCAGACTGCAACAAAGACCCAAATGGAATCGCCGCTGCCCAAACGGCGAAATTATCGATTTGGTTTTAGTAAAAGATGATCGTTTGCCATCGTATAAATGGCCTATGTGCCGAATTGTTAATTGCTGGTTAATTGCTTAAAATTAATGGCCTATGTGCCGAATTGGCGAGTCGGGGCGCCGCATAAATAACCCCTAGTCGCTGGATATGTTGTTTACTTGTAAGGAGGAAATGCCACAAGTAATATCAACATATCGTATCCCTTAACAAATAAAAGGATTTAAAACCATCGGATTGTTCATGACAGAACTTCGACAAGAAACCTCGGATTGGTAATTGAATATCAATATGAAAGGTTATTCAAGCTCTATTTACAGGCGTTGATTCTGATCCTGGCGGACCATCGGGGGAAGTATGTTGAAGCGACCTAAAATGAAATTAATATCAATATGAAAGTTTCCGATGTTGTTTACTCACCTGAATGTTGGATGACAGCGGACTGACTGTCAGCATGACATCGCCCAACCATTCCAGTGAAATCGGCAAAATTCCAGTCAGCTGATATATTGAAAGTTAATGCTGTATTCTATATAAGAAATTGACCAGTTAGTTGAAGCTCTCTTTTGTTAGTAAAATTTTGGTTTGAGTCGCAACTTTTTGCATTGATTTTTTCTTTTTTTCGATTTGTTCGCATTATACTTTCGCATTTTCTTCGCACATTTGAATTGTTTTACATAAGTGAAATTGAAAATAAATTATTGAATTGTTTCTTCGCGTTTTTTTATTCGTGAAATTGTAAGT
Source organism: Nemotelus pantherinus (assembly GCA_963978885.1). Taxonomy (NCBI): domain Eukaryota; kingdom Metazoa; phylum Arthropoda; class Insecta; order Diptera; family Stratiomyidae; genus Nemotelus; species Nemotelus pantherinus. The sequence goes on from OZ022264.1 coordinate 114,248,550, forward strand.
GAAAGACAAAACACCAGTTAACCTATATATAGCATCAAAAACTTCTGTTCATGGGACCTCACGAACCAATAATCAGATACAACTGAAATTAACAGGTTGCATTGGACTTTCTTGGACCAGGTCTGACAGAAGCGATTTGTGGGCAACTCTGTGCCAGTGGTGCCATTTTGAAAAATTACAAAGAAAAAAACTGCTTTTTGCCCTATGAAATGTGAATAAGTTACCAGATTTACATGAAATTGACACAGTAGCTGAACCTAACTCTAAACTCTGTTTGATACAAATTTGTTTGAAAAGTCCGATTGGTGCTGCTAGCTTTGGTAGTTTTTGTGTCTTTGGTTTGGAAATTTGCTCAGGAAAATAAAACTTTTTGCCCTATAACTTCCAGTGCAGTCATGAAATCAATACGAATTTCATACAATTAATGGAACCTATTAAAAACATTATTCAAGCCAAATTTGGTTAGAAAGCCATGATAGGGTTGCCAGCTATTGTTGATTTTGTGTTGAAATGCAATATATTTATTAAGCGGTTTTATCGTAGAAATTTGAAATGGTAATGATATTGTAGTGACAATAAACAGCATATATTAAGCTTTCGATTATTTGAAAAAACTCGCTGCAGGTAACCCTAAATTTCTTTATACTCCTATAACTTCGAATGTAATATAACAACGTGAAGCAGATGTGATGTATTCTTGGCTTTGATACTGGCAAAAGGTTGCCAGCACGAGTCGCTTATGCTACTTTTGTATCAATAAATGCTTACAGACAGTATTCATACTGGAAACATTTACAATGAAACCAGCTCATGTGATGGAATATGCACTCAAAACCCGCACGATTCTTCTTCTGTTCTTCGAACATAAGTGTTTCTAGCGGTTCAGGTGCGCTAGAGTATTTATGTATGTTTTCGTTTAAAGTCTCTATAAAATTCAACGAGCTCAGTTTTAATCTAAATATTTTGTTTTATTTAATTGGACATACTTTGTATAAAGTATATTCGATAAACTATGGGGCATTTCACGTGAAGCGGACAGCGAAAAAAAAATCGAGGTTCTGGATTTCGTTCATATTGTGCATAATAGTACTTCTAGAAGATATGAATGTGGATGCACAAGTTATTGTTTCTATGAGGTTTAGTTGCCGAGTTATGGGCTTCTGAATAATTGACAAGTGAAGATCAGCAAGCTCTCGGTACCACGTTCCATGCGACTTTTATGTATTGAAATTCACCTACCTCCTAAACTACTGCCCATCCCATTCTAAAACTTTTATGATAAAATAAGTATACTTTAAGCTTTGTTTCGTTATAAAAATAAACAAAATTAACCTGGTCCAAATTATTCAAATTACGAGTTAAAGTGTCTATTTCCGGTTCCATATAGGAAAAAAAATTTATTTTTCAAATCTAATTTCAAAATTAAAAAGAACAGCTAATTTTCTATACCAATCATTATGTTTAATGTTTTTTAGATTTTATTTTGAATCTCAGAATCCGCTTTCAAAAAAACCTTTTATCAATTTTGTCAATTATTCAGAAGCCCATAACTCGGCAACTAAACCTCATAGAAACAAAAACTTGTGCATCCACATTCATATCTTCTAGAAGTACCATTATGCACAATATGAATGAAATCCAGAGCCTTGATTTTTTTTCGTTGTCCGCTTCACGTGAAATGCCCCCTATGTAAAATCATAAATGTTTTACCTTAAAGTTGAAAAGTTTATTTCAATTTCTGAATTAGTTTTATTTTTTTCTTTGATTTGTTCTTTCATATTTAGCATGATATTAATGCTGTTTCTCAGCTTGATTTGTAGTTCATTCATGTAATTAAATTGAATTAAGCTTTCAATTATTCTCTTACGTGTTTTGCAGATGATTATTTTCATCGGTTCCTTTTGTATTTGCATTTTTTGTAGCATTCTTTTGAGCATGTTTTTGAATTTCTGTATATTAGACGTGTTTAGAATTTTGTGGCTCTTGTTTTGGCACACATTTGATATATTCTTTTCAGTTCTTTGTCATGTCAGCTCCTCCAATGGCAAAACTAATTTTGATGGATTATCACTGCATCTAAGTGTGATTTTATTATTTTCCATTATAATTTTTTGAATATTCTTTATATCGGATTTTGATTTCATCAATTTTTTGGTATCAACGGTCGAGTCGCTGTTGTAAAGGAAGGTTTCTTTAGTCTGCATATTGTATTTTGGTTTAATCAATCTTTTTACATCAATTGTAGAGTTGCTGTTACATAAATCAGCTTTGTTTTGTTTTATTTTGTGATTTGGTTTTTGCGCTTTTTCGGCTTTGTTTTTATTTTTGTTCTGCCCTATATTTACTTTGTTTTTGATTGTATGCCTTGTACATGGTAATACTTTTTTGTCATTGGTATCATTTTTCCGTGTTCGTTTCGTATATTTTAATGATTCTGAGCTCAGGTGATTTATGTTAATGCTTTGCACTGTATTTTTAATTATTTCTTCATGCTTGAATATTTCGTTTGTCGGACTTTCGACTTCAATCGATCGGTGTTCATTTAATGATTCAGTTTCAGTTTTAATATTATCGATCGATTCATTTTCTTTATTTGTATTGGTCGGGTGTGTTAACAGTTTATATATATATATATATATATATATATATATATATATATATATATATATATATATATATATATATATATATATATATACATATATATATATATATATATATATATATATATATATATATATATATATATATATATATATATATATAAATATTTATATATATATATATATATATATATATATATATATATATATATATATATATATATATATATATATATATATATATATATATATATATATATTTTTGAGTTTGCTATTTAATGCTTCGATGTGTTTTACGCTCTGTTCTGGAATTGCTGAATAGTTTATATAAGCTTCAGGCGCGATTTCATTATAAATATTTCCATTTCTCTGGTTTGCAGTATGTTTTCCAATTCTTTCAGGAGTATTGTTATTTCTATAATAATTTCTGTAATTATTGTTTTGGTTTGCTATATTGTTTCTGAAATTGTAGTTGTTTCCATTATTCCTGTTGTTGTTTCTTTAATTATTGCCTTGTCTTTGACTATAATTATTATGGTTCCTATATGTGCTATAGTAGTTTCTTTGACAGTTGTTAGTGCTTGGCCAGTTGCTATAATTATAACTCAATTTTTGATGCATATTATTTCTTTTATTTACATGCATAATATTTTCCGTTATATTTATGCTTGATTCTAATTCAACCGCTATTTGAATTGCATCTGCAAATGTTTTGGGCTGTGCAGCGAAAATTGTAGGTTTGAGTGATTCATCTAAACCATTTTAAAAAATACTAAGTGCGTACGAGTCATTTGACATTCGTATTGCTACTTTCTCTGTTGAAGATGAGTACTGACCTAAACTACTAATTTGTATATCACTCAATTTGTTCTTGAGCTCAGATAGTTTATCGCCATACTTCTCAACTGTTCCGCGTTGGCGTAATTGGGATAGTTGTGTATGAATTTGTTGTTGACTTTTCTTAATTTTATATCTATTTGTTAGAACTCTTTCTAGTTCCACGTAGTTATTTATATCCAATGATAATAGTTGTGTTTTAACTACTGTTCCTAATTTTACATTTTTCGTAAATTTCAGTAATTTGTTCTTCTCGTTTTCATTAAGGCTCTCATTTATTAAATTAACTATTGTTAAAAATGCTTCAAGTTCTTTAGGATTGCCAGTAAAAATTGGTATGCACTCTAATGCTATCTGAATATCGAAGTTATTCATCTTGCTATGTTCTCAATTAACTCAATTTTCCGACAAAAATAACTCGTTTGTTTCATATTTTGTTTAGAAATATTTTTCCTCTTGTGGTGTGCTGCTTAGGAGTTTTATTTTCAGACTCCACTTAGTACAAAAAAAATAAATTGTAAAGCAATTAAAACTTCAGTGTTTTTATTTTTATTTTGTACGACTCAATAAAGTTCTTAATCGTAACACGCTCTAATTAAGACTGACTCAATCGTCTACGTACATTCAAAATGTCAATTATCTTAGCTTACTGTTTAATTAAGTTTATTTAGAACATAATTCAGTGTTGAGTGTTTATAATAGTTAATTCAGTGTTGAGTGTTTATAATAGTCAATTCAGTGTTGAGTGTTTATAATACCATACAATTGTGTAGGTGTCATATACATAACTTGTATGATAGTTTTGCAATGTATGAAATTATGATTAAATGATATTTGATTTAGGTTCTGACATTGTAACCCCTCCACCGCAAGATTGAGGCTCCGACGAAATTATGTGTTTACAACTTTTGTTAATGATTTTTCGTCTTAATATAATTTTCTTACATATGACATAGAGTATTGCTATGATAGCGATTGAAATAATAGTCGTATTGATTCCTATGTTTGTAACATGGTAAGTATGATTTTTATATTCAAGTTTTTGTAATAAGTTTCTATTATGAATATTCTCTAAGTACAGTTCTCTTAAGTTTAATTCTTTTACTACTTCATGTTCCTTAGTTCTGGTTACAAAGTTTGGTAAAATTATTTTATCCAATACAGTATTTTCATAATTCGTAAAAGTTTTATTTTTAATAGAAATTTTGCAATTTTTGAATTTGATGAGGTAATTCCCACTAATATCGACATTTATTTTACTACAATTATTTATTACATTAGTTCTAACTAGGTTTTTTGTAATGATGATACCGGAGATAATTTCTTTGATTTCTTCATTTGTTACTATGGTTTTGTTACATAATGCTTCCTTTGAGTTAATAATGCCCTCTATGCAACTGTCAATCAACGGTATTAAGTTTTTTTCCAAGCTTTCCTTGACCGGTAACTTATATATATTATTATTGTCGTCAATTAGGACTTCGTTAGTGTGTAACGACAAGGACTTCTTATTTGAGTCAGGAATAGGTTCAATGAGTACTTTAGAGTATTTTAGATTCGAAAGTTGGGGTATGAGTAAAGCTATTACAATTGTATCTTGGTAAGTTGTAACAACGGTTTTAATATTTTGGTAACTTTCTAAATTTGGAATGAATTCTAACTCTTCTGCTGAGAGTATGTTTTTTGACAATATTCCGAGTCTGCTGGAGAGAAGTACTTGTTCAATGTCGTCTATATGGTTTTTAAGTAATGTTATGTCGTAGTTTATATGGTATGCATACTGCATGAGTTTTACTTCGTCTTCCAATGTCGTAATGCGGTTAGCGTATTCGTTAGTGAAATTGTCTATATATTGTTTCAGATATTTTTGTTGATGATTGATGTGAGTGGTTATATTTTCGATTTGATCCGATATCTGTCTATTTATTGAAATTTGTCTATTGTTTTCCTCGATTAGTTTTCCGTTGTTATTGTATAGTTCGTTAAGTCTGGTCTCAATTTCTATTTCGTCTTCATGGTCCATGGTTCCAGCAATAATTTTTAAACCTTTGCCTATTACATTGATGAGTCCGCGTTTGTTCCTAAAGTGAGGCTTGATACTTTTAATTTTGTTTTCCAATAAGATGAAACTTTGGTTTAGAGTTTGATATATATGTCCTATTAATTCAGGTTTTGATTGAAGCGCCATAAAAGTGGATTTTATATAATTTGCTGAAGTTTCATATGTTGTTAAGTTAACTATATGTAACACTTTGTGATAGTGGTTGATCATGCTAATAGTTCCAAGATCGAGGGTAATATATCCGTTGTTGCTGTTCAGGTCATTAACATGAATTTCCTGACTTTGGGCATAAAATGTGTTGGTGAAGAGTAAGAATGTTGATAGAAACCAAATCATCATTGTGGTATTTTTCATTTGCCTGTAAAAAGTTATGAGTTCTGTTAGTCTCAATGTGTCTGTATTAGTTTTAGTTTAAGTAACGCATATTGGTATTTACAATATGGAGGGTATAGAAAGAAATAATTTTTTCCCTATGGTAAACGGTTATGAAAGAAGTTTTCCTTGGATTATTTCAAGTATCATACGGTTTCGTAAGTAAGGAATGTCTGTTTGCGTAAATGTAAGTTCACGTCCTTTTGTAATATATTCAGCTATTATGCAACTAAATACACCGCAGTCACTTGTGTTCGTTTGTCTTGGTGTGTCGAGTACATTTTCTTTTGTGAAATGAGTTGTGTCGTAGTTTGATTTAAGTTTATCAATTGATTCCTTCTTTAAGTAATCTTCTATGCTATGTAAGAGACTAGTATTCTGTCCGCCTAACGAGTCGTAATATTTAATTGTTTTAGTTCTAAAATCTATAATGGCTAGGCACCAATGTGAATTGTTGATATGAACCGGTATAATTATCATATCGTAAGAGAAAATGTTTATCGTTTGAGTCCAGGATCTGACTCCTTCGTAGCCAGATTGTAAAAGTTTTAATGTGAAAAAGGTATTCATCGCATATACACGAATTCTATCGGAGCCTGCTTTATTATTTTCACTTCTATCCTGAATGAGTTTTACATAAAAATTCAAAATATTGCCATTAAGCCAATTACTGCCTATAAGTGTGGAAATGTCACGTCTAGTGATTTGTAAACCAAATTTGGAGATAAGCGTCTCATTTTCTGGGCCTTGATATTTCGCCTTTTGTATCAGGGAATTTTGTTCGTTAGTAAATGGTGGAAATTCTTTCAAAACAGACGGTTTTTCGCGATTATAACAGGGGTCGTCAAAGGTAGTTAGCTTTTTCGGTTTGTGTTTTCTACGTTTCGGTTTACATTTAAGGCTAATAGTAGGGCTTTCAATGGTTTGGTACTTCTTTTTCCGTTTTACGTGTGATTTGTAATATTTGTGTCCAGAGTCAGTCACAATGTGGTCTTCATCGAATTTTCTTGCTGATACTTTCCTAAATTTGGCATGGTTTTTTCCGCCTCTGACTTCTTTCAGGAAGACTGGCCCTTCTTGTATGCTTGTTTCTTCGCGATCTTTGTTTGCTTTGCTAATGGCTTTTTCTTTCAATTTAATCATTCTTTCTTTGATGCTCGGATAGTCTGCTGGAGTTACGATGCCCGAAAGGAAATCCTTAGGTCTAAATCCTGTAGTAGAGTGTATGGTGTTATTGTAGAACATAACGGCCTTGAGTACTTTAGTTTCTACTGTATCAGTATCTTTTTCTGGGTCATGCCTTAACAATCGTATGTGTCCATTTAGTGTGTTATGAAACCGATTTATGTCTGCGTTAGAGGTGTGGTTGTTATTGGACGTATAATGGATTTCAATATTACGTTCTTTGAAAAGCTCCTGGAGGGGGAGTGCTTTGCAGCCTAATTCATTGTCAATTATCAACTTTTTTATTTGTCCCACTACACCTAGATACTGTAGAGTGACACGCTTAAATTCTGTCCAAGTTCTGCCGATTATTTTGAAAGCTTGCGCAAATTTAGAGAATCGGTCTATGAAAGTAACGAATATTGTTTTATCAAGACTATAATAAACATCTGCTTGTATTATGTCTCCGGGTGCGTTCGGGGTTTCGGTGATTTTAAATTTTTCTTTTATCGGATGGCGGTCGTATTTTTCAACATTACATATTTCGCAATTATTAATGAATTGTGTCACACGGATTTTCAGTTTAGGGTTATAAAATTTCATTTTGAGCTCTCTAAATACTTCGTCTATCCCTCTGTGGTTGTTACGAAGGTGTTCCTTTTTTATCTCTTCTACTAGTTTTTCTTCGTCTAGAATATCTTCGAGTAATGTTTCGCAGCGTATTAGCTTGAAATTATCGTTATTTGAAAAGTTTTGGTAATAAGCGTCCTGAAGTGTTTGAAAGAACTCGTCATCTTTGACAAGTACTGCGTTAAGTCCTTTGGGGTTGAAATGGTTTTTCAAGAGGGTTATCGCTGTTTGATGATCGAATATTTTGACGAATACCTTTGTTCTATTTTTATCGAAAACTTTCTCTTTCTTTACTCTCAAGGACCCTGAGGTAGATTTGTAAATAACAATTTGGTTTTTGAAGACGTTGATGGCTGATTTGCTTGTCGGGAAATCATGGTTATTTTCGATTAGGTTAAGTTCTAGATTTTCAATCCTGGACAACGCATCTGCTGCACTATTTGCGGTTCCTTTTCTATATTGGACCGTATATTCAAATTCTGATAGCTTTAAGCGCCATCTAACCAATTTCGAGTTAGGCTCTTTAATAGAAAATAACCAGGACAGTGGTCTATGGTCTGTCTCAACGATAAACTTTCGTCCAAACAGATATGGGCGAAAATATTTCGTGGCCCACACAATTGCCAACAATTCTTTTTCGATTGTGCTGTAATTGACTTCATGCTCGTTTAGTGTCACGCTAGCGTAGGAAATGGGATGACCTTCTTGGGACAATATTGCACCTAAGGCATATTGGCTAGCATCGGTGGTTAGCGTAAAGATTTTGTTGAAGTCAGGGTACCGCAATATAGGATCGTTAGTGAGGAAGGTTTTCAGAGTTTGGAAACTAGTGAGATATTCTGGGTCGGATAGGTTTAATTTCGAATCTTTCTTTAAGTATTTAGTCATAGGTTTTGCGATTTTTGAATAGTCTTTTATAAATTTCCGGTAAAATCCGGTTAGGCCAAGAAATTGCTTTATTTGTTTAGGGGTTTTAGGTAAAGGGAAGTTTTTGACACATTCGACTTTTTGGGGATTTGGTTTAATACCATCGGGTGTCACGATATGCCCGAGGAACTCCGTTTCCTTCTTTAAGAATTCAGACTTGTCCATTTGGACTTTTAAATTTACTTCTTTTAATCGCTTGAAAATTTTATTTAGAGAATCTATGTGTTCTTGAAGGGAAGTAGAAAAGATGATAATATCGTCGAGATATACTAAACAGATTTTATTGATATAGTCACTAAGAACGAAATTCATAAGTCGTTGAAACGTGGCGGGTGCTGTTTTTAGCCCAAACGGCATACGCAAAAACTCGTAGTGTCCGTTTTCCACACGGAAAGCAGTTTTGTGTATGTCGCGTTCATCGATCTCAATCTGGTGAAAGCCTTTTGCCAGGTCGAGAGTCGTGAAGTATTGGCAGTTTCCCAGTTTTTCCAGTATTTCATCAATATTGGGGATTGGAAACTTGTCGTCAACGGTGATCTCGTTTAACCTCCTGTAGTCAATGACAAGCCTCCATTTGGTCTTTCCACTGGCATCGGCCTTCTTAGGCACGATCCAGATCGGTGCACAGTATGGTGAATTACTAGGTCGTATGATATTTTGGTCTAACATTTCACGAATCTGTTTCTCTACTTCAGTTTTATGTACATACGGATATCGGTAAGTTTTACAATGGATCGGAATGTCATCAACGGTTCGGATTCTGTGTTTAATGACGTTAGTAAATGTTAGATCTGAATCTTCGTTGTAGAATATACTATTGTATTTTTTTATTAATTTCGTAAGTGAAGAACGCTCTTCAGAATTCAGATGGTCGATCCTCAGTTGATCGATTATAGGGATAGCATCAGTTTGTTCTATTATGTTGAAATTAAAGTCGTTCACTTCAACCACTTTCAACGGTTGAGGGATACATATTCTATTGGAACATGCTCTTAATCTTTTTACACTTGCGTTTGTTTGGAAGTTATCAACGTCGTAAATGCCTTCCCGTATGAGATACGATCCATCTTCGGCTCGGGTCTCCGGTATAAGGGCCAATCCGTTCTTCTGTGATACGGATAAATTCATTACGATATCTTCGAAAGCATTCGCTTCAGATTTAAGCTTAACTTCCGTACAAAAATTGAGTTTTATTTTTCTAACTCCAATAATTAAATGTTCGTTTTTGAAGTCGATAAGAGCATTGATTCGGTGCAAAATGTTGTTTCCAATTATACCGTCGTATTCGTCATGGAACTTACAGACTAAAAACTCTGCTTTTTCGTCTGGGTTTCCTAGCTCTTGGAAGAGCGGTATATTTACTTTACGATCAATTTGGACAGTATGGTTAAGGGTTTTTAAGGTTAGAGGGTTTTCTAAAACTATTTCCCATTTCGGGTGGCAAATTTCAGGATTTATAACTGAGTGTGTTGCGCCTGTGTCGATTATGAATTTTAGAGGCTTGGTGTTTGATTTTACTATTATATGGGGTAAACCGTGTCCGAGGCTGCGGACTGAAAATTCTCAGAATGGATGTTTGTTGGTTGGTTAGAAACTTTTGCCAGGTCAACTTCCATGGGTTCTGGCCTATTTTGATTAGTATTATTGCTCTGTTGGTGGAAGTTTTTATTCGGATTCGAATAGTTATTTTGGTAGCCATTAAAACTTTGTGGGTTGGTATAGTCGAAAGACCTACTTGTATTATATGGGTTTGATTGGTTTTGGTTTGATCTATTGTTGGGCTGATAGTTCGTTTTGTTGTTACCGTGTTTGTTCGGATGGTAGTGTTTTTGTCCGTCATGCCGAAATTTATTGTTATGGGAATATGACTGGGTGGATTTGGTTTTTGATTGGTCTGAAGTATTAGACCATTGGTCTCGACGGTTGTTTTTATTTTTATTTTTATGAAATTCTCTACTGTTGGGATTCTGATTAGAAAAATCGGTGTTTTTACCAAAGGGATTGAAGAAAGCATATCCACTTTCATGTAGTATGTTGATACTTTCCTCAAGGGAACTCGGATTTCTACAGAAAAGAATAGAACGCATTGGTTCAGGTAATTTATTTTTGAATACACATAGAGCGGAAGATTTGTTAGCTTCTATATTAGTTGTAACCAAAGTTTCGTCTGTTAGACCTTGTTTAGTTTTTATGTTAAGGCGACGCAAAATGCCTTTTATCTCGTTAAAGAAATCTACACTATTGGATTTGAATTTACACGCTCGTAACTCATCGAACAATTCTTCGACGGTTCGTCTGTCACCGAAATTTTGTATTAGGGTCGATTTGATACTACACCACGTTGTCATGTGGACATTGATTTCGACTACTTCTCTCGCTCTGCCTTTTAATTTCGACTTTATCATGTCGGAAAAAACACTTTGTGATAGCTCGTCATACCTTGTGAGCAATGGGTGCACTTTGTCTATTAAATCGATAAAATTCTGGAGTTCTCTATAGTCTCCATTAAATTCCGGAAGTCTAGAGAGATACCTTAAGGGGTCTATGTTTAGAGATAACATAGTTGTATCTTGAGGTTGATCAGAAAAGAAATTGCTTATTATCTGTGAAAGCTGGTGTGATTGACTTCTTGCAGTTTCGAGTTGATCAAGAAGGCTGGTTGAATTAGACTCTGACATAGAGGCAACCACATACAATTAAAGAAATAGGGAAAAACAAGCAGTATAGCTTGGCAAAAAGGAGATACGCGGTCGCGAAAATTGCAGAAAAGGCACGCACATCAAAACAAGTAACACTCGCGGAACGTTTTCACACTAAAATCACTACACAAAACCTGTACACTTCCAATAAATTCTAACAATCAATTCAGAAAAAAAATTTTATAGATATATTTTGTATTTTTTAAATATTCAATAAATAAATTTTCAATAATATTCGCTTTTAGCTATTTTTTTTTTATATATTCTACCACAGTGAAATCTATGATTTAGCGACAATATTCAATTTTTAGCTTATCAATAAAATTCAAATACAAATTTAAAGTTGAATTGTAATAAATCGAACAAATTAATACATCTGACCTTTTTCCAACGGGAGATGCTTTTCCTTTTTCAACAAGAGGTGTTCTTCAACGGTAGGTGCTTTTCCTTTTCGAACGGGAGTTGCTGTTCCTTTTGTACAGGATATGTTCTTCCTTCTTGAACGGGAGGTGCTCTTCTTCTTCAACGAGAGATGCTCTTCTTCTTCAACGGGAGATCGAACAAATTACAAATTTGCAAATTCCGTCTGTAATTGGTCGTTGTTTAAGTCGTGGGACACCAACTAATGTACTTCAGGTGTTTGCGGCGTATACGTACGCGAACGAATCTTCTCGACGCGGATACGTTTACTGAGTCGCGGAGTCGATAAAAATTTTAATTCGGATCACACGCTAAAATATTAAAATATACGCGTATCTTTTCGCGGCGTGGATCCTACCGACTGCGCCAGTTTTATTTTCAGACTCCACTTAGTACAAAAAAAATAAATTGTAAAGCAATTAAAACTTCAGTGTTTTTATTTTTATTTTGTACGACTCAATAAAGTTCTTAATCGTAACACGCTCTAATTAAGACTGACTCAATCGTCTACGTACATTCAAAATGTCAATTATCTTAGCTTACTGTTTAATTAAGTTTATTTAGAACATAATTCAGTGTTGAGTGTTTATAATAGTTAATTCAGTGTTGAGTGTTTATAATAGTCAATTCAGTGTTGAGTGTTTATAATACCATACAATTGTGTAGGTGTCATATACATAACTTGTATGATAGTTTTGCAATGTATGAAATTATGATTAAATGATATTTGATTTAGGTTCTGACATTGTAACCCTTAGGCTCATTTAAAAAAATATGTATTTTATTTCCTCATACCAAAGACCAGATGAACTTTTCTTTGTACTTCCATTATGCTTTTTGCCAATTAATTCAACTAATTTAAATTCTTTTTTATTTGTCTACGAGAAGCCATTTTATTATGTTCGTAAAATCTGTTTAATTTCATTAAATTTGCTTTCTATTGAAAACATATTATTTGTAACTTTAACAGACAGTTTCTAATTTTTACATAATAGGTTTCATTACATGAATTTGTTTTCATTTTCATCATTGTTGCTGCAAAAATTTGCGTTGGTTTACGTTATTAAATTTTAATTTTTAATATACTTAAATATGTTATTTTTAATTCTTGAAGCTTTTTTTTGTTTGCCAAACTTCATTTTTTTTTGTGTTTCGTATTGGTGATAATTCCTACTTTCCATATTATTTGCAACGTAATATTGCTTAGTTTGAAGGTTTTAAATTATAATTTAAATTCAATTTTTCATTATTCGTATAATAATTTCTGTAGTCGTCCAAGATACGTTGTCTTTCACGTACTCGAAATCTGCATCGCTCGAAATTTTCAAAAAAAATTAACAGATGTTCTTGTCGAATCCCCAAATATAGTCGGACTCCAAGGTTCTTAAGTTGATGCCGCTCGAAAAGTGCAGGACTGTGATTCACAGGAATGTAGGCTGCAGAATCGTCTTTCCCTTAATTTGCAAATATGACAAATTTTGTTATGCTCAAATTCAGCAGGTGCCCAAAAAATATAATATCGTAATTCACAGGAACGTGAATTACTAGACATCTATCATTAAAATCGTTTAACTGATATGGACGGCACGTAGTCGAGTTTAGCCAATGGCTTAGATATATTTTCCTAAGTTATACGTAACTTGTAACGTATAGTTCCAAAATTTATCGTTCGCAGGATCGTTTATTACAGGATCGCCATGTAATATTATAAATGCCATGTAATATTATAAATGGCTTTTATAATATGGGTCTGTAACAATTTGATTTTTGAATTTGTGTGAGAGAGATTTAACTTTTCACTATTCCATGTCAGCTCCCTTCATTCTTACCGAAGCATGAATGAGAGACCGACAAGGAATAGCGAAGAGGGTGATGGCGAACCATCAAGGAGGCAAAAAAAAAATAATTAATTGCCCCTGGAGCAGGGTGCCCTAGAATTGGCCGTTGAGGCCCCTAGTCCGCTTATAGCGGAGCACCCTTTTATCCAACCCCGACGGATGCTGGTGTGCCGCTTTGCTAGCTCTACGCGGCTGGGGTGGGTCAATACAGAAATGAGGTCGTGAGCTCGGGCGCAATGACAAACAGCGAAATATTCTAGGGAATTGAAAATAAATCGCATATTATTGCATATAATATAATTAACGAAAAGGGCGGCAAATATTTCTGAGGCCTAGGGCGGCGAAATGTTCAAATCCGCCCCTGTATATATATATATATATATATATATATATATATATATATATATATATATATATATATATATATATATATATGCATATATAATTAAAAATCTTCCGTGGAAAAATCTCAAGACCGCGCAATTCGATTGAACTGAAATTTTCAGGATACGTTGATGTATGCGCAGAATAGTACCAGGTCTCCTAAAAAGTTAATAATCTTCAACCCTTTGGTGCCGGCGGCCATTTTAGTGATATTTTAAATATACCTATTATTCTGTCAAAAAATCACTTTCGCAAAAATGAAGTTTATGAACTAAATTTTGAACGTATTTTAAATGTGAATAAGGTAATGTTTTTGAAATTTTTAAACCATAATGTGCGCTAGGTGCCTAAAATAAGATTGGGTAATTTTTGAATTGCGATAACTTTTTAATTAATTATTAAATTATTATGAAACTTGATCGTCATATTATTGTTGTTAAATTGCACAATTGAATAGTTTTCATGAACGGCAGGATCTGAAGGTGAAAACATTCAAATCATCGAATCTCCTAAATTATCTCCGTTTCTTACAATAAAAACCAATTTGTTTAAAAAATCTCATGCTTAACCCTTTCCCAATTTACCCATATTTTTAGCATCAAAAACTCCTGCTCACGGAAACTCACGATTCAACAATCAGATACAGTTAAAATTTACACAATCAATTGGACTTAAATAAGACCAGGGCTGATAGAAGCGAGTTTTTATTGTGGGCAATTCTGTGGCAGTGGTGCCATCTTGAAAAATTGCAGAGAAAAAAAACTGCTTTTTGCCCTATGAATTCTGATTCAGTTACCAGATTTTCATGAAATTGGCACAGTGGCTGAATCTTAATCTTAGCTGTGTTTGGTAGAAATTTGATTGAAAAGCTTTATTGGTGCTGCCAGCTATGGTAGTTTTTGTGTCTTTAGTTTTGAAAATTCGCTCAGGAAATAAAGCTTTTTGCCCTATAACTTCCAATGCAGTCATGATATCAATACGAATTTCATACAATTAATGGAACTTGTTATAGACACGATTCAGGCCGAATCTGGTTGAAAAGCCAGGAAACAGTTCCCAGCTATTGTTGGTTTTATGTTTATTTGCAAAATCTTTACTAAGCGATTTTATCGTAAAATTTTCAAATGGTAATGATATTGTTGTAACAATAAACAGCAAAAGTTAAGTTTTCGATTATTTGAAAAAACTCGCTGCTTGTAACCCCAAATTTCTTTATACTCCTATAACTTCGAATGCACTCATCGGAAAGAGACGAAATTCACAGGGTGGGTTTGGTTCAATGTGAAGCAGATGTGATATATTTTTGGCTTTGATGCTGGCAAAAGGTTGCTAGCATGAGCCGGTAGTGCTATTTTGGTATCAATGAATGCTTACAGTTAGTATTCAAACCGGAAACATTAACAATGAAAATAAATAACCAATGTTTCAATTCCCAAAGTTCTACAAATTTTTCGGATCGCAGCTCCAAACACCAACTTCAGTTACAGTGCTGCAGGCACTGAGCATTTTCATCATTAATGTTATATGAGATGCTGCTTTCAAAATTTTGTGAAATAAGCAGCTAATAACGAATATAATTAACAAGTGTTTTGCTCTCATAAACTTTGAAATTCATGCCTGTAGTAATATCTGAAACCTTTCCACCATATGAGTTATAATGCATTCTTGAGAAAAAACTAAAACTTGGCGTTTGAAACAGTTTGGCCGTAATAAGCAGCTCGTATGGTAGAATATGCACTCAAAACCTGCACGATTCTTCTACTGTTCTTCGAACATAAGTGTTTCTAGCGGTTCAGGGGCGCTAGAGTTTTTACTAATTTTCGAAGAAAAGTAGTATTAAACTCGTTTCGCCGAAAATTCATATTTCTTTATATATATATATATATATATATATATATATATATATATATATATATATATATATATATATATATATATATATATATATATATATATATCATCAAAATGATTAAGGGAGATAATCTCTGGAGTGGCCTATTCGATTGAGCTGAAACTTTCGGAGAACGTAGATGTATTTAGTAGGTAGGTCCACAACTTGCTAAAACTCAGATATCCTTAACTTTTTGGCGGCGGCGAGCGATTAAGTGAATTTTCAGGTACCCCTATATTTCAAAGCAGCGTGAGTTTTTGTTCAAAAAAAGTATTGGAAATGAAAACTTATTATGTTCTCAGCTTGTTTATGGTAAATAATTGGAAATTTTGAGCCGTGTGTGGGTGCAGCGTGCCTAAAAGTAGGCAAGTATTTTTTTTCAAATTTTGATTTGTCATTACTTCTGACAAAAACATTGGATCATCGTGAAATTTGCAGAGCGTATTAATGTTGACTAAAATTTAATACACATGGATTTCCAAGGTACTGCGGGTAATCCTTTAGCTACGGCAGGCTCTTGAAAAAAAATCCTTCAAATCATTGAAACTCCTAAAAAATTTTCGATTTTTGACAAAAAATTCAAATCATTGATAAATTTTAAGGTTTGTGCATGATGTCAATTTTAAATTTTTAAAATTCCGATTTGCATAAGAACGGCAACCCATCACTAAATTTCCTCTATTTTCAGCACTCGAAAGTTCTGTTCACGAGAACTGACGCCCGGATTATCCGATCATAATGAAATTCACAGAACATGTTGGTATTAATTAGGACCAGGTCTGATAGAAATGATTTTGAAATGCAGGCAATTCTGTGGCAGTGGTGCCATCTTGAAAAATCACTGAGAAAAAAAACAGCTTTTTGGGCTCTAACTTCCGATTCAGCCATCATATTTCAACAAAATTCACACAATTATTGGATCTTACTTAAGGTAACATTTGGTGAAAATTTGGCTGAAAAATTAGAATAGGGTTGCCAGCTATGGTGATTTTTGTCTACTAAATCTTGCAAATTTGATCAGCAAAATAAAGCTTTTTTCCCTATAACTTCCGGTGCAATCATGATATCAAAATGAAGTTTATGCAGTAAATAGATTTTGATGTGAGCCAAATGTCATAGGAATTTCGTACGAAAATCGTGAAAGGGCTGCCAGCTATGACCGTTTTTGTAATTTTTTGGAATTTCTTTACTGCGCGATTATGTCATTGAATTTGCAAATGGGAACGATCCTGCAATGAAAATTAGCAACAAATATTAACGCCTTAAAAATTTGAAAAGTTTTGAGGGTGGTAACTTTAAAATTTTTTTCATCCGTATAATTTCTTCAATTGGGTTTAGTTTAACGTGAAGCAGATTTGGTATATATTTTACTTTGCTGCTGACACAGGGTAACGGGCTTTAGCCATTTTCGTAACTATTGCATCAACAGATGCTTCAAATTACATACACATATGCAAAACATTTGCAATAAAACTAAGAAACGACGTTTAACAGCTAAAGCTTTCGACGAAATCCTCCGATGAGAACGAAATTCAAAGGATAAGTTAATTTAAGTATGAGCTTGTGAAGGTTAACTTATTGCTGCTTCGTTGGGAAAATGTTGCCAGCACTGAAAATTTTCATCATTTGTGTTATAGTCGAGTTCTGTTGCTTTGAACGAGGAATGGTTGATATGATTCTACAAAAAAGTGTATTACGTCTTTCCACATTGTCACTCAAAGACAATGTCTTCGAAAATTAGTTTTCTAGCGGTTCAGGTGCGCTAGAGTTTTTTTTATTGTAAATGCTTTGCATATGAATAAATGATGAAAATATATGTTGTTCTATCAATGGTGCTTAGGTTAGCAGCATAACCAAAAATATGCCAAATCTGCTTGATGTTTAGTTGAGCATTTTCTGTAAATTTTGTTTCGATTGAATGACTGCGCTGGAAGTTACACGGGTGAAAAGATTTTAAGGGTTTCCATCCGCAATTTTTTATCTTCAAATTTTCGAAAACTTAATATTTGTTTTTAAATGTCATTGCGGGATCTTTAGTACTTGAAAATTATGTGGCTTAATAGCTTTGTAAATATATGCGAGAAAAGTTTTTTTTTTCAAGTGCCTGCCGTAGCTATCAACTTCAATATGCTCTGCAATTTTCACGATGATTCAATGTTTCTGTCAAAAGTTATGACCAGTCGAATTTCGAAAAAAAAACCTTCGCCTACTCAGCACCCAAATTGGATTCATAATTTTCAATTTTTTCATGACGAAAAAGCAAAAATACAGACGAAGCTTTTTACTTGTTTTTAATAAAAATGTACTTTGCATGGAAATATAGGGGGTACCTTAACATTCATTCGAATGCCCGCCGCTGTCAAAGGGTTTAATACCAATTTTCGTCGAAAATCTTAAAAAAATTTACAATAACTGTCAACTACAAATGCTGATCATATACATGCATAGATCAATGACGTTGGTCAGCATTTCCTCGTGATTTTCATTATTCGCTAAGATATGCATTTACCCTTGCATGCAGATTTACAGTAATAAACGCTCATGCCGCAATTGATACCTTGCAGAAAACCGTTTCTTGCAGGTAATATAAATTTATAGTAGTGTTGTTTCTGATATTAAACATATACATACACATATACCTGAATTATCGCATAGATATGACTAAAAGGATTGAATCTGGCAATTAGTTGGGAAATTTGCTGACTCCCATATATAGCTCTGAGAAAGTTACAAAAACGACGAAAGTCGGCTGAGCAGAGAAATCAAAGCAAACAGAACTACAAAAGAAAGAAAGCTATGACGAGTCCTTGGAGAGAACTTTATTTGGAATCAGCTGCAGGTCCGAGTCAACCATTTATTTTGAACGACGGGGCCTGGTACAAAGGAGTTAGGCTGACTGCAGCTGGCCAGAGTTCCTCCAGCGGGCAATCTCCAACCTGGAGGAACTCTGGCCTGGCGCCAAGGTAAGAGTGGTGATTAACGATTAGATCCGCAGCCGGCCAAGATGCAGGACAAAGATTCAGGAATTAGACCCAGTGCAAGTTCTGGACAAAGTTCGGCTGTTCAACCCAAATCTTCTTACACAGGATTGGAGGGTTTCGAAGATTGGCGAGCCGGTAGGCAACCAGCGGGAGGCCCTCTTCATCATAAATGAAGAGGCGTTGCCGGACTTGGATGCCCGAAAGGTCATTATCAGGTATGGGGTCTGTAGTAGTTGGATACGATTAGATTTAGTACAATTGTAGTGTGTTGGATAGAACCTGTTCAGTTATGCAATATACATGCTCAGAGAACATGAACGAATGCCTCTTAGAGATAAGAGTTAGTTATAAGTATGAAGTACGTGAATAAAGTTGTTTTAAGCAATAATACATAGCGCAGCCAGTAAAAACTGAAAAATTAAAAATTTGACAACGACAATTAAAATTAAAATTAGAAAATGGTAAAAGTAGCCAGAATTAATAAGTTGAAAGTGCGTCAGTGAAATAAATACAGAAATGCAAGTTTAGTGTTGGCGAATGGGAATAATACGGAAAAAGCACAGTGAAAACCGCTTGCCGAAGCCACGTGGAAGACCACCAAAAGGGATTAGATACATTGAAAAAATAGTCGCAATGGAGTATATAAGAAAAGTGGATGAACTGAATCTGAAAGGATCGAATCTTGCGAACTTTTTGGCAAAATTTTCAAATATTTTGCACAGCAGCTGAATTGGACAAGAACCCGAAAAAAGTGAAAGTTGTGGTATTTCTGAATGCGATAGCCCCAAAAGCCGTTGAAATTTTCAATACTTTCAATCTGTCGGACGAAGAAACATTTTTTTTCGAGAAAGTGATTAAATCCTTCGTACGATTTTGCCATCCTCAAAAGAATGAAATCTACGAGAGTTTTGTGTTTAAAAATCATGCTCAGGATCGAAAAGAAACTTTTAATATATTTCTAATGGATACAAAGAAGTTGATTCTGACATGTGGTTTCGGAGAACTAAAAATCGTCATGGGTACGAATGATAGACAGCTACAAAAGAAATTCCTGAAAATGGCGGATTTGCATTTGGCGAGAACAATGGACTTTGCGAGAACAGCGGAAATAACAAGCAATCAAGCAGGTCAGTTTCAAAAGAAATCGGGAATGCAAGTGTATGCAGTAAGCAGATCTTACGTGGGTAATGTAAACCATAAAGTTAATTTTAGAACTGATATGTTTGATTTTAGAAAAAAGAATAAATTTGGAATTGTAACGCCATTAGACGTTAGACAGCAGACAGCGATATTAAAGAAGTGCAAATTTTGTTTGAGAAGTCGTTTGAACTTTCATCCGAACACTGCTGCTTGTTGCGAGCTCCGTGTTTACTTTTATTTGATCTGTTCCGCTCGTCGTTTTTACCACAACTCATCGTTTTGAAAGCTTCTTGTAGTTCTTCTAAGCGTCGCCGTCTAGTGTTTTGGTGCGATAGAAGGTGCTGTTCTTCGTTTTCTTACGACGTGATCTTTGCTTTCACATTTTTACCGCTTGTTGCCTTAAGCTTTGCGTGCTGTCACTAACTTTACCGCGTGGAGTGCGTATGTGCTTTTTCTCTTAGTGACTTTGTTCATTTTTGACATTTCATACTTATAATCCGGAAAGTGTCATAGTCCGTGCTAATTTTGATCTTGTGCTTTTCTTAACTTTATCGAAGCTTTAAATTTTCGACATTTCATATATATATCATCCGGAAAGTGTGCGTGCTTGATCATAGCTTGTGCTTTGTGAACTTCTGCTTTCTTTAACTTTATCGAAGCTTCAATTCATCTACTGCTTTCGGACAATTTAAACTTTTGGACAAATTCTACTTTTAGACAATTTCTACTTTTGGTAAATTTATCTATTTATCCTTAACCCTTCGCGTATAGCGCGTGTGAAATATTGTCACTTTTCATTCTTGTGTGGTAAATACATTTATAACTAATTGATCATTATGGCACTCTGTGATGCTGCTTGCTGCTTGGACAAGAAGGATACTTCCCCCATGGTGACGTGTGCTGGCTTTTGTTCGTTGACGTTTCATTCGAAATGTGTTTCGCTGCCGGGAAAGTGCACAGACGTGATTTCTAATCGAGACTCGGGGGTGTACTGGTTCTGCGCAAAATGCAGAAAGCACTCTATGGCTTCTTATGCTTCGCGTCTTCGTTCCGCTAAGTCAGCCATCGATATGCTAGCGAGATCTCTCGCTAAATTATCGGACGATTTTCATTCCACCAGTAAGGAGGTTGATCTGCTGGTCCGTATTGCCAACGTTGAGCAGCCTTCAACATCTTCATCTGGAGGGCTGAATAGTGGCTGTGTTTTACCGAGCCCACCTGGTTCCCCGACAGCTATGCGTACCCGTTCGCGGGCTCAACCCACTGCTTTGAAGTCTCAGTTGCTGCCTCAGCTGCAGGCATCGCAACTATTAGTGCCTTCTTCTGCCGTGTTCAACACACAGGAATGTCTGCAGCCTGAGAGCCGTGTAAAGTCTCCGACCGTGCCTACTAACGATATTGTGGTCTGCTCAACAGCTAAATCCGCAAGTGCTAAGAAGAGCGCGATTCAGCCATCGGCCATCACACCGGTTCCGGTGACTGATCTTCCCCGTGCCGCTCCTCTATTAACAGTTGTGCGTCCACCATTACAAATATTTGTATCACGGCTCGCATACTCTACAACG
>OZ022264.1:114275062-114322562 GCA_963978885.1 Nemotelus pantherinus
AGCTTAGAGCACTATTGGACCAAGGCTCCCAGAATTCTTTCGTGACGGAGGAAACTGCACAAAGGTTGAGATTCAGACGAAGCCACACCAACATCATTCTAACTGGCATAGGTAGCTCATCAAAAAAATGCCATGGGCAAATTCCATTGATAATCAAAGAGAAATGGACCAATAAAACTATCACTATCAACGCCTGAATTTTGGGGCGTATAACATCCAACTTACCATCAATGAACATCGACGACCTCAAGTTAAATTGCTACACTGATCCTATCTATAACATCAGTGCAAAGAATGACGTCCTACTAGGAGCTGACGTTTATGGAGACATAATTCAGAAGGGCGTACGGCGAAGACATCCTACAGTTCAAAAAATTAAATTAGGATGGACATTAACTGGTCCTACCGTCAACAGCAAATCTTTACCCCAAACCATTGCAATGGTAAGCACAGCAGAACTTGACCAAATGCTCCGGAAATTCTGGGAACAAGAAGAGCCTGAACAAAGGAGTTTTCCAGCCAAAGAAGAAGAAAAAATAGAGAGTCACTATTGTAGAACCACCCAACGACTTGAAAACGGGAGGTTTCAGGTTGAGCTGCCTTTTAAAGGAGACCCACGCAGTCAATTAGCGGCATCGCAAAAGGTCGCAATACAAAGGTACTGTGCAATGGAAAAGCGTTTAATAGCAGACCCAAAGCTAATGGTCGGATATAACAAATGTCTACAGGACTATTTGGATTTAAACCACATGGAAGAAATACCGAAGAGTGAAGTGAACAACCCGTCCTATTATTTACCCCATCACGTTGTCTTGAAGGAAACCAGTACTACGTTGAAGTTACGCGTCGTGTTCAACGCATCTGCCAAAACATCACCAGGCAAATCATTAAATGATATCCTATTAGTAGGACCAACAATTCAGGATACATTGGTGACACTACTTTTAAGATGGAGGTTGTATCCGGTAGCCCTTACAGCCGACATAGCAAAAATGTACCGGCAGATTGAAGTCAACGCAAAGCACACAGACTATGAATGAATTGTTTGGCGTCCCCAGACAACGGACATCATCAGACACTACCGGCTTAAAACTGTGGCTTTCGGAACAGCAAGTGCATCGTTTCAAGCAATTCGCACCTTGAAACAGCTGGCAACCAATGAAAAGGAACGATTTCCAAGAGCAGTGAACTATTTGCTAAACGATTTCTTCGTAGGCGACTTGATGACAGGAGTTGACACACCCGATGAAGCAATATCATTGTATCACGAATTGACCCAATTATTAAAGATGGGTGGATTTAATTTACGGAATTGGCATTCGAATTGTAACAAAGTCATTCGAGAAATATCGGCAGATGCCAGAGGAATGGATTACCCACTCAGTCTCAAAGCAGAAGATACCATAAGAACTCTGGGTTTACAATGGCACCCGCAACAAGATGTTTTCATCATCAGAACTAAGGGATTTCAGTCTGAAGAGAGGACTACCAAACGAGCAGTAGCATCTTTTATGGCGACAATGTTCGATCCTCAAGAATGGCTTCAACCAATAATAGTCAAGGGCAAAATATTTATGCAAAGGCTTTGGTTACAGAAACTCATTTGGGATGACCCTTTGCCCCACGATTTAGGCGAAAAATGGTGAAGTTATCTATCTGATAAACCAGCAATCGAAAACAAGGGTGCAACGCTGGATCGGCACAACTTCAAGTGATCAATTTGAGCTCCATGGATTTTATGACGCTTCCAGGTAAGCAATAGCGGCAGTAATATACATTCGAATCAAGAAGTTTGGGAAGATACGCTCATTGTCAAATTATTAATTTCAAAAACCAAAGTGGCACCTACAGCTGTTCAAAATATCCCACGTCTGGAATTATCTAGTGCGTCTTTGTTAGTCAAACTGATGGAACAAACTAAGTCAGCATTCCGCAACTGCGCCGATATCACAGGGCACTATTGGACAGATTCGAGTATCATCCTCTCGTGGCTTAGTGATCACCCAAACCATTGGAATACATACGTGGCAAATCGAGTAAGTCAAATACAGTCAGCCAGCAACATCAATCAGTGGCATGATATAACATCCAAGGCCAATCCAGCTAATTGCGCATCACGTGGACTCTCATCGACTCAAGTTAAGGACTTTGAACTATGGTGGAATGGCCCAAGTGTCATACATTCTCTGAAAATTACATTCCCCAAATCACCTAATGACCACCCTACTCATTTGGAAATGCGAAAAACCATGCTTTCCACAACATCAGAATAAAATACTACCATAATAAATCGATTTTCAAGCTACTCCAAACTCTTAGGAGTTAAAGCTTATTGCCGACGGTGGTTGTCATATCATCGCATGCAACAGAACCGATTTGAACGTTTTTTGATAGACCAAGAAATACAGGAAGCAAAACTGGTATGCATTAAAATTTCGCAGCATGAGACTTTCGAAGCCGAGATTAAGAGACTAACTAAGGGAAAGCCAATTGACTCCAAATCACAAATTCTGCAACTAAGCTTTTATGTGGACCACACGGGTGTCCTCAGGGCGAACGGACGGTTATAGAATTCAACTATTAGTATTACGGCAAAATATCCAGTCATATTGAGTCATCGGAGCAAGTTATCTGAAATAATCATCAGCTATTTTCATCAAAAAACACTACACGCCATTTTCATTAAAAAATACTAAAATTGACTTTGGACAGCGTACGTTAAGAATTCTGGATATTGGGAGCACCAAAGATGGTTAAAGCATGCATTCATAAATGTATGGTATGTTTTAGAAGCAATGCTTGACCGCAGCAACAGTTGATGGGCAGTCTTCCCACCAATCGAGTAACATTAAATAAGCCGTTTTGGTCTACTGGTCTAGACTTCGCCGATCCAATCAAAATAAAATGGTTCAGTGGTCGAGGTACGAAAACCTCCAAAGCTTACATAGCAGTCTTTGTCTGCTTGGCAACCAAGGCCATGCATTTGGAATTAGTGAGTGACCTCACCACATCCGCATGTATCGCCGCTATTAAACGGTTCATTTCGCAGCGAGACAAATGCAGGAATATAAACAGTGACTGCAGTACTAATTTCATCTCGGCTGCGAAAGAATTAAAGATGATTTACGAGAAAGTTGAAATTGAAACAAGAGCTTACATTGCCAATGAAGGCTTAGTTTGGCACCATATCCCCCAGTAGCCCACATTTTGGTGGCCTATGGAAGGTGGGCGTCAAATCAGTTAAACGACACTTGAATAAAGCATTCGGAGAAACCTTGTTAAATGTGGAGGAAATGTACACAGCTCTGGCGCAAATCGAAGCGTGTCTCAACAGCCGTCCTTTGGCACCTTTAAGCACTGGCATAAACGACAACGGAGCTTTAACACCGGGGCATTTCCTGACCGGTTATTTGATGTTTACGATTCCGGAATCAGTTCCTGACAACATATCTCTGATGAAGAGGTGGCAGCTCACGCAAAAAAATATCACTTTAGTTTTGAAATCGCTGGCACAAAGAAAACCTCACTAGAATACAGGCGAGGCCTAAACGGCTGAAACCGCAGTAAAACTTTGAACCAGGGTAACTTGTTCTAGTAAAAATCGAAAATACTCCACCTACAAAAAAACCTTTAGCACGAATCATAGACGTTCATCCAGGAGAAGACGGACTTGTTCGTGTAGCAACTATCAAACTGCGTGATCATTTGACAAAACGACCCATTGTTAAATTGTGCCTTTTACCGATCGATGTCACAACTCAAGACAATAATCAAGCTTAATACAAGAACCCTACGATAATCAGCAGGAATTTGCAGAAACCTACTGGAAGCCGCTACGTCGTCACATTGCGTCGACATCTATTTCACTTATAAGTTTGTGCATTTACTACAATAAGTGACAAAACAGTACAATCAATAGTAAGGAAAAAAACTCTAGCGCACCTGAACCGCTAGAAAACTAATTTTCGAAGAAATTGTCTTTGAGTGACAAAAAAGTGTGGAAAGACGTAATACACTGTTTTGTAGAATCATATCAACCATTCCTTATC
Organism: Nemotelus pantherinus; assembly: GCA_963978885.1. Lineage (NCBI taxonomy): Eukaryota > Metazoa > Arthropoda > Insecta > Diptera > Stratiomyidae > Nemotelus > Nemotelus pantherinus. The sequence continues at coordinate 114,279,112 of OZ022264.1, forward strand.
CAAACCAACAAAACTCAACTATAACACAAATGATGTAAATGTTCAGTACTGGCAACACTTTCCGAACAAAGCAGTAATAAGTTTACCATAACAAGCTCATACTCAAATCAACTTATCTTTTGAATTTCGTTCCCATCGCAGGATTTCATCGAAAGTTTCAGCGGTTAAACGTTGTTTGAGGCTGCCATCCGAAAAATGTTCAAAACTCGGAAAATTTGAAAATTGATTCCTTATTTTTATTGCAAATGCTTTGCATATGAAAACGTAATTTGAAGCATTTGGTGGTGCAATATTTACGGAAATGGCTAATGCTCGTTAGCCTGTGTCAGCAGCAAAGCAAAATACATACCAAATCTGCTTTACGTTAAGTTAAACCCAACCAGTAAATTTCGTTTCGATTGAATAACTGCGCTGGAAGTTCTACGGGTGAAAAGAATTTTAGGGCTACCACCCTCAAAACTTTTCAAATTTTTAAAGCGTTAATAGCTGCGTTTTATTATCATCCAGAGTGTAGTAGGTATCCTGGATGCATAATAAAACGATCCAGAGTAGCACGCGAGCTTTTTTCTGTCAAACAGCTGTCATTTCAAAATTTGAGCTGTCATATAACCAACGCCGTTTTCAAATGTATGACTATTTATCCTGGTTGCCAGGGTGACATGGAAAATGTTTGAAAATTCCAACTATTCCAGTTGATATGACTTTTCAAAATACGTTCCACAGAGAACACGAGTACGAAATCCACTGAATTCACAGGTGTTTGTACTCTGGATGTTGTTGTTGTTTCGTGTGCAAATCGATATCCTGCACTACTCTGGATGTATAATAAAACGCGCCTAATATTTGTGGTTAATTTTCATTGCAAGATCATTTCCATTTGCAAATCTAATTACATAATCGCTCAGTAAAGAAATTTCACAAAATTACAAAAATGGTCATAGCTGGCAGCCCTTTCATGATTTTGGTACGAAATTTCTACGACATTTGGCTCACATTAAGGTCCATTTACTGCGTGATCTTCGTTTGATTTCTTGCCTGGACCGGAAGTTATAGGGAAAAAAGCTTTATTTTGCTGAGCAAAGTTGCAAGATTTAGGAGACAAAAATCACCATAGCTGGCAACTCTATTCTAATTTTTCAACCAAATTTTTATCAAATGTTACCTAAAGTAAGATCCAAGTACTGTATGAATCTTGTCCAAATCTGATGGTTGAATCGGAAGTTATAGGCCTAAAACCAGTTTTTTTTCTCAGCTATTTTTCAAGATGGCACCACTGCCACAGAGTTGCCTGCATTTCAAAATCACTTCTATCAGACTTGGTCCTAGCCAATACCAACATATCCTGTAAATTTCATTATGATCGGATTATCCGGTCGTCAGTTCTCGTGAACAGAACTTTTGAGTGCTGAAAATGGAGGTAATTTGGTGATGGGTTGCCGTTCTTGTGCAAAACGGAATTTTGAAAATTTTATCTTGAGATGAAGGACAAAGAATAAAATTTATCAAAGATTTGAAATTTTTGTCAAAAATCAAAAGGTCAATGATTTGAAGGATTTTTTTTCAGCAGCCTGCCACAGCTACAGGGTTACCCGCTTTATGCTGAAAATCTCTACGTGCTAAATTTTAGTCAACATAAATACGCTGTGTAATTTTCATGATGATCCATTGTTTTTCTTACAAGTAATGACAAATCAAAATTTGAAAAAAAATCCTTGCCTACTTTTAGGCACCCTGAACCCACACAGGGCTCAAAATTTCCAATTCTTTATCATAAGCAAGCTAAGAACATAATTAGTTTTCATTCCCAATACTTTTCTTTAACAAAAATTTACACTGCTTGGAAATATAGGAGTTCCTCAAAATTCACTAAAACGCTCGCCGCCGCCAAAAAGTTTAGGATATCTGAATTTGAGAACCTACCTACTATATACACCTACCTACTATATACACCTACGTTCTCCGAAAATTTCAGCTCAATCGGATTGGCCACTCCAGAGATTATCTCCCTTAATCATTTTGCTGATATATATATATATATATATATATATATATATATATATATATATATATATATATATATATATATATATATATATATATATACATAAAGAAATATGAATTTTCGGCGAAACGAGTTTAATACTATTGTTCTTCGAACATTAGTAATAAACTCTAGCGCACCTGAACCGCTAGAAAACTAATTTTCCAAGAAATTGTCTTTGAGTGACTAAAAAATGTGGAAAGACGTAATACACTTTTTTGTAGAATCACATCAACTATTCCTTGTTCAAAGCAACAGACCTCAACTATAACACAAATGATGAAAATGTTCAGTGCTGGCAACATTTTCCCAACGAAGCAGAAATCAGTTTACCTTCACAAGCTCATACTTAAATCAATTTATCCTTTGAATTTCGTTCTCATCGGAAATTTTCGTCGACAGCTTTAGTGGTTAACGTTGTTTGAGGCTGCCATCCAAAAAATGTTCAAAACTCGGAAAATTTAAAAATTGGTTTCTTAGTTTTATTGCAAATGTTTTGCATATGAGTATGTAATTTGCAGCATCTGTTGATGCAATAGTTACGAAAATGGTTAAAGCATGTTACCCTGTGTCAGCAGCAAAGCAAAATATATACCAAATATTCTTCACGTTAAACTAAACCCAACCAATAAATTTCGTTTCGATTGAATCACTGCGCTAGAAGTTATACGGGTGAAAAAAAAATTAGGGTTATCACCCTCAAAATTTTTCAAATTTTTAAAGGGTTAATATTTGCTATTAATTTTCATTGCAGGATTGTTCCCATTTGCAAATCTAATGACATAATCGCGCAGTAAAGAAATTCCAAAAAATTACAAAATGGTCATAGCTGGCAGCCCTTTCATGATTTTTGTACGAAATTCCTATGACATTTGGTCACAACAAAATCTATTTATTACTTTAACTTCATCTTGATATCATGACTGCACCGGAAGTTATAGGAAAAAAAGCTTTATTTTGCTGAGCAAATTTGCAAGATTTAGCAGACAAAAATCACCATAGCTGGCAACTCTATTCTAATTTTTCAGCCCAATTTTTTAGCAAATGTTACCTTAAGTAAGATCCAACTATTGTGTGAATTTTGTTTAAATCTGATGGCTGAATTGGAAGTTATAGGCCAAAAAGCTGTTTTTTTTCTCAGTAATTTTTCAAGATGGTAGCACTGGGACAGGGTTGCCCACATTTCAAAATCACTTCTACCAGACCCGGTCGTAGTTAATACCAACGTGTCCTGTAAATTTCATTATGATCCAATAATCCGGTCGTCAGTTTTCGTGAACAGTACTGAAAATAGAGGTACTTTAGTGATGGGTTGCCGTTCTTGCGCAAAACGGAATTTTTCAAATTTCAAATCAACATGATGCACAAACGTAAAAATTTATCAATGATTTGAATTCTTTGTCAGAAATCAAAAAATTTTCAGGAGGTTCAATGATTCAAGAGCCTGCCGCTACTACAGGGTTACCCGCACTACCTTCAAAATGCATGTGTATTAAATTTTAGTCAACATCAATACTCTCTGAAAATTTCACGATGATCCAATGTTTTTGTCAGAAGTAATGACAAATCAAAATTTGAAAAAAAATCCTTGCCTACTTTTAGGCACGTTGCACCCACACACGGCTCAAAATTTTCAATTTTTTGTCGTAGGCAAGCTAAAAATACAACAAGTTTTCATTCCCAATACTTGTTTTGAACAAAAATTCACGCTGCTTGGAAATATAGGAGTACCTCAAAATTCACTAAAATGCTCGCCGCCGCCAAAACGTTTAAGATATCTAAATTTGAGCAAATTCTGGACCTACCAACTAAATACATCTACGTTCTCCGAAAGTTTCAGCTTAATCGGATTGGCCACTCCAGAGATTATCTCCCTTAATCATTTTGATGAGATATAAATATATATATATATATATATATATATATATATATATATATATATATATATCATATATATATATATATATATATATATATATATATATATATATATATATATATATCATATACATATATATATATATATATATATATATAAATATATATATATATATATATATATATATATATATATATATATACATATATATATATATATATATATATATATATATATATATATATATATATATATATATATATATATATATATATATATATATATATATATATATATATATATTTATATATATATATGTTTATATATAAAGAAATATGAATTTTCGGCGAAACGAGTTTAATACTAATTTTCTTCGAAAATTAGTAACAAGATGGTATAGCTCAGAAACCAAAGAGTAAAAGAGCCAAAAATGTGGTTCTTGGTGGGCGGTATGTAAGAGTTCAATAGCATAAAATACATTTTTTTCGATAACGTTAAGTCACATTCAACAAACCTAAACTCAATAACTTAAAGTATTATTATATGCAATAAACCTAAACTCAATTCCATTCGAAAATGTAAAGTTTCATCACATTCAATTCTATAACGTAAATTTTATATGTTTACAAAGCAATATTGTTGCATCGACAAAAATCACCAGTCTTTGTTGCACATTCTTCAGCGTGTTGGATAGCGACATAAAATATGCTTGCGTATACTATTCTACATATAAAAGCATCTGCGATTGTTTACGTTGCGGTTTTCGCTGCATGAGTCGAGCACGATAGAAATATGCTTGCGTTTGAAATTCTTCATGGGCAAGCATTCAAAATCGCTTACAATTTATGATCATTTGTTGAATTAAGTTCTTAGAGGAAATTGATACATGCTGAAGATATGCTTACAGGGACAATTTGTTTATTGATATGATTTACTGTTTCAGACGCATTACTGAAACTAACTTTTCCACAAGACTTCGCGGTGTTTATTTCGGTAGTTTTGTACAAAATGCAGTTCACCCTTCTCAAGGATCGGTGAGAAATTTGGCCTAAGTGCTTTCAGATCCAACTTAAGGTTAGATCAGTTTATCATTATACTTGACTTAAGGTAATTTATAAACGATACAGAAAGGTTGAATGTTGCATGAGCCTGTTACAGTGAACTTTTTGCTGCTTCGTTGGAAAAGTGTTGCGAGCACTGAACTTTATGCTGTAAGAGATGATGCCGGAATACTGTTTTCGTTGTTTTTCGAAAGAAATGGTTGATATGGCACTACAAAAACTTAAGCGCATCAAAACCGCAACAAAACTCATTTTCCAAGAAATTGTCTTTGGGTGACAAAAAAATGTGGAATTACGTTATACACTTTTTACTAATGTTCGAAGAAGAACATTAGTATTAAAATCACTTTGGCCAAAAATTCATATTTCTATATATATATATATATATATATATATATATATATATATATATATATATATATATATATATATATATATATATATATATATATATATATATATATATATATATATATATATCATCAAAAAATTTCAGTGAAAAAATCTCAGGAACGCGCCACCCGATTGAGCTGAAATTTTCAGGACACATTGATGTATATGCAGAATAGTGCCAGGTCTCACAAAAAGTTAATAATCTTTAACCCTTTGGTGCCGGCGGCCATTTTAGTTATTTTTTTAATATACCTATTATTCCGTACACAAATAGTTTTTGCAAAAATAAAGTTGACGACATAAATTCCGAACGTGTTTTACATGTGAATCAGATAATGTTTTGGAATTTTTTAACCCCATGTGTGCGCTGGGTGCCTAAAAAGAGAACGGGAAAATTTGAAAATTTTTAAATTGCGATAACTTTTGACAGAGCTATTCCATGATTACGAAATTTTCAGGACATGTTTGTTTTATTTAGTTGTAGATTAGTGTACGTTTTAATGAGCGTGCTGGCTCCCTGTAGCTAGGGCAGGCACTGAAAATGAAAACCTCCAAATCATCGTCTCTCTTGAAAAAATGTCGTTTCTTTAAAAAAAAGCCATTCATATGTAAATTTTGTGCTTTGTTTACATAAACAAAAAAAAAATTTGATATGGTATAACGGGCACGCCTGGTAACCCTTGCCCAAGTTACCTATATTTTTAGCATCAAAAACTTCTGTTCACGGAAACTCACGATCCGATGAACGAAATTTATTGAAATTTGCAGAATGTATTGATCTTAAATAGGACCAGGTCTGATAGAAGTGATTTTGAAATGCGGGTGATTTTGTGCCAGTGGTGCCATCTTGAAAAATCACTAAAAAAGATAACTGCTTTTAGCCCTATAAATTCTGATTGAATCGTTCGATTTTGACGAAATTCACACGGTAGCTGCATCTTATTTTAAACCAAGTTTGGTAGAAATTTGGTTGAAAAATTCGTTTGGAGCTGCCAGCTATGATAATTTTGGTGTCTTAAATTTGAAAAAATAAAAATTTGGAAGTGAAAAATTCAAACCATCGAATATCCTAAAACATGTCCGTTTCAACAATAAAACCAATCTGTATACAAGTCTTATGCTTAATCTACACAGTCAAAGTAAAACTTTGGAAATTTCATGTCGGACAAGAACGGTAACCCTTTCTCAGTTAACCTATACTTTTAGCTTCAAAAACTTCTGTTCACGGGAACTCACGAATCAATAATCAGATAGAATTGAAATTTACACAATGCATTGGACTTAAATAGGGCCAGGTCTGGTAGAAGCGATTTTGAATTGTGGGCAACTCTGTTCCAGTGGTGAAAAATTGAAAAATTACAAAGGAAAAAAACTGCTTTTGCCCTATGAAATGTGAATAAGTTACCAGATTTTAATAAAATTCACACAGTAGCTGAACCTTACTCTAAACTCTGTTTGATAGAAATTTGGTTGAAAAATTCGTTTGGAGCTGCCAGCTATGATAATTTTGGTGTCTTAAATTTGAAAAAATAAAAATTTGGAAGTGAAAAATTCAAACCATCGAATATCCTAAAAAATGTCCGTTTCAACAATAAAACCAATCTGTATACAAATCTTATGCTTTATCTACACGTTCAAAGTAAAACTTTGGAAATTTCATGTCGGACAAGAACGGTAACCCTTTCCCAGTTAACCTATATTTTTAGCATCAAAAACTTCTGTTCACGGGAACTCACGAACCAATAATCAGATAAAACTGAAATTTACAGAGTGCATTGGACTTAAGTAGGACCAGGTCTGGTAGAAGCGATTTTGAATTGTGGGCAACTCTGTGCCAGTGTTGCCATCTTGAAAAATTACAAAGAAAAAAAACGGCTTTTTGCCATATGAAATGTGAATTAGTAACCAGATTTTTATGAAATTCACACAGTAGCTGAATCTTACTCTAATCTTTGTTTGGTGGAAATGTGGTTGCAAAATTCGATTGGTGCTGCCAGCTATGGTAATTTTTGTGTCTTTGGTTTTGGAAATTCGCTCAGGAAAATACAACTTTTTGCCCTATAACTTCCAGTGTAGTCATGAAATCAATACGAATTTCATACAATTATTGAAACCTATTATCAGCATTATTCAGGCCAAATTTGATTGAAAACCCACGATAGGGCTGCCAGCTATTGATGGTTTTGTGTTTAATTGTAGTTTCTTTATAAAGCGATTACATCGTAGAATTTTTAAATGGTAATGATATTGTAGTGTCAATAAACCGCAAATATTAAGGTTTCGATTATTTGAAAAATTTGGCTGCAGGTAACCCTAAATTTCTTTATACTCCTATAACTTCGAATGTAAGAAAACAACGTGAAGAAGATGTGATATATTCTTGGCTTTGATACAGGCAGAAGGTCGCCAGCACGAGTCGGTTGTGCTACTTTTGTATCAATAAATGCTTACAGTTAGTATTCATACCGGAAAAATTTACAATGAAAATAAATAACCAATGTTTCAATTCTCAAAGTTCTGCAAATTTTTCGGATCGCAGACCCAAACTCCAACTTCAGTTACAGTGCTGCAGGCACTGAGCATTTTCTTCATTGATGTTATATGAGATGCTGCTTTCAAAATTTTGTGAAATAAGCAACTGATAACGAATATAATTAGCCCGTGTTTAGCGCTCATAAACGTTGAAATACATGCCAGTGGTAATATCTGAAACCTTCCACCGTATGAGTTATAATGCATTCTTGAGACCAAAGTAAAACGTGGTGTTTGAAACAGTTTGGCCGTAATAAGCAGCTCATGTGGTGGAATATGCACTCAAAACCTGCACGATTCTTCTACTGTTCTTCGAACATTAGTGTTTCTAGCGGTTCAGGTGCGCTAGAGTTTTTGTATAATCATATCAACCAAACCTTAGCCAAAGCAACCAAACCCAACTATAACGGAAATGATGAAAATGTTCAGTGCTGGCAACACTTTTCCAACGAAGCAGCAATTAGTTTACCATAACAAGCTCGTAGTTAAATCAACTAATCCCTTGAATTTTTTTCTCTTCGCAGGATTTCATGGAAAGTTTCAGTGAATAAACGTTAATTGAAGCTGCAATTCGAAATATTTTCAACACTTGGAAAATTGAAAAATTGGTTTCTTATAGTTATTGCAAATGCTTTGCATATGAGTACGTGATTTGAAGCATCTTTAGGTGCAATATTTACCAAAATGGCTAATGCTGGTTACCCTGTGTCAGCAGCAAAGCAAAATATATACCAAATCTGCTTCACGTTAAGTTAAATCCAACCCGTAAATTTCGTTTCGATTGAATCACTGCGCTAGAAGTTATAAAGAATTTTAGGGCTACCACCGTCAAAACTTTTCAAATTTTTAAAGCGTTAGTACTTCGATACTACTTTGATCTCAGCGGGGAAGAGTTAACGAACGAACGTCAGCACTCAGGTAAAACGTGCGATCGCCAGGCACCTGATCAGCAAAATTAGCAGCAAAAGCTACGACAGCAATTAATTTCCGATAAATAGATTAAGCCATTGAATTGTACTTTAGTTCTAAGTTTGCGATACGGGAAACCTCTGCCCGAGTAAATAAAGATTTTTTTTGAACAAATTGTTCGGAATTATTTTAACTTATATAGGCCTATTACGGACTATACTATAGTCCTCCAAAATGGTTTCAACATTGTGAACCCATGAAATATATTCTATCGGATTTCCGTCGAAAGTACGAAGATCCGTAACAGAATCAGGACAGTTTTTGGACGCGGTAACATTTGGCCTGCATTCGATACAGAGCCAACTGATCTTTGCTCGAGAAGACACAACCTTGTGGGTGAGCTGCGTAATAGATTGCTGAATAGCTTTTTATTATTTTTTTTCAAGCGGATAAGTAGCTTTTCCACTTTTCTCCGCTTTTCTTTTCGCTATATTTAATTATTCCGTCAATTTTTCTTCGCACTTTGCATTGACTGTGTTTTCAATAATACTCATCGCGCCATTACGAAGTTTTTTTTTAAAGTGCCAGTTCAGTGCTTCTCACAAGACTCATCAGTGATATAAGTTAACAACGAATCAATTTCAACATCAAAAATACAGCGAGGAATGCATCAGCAAATTATTATAATACATCGAACAAAATCCATCGATAGCAGAAATAACACGCGCTGCTTACCTGGCGTCGACTTCAAGAATGCACGAGCGACATTGTCAGCAAAAACGTAGCATAAATTTAATCGATTATCATTGTAATTCTCTCAGTTCGATTGTACAACGATACAAATAAAGTTTTTTTTAATCAAACTCTACCTAGAGTTATTAATTGGCGCCCAACGTGGGGCAGTGTTAAAAGTGCTGTTAAGAGTCATTTAAAAATAAGTTAAAAGTAAAAAGTAACTTAGTGAAGTGATTCTAAATCTCAAACGACGCGATCCGAGTATCTAAGCATCGTGGGATTAGTGGTAACCAGTCCATTAAACAACAGCACTATATCGTGGAAGGCACCCGAGTAACCAGAACAAAATATTTGGCAAAAAGGACACTGCCACCAGGAGTATTAACACAGCCCCGGCACTAATCCACATTAAAATGGGAAAACTACGCAGCACATTTCACGGCTGGTGGTAACAACGGTACAAACTTAAAGTAGGCGGATATTCAACTCTTTACTTAATCCCGCGTGTGATGTTAATAATGATGTTTATGTGGCCATCAACAATGAAAATATACGAGATCTGTCTGACATGGACAAGATCCCGGATGTAGTAAAGAGCCAAAGAGAGTTCTCTGGAAATGCTGGAGAATATAACTCTTGGAAAAAGAGTGTAGATAGGATTTTAAAAATATATGATCGCATAAAAGGAACACCAAAGTATTACGGAATACTTTCGGTGATCCGTAATAAGATCATAGGGCAAGCTGATATTGCGCTTGAATCCTACAATACACCACTTAACTGGGAAAAAACTGCGAAGTGTCTTACACTTCATTACGCGGACAAACGCGATTTAGGGACGCTGGAATACCAGATTACAACTCTGGTGCAAGGAACAAATAGCATTCCTGAATTCTATCAAGCGGTGTACCAACATCTCTCTTTAATACTTAATAAGATTGGTTCAATGGAATTGAGCGAAGAGTCACTAAACATCATGACTCAATCATATAGAGAGAAAGCGCTTGATACATTCGTTCGGGGACTCAACGGTGAGTTACGAAAACTCTTGAGTATTAGAGAGCCTAAAGATTTGCCGCAAGCATTACATCTTTGATTGGAATTACAAAATATCGATTATAGAATTCACCATACTAACTGTTCACAGACTGGAACACGAAAATCGTTCCCAGATACTGCACCTCCAGTTCCACCTCGCAGAAATCCAAATCACTTTCAACCTATGCGGATACTAGCCCCAAGACGACAATTCTATCCACAACTACTTCAGAATCCTCAAGCAATACAACCTTTTAGGCAAAACCTGCATCAAAAGTACCAACAGAACCAACAACCACGCGATCAAAATACCCCTCAAAACGCCTGGCAACAACCCCCTAAACCACAACCTAGGCCAGAACCAATGGACGTCGATCCTTCATTGAGATCACGAAACATTAACTACATGAATCGGCCACGTAACCCATCACCTCTTCAAAAACGCTTGCCTTCCCAACAGGCTCACGTACCCAACAAAAAACAAAGATATTCTGTACTGAGACAACTGACGACAATGACAAGACAATGGAAGAATATACAGAGAACATAAATAACGAAGACCAAAACTATGACCAACTGCTGGAGGAGTATGTGGAGCCAAACGATAATCCAGAACCTGAATACTCGGAACAGTTGGAAGACATATATTTTTTAGATTAAAGCACTCTTCGCTTCCTTATTTCGAGCATACATCCAGAAGCGGAGAGGTACTTAAATTCCTAATAGATACAGGCTCAAACAGCAACTACGTCCAACCTCGTCATATAAAAAACCCTATCCCAAACGACACACATTTCTTTGCCAATTCCGTCGGTGGAAATATTCGTATAACACACCATTCTTTCATACAACCTTTTGGCACATTTACAGATAAGTTGAAATTTTATATCCTTCCTAGCCTGATATCCTTTGATGGGATAATAGGAAATGATACACTAAAAAAACTCAATGCAGTTATCCACACAAACAATAACTACATGACAATCCTATCAAATGTTCACATTCCACTCAAACAGCACATATCCCAAACCGTTAACAACATCAGAACCTCTCACCTGAACAAAGAACAGACAAACAAACTGGTAAATGTAATAAAAAGAAACCCAAAACTTCTTTCTGAACCGGACGAGAAATTGACATACACCACAAGGGTGAAAGGCGAAATTCGCACAACAACCAATGAACCAATTTACTCTAAATCATATCCCTATCCGATGGCCCTTAAAGGTGAAGTCCAAAAGCAGATACCTAGGCTACTACAGGACGGAATCATAAGACCATCTAAATCACCTTATAATTGGCCAGTTTGGGTAGTTCCCAATAAAGAAGATGCTTCTGGCAAAAAGAAATATCGTCTAGAAATCGATTACCGGAAGTTAAATACCGTCACTATCCCTGACACCTATCCGATTCCCGAAATAAATGGTGTCCTTGCAAACCTCGGAGAAAATAAGGTATATTCCATTTTAGACCTAAAAAGTGGTTTTCACCAAATTTCACTTAGGGAAATCGATATCGAGAAGACTGCGTTCTCGATAAACAATGGAAAATTTGAGTTCGTTCGCCTACCATTGGGTCGAAAAAATGGTCCAGCTATTTTGCAACGAGCCTCAGACGATATTTTGAGAGAAGTCATCGGGGAATGTTGCTATATTTATATTGATGACATTATTATATTCGGCAAAACTGAAGAAGACCATTTGAAAAATCTTGACAAAGTTCTGGAAATTTTAGAAAATGCGAACCTAAAAATACAATAAGATAAGTGCGAAGTTTTTAAAGAAGAAATTGAATTTTTAGGCTATGTCGTAGCCAAGAATGGAATTAAAACCAATCCAAAAAAAGTAAAGGCTATTATTGATTTTCCTCCACCTAAGACACTCAAAGATTTACGTTCTTTTTTAGGCATGTCAGGGTACTACCCTCGTTTCATAAGAGACTACGCAAAAATTGCGAAGCCCCTGACAGCCCTCTTGAGAGAGGAAGATGGACACGTGTCCAAGAATCTTTCCAAAACTCTTAAAATTGAGCTTGATAAAGATGCCATAAAAGCATTTAAAAAATTGAAAAGCTCATTAATATCAGAGGAAGTCGTACTATCCCATCCTGACTTCAAAACGGAATTCGAATTAACAACAGACGCTTCGAATTATGCCATAGGAGCTGTTCTGTCGCAGGACAATAAACCAATAACATTCCTGTCTAGAACCTTGTCAAAGACGGAGGAGAGTTATGCCACCAACGAAAAAGAAATGTTGGCTATCATTTGGGCATTACAATCTTTGAGAAATTATTTGTACGGCTCACGGAAAGTTAAGATATTTACGGACCATCAACCGCTAACGTTTGCATTAAGTAACAAAAATACGAATGCCAAACTCAAAAGATGAAAAGCAATATTGGAAAAATACGACTACGAGCTAAGATACAAACCCGGTAAGGCTAATGTAGTCGCAGATGCCTTATCAAGACCTCAATGTAACACTCATGGACATGCTATGACTAGTACACAGCATAGTGCTGATAGTTCATCTGAAAACCTTATACCAACAGTCGAAATTCCAGTCAATGTCTTTAGAAACCAGATCTTTTTGAAAATCGGTGATGAGACCAGCTATCAAATTGTTAACCCGTTCGAGAACTATAGAAGACATATTCTAATTCAGCCGCAATACACAGAAACCGACATTATAAACGCATTCAAGAGATACCTCGATCCAAGTACTGTCAATGGACTACTAACAGACGAAACCACCATGGAACTCATACAGGAAATTTATACCCTTCACTTTTCCAATTACAGAATACGGTTCACTCAGAAAATTGTAGAAGATGTACCTAACGAAGTAGAACAAGAAGAAAGGATAATAACAACCCACAAAAGAGCTCATCGCAATGCGAAAGACAATCGATTACAGCTTCTTGAAAACTTCTACTTCCCGAGAATGGCCGCTAAGATTCAGAGGCTCGTCAATAGATGTACGATCTGTAAAGAAAACAAATATGATCGTCAAAAAAAAGGACCCTGCCACCAGGAGTATTAACACCGCCCCGGCACTAATCCACATTAAAATGGGAAAACTACACATTTTCCTGCTAATGTAAGTGCAATTTTTGTAAACCATAAATTTCAATCAGTTTAAAGAATAATCAAATACCATGAAAATATATTGAAAACATTAAACAATTATCATATTATATGAAAGTAAATTGAAATTATCGAGTCTTAAATCTTGCACATTTATCATTGAATATTATCAAATCTTAAACATTTATCGCATTTTATGAAATTATATTGAATTATTGCCTATTTATTATCGAATATATAGAGAGAAGAAAAGTGTGATCTGTGGATAATTAGGATAAATCGTGAAGTGAATATTGTGAAATTATTGTGAATTTATTGTGAAATTATTGTGAAATTATTAAGAAAGCATTGTGAAATTATTGTAAAAGCATTGTGTATCTCATTGAATCAACAAAATCTTTATTGGTGGGTGAATTATTTTGATCAATTTGTGTTCGATATTTTAATTCATCAATTGTTGTGACTTCTACCTTTTACTTATTTTGTGTGTGGGAATTTTTGACATACTATCTTGATATTCCGATAATCTTGATATTGAAAAATCTATTGTCGCGCTTAATTGGTGATCGTTAAATTTTACCTACACCTCTGTACATTTAGATTTGCCAAGCGTCATTTAGTGCAGTCTTGCATCTTTGTGGTATCTTGCAGTGAAATTTTTCAGAAACCGTGTTTATAGTTATTATCTTTAACTATCTTCGGAAATTTTATTTGCGTTTATATATTCTATCGGTTGTTGTAATTATCATTGAAAATGGCAAATCCAAATAATCTTCTTAGACCACCAATTCTGGAAGTTCCTAACTTTCACCCAGCACCCCCAGAAAATGAAAATGACATCAATGAACAATTGACGCAGCACATTTCACGGCTGGTGGTTACAACGGTACAAACTGAAAAGAGGCGGATATTCAACTCTTTACTTAATCCCGCGTGTGATGTTAATAATAATGTTGATGTGGCCATCAACAATGAAAATATACGAGATCTGTCTGACATGGACAAGATCCCGGATGTAGGAAAGAGCCTAAGAGAGTTCTCTGGAAATGCTGGAGAATATAACTCTTGGAAAAAGAGTGTAGATAGGATTTTAAAAATATATGATCGCATAAAAGGAACACCAAAGTATTACGGAATACTTTCGGTGATCCGTAATAAGATCGTAGGGCAAGCGGATATTGCGCATGAATCCTACAATACACCACTTAACTGGGAAAAAACTGCGAAGTGTCTTACACTTCATTACGCGGACAAACGCGATTTAGGGACGCTGGAATACCAGATTACAACTCTGGTGCAAGGAACAAATAGCATTCCTGAATTCTATCAAGCGGTGTACCAACATCTCTCTTTAATACTTAATAAGATTGGTTCAATGGAATTGAGCGAAGAGTCACTAAACATCATGACTCAATCATATAGAGAGAAAGCGCTTGATACATTCGTTCGGGGACTCAACGGTGAGTTACGAAAACTCTTGAGTATTAGAGAGCCTAAAGACTTGCCGCAAGCATTACATCTTTGCTTGAAATTACAAAATATCGATCAAAGAATTCACCATACTAACTATTCACAGACTGGAACACGAAAATCGTTCCCAGATACTGCACCTCCAGTTCCACCTCGCAGAAATCCAAATCACTTTCAACCTACGCGGATACTAGCCCCAAGACGACAATTCTATCCACAACTACTTCAGAATCCTCAAGCAATACAACCTTTTAGGCAAAACCTACATCAACAGTACCAACAGTACCAACAACCGCGCGATCAAAATACCCCTCAAAACGCCTGGCAACAACCTCCTAAACCACAACCTAGGCCGGAACCAATGGACGTCGATCCTTCATTGAGATCACGAAACATTAACTACATGAATCGGCCACGTAACCCACCACCTCTTCAAAAACGCTTGCCTTCCCAACAGGCTCACGTACCCAACAAAAAACAAAGATATTCTGTACTGAGACAACTGACGACAATGACAAGACAATGGAAGAATATACAGAGAACATAAATAACGAAGACCAAAACTATGACCAACCGCTGGAGGAGTATGTGGAGCCAAACGATAATCCAGAACCTGAATACTCGGAACAGTTGGAAGACATATATTTTTTAGATTAAGGCGCTCTTCGCTTCCTTATTTCGAGCACACATCCAGAAGCGGAGAGGTACTTAAATTCCTAATAGATACAGGCTCAAACAGCAACTACGTCCAACCTCGTCATATAAGAAACCCTATCCCAAACGACAAACATTTCTTTGCCAATTCCGTCGGTGGAAATATTCGTATAACACACCATTCTTTCATACAACCTTTTGGCACATTTACAGATAAGTTGAAATTTTACATCCTTCCTAGCCTGATATCCTTTGATGGGATAATAGGAAATGATACACTAAAAAAACTCAATGCAGTTATCCACACAAACAATAACTACATGACAATCCTATCAAATGTTCACATTCCACTCAAACAGCACATATCCCAAACCGTTAACAACATCAGAACCTCTCACCTGAACAAAGAACATACAAACAAACTGGTAAATGTAATAAAAAGAAACCCAAAACTTCTTTCTGAACCGGACGAGAAATTGACATACACCACAAGGGTGAAAGGTGAAATCGCACAACAACCAATGAACCAATTTACTCTAAATCATATCCCTATCCGATGGCCCTTAAAGGTGAAGTCCAAAAGCAGATAGCTAAGCTACTACAGGACGGAATCATAAGACCATCTAAATCACCTTATAATTCGCCAGTTTGGGTAGTTCCCAATAAAGAAGATGCTTCTGGCAAAAAGAAATATCGTCTAGAAATCGATTACCGGAAGTTAAATACCGTCACTATCCCTGACACCTATCCGATTCCCGAAATAAATGGTGTCCTTGCAAACCTCGGAGAAAATAAGGTATTTTCCATTTTAGACCTAAAAAGTGGTTTTCACCAAATTTCACTTAGGGAAATCGATATCGAGAAGACTGCGTTCTCGATAAACAATGGAAAATTTGAGTTCGTTCGCCTACGATTCGGCCTAAAAAATGGTCCAGCTATTTTCCAACGAGCCTTAGACGATATTTTGAGAGAAGTCATCGGGGAATGTTGCTATATTTATATTGATGACATTATTATATTCGGCAAAACTGAAGAAGAACATTTGAAAAATCTTGACAAAGTTCTGGAAATTTTAGAAAATGCGAACCTAAAAATACAATTAGATAAGTGCAAATTTTTTAAAGAAGAAATTGAATTTTTAGGCTATGTCGTAACCAAGAATGGAGTTAAAACCAATCCAAAAAAAGTAAAGGCTATTATTGATTTTCCTCCACCTAAGACACTCAAAGATTTACGTTCTTTTTTAGGCATGTCAGGGTACTACCCTCGTTTCATAAGAGACTACGCAAAAATTGCGAAGCCCCTGACAGCTCTCTTGAGAGGGGAAGATGGACACGTGTCCAAGAATCTTTCCAAAACTCTTAAAATTGAGCTTGATAAAGATGCCATAAAAGCATTTAACAAATTGAAAAGCTCATTAATATCAGAGGAAGTCGTACTATCCCATCCTGACTTCAAAAAGGAATTCGAATTAACAACAGACGCTTCGAATTATGCCATAGGAGCTGTTCTGTCGCAGGACAATAAACCAATAACATTCCTGTCTAGAACCTTGTCAAAGACGGAGGAGAGTTATGCCACCAAAGAAAAAGAAATGTTGGCTATCATTTGGGCACTACAATCTTTGAGAAATTATTTGTACGGCTCACGGAAAGTTAAGATATTTACGGACCATCAACTGCTAACGTTTGCATTAAGTAACAAAAATACGAATGCCAAACTCAAAAGATGGAAAGCAATATTGGAAGAATACGACTACGAGTTAAGATACAAACCCGGTAAGGCTAATGTAGTCGCAGATGCCTTATCAAGACCTCAATGTAACACTCATGGACATGCTATGACTAGTACACAGCATAGTGCTGATAGTTCATCTGAAAACCTTATACCAACAGTCGAAATTCCAGTCAATGTCTTTAGAAACCAGATCTTTTTGAAAATCGGTGATGAGACCAGCTATCAAATTGTTAACCTGTTCGAGAACTATAGAAGACATATTCTAATTCAGCCGCAATACACAGAAACCGACATTATAAACGCATTCAAGAGATACCTCGATCCAAGTACTGTCAATAGACTACTAACAGACGAAACCACCATGGGACTCATACAGGAAATTTATACCCTTCACTTTTCCAATTACAGAATACGGTTCACTCAGAAAATTGTAGAAGATGTACCTTACGAAGTAGAACAAGAAGAAAGGATAATAACAACCCACAAAAGAGCTCATCGCAATGCGAAAGACAATCGATTACAGCTTCTTGAAAACTTCTACTTCCCGAGAATGGCCGCTAAGATTCAGAAGCTCGTCAATAGGTGTACGATCTGTAAAGAAAACAAATATGATCGTCATCCAAATAAACCACTTTTAAATCCAACTCCAATTCCCAACTACCCTGGTCACACGGTTCATCTACATATATACTCCACCGAAAACAATCGTGTTTTAACTGGGATAGATAAATTTAGCAAATTTGCGAAAGCGATAATTCTCTCTTCTCGATCCATCGAAGACATGAAAGGATCCTTAACGGACATTCTATTTGCTTTTTGCGTACCTGAGAACGTTGTCATAGACAACGAAGGTGCACTAAGATCTGCATCACTAGCATCCATGATGGAAGATGACCTCAAGATCAAAGTCTATCGCACATCCCCTTATAAAAGTGAAGTTAATGGCCAAGTGGAACGATGACACTCCACCCTCATAGAAATTATGAGGTGCTTAAAGAAAAAAGACCTCCAAAGGCCTTTCGAGGAACTTCTGGAGAGGGCTGTTAATGAGTATAACGGTTATAATGCCACACACGGCAACCCAGAATACCCAGAATATAATATAACTTAAATCCACAATATTCTTTTGCACCCGTACACGTAATTTGATTCTCGAAAACAATTCACGTTAATTCATATCCCAATTGCACCCGTGTACGCAATTTGAGCTTCAAAAGCAATTCTGATAAATTCATTATCTCGCGGTATCATATTTTTTGCAAACCTTACGTCTGCACCTGAGTGCAACTATTCGTATGTGCAGGTTCAAATTCCATTGAACCTGCACGTCCCCGGTGGGAGCTGAGGTGACGACTTAGAAGATAGTCATAAATTTAGTTAGTCTATTTCGAGCCGTGTTACAGATCGCGACGATTAATAAATAATTGAAAAGAACAAAAGATTGTTTTTTTTCTTTTGAACGGTAGAAGATCCGAAAACTGGCGCAGTCCGTAGGATCCACGCAGCGAAAAGATTCGCGTATATGTTAATATTTTAGCGTGTGATCCGTGTTTAAAGTTGAAACCCGCCGCGATTCGCAAATCAGGCCGAAAAGATTCACCAGAATCTTGATTAACTAATCTACGAAAAGATTCGTCTAACTAGAAACCGAACAGTTTCGTCGTGCGTAGTAGGTAAAGTTGCCGAAAAGATTCGCCGGACTTTATCGATCCAAGACGCCGCGAAACAATTCAAAAAATATAACCGTGTGTTTATTAGTGCCGCAAATTAAGCAGGTGAATGAATTACATTACTGGAGACTGGCTTTGATTCCGGACGGGAATCGTACTGCAAATCAAGCAGATTAATTAATAACCCTTTTGGAGATTGACTTTGATTCCGGACGGGAATCAAGCGGATTAATTTTTCACATTTCTGGAGACTGGTTCGATTTCGGACGGAAATCGAAAACCGAAAGCGATTGATCGTGCAACATCCAAGGAGCAGAAGTTTACGGAAGCAGAATTACGAGGACTACATAAGGTCAGACGTACTGAATCTTTTTGAAATACAAAATTTTTCTTACAATATTATTCGCAAATTTTTCAATTTTTTCAAATCTAATAATATCAAAATTACTAAATTTTCAAATATTGATACTTACTAGAAACTACTAAATTTTCAATTTTAAATTTCTAAAAATTATTATACAATTTATTCAACACATACATTCATAATTAAGTCAATAGATAATTAGAATCGTAAGATACTATTACAAAACCAATTAGTGTACAAAAAGTGATTGTGAAATTTCTGTGAAATAGTGACTGCAATTTCATAAAATGTGCGTGTCTTTTAAACAACTCTCGTGTTAGTGATAAATTGCAAAAATCGCGACAAAACATTTCTCTAACGTTAAAATTTCCGCTTTGAAGCATTGTTTATCTTTCTTCCGTCTCTATGTCAGGACCGAAGTTAATGACCTTTTGAACCAAATCGAAATTACTCGGAGTCAATCTCATAGGATCTCACAGATAGTGAATAACTTTTTCACACCTGAAATTGAGGAGCCAACTATGTTGTCTTTAAATATAGACCCACTCAAATACCTTTCTAGGCTACCTGAGTTTCATGGAGATTTCAGAGAACTCCAGAACTTTGTCGACCTTATCGATAAAGTTCATCCTTTGCTAACCAAGTATGACGAGCTGTCGCAAAGCGTCTTTTCAGATCTTATAAAATCCAAATTAAAAGGGAAAGCTAGGGAAGTTGTTGAGATAAATGTACACCTGACAACCTGGCTGAGCATTAGATCGACTCTCGTGCAAAATTTTGGTGACAGACGTTCTGTCGAGGAACTTTTTGACGAATTACGCGCGTGCAAATTTAAATCTAACAGCGTAGAATTCCTTAATGAAATAAAGGCCATTCTACGTCGCCTCAATATAAAAACCAAACAAGGTTTAACCGACGAAACATTAATAAATACGAATATCGAAGCTAATAAATCGTCCGCTCTTTGTGTATTTAAAAATAAACTGCCAGAGCCAATGCGCTCTATACTTCATTGCAGAAACCCAAATTCCCTTGAAGAAAGCATAAATATACTCCACGAAAGTGGATACGCCTTTTTCAACCCATTCGGTAAAAACGAAAACTCTTACCAAAATTCCAGTAACAAGGAATTTCATAGAAATAAAAATAAACATAATCGTCGAAATCATCACTCGGAGAGCGACCAAGCAAAATCAGAATTCACACAATCAAATTCTCCTAACCGTAAATACCAGCAGGATGGGAAAAAATATCACTACTCAAATAAACCAAATAGTAATAAAACCAATAACACTTCTACTTATCATAAATCGAATCCATCTGGTTCTAACAAGTCATATTATTATTCCAATCCGCAAAGTTACAATTCAAATTCCTACCAAAACAACCACCCAAATCCAAACAAAACTATCCGCCAACAAGGCAGTCTTTCAAATCAAAGTTACCCAGAGCCTATGGAAGTTGATCTCGTGAAAGTTACCAATCAACCCAAAAGTAGCCATTCAGAGACTTTTCAGTCTGTAGCCTCGGACAAAGTTTACCCTATATAATTGTAGAGTCAAAAACCAAGCCTCTAAAATTTATTATCGATACTGGGGCTACACATTCAGTTATTAACCCTGAAATATGCCACCCAAAATGGCAAATAGCTTTAGAAACACCACTTATTGTAAAAACACTTAATCATACCGTTGAAATTACCTTGAAAGTTAGCATACCTCTCTTTAAGGAGTTAGGAAATCCAGATGAAAAAGTAGAGTTTTTAGTCTGTAGATTCCACGACGAATATGATGGACTAATCGGAAACAATATCCTTCATAGAATTGATGCTCTCATTGATTTTAAAAACGAACAGCTAATGTTGGGAAATAAAAAAGTAAAACTACACTTTCGTATGGAAGATCATACTAATACCGAAGCAAATGTTTTTGAAGACGTTATAATGAACCTGTCTGTAATGCAACAGAATGGACTAGGTCTCATTCCTGAGATTCGGGCCAAAGATGGATCCTTTCTCATTCCAGAAGGAATATATAACATCGAAAATCACCAAGCAAATGCAACGGTGAAGGTACTAAGAACTCACTCTGATGAGCTAACCATTCCCCAACCTTTGGATATAATTGAAGTGAACCATTGTAACTTCAACATAATAGAAGTCTGCCAATATTCCTATCATCGATCAATTAAGAATTGATCACTTAAATTCCGAGGAACGCTCAGCATTATTGAAATTAATAAAAAAATATACTGACATATTCTATAACGACGACTCTGACTTGACGTTTACTAATGTTATTAAACATAGAATACGTACTACTGATGATATACCGATTCATTGCAAAACTTATCGCTATCCATACGTACACAAGACCGAGGTAGAGAAGCAGATTCGTGAGATGTTAGATAAGAACATTATACGTCCCAGTAGTTCACCATATTGTGCACCGATTTGGATCGTGCCTAAGAAGGCCGATGCTAGTGGTAAAACAAAATGGAGACTCGTCATCGACTACCGGAAATTGAATGAAATTACGATAGATGATAAATTCCCGATCCCAAACATCGACGAAATATTGGAAAAGCTGGGAAACTGCCAATACTTTACCACGCTTGACCTTGCGAAAGGGTTTCATCAGATCGAGATAGATGAGCGAGATATTCATAAAACAGCTTTTCGAGTAGAAAATGGGCATTACGAATTCTTACGAATGCCATTTGGCTTAAAAACAGCACCTGCAACATTCCAGCGGCTTATGAATTTTGTCCTTAGCGACTTTATCAACAGAATTTGTTTGGTATACCTTGATGATATAATCATCTTTTCGACTTCGCTTCAAGAACATATTGACTCACTTTGTAAAATATTCAAACGGTTAAAAGAAGTTAATTTAAAAGTGCAAATGGACAAATCCGAGTTCTTTAAGAAAGAAACCGAGTTCCTTGGCCACATTGTGACACCCGACGGCATTAAACCAAACCCTCAAAAAATTGAGTGTGTCAAAAGTTTTCCCTTACCTAAAACCACCAAACAAATAAAACAATTTCTAGGTTTGACCGGATTCTACCGGAAATTCATAAAAGATTATTCTAAAATTGCAAAACCTATGACCAGATATTTAAAGAAAAATTCTAAATTAGACCCCTCCGATTCTGAATATTATACTAGCTTCCAAACTCTAAAAACTCTACTTATTAATGATCCGATATTACGCTATCCTGATTTCAACAAAACCTTCACATTGACAACCGATGCCAGCCAATATGCTTTAGGAGCAGTCTTATCTCAAGAAGGTCACCCTATATCTTATGCCAGTGTTACACTGAATGAACATGAGCTCAACTACAGCACGATTGAAAAAGAATTGTTGGCAATAGTGTGGGCCACAAAATATTTCCGCCCATATCTCTTTGGACGAAAATTCATTGTCGAAACGGACCACAGACCAATAACTTGGTTATTCACAATGAAAGAACCTAATTCTAGATTGGTTAGATGGCGCCTAAAATTATCAGAATTCGACTATAAAGTTCAGTATAGGAAAAGAACCGCTAATAGTGCTGCAGATGCCTTATCCAGAATAGAAAATCCGGAACTTAACTTTATCGAAAACAGCTTTGACATCCCAACAAGTTCTTCAGCTATTAACGTTTTTAAGAATCAAATCATAATTTACAAATCCAACTCAGGGTCTTTGAGAATAAAGAAGGAAAAAACTTTCGTTAAAAATAGAACCAAAATCTTTATTAAGAATCTAGATAGCCAAACTGCAGTAACTCTGATGAAAAATCATTTTAACCCTAAAGGACTAAATGCTCTTTTCATTAAAGATAATGAATTCTTTCAAATTATTCAAACTACCTATAAACAAAATTTTTCGAACAACAACCATTTCAAATTAATACGTTGCGAAACATTATTGGAAGATATCTCGGATGAAGAGAAACTTTTCGAAGAAATTAAGAAGGAGCATCTTCGTAACAATCACAGGGGTATAGACGAAGTATTTAAGGAGCTTAAAGCCAAATATTACAATCCGAAAATGAAAATTCGCATTACCCAGTTCATTAACAACTGCGAAATATGTAACGTGGAAAAATACGATCGGCATCCAGTAAAGGAAAAATTCAAAATCACTGAAACCCCGAACGGACCAGGGGAAATTATACAAGCTGACGTCTATTACAGTCTGGACAAGACTACATTTGTTACCTTCATAGATAGATTCTCGAAATTTGCACAGGCGTTCAAAATTATTGGTAGGACCTGGACAGAATTCAAACGCGTCACTCTGCAATACCTAAGCGTAGTAGGAGAGATTAAAAAATTAATAGTTGACAACGAATTAAGCTGCAAAGCGTTACCTCTTCAGGAATTTTTCAAAGAACGGAACATTGAAGTACACTACACGTCAAACAATAATCATACTTCCAACGCAGACATAAACCGGTTCCACAACACTCTGAACGGACACATTCGACTTTTAAGACATGACCCCGACAAAGATACGGACTCTGTAGAAATCAAAGTGCTTAAAGCTGTTATGTTTTACAACAACACAATACACTCCACCACTGGTTTCAAACCCAGGGATTTCCTTTTGGGTAACGTAACTCCAACCGATTACATAAACATCAAAGAAAGGATGGTAAGATTGAAGGAGAAAGCGATAAACAAAGCGAATCAAAGTCGTGAAGAAACCAGCATGCAAGAAGGACCAGTATTTCTAAAGGAAGTCAGAGGCGGAAAAAACCACGCCAAATTCAGAAAAGTATCAGTAGTAAAACTCGACGAGGACCACATTGTCACCGACTCTGGACATAAATATTTCAAGTCACACGTAAAACGAAACAAAAAGTATCAAAACCCTAGCAACCCTACTATTAAGTTAAAAACAAAAGTCCGAAGTAGAAAACGTAAACATAAGAACTTAACACTTTTGCCTACCACTGAAGTCTCTGATAATAATCAAACAAAATTACCCGTTCTGAAAGAATTTCCACCGTTTACTCCTGAACAAGATTTATTGATACAAAAAGCAAAATATCAAGGTCCAGATAATGAAATTCTTATTTCCAAATTTGGCTTACGAATCACTAGATCAGACATATCTACGTTAATCAATAACAATTGGCTTAATGATAATATAATTAATTTCTATATGGAGCTCATACAGGAAAGGAGTGAGAGAAAAACCGAAGGTTATAATATAATTCGTGTGCACGCAATGAATACATTCTTTACACTAAAACTCCTACAGTCAGGGTATGAAGCAGTTAAATCCTGGACCCAAAAGATAAATATATTCTCATTCGACATGGTAATTATACCAGTCCATGTTAATAACTCACATTGGTGTTTAGCTGTCATAGATTTTAGAACCAAAACAATTAGATACTATGACTCACTAGGAGGAGCAAATACTAACCTTTTAAACAGTTTAGAGAATTATTTAAAAATGGAATCAGCTGATAAACTTGGATCAAGTTTCGACTCTAGTAATTTCACGAAAGAAAATGTTATCGACGCACCACTACAGTCAAATAGCTATGATTGCGGTGTGTTCATCTGTACAACAGCCGAATATATTACAAGAGACAGCCAACTAACATTTACACAGACCGACATTCCTTATTTACGAAACCGCATGATACTCGAAATACTTCAAGGAAAACTTATCATGTAAATTATCTGTATTAGAGAATAACCGTTCATCCCATCTTCAAATTCCATTAATACTAACAGTACTGACATTAACTACAAAAATTTAACACTAACAGAACAAATCAATAATTTTACAGGCAGAAAATTGCTACCAAAATGATAAGCTGGCTTCTTTTGACATTCATACTATTAACCAACATATACGGTACCCGATGTCAGGAGATTTACATCAGCGACCTTAATAGTAATAACGGATACATGACCCTCGATCTTGGACCTATTTACATAATCAACCATTACCACAAAGTGTTACATATAGTTAATTTAACAACTTACGAAACCTCAGTAAACTATATAAAGTCCAATATTTTGTCACTCGAAACTAAAGCTTCATTAATAGGACCTATATACCAAACACTCAGCCAAAGTATTACCCTACTTGAAACTAAAATTAAAAATATGAAACCACACTTCAGGAATAAACGTGGCCTTGTAAATTTATTGGGAAAAGGTTTAAAAGTTATTGCTGGAACTATGGATTACGAAGACGAAACTGAAATTGAGACAAAACTAAACGAACTATTCGACAGTAACGGGAAATTGGTTGACGAAAACAACAGACAATTCTCAATAAATAAACAGCTATCCGATCAAATCAAAAATATAACAGACCATATTAACTACCAACAAAAATCATTAAAACAATATATAGACAGTTACACCAACGAATTTTCTAACAGAATAACGACTTTAGAAGACGAAGTAAAACTCGTACAATACGCATACCATATTAACTATGACATTAACTTACTTAAAAACCACATAGACGACATTGAGCAAGTACTTCTCTCTAGCCGACTCGGAATTTTATCTAAAAATATACTTTCACAAGAGGAATTAAAATTCGTTCCAAATTTAATAAGCTATCTGAATATAAAAACTATAGTATCACTATACAAAGATACCATTGTGATTGCTATACTCATACCTCAACTTTCTAACCTCAAATACATAAAAGTACTTATCGAGCCCATTCCTGATCCATATAAAAAATCTTTAGCGTTGCACAGATCGGAAATTTTAATGGACACTAACAACAACATTTACGAATTACCAGTAAAAGAAAACTTAGAGAGATATCTAGAACCGCTAACTGATAGTTGTATAGAAGGCATTATAAAATCAAAACGAACACTATGTAACAAAACTATAACAATAGAACAACAAATCAAAGAAATAATTCCAGGTATCATTGTAACAAAGAACCTAAAAAGAACTAATGTAACTCACAATTGTAACAAAGTAAATATTGATATTGATGGAAATTATTTAATTAAATTCAAAAATTGCAATATATCTATCCAAAATAAAAAATTTACCAATTTCGAAAACACCGTTTATGACAAAATAATTCTACCGAATTTTGTGACAAGGATAGAAGAACATAAAATTGTAAAATACCTAAACTTAGAAGAATTACACTTGGAAAACATTCGTAATAGAGATCAGTTGCAAAAATTAAAACAGGCAAGCAATACCTACCATGTAAGTTATATTGGAGTAAACGCATCTCTTATCATATTTGTTATTATAATAATATTGTACTTTATGCGAAAAAGAATTGTACTTAAAAAAACAAATAAAAATTGTAAAACATAATTTCGTCGGAGCCTCAACTTAACCGGGGAGGGGTTATAATGCCACACACGGCAACCCAGAATACCCAGAATATAATATAACTTAAATCCACAATATTCTTTTGCACCCGTACACGTAATTTGATTCTCGAAAACAATTCACGTTAATTCATATCCCAATTGCACCCGTGTACGCAATTTGAGCTTCAAAAGCAATTCTGATAAATTCATTATCTCGCGGTATCATATTTTTTGCAAACCTTACGTCTGCACCTGAGTGCAACTATTCGCATGTGCAGGTTCAAATTCCATTGAACCTGCACGTCCCCGGTCGGAGCTGAGGTGACGACTTAGAAGATAGTCATAAATTTAGTTAGTCTATTTCGAGCCGTGTTACAGATCGCGACGATTAATAAATAATTGAAAAGAACAAAAGATTGTTTTTTTTCTTTTGAACGGTAGAAGATCCGAAAACTTATAACTTCACGATTCATTCTGTCACAGGAAAAAAACCTATAGAATTGTATTTTGGGAGAAATCCCCAAATAAATCCTGAAGATCTGGAAAGAGTTCGAATGAACAACATTGAAAGACTCAAACTGAAGCAAGACAAAGACATAAAATATCACAACAAGACTCGACAGCAGACGAAAAACTACCAACCGGGACAGATAATATACGTAAAACAAAATAAGCGTAAAGGCTCCAAACTAACAGCTTGATATAAGCAAGAAGTCGTTAAAGAAAATAACAACTCAACTGTAGTTACTGAATCAGGCAAGATTGTGCACAATGATAGAATAAAGAATTGATTTCCTTTCAGATGCAGCTTACACACCGATCGTTCAAACATACAAATTCTGGACTTTTCCAACTCATAAGTAATAACGTTTGACTTGGGACAAGGAAAAATACAAGACGGAAATTTCAAACTGATCCACGTAATAGACTTAGACCAATACGACCAGCTCATATCAGGTATCTACACGACCACCAATCTACCAACGGTACAGCATCAAAACCTCATCAAAAATTTCAAACCACATAAAGTAAAAAGGTCCCTAAATTTTATCGGCACAGCATGGAAATGGGTAGCTGGAAACCCAGACCATGAGGATTTTGTTACTATCAAAGAAAAAATAACTGACGTTTCAAAAAATAGCAATAAGCAGGTTATAATCAATCAACTTTATAATGAACACATAAATAATATAACTAAGGTTTCCAATGAAATCCAGAAATTATTGAAAGAAGACAGTGTGGTCAATAATAATCTTGTATTAGAAGTAGAATATAAATTAAAACTTATAAAAGAAGAGCTAATTAATGTAAATCATGCGATTCATTGGGCGAAACTTGGAATTGTAAATTCACTCATACTATCCAAAGCAGATGTTAAAATAGCCACAGATACGTTGGATAAAGGAAATTTACCATACCCCACCATCGAAGAAGCATTAGAATTTTCAGAAGTTAAAGTTATTTCAAATCATAATACGATACTTTATATTGTAAACAGTCCTATCACAACTGAAAAAACATATCAGACTTTGCTTATTAAGCCAATAAAAAAACATAAATTTATTACAGAGATTCCATTCAAGAAAATATTATTGCTTACAAATGAAATTTATTGTATATCCAAAGAATGTAAATTACTCAATTATTTATCAATTTGTAAAACATCAAATGGCAACACAACCTGCATTCCATTTTTTTTTTGCAACACAACCTGCATTCCAAACCTGCTTAGAAGTACAAGCGCAATTTGCAACCGGATCAACAACCAACACGTGGATACGATAGATGAAATATCATCGGGAGTCATTTTTCTGAATCAATTCAACGGTACATTGGAAACCACAGAAACTATTCACGCTCTTAATGGGACATACCTTGTGAAGTTCCAAAATTCAACAATCAAAATAAACGGACAATCTTTTACATCTAAAGAAGCCTCCTCGGTAGAAGTGCTACCAGCGATACTACAACCAAATACGATGGGTAAAGAATATCGTGAATTACTCTCATTGGAAATGGTGAAGGAGCTGCATATCAATAACACAAGTGAGATTGAGATGCTGAAGTATAAAACCAACATCGAGCTGTTCAGCGTATATGGGTTTAGCATGGGCGCACTTATTCTCTTCGTATCTATCATAATTCTAAAATCCTGCAAGGCAAAAAAAGAAAACTCATCAATAATAGTACAACCCGTCACAGAGACAGCAGCTCCCGCACCGATAATCGAGTTACCATCATTCATACCCACGCAACCACGTTTCAACGACCTTCCCTATTTTTAATAACGATTGTGGACACTCGGTCTTAAGAGGGCAAGAATTAACAACGAATCAATTTCAACATCAAAAATACAGCGAGGAATGCATCAGCAAATTTGAACAAAATCGAACACAATCGAACAAAATCCATCGATAGCAGAAATAACACGCGCTGCTTACCTGGCGTCGACTTCAAGAATGCACGAGCGACATTGTCAGCAAAAACGTAGCTATAAATTTAATCGATTAACATTGTAATTCTCTCAGTTCAATTGTACAACGATACAAATAAATTTTTTTTTTTAATCAAACTCTACCCAGAGTTATTAATTTATACTCTGCAAATTTACTGTTGTTGATTATCTGCTGTGATTCCTTTCTATCATCTTTTCTTTCGCGCGCTTTACAACGATAGTTTGCGCTATTTACATTTTTTTTCGCGCCATTACGCAGTTTTATCTGAGTGCCGGTTCAGTGCCTTCTTGATCATCTTGTTTTCAAGATTTATTTGTATATATCTTTGCTAATTTACCGGTTCAAGTTTTTGCTGTATTTACATTTGTAAGCTCCGTAGCGAAGCTTTCTTTTTTACCGGCCATCTAGTGATTTGCAGTTCATTTTATTCAATAATTTGTTGTGGTGTGGAACTGCGGTGACATTATCAAAAACAATAGTCAAATCACCCACCCAAGTTCATAATTGCTCCAACCCTAAGCTTCAAAATCTTTGGAGCTTCTAAGCTTATAGTGATCATTTGAATCAAGTTTCTCTAAATTTTCAAACCTGATCGATCGTGAAGCTTTATTAATACCGTGGTTGTGGTCTAGGCATTTGTCAGCTTTTTTGTCGTAGTGCTGCCAATATTGTACATTTACTTATAAAAGTGCTATCGGTTTTTCATATATTTGAAATTTGTTTTACTGGATTTTCATACATATTCTTTGATGATGTCGCTCTGTTCCGCCAATGCTTGCTGCGACAAAGCCGAAAAAACACCCCTAATAACTTGCTTTGGGTTTTGCGGACTATCATTTCACGCCAAGTGTGCAGGTTTCACTGCACCCATGGGCGATTGCATCAATCGCGCGGACTCCGGCATCCATTACTATTGCGATAAATGTCGGAAGTTCTCGATATCAACCTACGTTGAGAGACTCAGGGCCAATCTTCGAAACTTTGCTGCGCTCGAGGGTTCCTTCAACGTTCTTAATAAGCAGCTTGAGGATTCCCGCAAGGAGACCAAAAAGCTCCTTAAATTCGCGTTAACGGAGCGTCCATCTACATCTACTTCGCCAAATTCGCTGAACATCTGTGAAGCGACTACGATTTTATCTCCTGCTTCACTTGTTTCTCTTGAAATTTCTCTACCGGCTGGAATTCGCACTCGCAGCCAAAAGCAATTGCATTTAACCGTTCCCTCAAAAATTCCCATCGTTTCCCCGATTCCATGTTCCTCGATAACGATACTGCATCTAGTCCACGTGAAATTTGCGACCTTTTCGCAAAATATTTTTCTTCCTTCTTTTCTCAACATAATCATAACTTGCCCTGTGATATTCCCCGTGTTGCTTCACCTTCCCTATCTTCCTTTTACACCAATCCTCTTGAAATTAAATCCTTACTAGAGTGTCTTGATGTCAATGTCGGTTGCGGTTGTGATAGTATCCCTAATCTGTTGGCCAAATCACTATCATCTTTATGTGTTCCTTTATCTATTATATTTAACCTAAGCCACTCCTCCGGCTGCTTCTCTGACAGTTGGAGATCTGCTTATATTTCCCCCATCCACAAGTCTGGAGACCCAAGCTGTGTTTCCAACTACCGTCCAATTTCCCTGCTTCCTTGTTTTGGTAAAGTTCTTGAAAGAGTGGTTTACAACAGGCTGCTTCCTCTCCTCCATCCCTTCCTTGCTCCGGAACAGCATGGTTTTGTTATAGGTAGATCCTCCACCTCTTATCTTATATGTTTTACTAACTTTGTTGCTTCTGCCTTAGACCAACGGAAGCAAGTGGATGTGGTGTATACCGACTTCTCAAAAGCTTTTGATTCTGTTGATCACGGAATTCTTCTTGCCAAGCTTCGAAGTTATGGGGTGTCAGGTTCCCTTTTGTCTTGGTTTTCATCCTATGTTTCTGGTCGTTCTTGTGTTGTATCTGTGCAATCCTCCACCTCTTCCCCTATTTGTCCACTCTCCGGTGTGCCTCAGGGCTCTATTCTTGGTCCATTATTATTCCTAGTCTTTATAAATGATCTCCCTTCTTTTGTTCGTTCTCCCTGCCTCTTGTTTGCTGATGACTTCAAGATTTTCAAAGTAATCGAATCTATCAACGACTGTCTCCAACTCCAAAACGATCTCTGTTCTCTTTGCGACTGGTGTGCTACTAATTATCTTACTTTGAACATATCCAAATGTCATCAAATGTCCTATACGTTTAAAATATCACCCGTAAAATATTCATACACACTGTACGGATCTTCCATCACGGCTGTTGATAATTTTAAGGATCTTGGTGTGTACTTTGATTCAAAGCTCAGATTTGACTTACACATTGCCTATATAACCGCCAAGGCTTTTCGTGTGTCCGGTTTCATTCTTAGATGCTCTTCTTCGTTTACTAGCATCGCTACCTCTTTCCATCTGTTTTTTTCACTTGTTCGTAGCATTCAAGAATATTGTTGTCAAGTGTGGTCTCCCCGTTATAAATATCTTAACGAGGCAGTGGAATACGTTCAGCGTATGTTTACTTGCTCCCTGTTGTTTAAATTCAATATCCCTTACTGTGGGTATAGTGATCGTCTATCCTTATTCCAAATTCCTTCATTAGATTCCCGACGAGTGTTTCTTGACGAGTGCTTGCTTTTCAAGCTACTCCATTGCCCTATGCTGTCCGATCTTTGTCGTATGCTGTGTATGCGGAACGTCAATCGATCGGATAGATTTTAACTAATGTTCTCCCTTCCCTTCGCGCGATCTGATGTTTATTTTAACTCGCCGCTAGTGCGTATCCCTAGGAAGCACAACGATCTTCAGCTTGGTCCTTTTCCGCCAACGTTTTCACAATTGAAATCACAAATTAAAGACTTAATTCTTAAAGTTCCTTATAATGTTTGATTTTCTTTTAAATTTTTTTACATTTTCGCACTTTTTACTAATGTTCGAAGAAGAACATTAGTATTAAAATCACTTTGGCCAAAAATTCATATTTCTATATATATATATATATATATATATATATATATATATATATATATATATATATATATATATATATATATATATATATATATATATCATCAAAAAATTTCAGTGAAAAATCTCAGGAACGCGCCATCCGATTGAGCTGAAATTTTCAGGACACATTGGTGTATATGCAGAATAGTGCCAGGTCTCACAAAAAGTTAATAATCTCTAACCCTTTGGCGCCGGCGGCCATTTTAGTGATTTTTTTAATATACCTATTATTCCGTACACAAATAATTTTTGCAAAAATAAAGTTAACGACATAAATTTCGAACAAGTTTTACATGTGAATCGGATAACTTTTTGGAATTTTTTAACCCCATGTGTGCGCTGGGTGCCTAAAAAGAGAACGGGAAAATTTGAAAATTTTTAAATTGCGATAACTTTTGACAAAGCTATTCAATCATTACGAAATTTTCAGGACATGTTTGTTTTATTTAGTTGTAGATAAGTGTACGTTTTAGTGAGCGAGCTGGCAACCCTGTAGCTAGGGCAGGCACTGAAAGTGAAAACCTCCAAATCATCGTCTCTCTTGAAAAAATGCCGCTTCTTCAAAAAAAAGCCACTCATATGTAAATTTTGTGCTTTGTTTACACAAACAAATAAAAAAATTTGATATGGTATAACGGGCACGCCTGGTAGCCCTTGCCCAAGTTACCTTTAATTTTACCATCAAAAACTTCTGTTCACGGAAACTCACGATCCGATGAACAGAATTAATTAAAATGTGCAGAATGTATTGGTCTTAAATAGGACCAGGTCTGATAGAAGTGATTTTGAAATGTAGGTGATTCTGTGCCAGTGGTGCCATCTTGAAAAATCACTAAAAAGATAACTGCGTTTAGCCCTATAAGTTCTGATTGAATCATTTGATTTTGACGAAATTCGCACCGCAGCTGCACCTTACTTCAAACCACGTTTGATAGAAATTTGGTTGAAAAATTCGGTTGGAGCTGCCAGCTATGATAATTTTGGTGTCTTAAATTTGAAAAAATAAAAATTTGGAAGTGAAAACATTCAAACCATCGAATATCCTAAAAAATGTCCGTTTCTACAATAAAACCAATCTGTATACAAATCTTATGCTCAATCTACACAGTCACAGTAAAACTTTGGAAATTTCATGTAGGACAAGAACGGTAACCCTTTCTCAGTTAACCTATATTTTTAGCTTCAAAAACTTCTGTTCACGGGAACTCACGAATCAATAATCAGATAGAATTGAAATTTACAGAATGCATTGGACTTAAGTAGGGCCAGGTCTGATAGAAGCGATTTTGAATTGTAGGCAACTCTGTTCCAGTGGTGCCATCTTGAAAAATTACAAAGAAAAAAAAAAATGCTTTTTGCCCTATGAAATGTGAATTAGTAACCAGATTTTCATGAAATTGACACAGTAGCTGCACTCTGCTCTGAACTCTGTTTGATAGAAATTTGGTTGAAAAATTCGATTGGTGCTGCCAGCTATGGTAATTTTTGTGTCTTTGGTTTTGAAAATTCGCTCAGGAAAATAAAACTTTTTGCCCTATAACTTCCAGTGCAGTCATGAAATCAATACGAATTTCATACAATTACTGGAACCTATTATAAACATTATTCAAGCCAAATTTGGTTGAAAAGCCACGATAGGGTTGCCAGCTATAGTTGGTTTTGTGTTTGTTTGCAATATCTTTATTAAGCGGTTTTATCGTAGAATTTTCAATTGGTTATGATATTGTAGTGACAATAAACAGCAAATATTAAGCTTTCGATTATTTGAAGAAACTCGCTGCAGGTAACCCTAAATTTCTTTATACTCCTATAACTTCAAATGTTATATAACAACGTGAAGCAGATGTTATATATTCTTGGCTTTGATACTGGCGAAAGGTTGCCAGCACGAGTCAGTTGTGCTACTTTTGTATCAATAAATGCTTACAGTTAGTATTCATACCGGAAACATTTACAATGAAAATAAATAACCGATGTTTCAATTCCCAAAGTTCTGCAAATCTTTCGGATCGCAGCCCCAAACTCCAACTTCAGTTACAGTGCTCCAGGCACTAAGCATTTTCTTAATTTATATTATATGAGATGCTGCTTTCAAAATTTTGCGAAATAAGCAACTGATAACGAATATAATTAACCCGTGTTTTGCTCTCATAAACGTTGAAATTCGTGCCAGTGGTAATATCTGAAACCTTCTACCATATGAGTTATAATGCATTCTTGAGACAAAAGTAAAACGTGGCATTTGAAACAATGTGGCCGTAATTACCAGCGCATGTGGTGGAATATGCACTCAAAACCTGCACGATTCTTCTACTGTTCTTCGAACATTAGTGTTTCTAGCGGTTCAGGTGCGCTAGAGTTTTTTTTCATATTAACTTGCATATTGGCATTAATTTTTTGCAATTTCGAATATGTGTTTATTTAATATTTTCAATTATTTGTTAATTTTTCTTTTTTTCTTTTTTAATAACTTTTTCGCTTTGTCTAATATTTCTATTTTTATAATTGGGCAGCAGCCTGTAAAAATGGATTTGAATAAATAAATAAATAAATAAATAAATATTAGAGAAATCGCGAAAAGGTATCGAAATACTGAGGACTTGGAACAAACAGATGTTCGAATTTGATCGTGTTACACTTCGCGAAATAGATTAAAGTTACTAATCAAATGTACTATTCCCGGTTCAGCGAATATAGGTTCACAATCACTTTTTAAGCACTAGTTATTTTAAGTCACATAATATAATAAAATTTAATTAACAATCAGTAATGTTTTATTCAATAGCAATAGCTAAGATGTGTTTGATAAAATTTAATATATATATTTTTTTAATAATTAATTTTTAAATTGAATCTATACAAAGATTTATAAAAAGTGCAAAGTCTAAGAGGTAACTTACAAATCAAAGAATACATTGAATTCCTCGGACCGCCTGTCTTTGTCTTTTTTGGCTCCAAGCTACGAGAAAAATTTCTTCGCCTAGGCGTACTGGGGTGCAGGATAGGCCACCTTCCAATGATACCGTGTGAGTTCGTCTTTCGATATTTAAATATTTTGACTCCTCGTCCTCTGCTGCTAGGATAACCTCGATCAGATAGCTTCACTGGTAATCTAGATCGAATAGCTTCCCATTCACTTGTTTTAGCACTTTTACTATGTTTTTTTTAGCTCTTTTGCTAATCTCGACAAATAATTAAAGCAGATAATTTACACTTATTCTCCACTGAAATATAATCACGTTGGGCGCCAGTTACCGTGATCTTCTCTACTTTAATCAAAAAAACACCGTTTTATATTAGCCAAGTTTTATTTGCCGTTTTGTAATAACAAGTTTTCTTTAACTAACGTGCGTTTGGTAGCTCGCGTGATGAAAAACTGCCTAAATTCGCTGATTTACCTGACATATTCAATTTCAACACCAATTAATCGAATTGAAAACTTTAATATAATCGCGAAATGCAAAGTAGTTGTGGTGAAAGGTGGAATTTAGTGTGGAGTAGAATGTGCTAACTTATATATATATATATATATATATATATATATATATATATATATATATACATACATACATATATATATATATATATATATATATATATATATATATATATATATATATATATATATGTATATATATATATATATATATATATGTGTATATATATATATATATATATATATATTTTTATATATATATATATATATATATATATATATATATATATATATATATATATATATATATATATATATATATATATATATATATATATATATATATATATATATATGTATATATATATATGGTAAAGGTGTAGTTTTAGGGTCCATCCGCGGAGGGGGTGGGGGTTACTTTGTTTGATTCAGGGGGGTGTTCATATAACATCCTCATAAAATTTTGGCGCCGGTCACCCCGCCATATATATATATATATATATATATATATATATATATATATATTTATATATACATATATATATATATATATATATATATATATATATATATATATATATATATATATATATATATATATATATATATATATATATATATATATATATATATATATATATATATATATATATATATATATATATATATATATATGACAAATTTTGGGCATAGTAAGTTTAATACTAATTTTTTTCAAAAATTAGTAAAAACGAAATTTTATTATATGTATAATAGCATATTTGTTTGATTCATTATGTATTTTCAAATATTACCACTTCATCTTTTAAATTTAACATTATTTCTTAAATCACTTACAAATAACCACTTCATATTTTAAATTTTACACTATATCACAAATCAGTTACAAATTACGGCACAAAAGTGGGTCTTAGTACCTACGGGCGAATTAATTTGAAATGCAGAGTTGTTACCTGAAAGAGTATACAAATTTTGGGATCATCATTTGAATTCCACTTTCTTCATAATAAGCCATTTGTATTCTTTCTTATGAGCGTTGACAATGTCACTCTTGACAATGTCGCAAGAAGGGCTAGTGATATGCAGCAAGAAACAAACCAGCATGATCCTTGATCGATTTGCAATGCAACAGCCATGTTATCTCCATATCACTGAAATTGTGTAGTACAAGGACGTTTATTGTTTTCTTGACGAGAATTCAGACACGTGGCTTATGTTAGCCGTCAGGTACCATCAATCTGTATCCATCGGTGCGTAGCCTGCTAAGAGCCTAGACAGACAGGGCAGAATAAATGATCATTTGTCCTAAATGATCATTTAAGTGCTGTGTGTCGTATAATAATTTGGACTAATTACCACTAAATGACCAAATTATCAATCATTAACCAAATTGCTAATGATCATCACAGTTTGGTCATATATTCCTAAATGATGTAGAGTTGCCCGATACAACACATAATCTCCTTATTAATAGTCGCTTTCTGCATTGAAAAGGAAGAAGAAGACATTTTTTTTTAGATGTCAAATTTAAATCAAAATATTTCCAGAATTTTAATGCAGTTTTTGCTCGGTGTGTACTCCAACTTCATTAATTAGGACATAAAAGAGGCAACATACACTAAAAATACTCTAATTTTCTCAATTTTTCAAAAACGAATTGCTTTGAGTGATAGATATTCAGTGACAGTATTCATCAATAACGCAAGGGCTGTGTGTTAGCACCATTTAAAATTAGGTATAAATGATCATTAGTAAATAAGTAATTCAAGTGCCTGTTTGTCTAGGCTCTAACCCGGTTTTTGACATTCCTTGGTTCTTGGATAAGGATGAACTTATTTCGCGTATAATAGCATTTTTACTAAT
The DNA here is from genome assembly GCA_963978885.1 of Nemotelus pantherinus. Lineage (NCBI taxonomy): Eukaryota > Metazoa > Arthropoda > Insecta > Diptera > Stratiomyidae > Nemotelus > Nemotelus pantherinus. The sequence continues at coordinate 114,316,798 of OZ022264.1, forward strand.
GTTCGAAGAACATTAGTATTAAAATCGATTCGGCCAAAAATTCATATATATATATATATATATATATATATATATATATATATATATATATATATATATACATCATCAAAAAATTTCAGTGAGATAACGCGCCATCCGATTGAGCTGAAACTTACCGGATGCATTGATGTATATGCAGAATAGGTCCAAGTTTCACTAAATTTCAATTACCTTTAACCCTTTGGCGCCGCCGGCCATTTTAGTGATATTTTTAATATACCTTTTATTCCGTACATAAATAATTTTTGCAAAAATAAAGTTGACAAAATAAATTTCGAACCTGTGAATCAGATGTTTTGGAATTTTTGAACCCCATGTGTGCGCTGGGTGCCTAAAAAGAGGACGGGTAAATTCGAAAATTTTTAATTTGCGATAACTTTTGACAGAGTTATTCAATCATTACCAAATGTTTAAAACATATTGATATTATTTAGTTGTAGATTTATGAAGCTTTAAATAAGCGTGCTGGCAACCTTGTAGCTAGGGCAGGCACTGAAAGTGAAACCTCCAAATCATCGTCTCTCTTGAAAAAACGCCGTTTCTTCAAAACAAAGCCACTAATATGTACATTCTGTGCTTTGTTTACATAGACAAAAAATAAAATTTGATATGGTATAACGGGTACGCCTGGTAACTCTTGCCTAATTTACCTATATTTTTAGCATCAAAAACTTCTGTTCACGGAACCTCACGATCCGATTAGCAGAATTAATTGAAATTTGCAGAATGTATTGGTCCTAGGTAGGACCAGGTCTGATAGAAGTGATTTTGAAATGCGGGTGATTTTTTGTCAGTGGTGCCATCTTGAAAAATCACTAATAAAGATAGCTGTTTTAAGCCCTATAAATTCTGATTGAATCGTTCGATTTTGAATAAATTGATACAATAGCTGAACCTTACCTTAAACCACGTTTGGTAGAAATTTGGTTGAAAAATTCGGTTGGAGCTGCCAGCTATGATAATTTTGGTGTCTTAAATTTGAAAAAATAAAAATTTGGAAGTGAAAACATTTAAACCATCGAATATCCTAAAAAAATGTCCGTTTCCCACAATAAAGCCAATCTGTATACAAATCTTATGCTTTATCTACACGTTCAAAGTTAAACTTTGGAAAATTCATGTCGGACAAGAACGGTAACCCTTTCCCAGTTAACCTATATTTTTAGCATCAAAAACTTCTGTTCACGGGAACTCACGAACCAATAATCAGATACAATTGAAATCTATAGAATGCATTGGACTTAATAAGAACCAGGTCTCATAGAAGCGATTTTGAATTAAGGGTAACTCTGTGCCAGTGGTGCCATCTTGAAAAATCACAAAGAAAAAAAAATGCTTTTTGCCCTATGAAATGTGAATTGGTAATCAGATTTTTATGAAATTTACACAGTAGCTGAACCTTACTTTAGTCTCTGTTTGGTGAAAATTTGGTTGAAAAATTTGATTGGTGCTGCCAGCTATGGTAATTTTTATGTTCTTGGTTTCGAAAATTCGCTCAGGAAAATAAAACTTTTTGCTCTATACCTTCCAACTTCATGAAATCAATACGAATTTCTTACAATAAATGGAACCTATTATAAGCATTATATGGCTAAAAAGCCACGATAGAGTTGCCAGTTATTGTTAGTTGCAATATCTTTATTAAACGGTTTTATCGTAGAATTTTCAAATGGTAATGATATTGTAGTGACAATAAACAGCAAATATTAAGTTTTCGATTATTTGAAAAAACTCGCTGCAGGTAACCCTAAATTTCTTTATACTCCTATAACTTCGAATGTAATATAACAACGTGAAGCAGGTGTGATATATTCTTGGCTTTGATACTGGCGAAAGGTTGCCAGCATGAGTCGGTTGTGCTACTTTTGTATCAATAAATGCTTACAGTTAGTATTCATACCGGAAACATTTACAATTAAAATAAATAACCAATGTTTCAATTCCCAAAGTTCTGCAAATTTTTCGGATCGCAGCCCCAAACACCAACTTCAGTTACAGTGCTGCAGGCACTGAGCATTTTCTTCATTGATGTTATATGAGATGCTGCGTTCAAAATTATGTGAAATAAGCAACTGATAACGAATATAATTAACCCGTGTTTTGCTCTCGTAAAAGTTTAAATTCATGCTGGTGGTAATATCTTAAACCTTCCACCATATGAGTTATAATGCATTCTTGAGACCAAAGTAAAATGTGGCGTTTGCAACAGTGCCATCTTGAAAAATCACTAAAAAAGATAACTGCTTTTAGCCCTATAAATTCTGATTGAATCGTTCGATTTTGACGAAATTTACACAGTAGCTGCACCTTACTTTAAACCACGTTTAATAGAAATTTGGTTGAAAAATTCGGTTGGAGCTGCCAGTTATGATAATTTTGGAGTCTTAAATTTGAAAAAATAAAATTTTGGTAGTGAAAACATTCAAACCATCGAATATCCTAAAAAATGTCCGTTTCTACAATTAAACCAATCTGTATACAAATCTTATGCTTAATCTACACAGTCAAAGTAAAACTTTGGAAATTTCATGTCGGACAAGAACGGTAACCCTTTCTCAGTTAACCTATATTTTTAGCTTCAAAAACTTCTGTTCACGGGAACTCACGAATCAATAGTCAGATAGAATTGAAATTTACAGAATGCATTGGACTTAAATAGGGCCAGGTCTGATAGAAGCGATTTTGAATTGTAGGCAACTCTGTTACAGTGGTGCCATCTTGAAAAATTACAAAGAAAAAAATATGCTTTTTGCCCTATGAAATGTGAATAAGCTGCCAGATTTTCATGAACACAATAACTGAACCTTACTCGAAGCTCTGTTTGATAGAAATTTGGTTGAAAAATTCGATTGGTGCTGCCAGCTATGGTAATTTTTGTGCCTTTGGTTTTGAAAATTCGCTCAGGAAAATAAAATTTTTTGCCCTATAACTTCCAGTGCAGTCATGAAATCAATACGAATTTCATACAATTACTGGAACCTACTCTGTAATAATGTCTATACATTATTCAAGCCAAATTTGGTTGAAAAGCCATGATAGGGTTGCCAGCTATTGTTGGTTTTGTGTTTGTTTGCAATATCTTTATTAAGCGGTTTTATCGTAGAATTTTCAATTGTTTATGATATTGTAGTGACAATAAACAGCAAATATTAAGCTTTCGATTATTTGAAAAAACTCGCTGCAGGTAACCTTAAATTTCTTTACACTCCTATAACTTCAAATGTTATAGATCAACGTGAAGCAGATGTGATATATTCTTGGCTTTGATACTGGCGAAAGGTTGCCAGCACGAGTCAGTTGTGCTACTTTTGTATCAATAAATGCTTACAGTTAGTATTCATACCGGAAACATTTACAATGAAAATAAATAACCAATGTTACAATTCCCAAAGTTCTGCAAATTTTTCGGATCGCAGCCCCAAACTTCAACTTCAGTTACAGTGCTGCAGGCACTGAGCATTTTCTTCATTGATATTATATGAGATGCTGCTTTCAAAATTTTGCGAAATAAGCAACTGATAACGAATATAATTAACCCGTGTTTTGCTCTCATAAACGTTGAAATTCATGCCAGTGTTAATATCTGAAACCTTCTACCATATGAGTTATAATGCATTCTTGAGACAAAAGAAAAACGTGGCATTTGAAACAATTTGGCCGTAAGAAGCGGCGCATGTGGTGGAATATGCACTCAAAACCTGCACGATTCTTCTACTGTTCTTCGAACATTAGTGTTTCTAGCGGTTCAGGTGCGCTAGAGTTTTTTTATATACTCTTTATTTTCAAATATTCACGTTACCACTTTATCTTTTAAGTTTAAATATATTTCATAAATCACTTGCAAATTACGACTGAAAAGTGCGACTAAGTACCTGCGGGTTAATCAATTTGAACTGCAGAGTTTTAGCTTTAAAGAATATACAAATTTTGGGATAACCATTTGAATATCATTATCTAGTAAGCAGTGGAGTACTACCAAGTAGTGCAGTAGAACGTTATATTCATTGCTAAAAGTGCACCGTAGATGTATAAGAAACTCATCAACGTGTCGGAAAAACCACTAAAACTAGGCAGCCTGCTCAGGAGTTTGGCGTTAATACAGCAGTATCTATGTTTCTTTCATTCAGAAATAGAAGATAGAAATATTCAATAGAAAATGTAAAAAGGCCAATATTTTTATAACTGTATGTTAAAGTGCTGAACGCACTTTTGCTGGGTATACACTTACATATGTCGGGATTTTTAAGTAAACTACGCTGTGTTATTTGTTTTTTTCTATGTTGAGTGTTAGTGTGTTGATAAAAAACAGAAAACAAACAAGCATTATTCATCTAAATCAGTTTTAATGTACTTTTTACTATAAAGAAAACTTGAGCATCTCCTTTTACTATTATTGCAAGCTATATATTCAAGTGATATGTAGCATTATCAATTCAAGGAATTTATTGATTAACTAATTTGGTTTCCGGAGTGTATTTTACATTTTGTGTGATACATTTTCCAAATAATTCTATGACCAAATGAAATAATATTGATCTTAATTGTTTATACTCATTTAGATAGGCTTCATAAAAGATGTACCTCATTTCGATGGATATAAATATTTTTAAAATAAACTCTTATTGTTTGATGGCATATATCGGAAATGTTGCTTCTCTGTATGAGAAGGTTTAAATTTGTACATTAATAACAACAGCAGTTAAAAAAATTAGACAATTAATAATGTAATAATAAAAAATTTTTAATAGCGTTTCATAATAAGTCTTGATTTGTTAAAGCTACACATTTTAAATTTGAATTGCCACAAGGCAAATAACTAGATTCAAATAGGTTCACAAAGCTATTCAGCTACAGTGTGCAGTTATGTACAATAAAGTCGTAGATACGATTGTTGCTGTAAAAACGAAGTCAACTTCATCCAACTAATCAGGCTCATGAGTAAAAATATAAACAAGCCAATGAACACAAACCCCAAATCGATATAACACTTTATTTATGAAAATTAGCTAATTAGCTAACGATCGAAAGATCCCTCTGGGCTTCATCTAATGTAAATTATAGTAATCAATTGCTTGGAGGCTTAACTCAGTCCTCAACTCACTAAAAACCTTGCGCATATTGATCGTTTACCTGACATACTTTCACTAACTGAAGGCTTGCGTAGGTTAGTATTCTGGTGTGACTAGATTCAATAATCTAAACAACTTCAATGGTCGCTTGCTATCTGTACGATGCTTGCGGACTCTCCTTTAGCCCATTACGCTTTAGGCTACACACTGTAAGTTTATTGTTCGAATGGACGCGTAAAGATTACACCTGTTGACTATTGTTGGCTGTAGTCGCAATAAATTGGCAACTAAAAATTCAAATGACTTCTCATTGGACAGTGACCACACCAGTCATGCATATTTAAAATAACATTTATGATATAAAGCATTATCGACAGATACGAATCGAACTTTGTTATGCATTAAGATGAATCTAATTGCATACAACGTAACCATTTTTTGATAGTTCATTAAAAAACCTAGCGGATTATAACCGCTAGAAAACTGATTTTTGTTAAAAATTGTCTCTGAGTGACTTAAAAATGTGGAAACAAGGAATACACTTTTTTGTAATGTGATATCAATCATATCTTACTCAAAGTAACAAAAAATCTAGCGCATCAGAACCGCTAGAAATCTGATTTTCGAAAAAAATTATCTTTGAGTGACTTACAAATG
>OZ022264.1:114327562-114330062 GCA_963978885.1 Nemotelus pantherinus
AGAGAACAACATCGATGCCTATGTGTATTAAATTACAAAATTTTAACACATACCTTTTAATTCTTTTTGAATTTCACAATTATTCACTGGCAGGAAATTTATAATTCACTTTCACTGAAATGATGCTCAAACACTAATGAACTGAACACTCATAAATGTCATTGTGTTGTGCTCTTTCACAAAATATGTCGGTAATGATGTTTTACCGATGTTTTTTTTTTTTTAAATAAATGCGTTGTTGACTTGAAAGCAACAACACTTTGTCGCTTTTTTTCTCACTAAATTAATTTTTTTTATTTTTTACACATGTTCTTATTTTTTAATTTGAATTTTCATTGAAAAAAATTAAATAAAGATCAATTTTACCGAAAAACTTGTAATTTTTCTCGGAAAATAGACGAAAAATAGTTAAAATATGCATGACACGCCCTCTGGCGGTAGTCATAGGTAAAAATAAAGATCAGAAATGAATTTTTCGACCCCAAAAACCCCCCATATACACATAAAAAAGATAATATAACGATGAATAAAAAAACGAATTTTGAATCAAAATGATGTTATAGGGCAAAAATCTTTTTTTTAAAAGTGGGAGACTCGAAAATCAAGATAGACCTATGGTTCCTTCGGCAAAGTTGCTTAGAATTGTCCATAGAATCATCCTAGGGAGCAGGTCTAATCGAATTTTTCGGCTCCATACAAATTGGCCCGCCCTAATATATATATATATATATATATATATATATACATATATATATATATATATATATATATATATATATATATATATATATATATATATATATATATATATATATATATATATATATTGTTGACGCCACCTAAAATGAAATATTTTACTATCATCGCATAACATGTCTACTCACCTGACCATTTGTTGACAGAGGACTGACTGTCAGTATGACATCAGTCAGCCGTTCCAGCGAAACCAGTACAATTCCAGTCAGCTGATATGTTTAAAATTAATGATGTATTCCATTTTGAAAATTTGACTAAGTTAATAGTGGTTCAGTAAAAACTGTAAAATATACCGAAATTTTCTTGAATATAAAATTGAATTTTGCGGTTTCTTTGTCAGTCAGTTAAGTAAAAATTTTGCATTCGTTCGAAACTAAAACCATATCTTTGTTCATTTCGCAAATTCGCAAATTCGCATTAGTTTTTCCAATCATTTAGTAAGTTTCGTAAGTTTAGTTTATTCGCATTATATTTCGGAATTGTTAATTTGCAAATAAAAGTTAAGTAGTTTGAATTTTCGCGTTTCATTGCAAAAGGAAAGATTGTGTCAAAACATATATATATGTATATATATATATATATATATATATATATATATATATATATATATATATATATTTATATATATATATATTTATATATATATATATACATATATATATATATATATATATATATATATATATATATATATATATATATATATATATATATATATATAAATATGGGGGAAAAGGAATGTTCGGCGAAACGAGTTCAATACTAATTTTCTTCGAAAATCAGTAATACAAACCAAAACCGAGAAGTAAAACTGTTCACATGTTTTCACATGTTTCCAAGAGGAAAGGGAGGTAAAAAAATTGGGAACAGTAAGTATAAAAACTCTAGCGCACCTGAACCGCTAGAAAACTAATTTTCGAAGAAATTATCTTTGAGTGACAAAAAAGTGTGGAAAGACGTAATACACTGTTTTTTTTTTTAGAATCATATCAACCATTCCTTATCCAAAGCAACAAAGCTCAACTATAACACATATAATTCAGTGCTAGCAGCACTTTCCGAACGAAGCAGCAATAAGTTTACCATAACAAGCTCATACTCAAATCCACGTATCCTTTGAATTTCGTTCTCTTCGCAGGATTTCATCGAAAGTTTCAGCGGTTAAACGTTGTTTGAGGCTGCCATCCGAAAAATGTTCAAAACTCGAAAAATTTAAAAAAGAATTCCTTATTTTTATTGCAAATGCTTTGCAAATGAGAACGTTGTTTGAAGCATCTGTTGGTGTAATATTTACCGAAATGGCTAATGCTGGTTAGCCTGTGTCAACAGCAAAGCATAATACATACCAAATCTGCTTCACGTTAAGTTAAACCCAACCAGTAAATTTCGTTCCGATTGAATCACTGCGCTGGAAGTTATACGGGTGAAAAGAATTTTAGGGTTACCACCCTCAAAACTTTTCAAATTTTTAAAGCGTTAATATTGGCTGTTGATTTTCATTGCAGGATCACTTCCATTTGCAAATCTAATGACATAATCGCTCAGTAAAGAAATTAAACAAAATTACAAAAATTGTCATAGCTGGCAACCGTTTCATGATTTTGGTACGAAATTTCTACGACATTTGGTTCACATTAAAGTCCATTTACTGCGTGAACTTCGTTCTGATTTCTACACTGGACCGGAAGTTATAGGGAAAAAAGCTTTATTTTGCTGAGCAAATTTGCTAGATTTAGGAGACAAA
>OZ022264.1:114335062-114362562 GCA_963978885.1 Nemotelus pantherinus
TGGCCACTCGAGAGTTTATCTCTATTAACAATTTTGCTGATATATATATATATATATATATATATATATATATATATATATATATATATATATATATATATATATATATATATATATATATATATATATATATATATATATTTATATATATATATATATATATTTATAAATATATATATATATATATATATATATATATATATATATATATATATATATATATATATATATATATATATATATATATATATATACATATACAGAAATAAAGAAATATTAATTTTTGCCGAAACGAGTTTAATACTTATTTCCTTCGAAAATCAGTAAAAAGTCTAGCGCATCAAAACCGCTAGAAAACTAGTTTTCGAAGAAATTATCTTTGAGGGACTTTAAAATGTGTGAAGACGTTATACACTTCTTTGTAGTATCATATCAACCATTTCTTACTCAAAGGAACATATATCATTTTCTGACAGCATTTCCGAAAACTCAAATGATGAAAATGTTCAGTGCTGGCAACATTTGTCCAACACAGCAATAATAAGTCAACCATAACATGTTCATGCTTAATCAACCTATCCTTTGAATTTCGTTTTTATCCAAGGACATCATCGAAAGTTTCAGCGATTAAATTTGCGATTTGTCTCGGAACATTTAAATATCGGTTGTTTATTTTATTGTCAATGCTTTGCTTATGAATACAAAATAGAAACATCTGCTGGTGCAATATTTATGATATTGTCTAGTGCTGGGAATTGTGCGTCAGAACCATAGCTGCTTTGCGTTGAGTTAAATGCAATTTGTGAATTTCCTTTCGATTGAATGGCTGCGCTGGAAGCTATAGGAGTGAATAGACTTTTACGGTAACCATCCTCCAAATTTTTCAAATTTTCGAATCTAAAATTTTTGCTGCTAACTGTCATTGCAGATTCATTCCCATTTGTAAATTTGGTGAAAACATCGCTCGATAAAGAAATGTCAATAAATTACGAAATTCATCATAGCTGGCAGCCCTTTCACGGTTTTTCAACGAAATTCATACAGAATTAGAAATTTATACAGAAATTCATACAGAATTTTTTGGCTCAGCGATTTTTCGAAATGGCAACACTGCCACAGTGTTGCACGTATTTCAAAATCACTTCTATCAGCACTGTTTCTATCTAATTCCAACATGTCCTGTAAAATTCATACTGATCGCATTATCTGATCGTCAGTTCTCGTGAAAAGAAGTTTTGAGAGCTGAAAATAGAGGTACTTTGATTTGATAATGATTTGATTTCGCCATTCTTGTTAACCGCAGAATTTTGAAAATTTTATTTTGACTTGGTGGATAAAAGTCTAAATTTATCAATAATTTGAATTCATTTTACATAATCAAAAATTTTTGAGGAGGGTCGATGATTCGAAGGATTTTTTTTCAGGAGCCTGCTGTTGCTACAGATATGCTCGTGCAGTCTTTAAAGTCCATATGTGTTAAATTTTGGTCAACATTAATACACTCTGTAAATTTCACGATGATTCATTGTTTTTCTTAGATGTTTTGACAAATCGAAATTTGAAAAAAAAATCATTGCCTACTTTTAGGCGCTCATCGCCTACACAAGGCTCACAATTTTCAATTCTTTATCATAGACAAGCGTAAATTAAAAAAGGTTTTCATTCTAAGTACTTTATTATAAAAAAGTTTTACTGCTTGGATATAAAGGACTACCTGAAAGTTCACCAAAATGCCCGCCGCCGCCAAAAGGTTAGACATATCTGAATTCTCGCAAGTCATGGACCTATTCACTATATACATCTACGTCCTTAAACTAAGTAATAATTAACTATTTTGCATGCAGGTTTACGTTTCAGCCACTTGGAAGGGCTGTCGCTGTTGTCGACAAGTGGGAGCGATTGCTGACGTTTGACAGTTTTGATGCTTTGTCATCAATCGTTCACAACAATCTCTCCCTTTGGGGAAAACAATTTATCTTTTCAGTAGTAAATGCAAATTTTTTGTTTGTTTTTTCAATTCATACACTTTTACAATGTTTTGGCAAATGTTCGAAGAACATTAGTATTAAACTCGTTTCGCCAAAAATTCATATTTCCTACATATATATATATATATAATATATATATATATATATATATATATATATATATATATATATATATATATATATATATATATATATATATATATTTATATTTATTTATATTTATATATATATATATATATATATATATATATATATATATATATATATATATATATATATATATATATATATATATATATTATTACCGTTATTTGTCGCCACGTGATTACCCACCTGTGGCCCACTCTTGGACCAAGGGGGGGATAGTTCCGGGTGGCCTACGCTCACGGAGAATGGGGTGGTTCGGGCGCCACTCGCTTCACTCCCGGAAACTGTCACCGAGCTGTAGCCCCGAAGCCGGAAGGAGGTCACAGCGTTTAACTCACCGGCCACTGAAAATCTACCAAACGTGCACGAGATTGCTACTAACGATAATTTGATTGGATTTCACTTTAATTGGTTTTCTCTCCTTTCTTTTCGGCACAATCTACACGCACAGTTCTGTATTCATACGTCAAGCGTTACCATTTCATGGTTACCATTCTTACTTCTACACAAAGAATATATTGAATTATGACTTACACCTATCTAATCTGGAGCCTCGTTCCTCCGCTGTGTTCCATCGGTGTTTATCATCGGTGAATTCCTCGTGCTGTGTCCCGCACCTGTCGATTAACTTTTCAGCACCAATTCGGCTACCAACTCTTTTCCAGCACCAATTCGGCTACCAACGCCTGTCGCTTAGTTGCTGTCCTCGATCTCGTTCAAGGATTCTCCCCGCAACCACCAGGAACAAAATAGAAGGAAAGAAAAGAAAAACCACTTGAAATTTCCTATTCAGCTCTGGATGCATCCGCCTCCTTACCCGATCCAAATCAGAAGAGACCAAAGAACAAGATTTTTACCAACTTGCACTTTTCCACATATCGGGACTTTTACAGAACCGTTGGATCCACCTTATTCGATAAATGCTAATTTACGCGCTGATTCCATCCACGAACTAATTTACTCGCTGACTCCATCCACGAACTAATTTACTCGTTGACTCCATCCACGAGCTAATTTACTCGTTGACTCCATCCACGAACTAATTTACTCGTTGACTCCATCCACGAACTAATTTACTCGCTGCTTCAACTGTCAAGTGACCGCCGCTTGTCATCTGCGCTAGACGCAATATTTATGTTTTGCTTTTTTTTTTGAAACTCTAATTTTCATTTTGCTGCTCAAAGATGCCTTTTAAACGAGATTAGTGATTTCTAGCTATGAAAGCTGATAAATGCGCATATAGAGATCCGAAATCACCTTTGACGCCACTCGCTCCTATGGGCCAAACGTTTTGACTTTTCTGAATTCCCACAATATCAGTCACTGTGTAGTAAATCTCCTTCGAATCAGACGTCTTGTGCGGCAAGTTTTTTTTTCTTTGCATGGTGCCCGAAAATTGTTTACAAAGAATCTCGAAAGCTCAGCTCCGATTTCGTGTCCATAAGGCGCTGTCGGCTTGGTTGTGATCAATGCTGTAGGTGCATACGGGCGTCGTAGATGTTGATGTTGCTTCGTTTCGTTTGTATTGTCGTAGTATCTTGTGTCTATTTTATTATACTAATTATTGTACTAATTTATTTCTATTATAATTATTATATTAATCTATTTCTATTCTACTAATCTTATCGTAAATAACCAGTTACATGTAGCTAATCGCAAAGTTTCTGAATTCCTATCGGGATTGTCAGTAGCAAATCTCCATCTTTCTCCCTGTTGGACGGCGGTGGAGATTCTTTTATTTTTTGTAATGAAAAATTAAAGCACGCGGCCGTGACACCCCCTCGCCTCAGAGAATTACGTAGGAACTCTCGACAATTAATACCCTGGACACATCGCGAGTCCCGGTACCGCGTCGTGCCGTTCCCCAGCGGAGTCGCATTTAATCTTATTTTGGTTATACCTAAAAAGATCTGTGCATTCACACTCATTCCCTATTATCGCTTCGTGATATCTATTAGGTAGTTCTTTTTGCGGTACGACCTATATGTATTCTAAATTTATTTTATACCTAATTGGATTTGCTAAGTTCCCCATCACCATAGGTATCTTAATCTATCCCCAACTAATTCAAGCCGCCACCGTACTAAGTTTTTGTTTGTAGCCCACCACCATACGTTTTATTATTCTTTTCCTCACGGTTATTGTCCTTACTAGATCTGGAGTATGGTCGTACCGCCTGCCATTGCAACGTTCTTAATATATACATATCCACCACCTTTTAGTTTTAACTACGTATGTACTTAATTTTAAATGCTAATGTACTTCCCCAGTTTCCCGCGATTACAAAAAGATAAGATTAATTTATGGGTATGTCGCGCACACTCCCGTTCTACTTTCTAGCTTAAGACCATCTTCGTATTTCTTTATTCCACGTACCGTTTCAAATCTTTCGTATGCCATGTTCCCGCGTTTTTACCCTGGCGGTCCACTAGTTGGTAGGTCCACCCGGAGACTTGCTTCTGTATCCAAAAGGGTTCAACATACTCAGGTGCCAGTTTTGCGGAATAAAACTTCGCCGCATCCGAGAGAGTGTAATTCTTCCGCCAAACGGCCCCTCCCACTCCATACCCCACGTCCCGTTTCCGTAAATTATACTTTTTGGCACTCTGTCGAACCGCGGCTGTCATTCGCTCTCGCACGTCCAGTCGTCCCCGCTCAAGCTCCACGGCTCTGGTTTCCGGCCCTAGACTTTCCTGCCTCACTTCCGGCAGTTTTTTGTCGTCGTGGTAAGTCATCATTTCTCGCCCGAAGTTAAAGAAGTAAGGAGTGACTTGTGCGACTTCGTGCTTATAGGTCCGCAAGGCGCACGCGATTTTTGTCAGATCCTGATCCCACCGCCGATGGTTCTCCGTGACATATGAGCGCAACATACGTTTGATGTCTTGATTTTTGCGTTCCGCAGGATTAGCTTGCGGATGGTATAATGCCGTGTACTTTATTTTTGTTCCATACTTTGCCGTCATGTCCTGGAGATACTTCCCTCTTAACTGGACCCCGTTATCACACACGAGCCACCGGGGTACCCTAAACAATAGAAACACTTGGTCCTCGAGCACTCTGGTAACCGCGGAGGCCGTCGCCTGCCGTACAGGAAACAGTAGAGTGAACTTACTCACGTAGTCAAGGACGGTTAAAATGTAATTATGTCCCTGACTAGTTCGTGGCAGAGGCCCCACCAGGTCTACGCAAACCATTTCCCAGGGTTGCTGCGCCTCTCCACTTCAGGAGACCATGAACCCAGCCGAAGCTCGTCTCTCCACTTTAACAGCTTGGCACACCTTACACCTCCGCACCTAAGTGGTGACGTTTGCCGCCATCTTCGGCCAATAATACTTTGCCCCCACCCGTCCTAACGTGCGACTAGCCCCCATATGTCCGGCTACTGGGTCGTCATGGCAACGATACAGAATTTCCTTCCGCTCTGCCTTAGGTATTACCCTCTTCCAAGCCTCCGCTCCTTCCAACTCAGGGTAACGCCCCGGTAAATGTTTCCACAATGCTTCTCCGGCCACACGCCAATCCGCATAACGCTCCGGTGCCCCGTGCACTTTGTTCCTCATGGTTTCGGACCACTTGTCGCCAAAACCGGTAATTGCTGCTACTTCTCCGTCTGGCAGCATGCGCGAAAGAGCGTCGGGGACTAGATGGTCCCTATCCTTCCTTTGAATGATTTCAAAACTGTATTGTTGAAGACGCACGGCCCACCTTGCCAAACGCCCCGTAGGGTCTTTCAGATTGTGGAGCCAAACCAAGGAATAGTGGTCAGTGACCACTGAGAACTTAGATCCCTCCACTTATGGCCTCAGCTTCTCGATGGCCCATAAAACCGCAAGGCACTCTTTCTCGGTTGTGGAGTATTTGCGTTCCGTTTTGGTCAAGGATCTGCTGAGATAGCAGATGACCTTCTCCCCATCCGGGTGGGGCAGACGATAGAAGGGCAGGGAATAGAAGGGCAGACGATAGTCTGGACACGTTAAAATCGGTGCGGTGGCCAACTTCATTTTTGCCTGCGTGAAAGCATCCTGGCATTCCTGGGTCCACAAGAACTTTTGGTTTTTCTTTAATAGAGTGGTTAGTGGTGACAACATTGTGACGAAAGCTGGTATAAAGCGCCGGTACCAGGATAACATTCCTAAAAATTGTCTCACTCCCTTCACGGTGGTAGGAGGAAGGATATCCAGCACGCATTTAACTTTATCGGGGTCCACATTCAGGCCTTTTTCGTCCACCACGTAACCCAGGTATTTAAGTTGTGGTCGACAGAATTCGCATTTATCGCGGGACACCCACAACCCCGCCTTCCTGAGACGCTCGAAAACCTCTCGCAGAACTTCAACATGCTTTGGAAAAATCATGGGTCACCACAATGATGTCGTCTAAATAAGTAAAAACGTACGGCTCCAAATGAGGACCCAAAACTTGGTCAATTAGCCTTTGGCACGTCGCAGGGGCGTTCTGTAGCCCAAACGGCATTCTTCTAAATTGAAACAGCCCCCGATTTGGCACGGTAAAAGCTGTAAATTTTTTTGAGTTTTCAGCCATGGGCACTTGCCAATAAGCTGACTTGATGTCTAAGGAAGACAGATACTTGGCTTCTCGTAGCTTATCCAGCGTGGCCGACACGTAGGGTATGGGATAGGCGTCGTGCTCCGTGACCCGATTTAGTTTACGATAATCCACACAAAATCGGTAGGAGCCGTCCTTCTTTTTCACCAACAATATGGGCGATGCCCAAGGACTGACAGACCTCTCCACTATTCCCTGAGCTAGCATGTCGTTCAGCTCGGCGTCGATATGCTGTTGGACCGCAGGTGAAACCGGGTAGTAGCGTTGCTTTATTGGCGGCGAGTCTGTCTTGATGACGTGTTCCACCCGAGTGGTACAGCCAACCCCTTCTTCCATTAGGTTGAACTCCTCAGTCAAAATTTGGTCCAGCGCCGCTTGTTCTGCCCCCGACAGTCGACTGCGTGCCCTGAGCTGTTCCTCTTGCTCCACCCTTACAGTGCTGACAAAATCCCAAGTATTCTCACTTAATTTCAATACTACCTCAAACCGTTTGGCGAAGTCCACTCCCAGAATCAGGGTCAGCGGCAAAGAAGGGACCACCAGCACCCTCAGCCACTCCACCTTTTCCTTTAGCTTGAACGGAACCACCGCTGTCCCAATGATGGGACATCCTTGGTCATTGGCCAACCGTATTGTCCGCTGGTTGGTAGCCAGGAGCTCCACTCCCAACTCCGTCATCGCCTGCCAGCCCTCTCGACCCACTACTGTATTGGAAGCGCCAGAATCTAAGAGCCCCAGGAATTTACGTCCCATAACATCCACCTCATGGTGTGGCCTCTCATCTCCTAGCTTCCGATTCAATACGTAGCTTAGTTGCGCGACTCTGTCCGTCTCGCTCGGCGTGTCCAGGCTGCCGCCTACTGGACACCGTGCCTGTTTCCCGAAGATTCTGGTGGACTTCTCCTACTTCCAGTGTCTCTGTGTGGTGGCCCCCCCATTACGACTCGGTCTTCCCTGACAGTGTGGGCAATTAATTTTTCTCACGACAACCCGACCACAGCCAAAACACTTAGGAGGCTCAGGGCAATTCCGGGAAGTGTGTCCGTTCCGTCGGCAATTCCAAAACTGAATATCGTTTCCGGAGATTGTCGCTAGATTCACCCTGTCTGCACGCTCCACGTACGCCAGATCCGGTTCCAACAACCGTTGAGACTTGCGAGTAGGCGGTGGTAAATAGGCTTCTACAGCGACTCTCGTTGCTTCTTAGGAACGACCCACTCGGATAAGATCGGCAATGGTCCGTACTGTGGTTAGTGCCAGTTGTGTCTGGTAAAAAGGAGCGATGTTTCTCCTAAGGATCTTCAACTTCTCCTCTTCCGAACACGGGGTCGCGCGGCGTCTAAACAGCCCCTCCATCACCGAGACGTATACTCCCATGGTGTCTTCGGGCCCTTGTGTGCGTCTCGTGATCTCTCCGAGCAAGCGATCATCGTAATCCGGTGGCAAGAACTCAGCGCGCATCTCCTGGATGAGTTCCTGCCACGAACGTACCCTGGATCGATTCGCCCAAAACCAATCTAACGCCTTCCCTTCAAAAATCTCCACTGTCGACTGAAACAACTGCCTGGTGGTAACTCCCCTTGCTATCCGCAGCTCTTCCGCACGCTCGAGGAAAGCACTGAGCTACCCCGAGTCCCCACTATAACGCAAACCCCATTTTTCCACCTCTTGCCCTTTTGCCAGCAGCGGTACCATCCTGGGTGTCGAAGTCGAAGGGTCGCTGGGGTTTTCTAAATCGGGAATGGGCTCCACAGCTCCGCCGACATTCCGTTCCATCTCTCGGCCGGGCGTCGATTCCCGCTCGTTGTTATGGACGTCTTCTGGTACAATGGCTGACCCTGCCTTCTCCTCATTATCCTCCTCACCTTCGGCCTTTACTAACAATTCGCCCATTGCCATAATCAGCCGAGTCCGGAGTTTGCTGGCCTCCTCCCCCATCTCCTCGTTGTCGTGTTGCGCGTTCTTCAACCTCCGAATGCCGAACTCGATCTTCGTTTTAATTTTAAAGAATTCCGACGACTGCTGCCCCCCCCCCCCTGAAAACCTGAAATCAAGGTCTGGACCACGAGGAGTTTCCCCTCTACGGCCTCCAAATCCTCCTTGAGAGTGAAAGGGTATTCCCTCACGGAAATCAGAGAAGTATCCATCGAGGGCTCCGCTCTCATGGCCACTCGAAGCGTCTTTCTCTTTGATTCCACCGTTCCAGTCGGCTGACCCCGGATCTCCAACTCATAGGCAAGCTCATCTTTACTGAGCCGATCCACCAGTATTTTTGTCGCCTGACCCATTTCAATGTGTTTGCGCAACTTTGAAGCTGAAACTAAAGATGTATTACCCGCTCCCACACTTCACTCAATAATTCGCTGTAATCTATCTGGCTAAGTCTAGAACCGTTCCTACTGCACCCCGTTACCACAAGGAACCCCCAAGGACATAAAGGTTTGAATTGCTGACTGCGCCAGGCACCACCCAAAACTAGGCAGTCTTTCCAAAACTCCACTTTGCTCAAGCACCACCTGGTCACTTATCGACTCCCGATAAGCTGACTCTTTTCCTATTTTACGGCTCACCAATTACTTACGCGTCCCCTTGCTCTGAATTATACGCCCACCAGAAGATACCACTCCGACCAATGGGGCAATGTTCTACTCGGCAGTTACTAGATTTATACAAAAAAAAACTAATTAACCATGAAAATAGAGCGAGCGTGAGCGCGTAGACGCAAGATTTAGGAGTTTTACTCGTGGTTTACTTGGCGTATTCAACAGCGGATAAGAGAATTTCCACGGATAGTGACCCTCGACAAGTTAATTTGGATCGCAAGCTGCTAGAGGTTTCAAAACCCCATCAAAGATCCCAATTGGAAATTTTACCACAAAGACAATAATCCACGAGAGCACTCAACCCCCGGTCTCGACTTATCAACGCGACACTCTGAAATCTTCACTAATGCGCAGTTTGACACAAGATATTTTCTTTTCCTTTTTAAAATTTTACATCATCACAGACACAAACAGCATATTCACCACACGATCTATCACTCACACAGCCTAGCCTTCAGTAGGTAGAACCAAATATTTAAATATAAAATATGCTGAATATTTTATTTAATATACATAAAGACTCTGAAAGCAGGATCCAAATCAAATTCAAAACGTACGCTATAATATTCTGAGTTTGGATCACTATATACGTAGGCTTCTGACCTTATGCCACTGTTCTCCGACTTTGAATCTTTGTAACGGTATCTTTAAATCGTTATCTTTGGATCTATATCTTTGTGTCGTTTTTACGGTAATTTTAATTTGCCCCCGTTCACGTGCTTTGATCGAAACTGATAACTAATTTTGGCCGAAATTGCAACCACGTGTTAGCCAAAATTGTTCGCTTCTTATAATCGAAATCGGTAACCGGTTTTAACTGAAATGATAAGCCCAACGTTGGGCGCCAATTTATTACCGTTATTTGTCACCACGTGATTACCCACCTGTGGCCCACTCTTGGACCAAGGGGGGGATAGTTCTGGGTGGCCTACGCTCACGGAGAATGGGGTGGATCGGGTGTGACTCGCTTCACTCCCGGAAACTATCACCGCGCTGTAGCCCCGAAGCGAAGCGAGAAGGAGGTCACAGCGTTTAACTCACCGGCCACTGAAAATCTACCAAACGTGCACGAGATTGCTACTAACGATAATTTGATTGGATTTCACTTTAATTGGTTTTCTCTCCTTTCTTTTCGGCACAATCTACACGCACAGTTCTGTATTCATACGTCAAGCGTTACCATTTCATGGTTACCATTCTTACTTCTACACAAAGAATATATTGAATTATGACTTACACCTATCTAATCTGGAGCCTCGTTCCTCCGCTGTGTTCCATCGGTGTTTATCATCGGTGAATTCCTCGCGCTGTATCCCGCGCCTGTCGATTAACTTTTCAGCACCAATTCGGCTACCAACTCTTTTCCAGCACCAATTCGGCTACAATATATATATATATATATATATATATATATATATATATATATATATATATATATATATATATATATATATATATATATATATATATATATATATATATATATATATATATATATATATATATATATATATATATATATATATATATATATATGTTCTTCGAACATTAGTAAAAAAGCAAAACATAAATATTGCGTCTAGCGCAGATGACAAGCGGCGGTCACTTGACAGTTGAAGCAGCGAGTAAATTAGTTCGTGGATGGAGTCAACGAGTAAATTAGTTCGTAGATGGAGTCAACGAGTAAATTAGCTCGTGGATGGAGTCAACGAGTAAATTAGTTCGTGGATGGAGTCAGCGAGTAAATTAGTTCGTGGATGGAATCAGCGCGTAAATTAGCATTTATCGAATAAGGTGGATCCAACGGTTCTGTAAAAGTCCCGATATGTGGAAAAGTGCAAGTTGGAAAAAAATCTTGTTCTTTGGTCTCTTCTGATTTGGACCGGGTAAGGAGGCGGATGCATCCAGAGCTGAATAGGAAATTTCAAGTGGTTTTTCTTTTCTTTCCTTCTATTTTGTTCCTGGTGGTTGCGGGGAGAATCCCTGAACGAGATTGAGGACAGCAGCTAAGCGACAGGCGTTGGTAGCCGAATTGGTAGCCGAATTGGTGCTGGAAAAGAGTTGGTAGCCGAATTGGTGCTGAAAAGTTAATCGACAGGCGCGGGACACAGCGCGAGGAATTCACCGATGATAAACACCGATGGAACACAGCGGAGGAACGAGGCTCCAGATTAGATAGGTGTAAGTCATAATTCAATATATTCTTTGTGTAGAAGTAAGAATGGTAACCATGAAATGGTAACGCTTGACGTATGAATACAGAACTGTGCGTGTAGATTGTGCCGAAAAGAAAGGAGAGAAAACCAATTAAAGTGAAATCCAATCAAATTATCGTTAGTAGCAATCTCGTGCACGTTTGGTAGATTTTCAGTGGCCGGTGAGTTAAACGCTGTGACCTCCTTCTCGCTTCGCTTCGGGGCTACAGCGCGGTGATAGTTTCCGGGAGTGAAGCGAGTCACACCCGATCCACCCCATTCTCCGTGAGCGTAGGCCACCCGGAACTATCCCCCCCTTGGTCCAAGAGTGGGCCACAGGTGGGTAATCACGTGGTGACAAATAACGGTAATAAATTGGCGCCCAACGTTGGGCTTATCATTTCAGTTAAAACCGGTTACCGATTTCGATTATAAGAAGCGAACAATTTTGGCTAACACGTGGTTGCAATTTCGGCCAAAATTAGTTATCAGTTTCGATCAAAGCACGTGAACGGGGGCAAATTAAAATTACCGTAAAAACGACACAAAGATATAGATCCAAAGATAACGATTTAAAGATACCGTTACAAAGATTCAAAGTCGGAGAACAGTGGCATAAGGTCAGAAGCCTACGTATATAGTGATCCAAACTCAGAATATTATAGCGTACGTTTTGAATTTGATTTGGATCCTGCTTTCAGAGTCTTTATGTATATTAAATAAAATATTCAGCATATTTTATATTTAAATATTTGGTTCTACCTACTGAAGGCTAGGCTGTGTGAGTGATAGATCGTGTGGTGAATATGCTGTTTGTGTCTGTGATGATGTAAAATTTTAAAAAGGAAAAGAAAATATCTTGTGTCAAACTGCGCATTAGTGAAGATTTCAGAGTGTCGCGTTGATAAGTCGAGACCGGGGGTTGAGTGCTCTCGTGGATTATTGTCTTTGTGGTAAAATTTCCAATTGGGATCTTTGATGGGGTTTTGAAACCTCTAGCAGCTTGCGATCCAAATTAACTTGTCGAGGGTCACTATCCGTGGAAATTCTCTTATCCGCTGTTGAATACGCCAAGTAAACCACGAGTAAAACTCCTAAATCTTGCGTCTACGCGCTCACGCTCGCTCTATTTTCATGGTTAATTAGTTTTTTTTTGTATAAATCTAGTAACTGCCGAGTAGAACATTGCCCCATTGGTCGGAGTGGTATCTTCTGGTGGGCGTATAATTCAGAGCAAGGGGACGCGTAAGTAATTGGTGAGCCGTAAAATAGGAAAAGAGTCAGCTTATCGGGAGTCGATAAGTGACCAGGTGGTGCTTGAGCAAAGTGGAGTTTTGGAAAGACTGCCTAGTTTTGGGTGGTGCCTGGCGCAGTCAGCAATTCAAACCTTTATGTCCTTGGGGGTTCCTTGTGGTAACGGGGTGCAGTAGGAACGGTTCTAGACTTAGCCAGATAGATTACAGCGAATTATTGAGTGAAGTGTGGGAGCGGGTAATACATCTTTAGTTTCAGCTTCAAAGTTGCGCAAACACATTGAAATGGGTCAGGCGACAAAAATACTGGTGGATCGGCTCAGTAAAGATGAGCTTGCCTATGAGTTGGAGATCCGGGGTCAGCCGACTGGAACGGTGGAATCAAAGAGAAAGACGCTTCGAGTGGCCATGAGAGCGGAGCCCTCGATGGATACTTCTCTGATTTCCGTGAGGGAATACCCTTTCACTCTCAAGGAGGATTTGGAGGCCGTAGAGGGGAAACTCCTCGTGGTCCAGACCTTGATTTCAGGTTTTCAGGGGGGGGGGCAGCAGTCGTCGGAATTCTTTAAAATTAAAACGAAGATCGAGTTCGGGATTCGGAGGTTGAAGAACGCGCAACACGACAACGAGGAGATGGGGGATGAGGCCAGCAAACTCCGGACTCGGCTGATTATGGCAATGGGCGAATTGTTAGTAAAGGCCGAAGGTGAGGAGGATAATGAGGAGAAGGCAGGGTCAGCCATTGTACCAGAAGACGTCCATAACAACGAGCGGGAATCGACGCCCGGCCGAGAGATGGAACGGAATGTCGGCGGAGCTGTGGAGCCCATTCCCGATTTAGAAAACCCCAGCGACCCTTCGACTTCGACACCCAGGATGGTACCGCTGCTGGCAAAAGGGCAAGAGGTGGAAAAATGGGGTTTGCGTTATAGTGGGGACTCGGGGTAGCTCAGTGCTTTCCTCGAGCGTGTGGAAGAGCTGCGGATAGCAAGGGGAGTTACCACCAGGCAGTTCTTTCAGTCGACAGTGGAGATTTTTGAAGGGAAGGCGTTAGTTTGGTTTTGGGCGAATCGATCCAGGGTACGTTCGTGGCAGGAACTCATCCAGGAGATGCGCGCTGAGTTCTTGCCACCGGATTACGATGATCGCTTGCTCGGAGAGATCACGAGACGCACACAAGGGCCCGAAGAAACCATGGGAGTATACGTCTCGGTGATGGAGGGGCTGTTTAGACGCCTCGCGATCCCGTGTTTGGAAGAGGAGAAGTTGAAGATCCTTAGGAGAAACATCGCTCCTTTTTACCAGACACAACTGGCACTAACCCCAGTACGGACCATTGTGGGTCGTTCGAGTGGGTCGTTCCTTAGAAGCAACGAGAGTCGCTGTAGAAGCCTATTTACCACCGCCTACTCGCAAGTCTCAACGGTTGTTGGAACCGGATCTGGCGTACGTGGAGCGTGCAGACAGGGTGAATCTAGCGACAATCTCCGGAAATGATATTCAGTTTTGGAATTGCCGACGGAACGGACACACTTCCCGGAATTGCCCTGAGCCTCCTAAGTGTTTTGGCTGTGGTCGGGTAGTCGTGAGAAAAATTAATTGCCCACACTGTCAAGGAAGACCGAGTCGTAATGGGGGGCCACTACACAGAGACACTGGAAGTAGGAGAAGTCCACCAGAATCTTCGGGAAACGGGCACGGTGTCCAGTAGGCGGCAGCCTGGACACGACGAGCGAGACGGACAGAGTCGCGCAACTAAGCTACGTATTGAATCGGAAGCTAGGAGATGAGAGGCCACACCTTGAGGTGGATGTTATGGGACGTAAATTCCTGGGGCTCGTAGATTCTGGCGCTTCCAATACAGTAGTGGGTGGAGAGGGCTGGTAGGCGATGACGGAGTTGGGAGCGGAGCTCCTGGCTACCAACCAGCGGACAATACGGTTGGCCAATGACCAAGGATGTCCCATCATCGGGACAGCGGTGGTTCCGTTCAAGCTAAAGGAAAAGGTGGTGTTGCTGAAGGTGCTGGTGGTCCCTTCTTTGCCGCTGACCCTGATTCTGGGAGTGGACTTCGCCAAACGGTTTGAGGTAGTATTGAAATTAAGTGAGAATACTTGGGATTTTGTCAGCACTGTAAGGGTGGAGCAAGAGGAACAGCTCAGGGCACGCAGTCGACTGTCGGGGGCAGAACAAGCGGCGCTGGACCAAATGTTGACTGAGGAGTTCAACCTAATGGAAGAAGGGGTTGGCTGTACCACTCGGGTGGAACACGTCATCAAGACAGACTCGCCGCCAATAAAGCAACGCTACTACCCGGTTTCACCTGCGGTCCAACAGCATATCGACGCCGAGCTGAACGACATGCTAGCTCAGGGAATAGTGGAGAGGTCTGTCAGTCCTTGGGCATCGCCCATATTGTTGGTGAAAAAGAAGGACGGCTCCTACCGATTTTGTGTGGATTATCGTAAACTAAATCGGGTCACGGAGCACGACGCCTATCCCATACCCTACGTGTCGGCCACGCTGGATAAGCTACGAGAAGCCAAGTATCTGTCTTCCTTAGACATCAAGTCAGCTTATTGGCAAGTGCCCATGGCTGAAAACTCAAAACAATTTACAGCTTTTACCGTGCCAAATCGGGGGCTATTTCAATTTAGAAGAATGCCGTTTGGGCTGCAGAACGCCCCTGCGACGTGGCAAAGGCTAATTGACCAAGTTTTGGGTCCTCATTTGGAGCCGTACGTTTTTACTTATTTAGACGACATCATTGTGGTGACCCATGATTTTTCCAAGCATGTTGAAGTTCTGCGAGAGGTTTTCGAGCGTCTCAGGAAGGCGGGGTTGCGGTTGTCGCGCGATAAATGCGAATTCTGTCGACCACAACTTAAATACCTGGGTTACGTGGTGGACGAAAAAGGCCTGAATGTGGACCCCGATAAAGTTAAATGCGTGCTGGATATCCTTCCTCCTACCACCGTGAAGGGAGTGAGACAATTTTTAGGAATGTTATCCTGGTACCGGCGCTTTATACCAGCTTTCGTCACAATGTTGTCACCACTAACCACTCTATTAAAGAAAAACCAAAAGTTCTTGTGGACCCAGGAATGCCAGGATGCTTTCACGCAGGCAAAAATGAAGTTGGCCACCGCACCGATTTTAACGTGTCCAGACTATCGTCTGCCCTTCTATTCCCTGCCCTTCTATCGTCTGCCCCACCCGGATGGGGAGAAGGTCATCTGCTATCTCAGCAGATCCTTGACCAAAACGGAACGCAAATACTCCACAACCGAGAAAGAGTGCCTTGCGGTTTTATGGGCCATCGAGAAGCTGAGGCCATAAGTGGAGGGATCTAAGTTCTCAGTGGTCACTGACCACTATTCCTTGGTTTGGCTCCACAATCTGAAAGACCCTACGGGGCGTTTGGCAAGGTGGGCCGTGCGTCTTCAACAATACAGTTTTGAAATCATTCAAAGGAAGGGTAAGGACCATCTAGTCCCCGACGCTCTTTCGCGCATGCTGCCAGACGGAGAAGTAGCAGCAATTACCGGTTTTGGCGACAAGTGGTCCGAAACCATGAGGAACAAAGTGCAAGGGGCACCGGAGCGTTATGCGGATTGGCGTGTGGCCGGAGAAGCATTGTGGAAACATTTACCGGGGCGTTACCCTGAGTTGGAAGGAGCGGAGGCTTGGAAGAGGGTAATACCTAAGGCAGAGCGGAAGGAAATTCTGTATCGTTGCCATGACGACCCAGTAGCCGGACATATGGGGGCTAGTCGCACGTTAGGACGGGTGGGGGCAAAGTATTATTGGCCGAAGATGGCGGCAAACGTCACCACTTAGGTGCGGAGGTGTAAGGTGTGCCAAGCTGTTAAAGTGGAGAGACGAGCTTCGGCTGGGTTCATGGTCTCCCGAAGTGGAGAGGCGCAGCAACCCTGGGAAATGGTTTGCGTAGACCTGGTGGGGCCTCTGCCACGAACTAGTCAGGGACATAATTACATTTTAACCGTCCTTGACTACGTGAGTAAGTTCACTCTACTGTTTCCTGTACGGCAGGCGACGGCCACCGCGGTTACCAGAGTGCTCGAGGACCAAGTGTTTCTATTGTTTAGGGTACCCCGGTGGCTCGTGTGTGATAACGGGGTCCAGTTAAGAGGGAAGTATCTCCAGGACATGACGGCAAAGTATGGAACAAAAATAAAGTACACGGCGTTATACCATCCGCAAGCTAATCCTGCGGAACGCAAAAATCAAGACATCAAACGTATGTTGCGCTCATATGTCACGGAGAACCATCGGCGGTGGGATCAGGATCTGACAAAAATCGCGTGCGCCTTGCGGAAGTCGCACAAGTCACTCCTTACTTCTTTAACTTCGGGCGAGAAATGATGACTTACCACGACGACAAAAAACTGCCGGAAGTGAGGCAGGAAAGTCTAGGGCCGGAAGCCAGAGCCGTGGAGCTTGAGCGGGGACGACTGGACGTGCGAGAGCGAATGACAGCCGCGGTTCGACAGAGTACCAAAAAGTATAATTTACGGAAACGGGACGTGGGGTATGGAGTGGGAGGGGCCGTTTGGCGGAAGAATTACACTCTCTCGGATGCGGCGAAGTTTTATTCCGCAAAACTGGCTCCTGAGTATGTTGAACCCTTTTGGATACAGAAGCAAGTCTCCGGGTGGACCTACCAACTAGTGGACCGCCAGGGTAAAAACGCGGGAACATGGCATACGAAAGATTTGAAACGGTACGTGGAATAAAGAAATACGAAGATGGTCTTAAGCTAGAAAGTAGAACGGGAGTGTGCGCGACATACCCATAAATTAATCTTATCTTTTTGTAATCGCGGGAAACTGGGGAAGTACATTAGCATTTAAAATTAAGTACATACGTAGTTAAAACTAAAAGGTGGTGGATATGTATATATTAAGAACGTTGCAATGGCAGGCGGTACGACCATACTCCAGATCTAGTAAGGACAATAACCGTGAGGAAAAGAATAATAAAACGTATGGTGGTGGGCTACAAACAAAAACTTAGTACGGTGGCGGCTTGAATTAGTTGGGGATAGATTAAGATACCTATGGTGATGGGGAACTTAGCAAATCCAATTAGGTATAAAATAAATTTAGAATACATATAGGTCGTACCGCAAAAAGAACTACCTAATAGATATCACGAAGCGATAATAGGGAATGAGTGTGAATGCACAGATCTTTTTAGGTATAACCAAAATAAGATTAAATGCGACTCCGCTGGGGAACGGCACGACGCGGTACCGGGACTCGCGATGTGTCCAGGGTATTAATTGTCGAGAATTCCTACGTAATTCTCTGAGGCGAAGGGGTGTCACGGCCGCGTGCTTTAATTTTTCATTACAAAAAATAAAAGAATCTCCACCGCCGTCCAACAGGGAGAAAGATGGAGATTTGCTACTGACAATCCCGATAGGAATTCAGAAACTTTGCGATTAGCTACATGTAACTGGTTATTTACGATAAGATTAGTAGAATAGAAATAGATTAATATAATAATTATAATAGAAATAAATTAGTACAATAATTAGTATAATAAAATAGACACAAGATACTACGACAATACAAACGAAACGAAGCAACATCAACATCTACGACGCCCGTATGCACCTACAGCATTAATCACAACCAAGCCGACAGCGCCTTATGGACACGAAATCGGAGCTGAGCTTTCGAGATTCTTTGTAAACAATTTTCGGGCACCATGCAAAGAAAAAAAAACTTGCCGCACAAGACGTCTGATTCGAAGGAGATTTACTACACAGTGACTGATATTGTGGGAATTCAGAAAAGTCAAAACGTTTGGCCCATAGGAGCGAGTGGCGTCAAAGGTGATTTCGGATCTCTATATGCGCATTTATCAGCTTTCATAGCTAGAAATCACTAATCTCGTTTAAAAGGCATCTTTGAGCAGCAAAATGAAAATTAGCGTTTCAAAAAAAAAAGCAAAACATAAATATTGCGTCTAGCGCAGATGACAAGCGGCGGTCACTTGACAGTTGAAGCAGCGAGTAAATTAGTTCGTGGATGGAGTCAACGAGTAAATTATTATTATTTATTAGTTAATTATTATTAACTATTATTAGTTAATTATTATTAACTTCTACACAAAGAATATATTGAACTATGACTTACACCTATCTAATCTGGAGCCTCGTTCCTCCGCTGTGTTCCATCGGTGTTTATCATCGGTGAATTCCTCGCGCTGTGTCCCGCGCCTGTCGATTAGCTTTTCAGCACCAATTCGGCTACCAACTCTTTTCCAGCACCAATTCGGCTACCAACGCCTGTCGCTTAGTTGCTGTCCTCGATCTCGTTCAGGGATTCTCCCCGCAACCACCAGGAACAAAATAGAAGGAAAGAAAAGAAAAACCACTTGAAATTTCCTATTCAGCTCTGGATGCATCCGCCTCCTTACCCGGTCCAAATCAGAAGAGACCAAAGAACAAGATTTTTTTCCAACTTGCACTTTTCCACATATTCGAACTTTTACAGAACCGTTGGATCCACCTTATTCGATAAATGCTAATTTACGCGCTGATTCCATCCACGAACTAATTTACTCGCTGACTCCATCCACGAACTAATTTACTCGTTGAATCCATCCACGAACTAATTTACTCGTTGACTCCATCCACGAACTAATTTACTCGTTGACTCCATCCACGAACTAATTTACTCGCTGCTTCAACTGTCAAGTGACCGCCGCTTGTCATCTGCGCTAGACGCAATATTTATGTTTTGCTTTTTTACTAATGTTCGAAGAACATTAGTATTAAAATCAATTCGGCCAAAATCATATTTCCATATATATATATATATATATATATATATATATATATATATATATATATATATATATATATATATATATATATATATATATATATATATATATATATATATGTATATATATATATATATATATATATATATATATATATATATATGTATATATATATATATATATATATATATATATATATATATATATATATATATATATATATATATATATATATATATATATCAGGGGCGTGCACTTCATATAGGCACAAAAGCACAGCCTACCCTGCTGTTTTGTTTTGCTTTTTCGATATATTGATTTTACTAATATATCTATCTACAATCCAATTCTAAAATTTTGGTTCAAAATTGAAAAATTAATTGAAAATAATTACGTGTATCTGGCAACTACCTATATTTCATGCTCTAATTTCCACATTTTCGATTTCGCAAGCATAGTCCAGCAAAATAAGAACAAAAAATACCCAAATATGAGCGTTGGAAGGCATGCAGCCTCACTTCCTTTACCTTACGCACACCTTCACATGAATTTCGTATCGATTCACTACGCCCAACTGCTCTCAGCTACAACAGTATGTGTAAGATGTAGTACTATTTTATATGAGCCAAAGGCATGCCTGCCTTCATGAATTTCAGGAGAAATGATACCATCGCTGCATGACATCAACGCTCGCTGTGCAAGGGGAAGTAATTTGCAGCTATGCAGCACAAGTGCACGACGGTGCTGACAAGTGAACAGCCACACTGCACAGGCACATTTTTCATTATGCGAGGGAGTTGCCAGCAGAAATACTTGTATAATATAAATCTAACTTTGATATAAAATGTAAGTGTTAGCTTTGTATATTAGTCAAGTGTTAGTATTATTTTTGTACATAGTCTCAGATAGGAAATTTTAGAAATTATATTTTCCTTGATTATAAATAAAAACTCTAGCGCACCTGAACCGCTAGAAAACTAATTTTCGAAGAAATTGTCTTTGAGGGACAAAAAAGTGTGGAAAGACTTAATACACTGTTGTGTAGAATCATATCAACCATTTCTTATCCAAAGCAACAAAACTCAACTCTAACACAAATGATGTAAATGTTCAGTGCTGGCAACACTTTCCGAACGAAGCAGTAATAAGTTTACCATAACAAGCTCATACTCAAATCAACTTATCCTTTGAATTTCGTTCTCATCGCAGGATTTCATCGAAAGTTTCAGCGGTTAAACGTTGTTTGAGGCTGCCATCCGAAAAACGTTTAAAACTCGGAAAATTTAAAAATTGATTCCTTATTTTTATTGCAAATGCTTTGCATATGAGAACGTAATTTGAAGCATTTGTTGGTGCAATATTTACGGAAATGGCTAATGCTGGTTAGCCTGTGTCAGCAGCAAAGCAAAATACATACAAAATCTGCTTTACGTTAAGTTAAACCCAACCAGTAAATTTCGTTTCGATTGAATCACTGCGCTGGAAGTTATACGGGTGAAAAGAATTTTAGGGTTGAAACCCTCAAAACTTTTCAAATTTTTAAAGCGTTAATATTTGTGGTTAATTATCATTGCAGGATCATTTCCTTTTGCAAATCTAATGACATAATCGCTCTGTAAAGAAATTTCACAAAATTACAAAAATGATCATAGCTGGCAGCCCTTTCATGATTTTGGTACGAAATTTCTACGACATTTGGTTCACATTAAGGTCCATTTACTGCGTGATCTTCGTTTTGATTTCTGCACTGGACCGGAAGTTATAGGGAAAAAAGCTTTATTTTGCTGAGCAAAGTTGCAAGATTTAGGAGACAAAAATCACCATAGCTGGCAACTCTATTCTAATTTTCCAGCCAAATTTTCATCAAATGTTACCTAAGATAAGATCCAAGTACTGTATGAATCTTGTCCAAATTTGATGGCTGAATCGGAAGTTATAGGCCTAAAACCAGTTTTTTTTCTCACCTATTTTTGAAGATGGCACCACTGCCACAGGGTTGCCCGCATTTCAAAATAGCTTCTATCAGACCTGGTCCTAGATAATACCAACATATCCTGTAAATTTGATTATGATCGAATTATCCGGTCGTCAGTTCTCGTGAACAGAACTTTTGAGTGCTGAAAATAGAGGTAATTTGGTGATGGGTTGCCGTTCTTGTGCAAAACGGAATTTTGAAAATTTTATCTTGAGATGAAGGACAAAGGATACAATTTATCAAAGATTTGAATTTTTTGTCAAAAATCAAAAATTTTTCAGGAAGGTCAATGATTTGAAGGATTTTTTTTCAGCACCCTGCCACAGCTACAGGGTTACCCGCTTTATGCTGAAAATCTCTACGTGCTAAATTTTAGTCAACATCAATACGCTCTGTAATTTTCATGATGATCCATTGTTTTTCTTACAAGTAATGACAAATCAAAATTTGCAAAAAAATCCTTGCCTACTTTTAGGCACTCTGCACCCACACACGGCTCAAAATTTCCAATTGTTTATCATAAACAAGCTAAGAACATAATTAGTTTTCATTCCCAATACTTTTCTTTAACAAAAATTTACACTGCTTGGAAATATAGGAGTTCCTCAAAATTCACTAAAACGCTCGCCGCCGCCAAAAGGTTTAGGATATCTGAATTTGAGAAAGTCGTGGACCTACCTACTATATACACCTACGTTCTCCGAAAATTTCAGCTCAATCGGATCTGCCACTCCAGAGATTATCTCCCTTAATCATTTTGCTGATATATATATATATATATATATAAAGAAATATGAATTTTCGGTGAAACGAGTTTAATACTATTGTTCTTCGAACATTAGTAAAAAGTCGCCCATTTTTTCTCGAGATTTGAAGTTTCGATAGGAAAATTCTACTTTAAGTACCAAAATTTGGGCAATGTTTGCTAATTTTTTAAAATGACAGCCATACCTTTAAAGTTTTGAGTAACATTGCTGTCTCATTAGTTCTTCAGTAGAGCGTATTTGCACTGCGTGACAACGGTTTTAATATAATAAAAGTTATTATTCATTGAGAAAACTAAATCAACAAATAAATGAAGTGTACTAAAACTCAGAGTTTTCAGCATCAGTGTGTCGTTTGTGTGAAAGCGTATGCGCATCAAAGTTGATGGAGTTTAGGCTCTTAATCCTTTCATTCGGAAACAAATATCGAATTGTCTCAGCAGGCCAAATGACGCCAGAGTTAGATTTAACTAAAAGAAGGGAATGCTATTCATCAGTTTAATCACAAGTATGATGATAAATTTACTTGACTGAATGCCTGCAAGCACACTAACCTTTTTTTTTTGTTTACCGTGTATTATATTCGCCAGCACAAAAAATATGTGGAATGACACTGAATATGTAGATTTTTCAAAGACCGATAGAGACTGAAGCAGACAGCAGACTATCCTCGAAATGTAAATATCGGGCAAGAAAATAAAATACATGGAAAATCTGTGTAGCTGCGGTACAGGCTAAGTAATACCAATAGTGCATAATAAAAAAGAAAAATATAAAAATATAAAAAAAATAACACCAAAAGAAGCAGCAGGCATAAATAGTGAAATTTTCTTTGTTAATTGAACTTAAAGTTAGACTAAGAATAACTAAGAATAACATATATACAAATATTTAAAATTTAAAAAAACATTTTCAATAAAAAATATTTTGAATTAAATTCTAATTTTTCGTTTGACTGTTATGTTTACTTCTAAGAGTATGTGACTGCCTACCCGGTGCAAATTGTGTATGCACGCCACTGATATATATATATATATATATATATATATATATATATATATATATATATATATATATATATATATATATATATATATATATATATATATATATATATATATATATATATATATCATCAAAAAATTTCAGTGAGATAATCTCAGGAACGCGCCATCCGATTGAGCTGAAACTTTCAGGATACAATGGTGTATATGCAGAATAGGTCCAGGTCTCATTAAATGTAAATTATAATGAACCCTTTGGCGCCGGCGGCCATTTAAGTGATATTTTGATTATACCTATTATTCCGTACACAAATAATTTTTGCAAAAATAAAGTTGACGAAATAAATTTTGAACGTGTTTTACATATGAATTGGATAATGTTTTGGAATTTTTGAACCCCTTGTGTGCGCTGAGTGCCTAAAAAGAGAATGGGAAAATTTGAAAATATTTAAATCGCAATAACTTTTGACAAAGCAATTCAATCATTATGACATTTTTAGGACGTATTGGTATTGTTTAGTTGTAGATTTGTGTGGCTTTTCATGAGCATGCTGGCAACTCTGTAGCTAGAGCAGGCACTCAAAGTGAAAACCTTCAAATCATCGTTTCTCCTGAAAAAATGCCGTTTCTTCATAAAAAAGCCAGTCATATGTAAATCTTGTACTTTGTTTACATAGACAAAAAATAAAATTTGATATGGTATAACGGGCGCGCCTGGTAACCCTTGCCCAATTTACCTATATTTTTAACATCAAAAACTTCTGCTCACGGAAACTCACGATCCGATGAGCAGAATTGATTGAAATTTGCAGAATATATTAGTCTTAAATAGGACCAGGTCTGATAGAAGTGATTTTGAAATGCAGGCGTTTCTGTGCCAGTGGTACCATCTTGAAAAATCACTAAAAAAGATAACTGCTTTTAGCCCTATAAATTCTGATTGAACCGTTGGATTTTGACGAAACTCACACGGTAGCTGAACCTTACTTCAAACCACGTTTGATAGAAATTTGGTCGAAAAATTCGTTGGAGCTGCCAGCTATGATAATTTTGTTGTATTAAATTTGAGCAAATAAAAATTTGGAAGTGAAACATTCAAACCATCGAATATCCTAAAAAAATGACCGTTTCTTACAATAAAACCAATCTGTATACAAATTGTATGCTTTATCTACACGTTCAAAGTAAAACTTTGGAAATTTCATGTCGGACAAGAACGGTAACCCTTTCCCAGTTAACCTATATTTTTAGCATCAAAAACTTCTGTTCACGGGAACTCACGAACCAATAATCAGATACAACTGAAATTTACAGAATGCATTGGACTTAAGTAGGACCAGATCTGATTGAAGCGATTTTGAATTATGGACAACTCTGTGCCAGTGGTGCCATCTTGAAAAATTACAAAGAAAAAAAAACTGCTTTTTGCCCTATGAAATGTGAATAAGTTTCCAAATTTTCATGAAATCCAAACGGTAGCTGAACCTTACTCTAATCTTTGTTTGGTGGAAATTTGGTTGAAAAAACTGATTGGTGCTGCCAGTTATGGTAATTTTTGTGTCTTTGGTTTTGAAAATTCGCTCAGGAAAATACAACTTTTTGCCCTATAACTTCCAACTTCATGAAATCAATACGAATTTCATAAAATTAATGGAACTTATTATAAACATTATTCAGGCCAAATTTGGTTGAAAACCCACGATAGGGTTGCCAGCTATTGATGGTTTTGTGTTTAATATTATATCTTTATGAAGCGATTCTATCATAGAATTTCCAAATGGTAATGATATTGTAGTGTCAATAAACCGCAAATATTAAGTTTTCGATTATTTGAAAAAACTCGCTGCAGGTAACCCTAAATTTCTTTATACTTTTATAACTTCGAACGTAATATACCAACGTGAAGCAGATGTGATATATTCTTGGCTTTGATACTGGCAAAAGGTTCCCAGCACGAGTCGGTTGTGCTACTTTTGTATCAATAAATGCTTACAGTTAGTATTCATACCGGAAACATTTACAATGAAAACAAATAACCAATGTTTCAATTCTCAAAGTTCTGCAAATTTTTCGAATCGCAGACCCAAATACCAACTTCATTTACAGTGCTGCAGGCACTGAGCATTTTCTTCATTGATGTTATATGAGATGCTGCTTTCAAAATTTTGTGAAATAAGCAACTGATAACGAATATAATAAGCCCGTGTTTTGCTCCCTAAACGTTGAAATTTATGCCAGTGGTAATATCTGAAACCTTCCACCATATGAGTTATAATGCATTCTTGAGACCAAAGTAAAACGTGGCGTTTGAAACAGTTTGGCCGTAATAAGCAGCTCATGTGGTGGAATATGCACTCAAAACCTGCACGATTCTTCTACTGTTCTTCGAACATTAGTGTTTCTAGCGGTTCAGGTGCGCTAGAGTTTTTTTTTTGAACCGCTAATTTTCCTTTTGCTGCTCAAAGATGCCTTTTAAACGAGATTAGTGATTTCTAGCTATGAAAGCTGATAAATGCGCACATAGAGATCCGAAATCACCTTTGACGCCACTCGCTCCTATGGGCCAAACGTTTTAACTTTTCATAATTCCCACAATATCAGTCACTGTGTAGTAAATCTCCTTCGAATCAGACGTCTTGTGCGGCAAGTTTTTACTAATGTTCGAAGAACATTAGTATTAAAATCGATTCGGCAAAAAATTCATATTTCTATATATATATATATATATATATATATATATATATATATATATATATATATATATATATATATATATATATATATATATATATATATCATCAAAAAATTTCAGTGAGATAATCTTGGGAACGCGCCATCTGATTGAGCTGAAACTTTCAGAATACATTGGTGTATATGCAGAATAGGTCCAGGTTTCTTTAAATGTCAGTTATTGTTAACCTTTTGGCGCCGGCGGGCGTTTAAGTGATATTTTTAATATACCTATTATTTCGTGCACAAATGATTTTCGCAAAAATAAAGTTAACAAAATAAATTTCTAACGTGTTTTACATATGAATCGGATAATGCTTTGGAATTTTTTAACCCTATGTGTGCGCTGGGTGCCTAAAAAGAGGACGGGAAAATTTGAAAATTTTTAAATTTCGATAACTTTTGACAGAGCTATTCAATCATTATGAAATTTTCAGGACATATTGATATTATTTAGTTGTTGATTTGTGTAGCTTTTACTGAGCGTGCTGGCAACTCTGTAGCTAGGGCAGGCACTGAAAGTGAAAACCTCCAAATCATCGTCTCTCTTGAAAAAATGCCGTTTCTTCAAAAAAAAGCCTTTCATATGTAAATCTTGTGCTTTGTTTACATAACC
The DNA here is from genome assembly GCA_963978885.1 of Nemotelus pantherinus. Lineage (NCBI taxonomy): Eukaryota > Metazoa > Arthropoda > Insecta > Diptera > Stratiomyidae > Nemotelus > Nemotelus pantherinus. The sequence goes on from OZ022264.1 coordinate 114,361,723, forward strand.
AAAAAAAAAAAAAGATATGGTATAACGGGCACGCCTGGTAACCCTTGCCCAATTTACCTATATTTGTAGCATCAAAAACTTCTGTTCACGGAAACTCACGATCCGATGAGCAGAATTATTTGAAATTCACAGCATGTATTGGCCTTAAATAGGACCAGGTCTGATAGAAGTGATTTTGAAATGCTGGCGATTCTGTGCCAGTGGTGCCATCTTGAAAAACCACTAAAAAAGATAATTGTTTTTAGCCCTATAAATTCTGATTGAATCGTTCCATTTTGACGAAACTTACACAATTGCTGGATCTTACTTTAAGCCACGTTTGGTAAAAATTTGGTCGAAAAATTCGGTTGGAGCTGCCAGCTATGATAATTTTGGTGTCTTCATTTTGAAAAAAAAAATTTGGAAGTGAAAACATTCAAACCATCGAATATTCAAAAAAATGTCCGTTTCTTACAATAAAACCAATCTGTATATAAATCTTATGTTTTATCTACACGTTCAAAATAAAACTTTGGAAATTTCATGTCGGACAAGAACGGTAACCCTCTCCCAGCTAACCTATATTTTTAGCATCAAAAACTTCTGTTCACGGAAACTCACGAACCAATAATCAGATACAGCTGAAATTTACAGAATGCATTGGACTTAAGTAAGACCAGATTTAATAGAAGCGATTTTGAATTGTGGGCAACTCTGTGCCAGCGGTGCCATCTTGAAAAATTACAAAGAAAAAAAACTGCTTTTTGCCCTATGAAATGTTAATAAGTTACCAGATTTTCATGAAATTGACACAGTAGCTAAACCTAACTTTAATCTCTGTTTGGTGGAAATTTGGTTGAA
>OZ022264.1:114367562-114460062 GCA_963978885.1 Nemotelus pantherinus
TCGGGATTTTGGAATACGGGAATTTCGAAACATACGGGATTTTGTTGATTCGGGATTTCGATACGATCCCGTTAGTACTCAAATAATACTAATACTTATAATTACCGCTACAATTATTTTATTTACATTTTTCAAAGGCTATATATATGCCAATATATACACAATTAATACTTATTTAACAATGTTGCAATAATTTAATCATCGTCATTTTCATTATTTTCACCATCTCCATCATTTTCATCATACTCCCAATCATGGAATTGATCGCTTTCATCGGATTCACTGCTGTCACCATCTGATATATCTGTAAAAAAAAAAGTTTATTGGATTCTAAGTAAGTAATGATTAAAGTTCATCGTTTCATTAAAAAAGTACCTGGCGGAGTTTGTAGTGCAAACTACACGAAGTCCGGCAATTGATCGCCTTTGAACCACTTAAATTCATATTGGTTGTCATATATGATCCATCCATAATTTACCGGGCTGTATATGTGCGGGTTCTTCAAGTGAGCCGCAGATATAAATGAGTCATTCCAAATAAAATTAAGAAATTTCGATGCGAGTAATTTACCACCATGTAAAAGTGAGCTAATTCAGCACGTCTTATGAATGGTGCTCACTTGAAGAACCCGCACATATATAAAATAATTGTAGAGGTAATTGTAAGCATTATTATTATTTGAGTACTAACATATATTTATGTACATGGGCTTTCGTTTTAAGAGTGGATGTATTTGACCTTATAGAAAGTCTTTGGGAGTGTAAGACCCTTCGGATGGATCTGGCTTTTTAAGCAGTGACCTAAAATAGTAATTTCAACATAACATTCAAATCCCAGCCTTTATACTTTAACATAAATAAGCCAGTTTATTGCACGTATTAGTAACCTGCTACCTGTATAAGCCACCGTTAGTCAAGGTTTGTAACCCCTGAACTTTCTTACCTACAGTAGTGAGAATACTCACACAAAATTTTAGCCTTTGTACTTTGACGTATGGCTGGCTCTCAGGCTATCCAGTACAAATCAAAACACAAATCATTAAATATCTTGAAAGTAATAAAATGTACATAGAACGTTTATGCTTAGTAGGGCAGTATACTTTTACCTTCGAAAGAGGAAAGTTATAAATACATACATATATGTAAGTATAGATGCAAATTTCATTATTTTTTAACTTCACTAAGCTCTAAAGGTCGTAGTTAAAACTAATAATAATATTCTCTTACATATTCATGGGCAACGCTTTCTCGGTGTATTTGGAGCGTTAGACCCTTCGGATGCGTCTGGCTTCTTAAACCATGACTTAAAATAGTTATTTAAATATAATATCAAAATCCCAGACGTTATACTTTAACGTAAGTAAGCCCGGTTTTTGCACACCTTTGTAACCTGCTACCTGTATAAGCCACCGTTAGTCAAGGTTTGTAGCCCCCGAACTTTCTTACCTACAGTAGTGAGAATACACCCACAAAATTTTAGCCTTTATACTATGACGTAAGTCTGGCAGGCGCTGGCTCTCACTCTATAACCAGCATTAGCCATTTTCGTAAGTATTGCACCAACAGATGCTTCAAATTACATACTCATATGCAAAGCATTTGCGATTAAAATAAGAAACCAATTTTTAAATTTTGCGAGTTTTGAACATTTTTCGCATGGCAGCCTCAAACAACGTTTAACCGCTAAAACTTTCAATGAAATCCTCCGAAGAGAACGAAATTCAGAGGATAAGTTGATTTAAGTATGAGCCTGATATGGTGAAATTATTGTTGCTTCGTTCGGAAAGTGTTGCCAGTACTGAACATTTACATCATTTGTGTTATAGTTGAGTTTTGTTGGTTTGGATAAGGAATGGTTGATATGATTCTACAAAACAGTGTAATACGTCTTTCCACACTTTTTTGTCACTCAAAGACAATTTCTTCGAAAATTAGTTTTCTAGCGGCTCTGATGCGCTAAACTTTTTTATGTTTTTTTTTTTGTAACTTAAGCCCATAATTTCATATCTGAAATAAAAATTTTTAAATATATCTTTCTAATTTTTTAGTTTTTGCTTACGATATAATTACTTAAATATTTTTATTTATTTTATTACTAATGTTCGAAGAAGAACATTAGTATTAAAATCACTTTGGCCAAAAATTCATATTTATATATATATATATATATATATATATATATATATATATATATATATATATCATCAAAAAATTTCAGTGAAAAAATCTCAGGAACGTGCCATCCGATTGAGCTGAAATTTTCAGGACACATTGGTGTATATGCAGAATAGTGCCAGGTCTCACAAAAAGTTAATAATCTTTTACCCTTTGGCGCCGGCGGCCATTTTAGTGATTTTTTTAATATACCTATTATTCCGTACACAAATAATTTTTGCAACAATAAAGTTGACGACATAAATTTCGAACAAGTTTTACATGTGAATCGGATAACGTTTTGGAATTTTTTAACCCCATGTGTGCGCTGGGTGCCTATAAACAGAACGGGAAAATTTGAAAATTTTTAAATTGCGATAACTTTTGACAAAGCTATTCAATCATTACGAAATTTTCAGGACATGTTTGTTTTATTTAGTTGTAGATAAATGTACGTTTTAGTGAGCGAGCTGGCAACACTGTAGCTAGGGCAGGCACTGAAAGTGAAAACCTCCAAATCATCGTCTCTCTTGAAAAAATGTAGTTTTTTAAAAAAAAAGCCACTCATATGTAAATTTTGTGCTTTGTTTACATAACCAAAGAAAAAAATTTGATATGGTATAACGAGCACGCCTGGTAACCCTTGCCCAAGTTACCTATATTTTTAGCATCAAAAACTTCTGTTCACGGAAACTCACGATATGATGAACAGAATTTATTGAAATTTGCAGAATGTATTGATTTGAAATAGGACCAGGTCTGATAGAAGTGATTTTGAAATGCGGGTGATTCTGTGCCAGTGGTGCCATCTTGAAAAATCACTAAAAAGATAACTGCTTTTAGCCCTATAAGTTCTGATTGAATCGTTCGATTTTGACGAAATTCTGCACCTTACTTTAAACCACGTTTGGTAGAAATTTGGTTGAAAAATTCGGTTGGAGCTGCCAGCTATGATAATTTTGGTGTCTTAAATTTGAAAAAATAAAAATTTGGAAGTGAAAACATTCAAACCATCGAATATCCTAAAAAATGTCCGTTTCAACAATAAAACCAATCTGTATACAAATCATATGCTCAATCTACACAGTCAAAGTAAAACTTTGGAAATTTCATGTCGAACAAGAACGGTAACCCTTTCACAGTTAACCTATATTTTTAGCTTCAAAAACTTCTGTTCACGGGAACTCACGAATCAATAATCAGATAGAATTGAAATTTACAGAATGCATTGGACTTAAGTAGGGCCAGGTCTGATAGAAGCGATTTCGAATTGTAGGCAACTCTGTTCCAGTGGTGCCATCTTGAAAAATTACAAAGAAAAAAAAAATGCTTTTTGCCCTATGAAATGTGAATTAGTTACCAGATTTTCATGAAATTGACACAGTAGCTGCATTCTGCTCTAAACTCTGTTTGATAGAAATTTTGTTGAAAAATTCGATTGGTGCTGCCAGCTATGGTAATTTTTGTGTCTTTGGTTTTGAAAATTCGCTCAGGAAAATAAAACTTTTTGCCCTATAACTTCCAGTGCAGTCATGAAATCAATACGAATTTCATACAATTACTGGAACCTATTATAAATATTATTCAAGCCAAATTTGGTTGAAAAGCCATGATAGGGTTGCCAGCTATAGTTGGTTTTGTGTTTGTTTGCAATATCTTAATTAAGCGGTTTTATCGTAGAATTTTCAATTGGTTATGATATTGTAGTGACAATAAACAGCAAATATTAAGCTTTCGATTATTTGAAGAAACTCGCTGCAGGTAACCCTAAATTTCTTTATACTCCTATAACTTCAAATGTTATATAACAACGTGAAGCAGATGTTATATATTCTTGGCTTTGATACTGGCGAAAGGTTGCCAGCACGAGTCGGTTGTGCTACTTTTGTATCAATAAATGCTTACAGTTAGTATTCATACCGGAAACTTTAACAATGAAAATAAATAACCGATGTTTCAATTCCCAAAGTTCTGCAAATTTTTCGGATCGCAGCCCCAAACTCCAACTTCAGTTAGAGTGCTGCAGGCACTGAGCATTTTCTTAATTGATATTATATGAGATGCTGCTTTCAAAATTTTGTGATATAAGCAACTGATAACGAATATAATTAACCCGTGTTTTGCTCTCATAAACGTTGAAATTCATGGCAGGGGTAATATCTGAAACCTTCTACCATATGAGCTATAATGCATTTTTGAGACAAAAGTATAACGTGGCATTTGAAACAATTTGGCCGTAATAAGCGAGTTTTTTTTTATTCAAATTATTTCAAGGCAAGCAAGTCATATAACAAAAAATAATTACAAATCACTATTTGAATTAAATATAGGTTTATTTAAACTACACCATAACAAATTAGCATAAATAATTTTTATTCCAAACTTATATTTGGTTGTCAATTTGAGGAATTTATAAGGAAAAATGTTTTTTTTTTAAGATTTTAGAGCCTTGAATAAAGCATATTTGAAACTAGTCTTGGGAATAGATAAGGAATAGTAGTTGGAAAAATTATTTAATATTTTGCAGCATCTATTGATAGGCTCCCTGTCTCCATAAACAGTACGATGCTGATGTTCAATGAGAAGACGTGTATACCTAGTACGTCTTATAGGGTTATTGAAAGTGATTTTATTCGAAAGATACTCAACGTTGATCGAACCCCTAATTGCATCAAAAATGAAACATAAGCATAATACCGTTCTCCTTGAAGAAAGTGTCTCAAGGTTTAAAAGGCTAAATCTGTAATTATAGGATGGCAAACTTACAAAATCGTGTGGGTTATCTATATCTCTCAAAGCAAAAAAAACCCTAGCGCATCAGAACCGCTAGAAATACTAATGTTCGAAGAACAGTAGAGGATTTGTGCAGATTTTGAGTGTATTGTTATATATTGTTGTTATACTGTTGTTATTGTCTTATATATTATATATTGTACGTATTGTCATATATATTGTTATATATTGTATATTCGCGATGTGAATACTTAATGCAAGCATTTATTGGTACCAAAATAACAAAAACACCTCGTGCTAGCAGTCCTATCTGCCTCACGTTGAAGTCAACCTGCTCTGCGAATTTCGTGTTGATACGATCACTGCATTGGAAGTAATAGGGATACAAAGAAATTTAGGGTTACCATTCGCAAGAGCTTTCAAATTTTCTAGATCTTAGTATTTGGTGTGTATTTTCACTACAAGACCACTACGATTTGAAAATTTTATGATAAAATCGCTTACTAAAGCTATTTCAAAAAATACAAAAACAATCATAGCTGGCAATCCTATCATTGTTTTTCAAAATAGATTTATACTGAATATTGTCTACAATAATTTAAATTTGTCATATGAATTTCGTTATGATACCATGACTGTACTGGAGGCTATAGGGCAAAGAGCTTTATTCAAATAAAATAACATTATATAAAAAAACTTGGTGCAGTTGCACCAATTTTTGACGATTCTAAAAGCATATAGATATATAACCTTGAATGCTTTGCTTTTATATGATGTTTTAGTGCTTTTATTTTTACGACTTCGATGTTTGTCATAAATTATGCTTACCATAGAAGGGGAATGATGCAGATGAATAAACTAATAAACTCGGTTATAGGTTCAAGTAACAAACAATAAAATTTCCAAAGCTCGGAATATTTAAATATCGGTTGCTTATTTTATTGTAAATAGTTTGCTTATGAATAGAAAATGGAAGCATCTGTTGGTGCGATATTTACGAAATTGTCCGGTGCTGGCAATCATGTGCTAGCAGCATGGCTGCTTCACGTTGTGTTAAACACACCCCATTAATTTCGTTTCGATTGAATGTCTGTGCTGTAAGTTATAGGAGTGAATTAAATTTTAGGGTTACCATCGTCCAAACTTTTTAAATTTTTGAAACGTAAATATTTGATGTTATTTGTCATTGCAGGATCATTCCCACTTGGAAATTTTATGACAACATCGCTCGATAAAGAAATGTCAATAAATTACGAAATTCATCATAGCTGGCAACTCTTTCACGGTTTTTCAACAAAATTTCTACAGAATTAGAAACGCAACAAGATATGCTTTTCACACGAATTTCGTTTTGATTTCATCACTGCATCGGAAGTTATAGGGAAAAACCTTTATTTTCCTGAGCAAATTTACAATATTTAAGAGACAAAAATTGCCGTAGCTAGCGTCCATATACTAATTTTTCAACAAAATTTCTATGAAATCTATCTTAGAGTAAGGTTCACCTACTGCGTGAATTTTGTTAAAATCTGGTGGCTAAATCAGAAGCTATAGGCCAAAAACCAGTTTTTTTTCTCAGTGATTTTTCCATATGGCACCACTACCACAGTATTGCCCGTATTGAAAAATCGCTTCTATCAGACCTGGTCCTAATAAATACCAACATGTTCTGTAAATTTCATATTGATCGCATAATCTGATTGTCAGTTCTCGTGAACAGAAGTTTTGGGTGCTGAAAATAGAGGTAATTTGATCACGGGTTGCCGTTCTTGTTTACCGCGGAATTTTTGAAATTTTTATTTGACTTGGTGGACAAAAGTCAAAATTTGTCAACAACTTGAATTTATTTTCAAAAATCAAAAATTTTTCAGGAGACTCGATGATTTGAAGGATTTGTTTTCAGGAGCCTGCTGTAGCTACAGAGTTGCCTGCACAGTCTTGAAAGTTCATTTGTGTTAAATTCTAGTTTACATCAATACGCTCTGCAAATTTCACGATGATCCATTGTTTTTCTTAGAAGTTATGATAAATCGAAATTTGAAAAAAAATCCTTGCCTATTTTTAGGCACTCAGCGCCTACACCTGGCCCGAAATTTTCAATTCTTTATCATAGACAAACTACAAACATAACAAGCTTTCATTCCTAGTACTTTTTTTTAACAAAAATTTACACTGCTTGGAAATATAGGTGTACCTGAAAATTCACTTAAATGCCCGCCGCCGCCAAAAGGTTTAAGATATCTGAATTTTAGCAAGTTATGGACCTACCTGTTATATACATCTATGTTCTCCGAAAATTTCAACTCAATCAGATCGGCCACTCCAGAGATTATCTCTCTTAATCATTTTGCTGATATATATATATATACATATGACGAATTTTCGGCGAAGCGATTTTAATACTAATGTTCTTCGAACATTAGTAATAACAAACTGCTTATGGATGGATTCCAATCTATCGCTATCGAACTAAGGATACGTAAAGAGATTTTGAAACTCATAAGTTCTTAAATTCTTTCGCACGTCTCTTAACGAATCTTAATTGCTTGCTGGCTCTTGGTAGAACTTTGTCGTACTGAAGATTGAAGCGCAGCTTTTTATCAAGAACGACGCCGAGATCTACAACACTATCCACTTTTTTCAGCAACTGATTCCTAAGGCGGTAATCAAAATTTAAAGAACATGACTTGTTTGAAAATTTAAAGAGTATGACTACGTTAAGAAAAAGTTTATTGCGGTCACACCATCGCTCCAACAATAAGAGTTTTGACTGAAGGAAGTTTGAATCGGATTTCGATTGAATAGTGTGGTATAATTTTAGATCGTCCGCATAAAAAAGGTGTGGAATATCGGATAACACTTCCAAAAGATCCGAAATAAAAATATTGAACAGAAGTGGACGTAAGTGGCTGCCTTGAGGTACCCCTGAGGAGACAGTGATTTTTTTGAGAGAAAAGCTTGGAATTTTATATGTTGTGTTTGATTCTGACGATAGCAATCCAAACATCCTAGCGAGTTTCCGGAAATGCCTAGTTTTTGCAGTTTATATTTCAAAACATCATGGTCAACACTGTCAAAAGCTTTGCCGAAATCAGAATATATGGTATCGATCTGACACCCTTTCTCCATATTGCGAAGTACATCCGAGATAAATATCAAAAAGTTGGTGGTAGTTGACCTGCCGTTTCTGAAGCCATGTTGCTGTTCGTTAAGAAGAAGATCAATAGCTATAATGAGTTTATCACAAACAATTTTTTCGAATAGTTTAGGTATAGTTGAGAGAATGGCAATGCCTCTATAATTTGTAACCGAGCGCTTGTCACCACTTTTATAAATTGGCGTGAGATGAGAAGATTTCCAGAATTGAGGAAATCTACCGCATGATAGTGATTTGGTGAAAATTATAAGCAGGGGTGAGATGATGGTTTCTGCACTGTTGATTATAAAGCTCAGAGGAAGTAGATCTGGTCTAGGTCCTTTTTTCATGTCAATTTCTTTTATCGCTTTTACAATGTCCTCTCTAGTTGAATATATTTCATCAGCGATAGCAAACGGAGGTGTTGAGACAAGCGACACGTTACATAATCCACTGGGTGGACAGAAAACTTCTTGAAAATGATCGGCAAACATGTCACATATTTTTGGTGAGTCAGAAGGGAGTGAGTCATTTTTATACATTGCTGTGGGATAGCCTGAAGTTTTTTGCTTGGTGCTAACGTAGCCAAAAAAATTTTTGGGGTAATAGATTATATTTTCCCCAACTATATTAATATAACATTCATATGCTTCGCGAGACTTTCTTAAGAATTCTTTAGCTAGTTCATTGTATCTTCTCTTGATATCTTCGCTAGCATTGATGTCGGTTTTTATTATCTTATATAGTTTATTTCTTTGATTTCGTAAACACCTCAGAGTTCTATCAAACCAAGGCTCAGATAGTTTATCTTTTCTCTTTATTTTCGGGACGAATATTTCAACCGCATCAAAAATCAACTGGTAGAATACAGACACAGCATCGTTCAATTCCAACGTTAATAGAGAACTATTCCAGCCAATATTATTCAAGTGGAGGTTAATGCTCTCATAGCCAGCATTTCAAAAATTATATGCAACTGAATTGTTGTATGAGGTTGTCAAATCAGATATAAATAGCTCGACTGTAAAAGCAGAGTGGTGAAAAGTATTGGAAATAAGATGCTCTGCATCTACTGTCAGATTAGCTACTACATCGTCGTAACTGTTGGTAAAAATTAGATCTAACCAATTGCCATTTTGGTAAAAGTCGGGGCAATTTGCTGCAGATCATTGCTGTAAAATTTACTTACAAGATTTAAATCAGAAGAATCAATGATATTGAACGGAAGGAAGTTGTTGTCGTTTTCATCTTCCACGAACTTTAAATTTGGACGGTTGAGATCTCCTAGTATTATAACCTTATCATTATCATTAAGTTATGAGACCAGAGAATAAATGGTTTCGCATATGTCATTGTAAACGGTATCGTCTGAATTAGCCGGGACGTAGAAAGTACCAATATACAAGAAACCTTTGGACCAAGAAATTCGAATAAATTTGTGTTCAAACTGATATTGTGAATTGGTTTCGACTACAACCTCTGGTTTGTCCAGTATGGATATAATAACGGTCATTTCTGTATATGGTCCAGCAACCGTCGAGTATTTCTTCGTTTAAATGAGAGTGATTTTACCAGGTTTCGGTAAAGGTAAGCACATTGAATTTGCAAGATTTGGCGTCAAGAAAGAGTTGATTTAGTTTGCCTCTTATATCATCGCAATTGTGGTAAAAAAAATTGAGGCCATGTTAAGATTGTTTCTGTTAGGATCATTACCTATTGAAAGCTTCCCTTGCTTTCTGAAACTGAGAAATATATTTTGAGGAGACATGTGAAGCGTATAGTTTTAGGTCACTTTTGACTTGGTCTGCGGATACTCCAAGCTGCTCGTGGTACCGAGTAAAGATAAGATGAAGGGAATCAAAGTCAATTGGTAGATCCTCTTGCTGGATCATTATTTTCAAATGAGTTTTGTTTTACCCTTAAAACATGCGCAGTCGCTGGCTTTGTGCATATAAGCAAGAAAAAGACGAACATTATCGTATATTTTACCATCCCTTAGCCAAGAAAGTAGATACCTGTTTCCTAAATCAGCACTTGATGTAATAGTAGCTTTCACACGTGGAGGCACCAATGGGTCTAAAAAACTGGATGCAGGTTGTGATGTAAGTTTTGTAGCTATGGTGGTTGTGGATGATATTTGATCTTCACCATGGATGAAATTTGCATATGGAGAAGGTGATAGCTGGGCTGGAAAAGGATTTTCATGCAGAGAGCCTTTCCTAGCTTTATTGGTATCCTTTGGGCCGCAATGTGCAATTTTACAATTTTTATTGTCCTTAACCACAATATCCTTTTTTGCCGAAATTGTCTTTTTCATTTTCTGGAAGAAATTTTTGTGTGAAAAATTTGGTGCTGCACTGGTGGGCATGCTAGGAAGAACGGTTATTTGAGGACTGGTGAGAGAATTGATCGACTCCGCACTGGACATCTGGTCGGCACTCATATTTGCCAGCACGGAGACCATTTGAATATAGTTGCTCGAAATAAATTCTTTTTGCGTGGCAGTTGTCAAAGTATCTAGCTTTGAGGGTTTGAATGCTAAATTCTTGGAAGCTCGTATTGGGGAATAAAGATGGCAATCGTTTTGGAAGGAGGCATTATTACATTTTTTATCCTTACTTAATTTTGAATTACAAGAAATGTGTTTCTTACGACTAGCCTTGGTTTTCCAGCTGCTGAGTGATATCCCTCTTCAGACTTGATCTTCGACTGATCCATTGAAGCTCGTGAATAGCCATGCATATTTTGCTGGAATCGCCACTTTAAAGCACCTGTATAGCTTTTTGCCTTTTACTCGCCCTGGTAAAATTGCAACTTTGCAGTCTTTGATCAACATTTTATTTTCAAAGAATTTCTGCATCCAGTTTTCATTGGCAGAGTAAGGAGCTCCTTTTACAAAAAACAGTTCGTACCTTAGAGTTGATTATGATTTTAATTCAACAGGACAATTTGATTAAGCTTGAGCCGCATTTATTTTCTTAATTTTTTCGATTCGTATCGACCATTCCTCCTTTGTCCAGAGAGTACCGAAGTTGAAAATCAGGTTTTCCGTCTGATTAACTGGTGGTGCTGACAGACTAACCCAGCAGAGGCATGGCATCTTGTTTCATTGGGGAAGTGGATGTGTCCATAGATTGCACTCTAGTCACATGATATTTGTTTTGACTAATACTAGCATTGTGCAACATATCTTTCACCTCTGCGAACATTAGTTCAACACGTAGTGACGACGAATCAACATTTGTAGTGTTATTGATTTCCCTGAGCTGTATATTTATGGAATTAACTTTTTCTTCGAAAGACTTGACCGCAGCGCATAACTTTTGTTCCACTGTATTCATCCAGACAGTGTTGGAATTCATGATAGCATCAGATTGAGTTACAGACGGGACTGTCAGTTTGCTTTTTATCTCAGCAAGGATGGTTTCGGAGCTGATGCGAGGTGATGCCGTTGATACTTGTGAAGACGTAAGTTCATCTAGGGAACTATAAATCGCATTGATTTTACGATCAATGGACTTGATTGAATTATTGCGTCGATCACCGTTGGTCTGTGATAGTGCCGTTATCAATTTATCGAAGCTATTCGCCAATTCTGTAAATGCCTCATTGTTTGCTCTAAATAGACATTGTTGCTTGGAAAGTAAATTCTCCTTCTCTGCATCTAATTTTGCAATTGGGCTAACAATGCCATCATGCATATATTTCATCAGTCTTTCTATGTGCTGACAGTCAGAACAGATGAAGTGATCTTCGAGATAGGGATGGTACCAGTCTCTTGGTTCATCCATACATGCTCCATGCAGCTTCCGATTGCAAAAAGCTTTGCACGTCACATATTTAAAAGTATTGTCAAATGCAATACAGTTTGGTAGATTGCACTTGAAGGTCATGGTTATATTATTTTTATTACACTTAAAACACTGCGAAAACTTTTTTTATATAATTTGATTTGATTGCACTTGCATTTAAGATTAAATTGGGTCACAATAAAAATTGAAATTGTCACACTTCGCTTGATTGTAAATTATACTCACTCAAGTGCTCTTAAGCTACACATGCATACATTGCGAAATTGAAATTGGGTCGTTAATATCGCGCACAAAAATGGTCAAGTCACTAAATGCCGCACAAAAGAATGAATTAATTTTTATTCAGCACTAACAGTCTATGTATGGATTAATAAATGGAATTAATGAGATCGCGGTGCGCGTAACACGTCTGCTCGCGTTGACGGTTAAAGTGTAAGAAAAAGTATGGGTACATCTTAAGATCAAGCTTTAAAATTCTTTACAATGTTGTTCTGGGTAAACCCGATTGGCCAGAACGGTGACGAGTTGAGACAGGTGAGTAGTAAGGATCGGACTTTTCTATACTTTTAGTCCATGGTTTTGTTGCCGCCCACCCGCGTGCTTTAGGTATGCAAAGTCCCTTAAGCTCGAGTTAAGTTTGTTTTTCGTTTTTGGTCGTTGTGTATGAGTGAAGGGAACATGTAGATTGCTTTCTGGGAGGTGCGAATCAGCTGCAGCATCGCTGTTTGCAGGTGCGAGGGAGCGAAACATGCAACAGAGTAGAGAAGCAATATGCAGAAAGGGGCTTAGCAAGTATTCAGTTAGCATGGATGCCGGTTTCTCGATGACGTCTTTCTTGCATCTTTTGTATCGCAAGCATGTGCAGATGCAATGTCATGTTTTCTTGTTTTTATCTTTCCTCATTCGCCATGTGGGTTTCTGGTCTCAACCTCGATCAATGGATTAAGCGTATCGTATGCATGTGCGATATATTATTAATGATGGATCTGAGTAATTTGGTATGTTGTAAATACAAGATGTAGACCGGTTGTACGAACATGGTGTATCATAACTGACCTATGTTAAGTGTGGATGAATGGTGATTTTACGCGTTGCAGATATTATGTCATAACTGGATGAATGATTTTATGATGTTTCCGAGTGGCTATATTTAGATGAAAACAGAGACGTTATTCGCTGATTGCTGAGGAGTAGGTCAATGTTCAGGTGTTGTATTTTCTTTGCGGCATTTAGGTGGGACGTGGGGGTGGGAATGTTAGGTAAATAAAAACATTTGTTTGTATAAGTGGCAATAAACTTTATTGGATTTTTATTTAAACAGATTTATATTGAAATAAAATTGTTGACATTTTACTTAGAAAAATAATTGTATATTGATACAGCTTCACATATAAATCCACCAACAAAAAATCCAAGACTAACGCATTTTAATAGATTGTAAAGGCAGTGCTCTGTTCTGGAACATTTTCTTGTTGTAATAGGTGTATCGTAAGGTCCACAGACGTCTTTTCCGTTGGCGTAGAAACATTCCGGTGACAATCGCAAGTGCTCACTCTCGACATCGGTAGGTGCGTTGAATGCATCCATGGTGACCGAGCAGAAGTAACATCTGACCTGGTCTTTTATGTTTGTGTAAAAAAATCCACTACGCGCAAGTTTAAGTATTTTTCTTTCATCAATTTTTAGATTGGCAAACGTCTTGACGCGATCATATTCACGCTTTAAACACAACATCTCGAATGACTGTTGTTCACTTTTAGAGCACGTTTTTTATATTTATCCAGGAATTATGATGAGAAGGAAAACCAAGCCATTTGACAAAAACACGATTTCCCCTTCTTCTTATGATTTTCTCAACAAGGTATGCATCAGGGTGTTTCACTGTAGTTAACTCATGTTCGTATCAAATTGCTCCTTGTATCAAATTTCCCTGATAGTCTTCCAATGTGTGCGTGCGGGGCTGTGTTTTTCTGACTTCTTTTATTTTAAATATTTCCGTCGACCAGTTAGGGGTGTAACTTTTTTCAAAAATCTTCTTATGCTTACTTATGCGCACATGCGCACCAACTTTAAATTTGGGTTGTGATGTTACCTTAACTTTCCTGCAAACGTCCGAGAATAATTGCACTTCGTTCGATGTATTAACATCTATTGGGCGCATATTAATAACTCGATGTTTTGTTTTGTTGTATCGGGCAACTAGCTTATGTAAGGAATCGAACCAGCGGTAATTTTCAATCATGCTAAAGTTCTTCCACATAATACCCTTTACAGTTCTGTTGAACCGCTCTACAATCGATGCTTTCAATGCACTAAATGTTGAATAGTGGTTAATTTCATACTTTTTCATAATATGTTGAAATCTTTTATTGAAAAATTCCTTTCCGTCATCTGTTTGCAGATTTCTGGGAATGCGCCTTTGTTCGAGAATTGTTTCCATTGCCTTCGTCACTTCATTAGCGCTTTTATTTTTGACTGGTAATGCCCAAGCGTACTTGGAAAAAGTGTCAATTATTGTAAGAAGAAATTTGTAGCCTCTATTCTCTGATGAGTATGCACTCATATCAACCTAATCCGCCTGCCATAAATCATCAATACCTCTGATAGTGACCCGACGCCGGTTAAAATTTTTACGAGCAGGTCTGTGTAACTCGTTGACAATTTGCCTTCTACTCATAACGATTAAATGTATAAATATAGGCTGTTTACTTGTTTTTATGTTAAAATCTGTGAAAATTTGCAAAAATGATGCACTTTATTCACCCCTTCACAATGATGGTTGCCGGTCCATCTGGATGTGGCAAGACGAGTTTTATAGAGGCACTTCTTAGAAACGACTCTATGATACAGCCTCGGGTGAAGAAGGTTATTTGGTGTAATGCTGAAACTCAAGCTATTCCAGCAAAAGTAGGTTTTAAGAATATCGAATATTTAAGCATGATTGAGAATGAGCCGATACTTATTGTTGTGGACGATATGTTGTTAAATGCGTTTTCAAGACAAGTTTGCGAACTGTTCACTAAAGGATCACATCATAGGAATTTTTCGGATATATTAGTAACACAAAATGTATTTCATCAGGGCAAATTTTGCCGTGATATATTATTGAACTGTAAGTATCTGGTATGCTTCAAGAATCCACGTGATAAAAGTAAATTTCATCATCTTGCTAAACAAATTTACCCTGAAAATAGCAAGGAGCTTGTGAGAATATATAAAGAAATCACTCAGGCGCCACACAGCTATTTATTAATAGGCCTGACTCAGAATACGAATGATATTTTACGCTTCCGTACTGATTTATTTAACAAAAACTTTGTAACGTGTTATTGCTCGAAGGATAGTATAAAGCAAGAGAATGGTGTCACGAATGAAGCGATTAAAGGACAACAAGCATATGTTATACGTGCTTAGACGTGATCGACCGGGTTTGAGAAATGCTATACTTAAGAATGCCGATCCAGAGGTAATTAAAACACTTTGCGAAATCACATTGAATACGTTGAATGGTAACCACAGACCTCGTGGAAAGATATGTAACCATCTCTGTAAATATAAAAAGTGTATGCGCAAGTTAGTAGATGCTAAACGGTCAGTTCTGCAACAACGTAAAGTACTAATTCAAAAAGGCGGATTTCTACCTGTATTATTGGGCAGCGTACTTTCAGGGGTGGTTGGTTCACTAATTGAGAAATATGTATAGGAACAGTAATCTGAATAAAATGCTACTTCTGTCTCCTGAAGTATATGCAAATTTGAAAGACACTATTGAAAGTTCTAATAACCAGAGTTTGTTCGATAACGCTATGAATAAGATATTGAAAAAAGAAAAATTCAGCGATAAAGACAAATGGTATCATTATCGAAACGAACTTATAAAATTTTTAAACATACGTCGTAAAAGTAAAGGATTTCTAGAAAGAAAAACTCAAATGCCTTCTTCGAGCGAGCATGTACACAAGAAACAGAAAAGTTTGCGAGACAACACGACACAAACTAAATATGTTTTTAGAGATGAGAAACCTACGCAAACTACACCTGTACGAGTGGAAAAATTGTTTGAATCATTTGGTGAAATCACACGTCCAAGGAGTGTATTATCGGCTGCAGCAAAGCGTCGTCTATCGGCAAGTGGAATAGCCAAAAGTCTGAAGCCGCCATCGAAATTTAGAAAAACTTCAACTGACAAAGACTATAGGATAATAACTGGTGATGACGGAATAACACAATACACAGTACCTGTTGATATGAGTCCTGATGAAGTAGAAGACGTTCTGGGGGAGATAGACAATCTTGATAATCAGGGGTCCAATGTCTTTAAAATGGAGAAAGAAGGTGAAGAAGATTCTGAAAGTATCGCGGATGTGGAAATGCAAGAGCTGCCTAGTTACTCTATATTAAGGCCCTCTCGGTTCGATCCTAATCAACACACGTCTGATCAACCCGTCAGAAAACATCCAGTTCGACAGAGTGAGAGACTAAAAGAAAAAAAAGTGCGAAGTTCAAGTGTACCAGACCTGGCTTGAGAAAGAATTTGATATGCCTGTAACAGTAACAGATGATGAATTCTACGTATGCCTTTTAAACAATAGTTCCCTGAGCATTTACCCTGAAAACACATTATCATCTTTTGAGAATATTCTTCCTGCTTCTTGTAAGCTTGGTAGCGGTTGGTGTGTTGGAATGACGGAGATAATGTTGCTAAAACGAAAAAAAGGAGAGACAGTGTCAACCAGCAGTGTTTCTAAGCGTTCTAAATGCAGTATCGGAGAAGAAGAAGCTAGTGGGGCATTTCACGTGAAGCGGACAACGAAAAAAAATCGAGGTTCTGGATTTCGTTTACATTGTGCATACTGGTACTTCTAGAAGATATGAATGTGGATGCACAAGTTTTTGTTTCTATGAGGTTTAGTTACCGAGTTATGGGCTTCTGAATAATTGACGAAGTTGATAAAAGGTTTTTTTGGAAGCGGATTCTGAGATTCAAAACAAACTCTAAAAAACATTAAACATAATGATTGGTATAGAAAATTAGCTGTTCTTTTTAATTTTGAAATTAGATTTGAAAAATAAATTTTTTTTCCTGTGTGGAACCGGAAGTAGACACTTTAACTCGTGATTTGAATAATTTGGACCAGGTTAATTTTGTTTATTTTTATAACAAAATAAAGCTTAAAGTATACTTATTTTATCATAAAAGTTTTAGAATGGGATGGCCAGTAGTTTAGGAGGTAGGTGAATTTCAATACATAAAAGTCGCATGGGGCGTGGTACCGAGAGCTTGCTTAGGGCAGCTAGTTGGCTTGAAAACAAAAATTGATTTGAAATGTGATTAGTAGCGCCATCTCTTATTTGAAAAAGGATTTATTTTTCCATAAAAACCTAATTAAAATATATGACGCATATCTAATATATTTGACGGCAAGCCAATTCAAATTTTCCGTTATTTTTCGAGTTACTGTTCAACGCTTGCAATGACTATTACTTTCGTTGATAAGATAAAGAGTCTTAATTATGTGTATTTTGTCTCCGTTCGGCTTTCGATGTTTCAATCCATTCGATTTGAAGTTTCATCGGAAGGCTAAAGACCTAAGAAAAATTCCAAGAATATTAGCAGAAAATAAATTATGTCGAATCTGCTGGAAAAAAACTGATCGTAAAAAGACCTCTAGTTATTAAAAAAAAGAACTAGTTTAAGAAACGAGAGTAAAATTGTAAAAATTGTGAAATAAATTCATTTGTCTAAACACAAGTACCCTTTTTTCACTAAGCAAATCAGCATTATCATTTTTACTAATGTTCGAAGAACATTAGTATTAAAATCGATTCGGCCAAAAATTCATATTTCTTTATATATATATATATATATCATCAAAAAATTTCAGTGAGATAATCTCGGGAACGCGCCATCCGATTGAGCTGAAACTTTCAGGATACATTGGTGTATATGCAGAATAGGTCCAGGTCTCTTTAAATGTCAGTTATTGTTAACCTTTTGGCGCCGGCGGCCATTTAAGTGATATTTTTAATATACCTATTATTTCGTGCACAAATAATTTTCGCAAAAATAAAGTTAACGAAATAAATTTCTAACGTGTTTTACATATGAATCGGATAATGCTTTGGAATTTTTTAACCCTATGTGTGCGCTGGGTGCCTAAAAAGAGGACGGGAAAATTTAAAAATTTTTAAATTTCGATAACTTTTGACAGAGCTATTCAATTATTACGACATTTTCAGGACATATTAATATTATTTAGTTGAAGATTTGTGTAGCTTTAAATTAGCGTGCTGGCAACCCTGTAGCTAGGGCAGGCAACGAAAGTGAAAACCTCCAAATCATCGTCTCTCTTGAAAAAATGCCGTTTCTTCAAAAAAAAGCCACTCATATATAAATCTTGTGCTTTGTTTACATAACCAAAAAAAAAAAAAAGATATGGTATAACGGGCACGCCTGGTAACCCTTGCCCAATTTACCTATATTTTTAGCATCCAAAACTTCTGTTCACGGAAACTCACGATCCAATGAGCAGAATGAATTGAAATTTGCAGAATGTATTGGTCTTAAATAGGACCAGGTCTGATAGAAGTGATTTTGAAATGTGGGCGATTCTGTGCCAGTGGTGCCATCTTGAAAAACCACTAAAAAAGATAACTGTTTTTAGCCCTATAAATTCTGATTGAATCGTTCGATTTTGACGAAACTCACACAATTGCTGGACCTTACTTTAAGCCACGTTTGGTAGAAATTTGGTTGAAAAATTCGGTTGGAGCTGCCAGCTATGATAATTTTGGTGTCTTCATTTTGAAAAAAAAAATTGGAAGTGAAAACATTCAAACCATCGAATATTCAAAAAAATGTCCGTTTCTTACAATAAAATCAATCTGTATATAAATCTTATGTTATATCTACACGTTCAAAATAAAACTTTGGAAATTTCATGTCGGACAAGAACGGTAACCCTCTCCCAGTTAACCTATATTTTTAGCATCAAAAACTTCTATTCACGGAAACTCACGAACCAATAATCAGATACAGCTAAAATTTGCAGAATGCATTGGACTTAAGTAAGACCAGATTTGATAGAAGCGATTTTGAATTGTGCGCAAGTCTGTGCCAGTGGTGCCATCTTGAAAAATTACAAAGAAAAAAAACTGCTTCTTGCCCTATGAAATGTGAATAAGTTACCAGATTTTCATGAAATTGGCACAGTAGCTAAACCTAACTCTAATCTCTGTTTGGTGGAAATTTGGTTGCAAAATTTGATTAGTGCTGCCAGCTATGGTAATTTTTGTGTCTTTGGTTTTGAAAATTCGCTCAGGAAAATGAAACTTTTTGCACTATAACTTCCAGTGCAGTCATGAAATCAATACGAATTTCATACAATTAATGAAACCTGTCATAAACATTATTCAGGCCAAATTTGGTTGAAAAGCCACAATAGGGTTGCCACCTATTGTTGGTTTTGTGTTTAATTGCAATATCTTTATTAAGCGGTTTTATCGTAGAATTTTCAAATGGTAATGATATTGTAGTGACAATAAACAGCAAATATTAAGCTTTCGATCATTTGAAAAAACTCGCTGCAGGTAACCCTAAATTTCTTTATACTCCTATAACTTCGAATGTAATTAAACAACGTGAAGCAGATTTGATATATTTTTGGCTTTGATACTGGCGAAAGGTTGCCAGCACGAGTCGGTTGTGCTACTTTTGTATCAATAAATGCTTACAGTTAGTATTCATACCGGAAACATTTACAATGAAAATAAATAACCGATGTTACAATTCGCAAAGTTCTGCAAATTTTTTGGATCGCAGCCCCAAACACCAACTTCAGTTACCGTGCTGCAGGCACTGAGCATTTTCTTCATTGATGTTATATGAGATGCTGCTTTCAAAATTATGTGAAATAAGCAACTGATAACGAATATAATTAACCCGTGTTTTGCTCTCATAAACGTTGAAATTCATGCCAGTGGTAATATCTGAAACCTTCCACCATATGAGTTATAATGCATTCTTGAGACGAAAGTAACACGTGGCATTTGAAACAGTTTGGCCGTAATAAGCAGCACATGTGGTGGAAAATGCACTCAAAACCTGCTCGATTCTTCTACTGTTCTTCGAACATTAGTGTTTCTAGCGGTTCAGGTGCGCTAGAGTTTTTAATATTTTATATTCTACATATAGAATGATACAAGTTATATATAATAGTTTTAATACAAATATTTTGCTTTCACACTCACTAGCTATCATAATCAAGCTCCCGGTACCACGCCCCATGCGACTTTTTTGTATTGAAATTCACCTACCTCCTAAACTACTGGCCATCCCATTCTAAAACTTTTATGATAAAATAGGTATACTTTAAGCTTTATTTTGTTATAAAAATAAACAACATTAACCTGGTCCAAATTATTCAAATCACGAGTTAAAGTGTCTACTTCCGGTTCCACACAGGAAAAAAAAATTATTTTTCAAATCTAATTTCAAAATTAAAAAGAACAGCTAATTTTCTATACCAATCATCATGTTTAATGTTTTTACTAATGTTCGAAGAAGAGCATTAGTATTAAAATCACTTTGGCCAAAAATTCATATTTCTATATATATATATATATATATATATATATATATATATATATATATATATATATATATATATATATATATATATATATATATATATATATATATATATATATATATATATATATATATATATATATATATATATATATCATCAAAAAATTTCAGTGAAAAAATCTCAGGAACGCGCCATCCGATTGAGCTGAAATTTTCAGGACACATTGATGTATATGCAGAATAGTGCCAGGTGTTACAAATGGTTAATCATCTTTAACCCTTTGGCGCCGGCGGCCATTTAGTGATTTTTTTAAAATACCTATTATTCCGTACACAAATAAATTTTGCAAAAATAAAGTTGACGACATAAATTTCGAACAAGTTTTACATGTGAATCGGATAACGTTTTGGAATTTTTTAACCCCATGTGTGGGTGCCTAAAAAGAGAACGAAAAAATTTGAAAATTTTTAAATTGCAATAACTTTTGACAAAGCTATTCACTAATTACGAAATTTTCGTATTACGTAAATTACGTAAATTATTATAATTAATTTAATTACGTAAATGTACGTTTTAATGAGCGTGCTGGCAACCCTGTAGCTAGGGCAGGCACTGAAAGTGAAAACTTCCAAATCATCGTCTCTCTTGAAAAAATGTCGTTTCTTAAAAAAAAGCCACTCATATGTAAATTTTGTGCTTTGTTTACATAAACAAAGAAAAAAATTTGATATGGTAGAACGGGCACGCCTGGTAGCCCTTGTCCAAGTTACCTATATTTTTGGCATCAAAAACTTCTGTTCACGGAAACTCACGATCCGATGAACAGAATTTATTGAAATTTGCAGAGTGTATTGGTCTTAAATAGGACCAGATCTGATAGAAGTGGTTTTGAAATGCGGGTGATTCTGTGCCAGTGGTGGCATCTTGAAAAATCACTAAAAAAGATAACTGCTTTTAGACCTATAAGTTCTGATTGAATCGTTCGATTTTAACGAAATTCGCACCGTAGCTGCATCTTACTTTGAACCACGTTTGGTAGAAATTTGGTTGAAAAATTCGGTTGGAGCTGCCAGCTATGATAATTTTGGTGTCTTAAATTTGAAAAAAATAATATTTGGAAGTGAAAACATTCAAACCTTCGAATATCCTAAAAAATGTCCGTTTCTACAATAAAACCAATCTGTATACATATCTTATGCTCAATCTACACAGTCAAAGTAAAACTTTGGAAATTTCATGTCGGACAAGAACGGTAACCCTTTCTCAGTTAACCTATATTTTTAGCTTCAAAAACTTCTGTTCACGGGAACTCACGAATCAATAATCAGGTAGAATTGAAATTTGCAGAATGCATTGGACTTAAGAAGGGCCAGGTCTGATAGAAGCGAATTTGAATTAAAGTAATATAAAGTAATATTGGAGACCTCTATCGAGCCCCAATTATCTATCAGCGCGGTAGAGGTATATGAAGTTTTTTCAGTGGTTTATTACGTTATCTAAAACCTTTGGCTGCGTCAGGTGTAAAAGCTATAAAATGACAAGCGGTCAAAACCGGTAAGGCTATTATACAGGAGGTTGGGAACAAACCTTTTAAAGAACTCTTAAGAGAAAACGGACAAACTGCAACACAGGATTTAACTCAGAAAGGTATAAACAAACTTTTTGATAAGATGGATGGAGTAGGTAATCGAATGGCTATAAAAAGAGCTAACCCGTTCACAACAATTCAATTCAAGTCTTCTCCTAAGCGACGTAAAGCTGGTAAATTGAAAAAAACTGTAAAAAGAGCGTCACGTTAAAAGAATAAGAGGGTGAAAAGTAAACGAAAAGTTATCAAGAAACGTGTGTTGGACATATTTGATAAGTAATTAACATGTCCTCCTACAAAGAATGCATGAAATCCGAATTGGACATTTTCTCCACATCACCGATTCAAAGCAACATTTTAAAAACCGAAGAAGTTGCATACAAGCGATAGCTTCATTGGATAACTCATCTGTACTGGAATTCATCTCTCTCGGCCATGGTGATACGTATCGTGATTTGCCCAGCATATATCTACGGCTCAAAGTGCAGATGGTTAAAATAAAGGATGGTAAAGAGGAGTTATTCACAGGGGCTGAAACAATTAAGGGTGCTGATGGAAGAAAAGTCGTGGCTGATCCAACCAGCGTCGCAAATAATTTGATGCATTCGCTTTTTAGGCAATGTACAGTTCAGTTGAATGGGAAGAATATAGCTCAAACAGACAGCAACTACCAGTATAGGGCATACATTGAAAATCTATTGAATAACGGGAAAGATGCAGCAACAACACATCTCGAATTGGTTGGATGGTACCTTGACCAGAATGAAATGGAAATGATTGAAGGCGCTGGTCCAAAGTCTGAGAATAAAGGTTATCTTAGTAGATCAGCGCTATTAGAGAAAAGTAATGTCGTCGAGTTAATGGGAAAGATCCATAGCGACATATTTAACCAAAAAAAACTATTGATTAATGGTTTGGATCTGCGTGTCATATTATCATTAGAGAAACCTGAATTCTACCTGTACTCGAAAGATGATAAATTTTCGCCTCGAATTAAAATACTAGAAGCAACAATGTACATGAATCATGTAAGCGTCAATCCCAATATTCTCCTGGCACATGAAACAGTACTGCAACGTTCAAATGCAGTATACCCGTACAAACGCGTCGAAGTGAAAACATACACGTTGCCAACAAATACATTCACACTATCGCTGGACAATATAGTGGTTGGCCAATTACCGAACTTGCTCATTTTCGGGATGGTAGACAACGACGCCTATACCGGAAAATGTACTAAAAATCCATATAACTTCAAACACAATAACATCACGAGATTTAATTTGTCAGTTAATGGCGTACAAGTACCAAATCAACCTATAGAATTTGATTATTCAAAAGAAAAACCACTGAGCATTCGGCGGTACTTGAGTCTTTTCAAGGGTACTGGTATCAATTATTTCGATAAAGGTCATCAGATATCCAAACAATTCTTCGACAATGGTTGCTTTTTGCTAGCATTTGACTTGACAGCGGATAATTCATACGAATCAACTTGTGGCAGTTTATTGAATCAGAGTGTTGTGCGAATCAAGGGTAGATTCAAAGAGGCCTTAAAGAATAGTGTGGCATGCATTGTATATGCAGAGTACGATACGAATATTGAAATCGATAAAAATCGAAACGTTTACTCGAGTCTATAAAAAAGTATATAAAGAGGTTTAACACTTCTGTATGTATTATTTATCTGTACCTTGGCTGGAGATAACTACAGTACCATGACTCATTGTTCAGTAAATACCGAGTATTTTTCAGAGGGGCACTTTACCTTCTTTAAAAAAATTGCGTTTGCAGGTTTTATTTCACCAGATAAAGTGTATACAAAGGAGATCGTTTACAAATATCCTACATCAACTGTTAGCACTACAGATCATACTGGCGTGTCTGAAAACCTTGAATTTAAGCGTCTGGATGAGGATCTTATAAAAACCCTCGCAAAGTTTTCAACTATTTTCGTACATGGGGAGCCAACAAAGGAATTCCTTCAGAGCTACGTTACGCCTCGTACTAGGATCATTAACCTTGAAGCAATTACCTCTAAACAACAGGAATGAACACGATCGAACTTGATAGTTCACTAAAGCGAAATCATGTTACTAAAAGATTTTTCAAGGGCGTTTTCCCGTGCGATCACTTACCCCGTCATATAAAGAAACCTGCTTGTATTATTGCGAATACAGATCCAGCTCATAAAAGTGGAACACATTGGGTGGCCTTTTATATTCCTAGAAAAGGTCCTATCGAGTACTTTGACTCTTTCGGTAAATATCCTACTAACAAGTACTTCAAAAGATTTCTTCGGCACAATGGTAAAGTTTTCGTAAATAATAAGCAGAGACTACAGAGTGCATTCTCAACTACATGCGGACAGTATTGCTGTGTTTTTCTTTATTTTCGATGCAGTAGCAGGAGCTTCAAAACATTTCTGAACCGGTTCTCCTCTACAGATTATAATTTCAATGATGGTGAAATAGTTGATTTATCCGGAAAATTTATTTAAAGACCTCTTTGCAAAATGGTGGAGAGTGTTTCAATAAGACCTGTAGACAGGAGATCGGAGATATAAAAGCATTGTGATCAAGCCATTGAAACCATAGTTGTGTCTTTTACCATTTAAAAGGATGTCGTCAGTTGCTGAAAAGTCCGCTAATAAGCAAACACAAACCCCTAAACGAGCCGGTCGCGTTGTTCAGAAGAAGAAAAAAGTTGTGAAATCCCCCCAAGTCGAACCTTCTAGCAACTTTGGGAACATCATATCAAGCTGGAAGGAGGAGAAGTCAAGAACGAAAACGATTCCCAAATCACAAGTTCCGTGCAATGAAGACGCCTTACTGAACTACACGTACTACCTGGATGGATGACATAACCGTAGGGTCACACTTGGATTTGACCGGCAGACATTTCAGGCGAAGGTAATCTTCCACTACCATGGGCGTTTCCCACTGGCAATTGACTACAGTCAATGGATTTCACTCTACAATTACCTCAACAATCTGAAGACTTCAGCGGGCGAAGAATATCCGGAAAATCAATTGGGTCTTTTAAAACGGTATCAGATTCCTGTAGGCGATGTTTACATAACGCTCAAACATCTGGAGTTATTCAAACTGTTCGACATGATGGAATTTTTTAACATTGTCATGCACCACAACAACCTGGCCTCGGAATATGTGAAGGAGTATTACGAGCAGTACTGTAATAGATGTAGGGAGAAGGATCTTTTGAAGCTGAAAAATGAAGTGTACTTTTACATGTGTACTTTTATCCCTTCTCACAAAGTTCAGAAATTTACTGCATAACGTACATACTTTCAATGATTCGCATATACTTTTGTTCCCAATTTTGTTCATAAGGTGCCTAGTACGACAATCTTCACCTCTAAAAGACCGATTGCAGCGTTCACAGTAAACCATCTCGTCAAGAAATTTACAGGGTGGATAAGAGCTACAATAAGAACATTTTAGTGCACATTTATGGGGATTATTGTTGTACACCTTATCGCAATGAACACAGTTATAGTTTTTATTGAAAAAGATTTTCAACGATTTAATCACATAGAAATGTTTAAGGCTCTTGGAGTAGTACAGGTATATTTTCTTCGGGAGATTGTTTCTTACAGAAACCTTAAAAATGATCGAATCTGAATTTTTGAAATCATTAAACACAACTATCTGGAAATCGCTTAAAACTTGTTGAAATTTATAAAGATCTGCTAGATTGCAGCCTTCCTCTTTAACGACAACTTCGGCAGTTTCACATAACCACTTGGTCCTGCATTCTAAGATTTTCAGGACTGAAGAATGGTACCGCGTCTGAAACGAATGTGAATACATCTCGACTGCATAGCAAATAGATCGAGGAAG
Organism: Nemotelus pantherinus; assembly: GCA_963978885.1. Lineage (NCBI taxonomy): Eukaryota > Metazoa > Arthropoda > Insecta > Diptera > Stratiomyidae > Nemotelus > Nemotelus pantherinus. The sequence goes on from OZ022264.1 coordinate 114,393,439, forward strand.
ACATTTCACATCACCCTCCAACCCTACATCTACAACACATGGTCGCCTTTTTAGAACCTCGGATTCGTCTATAGTTATATTATTAATTCTTCCACCCCCAGAAAGAATATTAACGACTTCGGCGCTCAGCTGCAATATTTCATCCGAAAGAAACGCAGTATTGGGTTGATTTACGTTTGAAATCAAATCAAGTATATACTTCCCATTCACCTCTTCAACAGACTTCAAACTAGACCAGATAGGTTTTATATCAGGCGCGTTTGGGAGTGAAATAGTAAAGCTGATTTTAGATCCCCTTCAAGATTTCGACACTATATCTTTAATAATATCATCAAAAATTTTCTCTATTCCCAGGAGAGGATTTTCATTTTCAGCACCGAGACCTTTGATTCGGAATACAATTTTGTTTCCCTCAACGTTAAACTTCCTGAAGAATTTTTTATCCCTAACTAAAACTTCGTACCCTTTTTCCACCCCACTTCCACACTGAACCACTTAGTGAGTTGAATGAGCATGATTTACACTCTTGCTAGTCCTGCTAGCTTCCCGAACTTCTATTTCACTTAATACTTCACAAGATTGGATACCGCCCGCATTTTCAGTATTGAAGAAATCAATACATTCTTTCAATACCTCAAGAGAATCACACTGATTATAATATTTTACGAAATTTTGTAGAAGAAAATTTTTCTCCTCCCTGGAGAACATAACTTTTCTCTCTTTTATAATTTTTAACAATCTCTTAAGATTAGTGCGAAATAATGTGAAATCTAAACTTAAAGCACTATCTAACGTGGTGACGATTTGTCGTACATCCATTTTTTTTTGTTTTATCTACTAAAAGTTCTCTATATAATATACACTAATATTCTATATATACTCAAAATATCCACACTGAAGGTTGCTCAAACGCCTGAGGCTATTCTCCAAGGTGTTGAAGTCTACAATCAGCAGTACTATAACAGCTCTTCCAAAAAATTTCAGCACCTTTCTCTCCAGACCAGTATTTTCCTGAATAGCAGCTTGTTACAGTTGACGAACTCTCTCACTCAACCTTCTTCACCTTCCGTACTTTTAGCTAAAAAGGTTGAGCTGGTCCAGGTGCAGTTGCTAGAGGGCAGTTCTAAAGGATCTTGCAAACAACGGCAGCTTACGTCTTGATCTTTTTAAAAATGGTGTCTTATTCTTTCTTGGCTTTGTTTTTTATCCGCTGCTTCCTCTTGACCTCTGTACACACTATTGTCGAAAAAAAAAAGTTGAAAAGGTAAGTAGATATTAAGACAATAGAAAAAGGTAATCAGGAATTCAATATTTCTTACCTTTATGTTTCACCACTAGCACACCTTCAATCTTCAACTTCATGTAAGAAACTGTACTACGATTCTGTGTTAATTATGAATTTGAAAACACTTTTTATGCTACTTCTTTATACCCCTACCATCTTTGAATAAAAACGCAACAGTATAGAAAACAAGCTTCGATTTTATTGAAGAATATGAAAATAGCATCCCCCATTATAGCTTCAATCACTAAGAACGTGTAGTTATAGGATAAAAATTCCAATCTGAGAGTTCAAGGTCTTAAAACTTTTATTAAACATACAACCGTGCTATCGAAGAATCTAAAATATTGCTTATGACTTACCCATAAGATGTCACTCATTAATAATATGTACGGTCATATTCTTACACTCAAGCATGTAACCACCTTATTATCTCAAAAATAAAGAAAAAGTTATCTTTACATGGCCTATACTATAAGATAACATTCGTTGATACAATGTGTAAGTAAAGATGTCCATGCAGATGATGATGATGATATGAAATCCTCCTTTAGCATACAAGATTTTAAACCTGTCATGGTTGTCGATAATAATCTTTGTAACTGCAATGCTAACAAGAAAAAACATACCTACATTGGTTGTATTTTCTAGAAGTTATCCGACAATCAACGATTTTTCTAGTCAATCTCAAATATTGCTTATGACTTACCCATAAAAGGTCACTCATTAATAATATGTACGGTAATAATCTTACACTCAAGCATATAACCACCTTATTATCTCAAAAAATAAAGAAAAAGTTATATTTTTATGGCCTATACTATAAGATAACATTCGTTGATACAATGTGTAAGTAAAGATGTCCATGCAGATGATGATGATGATATGAAATCCTCCTTTAGCATACAAGATTTCAAACCTGTCATGGTTGTCGATAATAATCTTTGTGACTGCAATGCTAACAAGAAAAAAACAAACCTACTTTGGTAGTATTTTCTAGAAGTTATTCGACAATCAACGATTTTTCTAGTCAAGAATTCTGTATAAAAGAGGAAGAAACTCACCAGAAACTCACAACACAGACAGGGAAGATCTTCCAACCAAGATGGTAAGTCTTGTTAGCGAACTTCGGTACTTCTACATAGAAAGTATCTACAATTTTCTATTTTTCCATAAAAATAAGTTTGTACTTTCTCTTGCTTTTTAGAACGCCGAATTAAATAAAATCGCCGCTGGAACACAGGCCGAGATGGCACGCTGGGATTCGCTGGAGGTAGGCGAATACAGAATTCAGCAATTCAAGGAGATGAAAACGACGTACGGCAAACGAACTGCAGTCTTCCTGGAGAACGGCAAATTCCTGTTCCTCCCCCCCCCAGATTCTCCGACAAAATTACATCGAAGCAACTAGCTAAGCTTAACCAGATCGAGAACAACCACCTCATCTATGGTGGTAAGGATACAACTCGGGGAGGATTTTTAAAGTTAAGTTTCGAAGAGAAATAGAATATTGCGAAAAATAAAAAACTTATAATACACATTCCTGTTTTTATTTGAATCAAAATTATTTAAAATAAAATAAAATTAATTTGAATCAGAGACAATTGTATTTTCAGTCACAATAAAATGAAACATTTCACTTTTACATATAAAATGTTTTTTTTTATTGCACACCTGCACTCATTAGCGATGATAATCAAAATTCGCATACAAACTGATATCATATTCACATTTATCATCCGAAATTCATGTCTTAGCCGTCCTGAATCATCATCACAATCATGAGATCGTGCGACAGAAAAAATATGCATTCATAAGTATCGAACTAACCTACCTCACACAGCACGTGCTCAGACATAAACTTGCTCCGACCTAATCGAACAACGGTAAACGTATGCAAGTCACGATCATGACCTTGCATACAAAAATCAAAACAAAGATTGTATTTTCATCCACATGCGAACCGAAGTTACATTCAACTACTTGATTTATACGTATATATATATATTCAATGAAAATATTATCTGAATTTATTTCTTAATACTCTTATTCGAATGCATCTCATTAAAGTGGTATGAAAGATGAAAAATGAAAAATACAATCTTCCGCAGCTTGAGAGATCATCATCATGATCTTATAGTGAAAAATAAAACTCAACGTATGCATCTGACCTACCCCGCATGCAACTAACACGCGCTCAAACCGACTTGTTCTACCAGCCGGCAAAAAAAAAAATCAAAGACAAAAACACACCCAAACAAACAAGCTCTGGGAACTGCTTGCTCAGTCCTACATCCAAGATGCAAAAAAGAGGTAATCGAGAAACCGGCATCCATGCTAACTGAATACTTGCTAAGCCCCTTTCTGCATATTGCTTCTCGACTCTGCTGCATGTTTCGCTCCCTCGCACCTGCAAACAGCGATGGTGCAGCTGATTCGCACCTCCCAGAAAGCAATCTACATGTTCCCTTCACTCATACACAACGACCAAAAACGAAAAACAAACTTAACTCGAGCTTAAGGGACTCTGCATACCTAAAGCACGCGGGTGGGCGGCAACAAAACCATGGACTTTTGATCCCCTGTCCCTTACTCGCGTAATGCTAAAAGTATAGAAAAGTCCGATCCTTACTATTACTCAGGTGGATCATTTGCAACACTCTGCCATAAAGCTTCCACGTTGTCTTCAGTGCGAATTCTGTATACATATGCTTATTCATTTTTTATATTACTTATGCTAAAATAACTAAATGCACTTTTTATAAGTTAACATTACTTTTGCTAATATAACTAAATTCACTTTTCTTTGCATATGTTTTTTTTTTGTTTTATATTTATTGGTTATTGTTTTACATTTACTTAAATATATTTTTGTATACATAAACTAAATTTTTTGTGTTATTTGAAGGTACTCATATATTTCCAAGCAGTGTAAATTTTTGTTAAAAATAATATTGGGAATGAAAACTTATAATGCTTGGCTTGCTTATGACAAAGAATTGGAAATTTCGAGCCTTGTGTATTCGCTGAGTGCCTAAAAGTAGGCAAGGATTTTTTTCCAAATTTCGATTTGTCATCGCTTCTAAGAAAACAATGGATCATCGTGAATTTTGCAGGGCGTATCGATGTAGTGTTGTGACTGATCGCGAAAACAAAAACGTCAAAATATGAATGACGCCAGCGACGCGGCGCGACAAGTAGCGCAACCCGTAACAGCTTTATAAGGACAACAGGTTGAAAACGACAACAGGATTAATCATAACATATATATATTATATATTATACACCCGATCCATATAGAATAAGAATAATTGTAAAAATTTTAGCTATATAAGTAGGAGACTCATGATTATAAAGCAGTCTGAGAACAGGAGCCATACTGGATAGGCACTGCAGACTTAGGGAGATAGAAACCAGGTGTTCTTATTTCTTTCCTTTTTCTAATACCAGGAGTCCGTTGCAAAGAGGCGACTTGTTCACCAAGCATTAGACGAAAGGTATAACTATTTGCAAACAAATATTTTATTTCCATCACATGACGATCCTGCCATCCCAGAAATCAGAAACCAGACCGACGTACGATCTGGCTCTTTCTAAACGAAAGACGAAGAAGACCTGCAGATGAGCAGATAGCAAAGAGGACTACCAACAAAAACATGACCACAGCCTCGAGAACACCCCAGCCTCATAAAGGCCAGGAAAGAAGAACAGAAGTTGACAGCAATCCCGAAGATAGAGATCCCCAAAAAGAAGAAGTAAAGTGGTACAAAGGTGTTTTTGAGAAGACTCTGAGCATCTCTACTAAGAATTGCCAGTGAGACAGGCAACCCTTCGCCATGGGCGCAACAGACGGAGCTTCACCGGCAAATTTAATACATCGAAGCGCAGCTTAACAAAAAAATATAAATGAAAATAAAAAAAAAATTATGAATGAATTCAGTTAAAATTTATTGCACATAAAAGAAACAAAAACAACAATGAGAGTAAAAATTAATATATACACTATTCAAATAAAATATTTCAATCAACAACAGAAAAGCTATATGGTCCATGGTAATGTTATAGATGGAAGAAGACATCAAAAACGTATCAATAATAATAATTAATTTAAAGAAAGCCCCCAATAGGGTAAACAAACTTGAAAGTATTATATATTAGAAAAAATTAAATCTCATAGAAGAATATTATCAAAAGGTTATTAATCCAGACAGTAATGAAGATTTATTAAGGATATTCCTCCAAAAGCATTCAGAGGCAAAAAGAATCCTAGAAGAAAAATTGGAGAGTACACAGAACGGAAAAATGAGTAACTTCAACATAGAACTCGCACTGAAAAATATCCCAGTGTTTAATGGAAACCCAAAAAAATTGGAAGCATTCCTTACAATAATAAGTTTTCTGACGAAAACCTCAACGAAGGTGTAAAAAAAAAACTGTTAGATTTTACAAGAAGTGTAAAACTGGGAGAAGTGTAAAACAACTTTGCAACATAGAAATAAACAATTATAAGGAACTGGAAAAAAAACTAAAAAATAGATACAAGCATAGAAAAAGTCAACAACAAATACACACTCAATTTTCCCAGCTGCAAAAACGTGGAACAATAGAGAAATATAGCGAAAAGATAGCATAACTCATTAACGATTTAACAGCCATCCAAATAAACACATAAGAACAGAGCCCATCACCTGCTGAGAAAGCAGCAATACAAACATCAAACGACTTATACGCACTTAGCATTTTTTCAAATGGTTTAAACGAAACGACCAAACCCACTATCATTGCAGCTCAACCCAAAACATTCCTGGAAGCAATACGAATAGCGATAGACGTGGAATCAAGCTGTAAAACAACAGAAAACATCAAATACATAAGAAATTCAACAAATAGACAGATGAATTATAGTGATCGGAATAGACTTAACAATAATATTTATCGAAACAACGAACATTATCACCGAAACAATCATAGAAATTACAACCATTACTATAGTAGAAGTTACAGCCAAAACAAATACGGAACTAATTTCCAGCCAAGAAACTACGAACCACACCAGAACAATCACAGTAAAAATTACAAAAGAAACAATTACAGCCCTAGACATAGAGAAGCATTTCAGGCCAAAAACAATAGTAGAAATAACTTCAGAAAATTCAAAACGAGTAACCAGAGCCACAGCCAAACCTAGCAGTCAAACGGTAGGAACAACAAAGGAATCAATAGAAACTACGCTGAGAGCAACAGGCAACAAAGAATAAATTTGGTGCAGAGAAACATAAAAACTCCGGAGGCCAGCGACTGCGAACAATAAATGTTAACCCCGGGACCAAAATAAAAGGAATATACTTATTAAACATTGTCTCGATATATTGCGAAAACTCACAAAAAAATTTTTAAAATTACTAGTAGACATGGGAGCAGATATATCAATGTGCAAACTGAATAAAATTCCAGAAGATATATATAAATGAAGACAAATGATGCCATTTTTCTGGGATAACTAGACAAGAGATTGAATCAATAGGCACGACCAATTTAGACTTAAAAATTGGAAAAAAAATTCACGCTCCCCATTCCAGATAGTAGAGCCCAATTTCCCAATCTTAACGGACAGAATGCTAGGGTGAGACTTTCTCGTACAAAATTTAGGAAAAATAGACTATGAAACATATATAATCACCGTCAATATTGATGAAGAAGAGCATTTTTTACGAATTTCAACGAACTCCCAAATGAATAAATTAACGATACCCGCAAGGTGTGAATATATACACCCAATCAATATTAACATCACAGAAAACAGTGTTATCCGCAATAAAGAGATCACTCAAGGAGTTTATATAGCCAGCTCAATAATTCCAACAGACGGCATAAAACATGTGAGAATATTAAACACAAACAAAGAGGCCATCAACATAAAAAAAACCCTTTAACAGAAACGGAACCACTGAGCCAATAAACAAAGTATAAAGCCAATTATTTAGAGTGCCAAAATGATGGCTACGAGCAACAATTTCATATCGACATTAATCATCTAAACGTGCAACACCAAAAATCATTATAAGAAATAATCGGAAAATTTCAGCATATTTTTTACTTGGAAAATGAACCACTTACTGCAAATAATTTCTATAAGCAAAGTATACACGTCACAGATAAAACACCAACGTACGTTAAAAACTATAGACTGCCATACAAATATATTGAAGAAATAAGCAAGCAAGTGGACAAATTGCAAAATGATAGCATAATCAAAAACCCAACCAGCCCGTAAAAATCGCTGTTTTTCCACCAAAGAAGAGTGAGTCAGGTACGACAAAGTGGAGATTAGTAGTAAATTTTAAGACACTAAATAAAAAGATCGTTAATGACAAACTCCCACTCACAAAAATGGAGGACGTATTGGATCAACTTGGGAGAGCGCGATATTTTTCCACGTTAGACATGACAGGATCATTTCACCAAATCGAGCTTAACAAGGAATCAAGACCATTAACAGCGTTTTCAACGAACAAAGGACACTATCAATTCAAACGATTACCTTTTGGCCTATCTATATCGTCAAACAGCTTTCAACGTATGCCAACATAAGCTTTGAGCAGATTAGATTCAGCAGCATTTCTATATGTTGATGACATAATTTTCTTTGGTTGCAGCCTTGCACATCACAACAAAAACTTGATAAAAATATTTGAAAGACTAGAAAAGTATAGCCTCAAGCTCAACCCAGAAAAATATAATTTCCTAAGAAGTGAAGTAGTGTACTAGGGGTATCTAATCACATAAGATGGAATCCGCACAGATCCAGCAAAGTTCAATGCTATCAAAAACAACCCGGTACCTACAAATGCAGACGAAGTTCGGAGGTTTGTCGCGTTTACCAACTATAGCAGGAGATTCATTCCAGACTTCACAAAAATAGCGAAATGTCTAAATGATTTATTAAAAAAGCATACGAAATTCCGGTGGACAAAACAATGCCAAGCAACGTTTGAGGCACTAAAAGAAAAACTAATAAAAGCACCAATATTGCAATATCCCGATTTTAATATACCATTCATAGTCACAACAGATGCATCCGACTATGCATTAGGTGCGATAATCTCACAAGGCAAAATAGGACAAGACCTTCCCATTTCGTAAGCAAGTAGAACATTAGTAAAACACGAGTTGAACAAACCAATAATCGAGAAAGAACTATACGCAAATACACTTGGCAATACATTTTTTTAAACCTTACTTATTCGGGAATAAGTTCACAGTCGTCACAGACCACATACAATTTTTATCCCTGTTCACACATAAAAATCCGTCGTCAAAAATGACACGCATCAGAATAGATTTATGCGACTACGACTTTGACATAGTTTATCGAAAGGGTACAGTGAATGTCAACGGGAATACATTATCACGCATCAAAATAAACTCGGACATGCTGAAAAACAGGAAACCCAAACAAAAAAATACTAACAACAAGAAAATGCTGATAGTTACGAGAAACATGGCAAGAGACTCCACAAATCACAATCAACACACAAAAGACAAACAAATAGAACAAAATAGTAAGCAACTTTACATATTTAAAATTTGAAATAGGAAATACTCCAAAAGTAATAATCGAACATAAACAAATCAGAATTAGGTGCAGCGATAATCCATCAAAATTAGTTTTGCTATTGGAGAAACTGATATCAGAAGCAAATAACAACGGTATAACAACAACAACAAAAATACGATGTAAAGAAGAATTCAAGAACATGTTCAATAGGTTGCAACATAAATTAAAAACACCAAACAAGAGTACATTAAAGATTAAAATATTCAAACCACGAAAAAGTATAATAGACAAAATTATACAATACAAATTGATAAATAATTACCACACAACCCCAATAGGAGGTCACCGAGGCGTCAGAAAAACATTACTAAAACTCAAACAAAAATATATATGGAAAGATATGAACAAAATGATAAAAACATACGTTAGAAACTGTGACAGTTATGCCAGTAACAAACAAACAAGACATAGAAAAGAAAAACAAACTATAACAAATACACCAGCAGACACAATTGAAACAATCGTCATAGACAAAGTCAGAATATCTAACAATTATAGATACATCCAAACAATGCAATGCGAGTTATCGAAATACGTCATTGCACACCCAATAAAAGCAAAAGATGCTGAGACTATTGCAAAAACATAAATAGAACAATAAGTACTGAAACACGGTCTTTTTAAAACATTAAAATCAGACAGAGGGACTGAATTCACTAATGAGCTTATGACAAATATATGAACGACGCCATATCACCACGAACCACTCGGAACAATGGAACGTAACCACAGAGTACTGAATGAGTACTTATTAAATTTCACTAAAGATTACGAATGGGATATATGGATTCCGTATTATATATTTGCATATAATACTACCCCACACGTAGACACAGAAGACTCCCCATATGAGCTCGTATATGGAAGACTACCCCATTTACCAGATGATGTACTAGAAAACAAGAAACCAATAAATAACATAGGCAACTACGTCGACGAATTAAAAACCAGACTAAGAAATAGCATTAATTTAGCACGAAGTATAATTGGAAAAGTAAAATTAAAGAGAAAAACAAAAGTAGATAACAAAATATATCCATCAAACTTTAAAGAAGGACATTTTGTTTTAGTGCGAAACATAAGTAGAAAGAAATTACAAAATACACACCACGGACCATATGAAATATTAAGAAGACATGGTGTCAATTCTGAGTTATTAGTTAATGGAAAATGTAATCACATCATAATAATTTGTTGAAACTATATACACCATAAACACAGTAAATCATGAACAAAAAAAAAAACAAAAACAAAACATGTAAGAATTTTATTATTTCAAAAACATTATTATTAAATCACAAAATTTAGAAAATTATGTACTATAATTATGTTATAAAACAAAAAACACAAAGAAATAGTTTTACACTTATAAGCACATGCGTACACGAAATAAGAAAAACAAAGACAACAAAATATTCAAATATAAAAAATAAATTCGATGAATTTCCTATAATTTTTAGTTTCGAAAGTTTCAGTGGTTAAACGTTGTTTGAGGCTGCCATCCGAAAAATGTTCAAAACTCGGAAAATTTAAAAATTGATTATTTTTATTGCAAATGTTTTGCATATGAGAACGTAATTTGAAACATCTGTTGGTGCAATATTTACGGAAATGGCTAATGCTGGTTAGCCTGTGTCAGCAGCAAAGCCAAATACATACCAAATCTGCTTCACGTTAAGTTAAACCCAACCCGTAAACTTCGTTTCGATTGAATCACTGCGCTGGAAGCTATACGGGTGCAAAGAATTTTAGGGTTACCACCCTCAAAACTTTTCAAATTTTTAAAGCGTTAATATTTGTTGTTAATTTTCATTGCAGGATCATTCCCATTTGCAAATCTAATGGCATAATCGCTCAGTAAAGAAATTAAACAAAATTACAAAAATTGTCAGAGCTGGCAGCCCTTTCATGATTTTTATACGAAATTTCTACGAAATTTGGTTCACATTAAGGTCCATTTACTGTGTCAACACCGTTTTGTTTTCTACACTGGACCAGAAGTTATAGGGAAAAAAGCTTTATTTTGCTGAGCAAGTTTGTAAAATTTAAGAGACAAAAATCACCATAGCTGACAACTTTATTCTAATTTTGTGTTTTGTGTTAAATTTTATATAAAGTAAGATCCAAGTACTGTATGAATCTTTTTAAAATCTGATGGCTGAATCGGAAGTTATGGGCCAAAAAGCTGTTATTTTTCTCAGTGATTTTTCAACATGGTACCACTGGCACAGAATTGCTCGCATTTCAAAATCACTTCTATCAGACCTAATCCTAGCTAATGACAACATGGCCTGTGAATTTCACTATGATCGGATAATCCGGTCGTCAGTTCTGGTGAACAGAACTTTCGAGTGCTGAAAATAGAGGTAATTTGGTGATGGGTTGCCGTTCTTGTGCAAATCGGAATTTTGAAAACTTCAATTTGACACGATGGACACAGGTTAAAATTTATCAATGATTTGAGGTTTTTGTCAAAAATCAAAAATTTTTCAGGAAGGTCAATGATTTGAAGGATTTTTTTTCAGGAGCCTGCCGCAGCTACAGGGTTACCCGCACTATCTTGAAAATCCACGTGTGCTAAATTTTAGTCACCATTAAAATGCTTTGCAAATTTCACGATGATCCATTGATTTTCTTAGAAGAAATGACAAAACAAAATTTGAAAAAAAATCCTTGCCTACTTTTAGGCATGCTGCACCCACACACGGCTCGGAATTTCCAACATTTTAACATAAACAAAGTCGAAACATAATAAGTTTTCATTCCCAAACATTTATTTTAACAAAAATTTACACTGCTTGGAAATATGGGAGTACCTGAAAATTCACTAAAACGCTCGCCGCCGCCAAAAAGTTTAGGATATCTGAATTCTAGCAAATCATGGACATACCTACTTCTCCGAAAATTTCAGCTCAATCGGATAGGCCATTCCAGAGATTATCTCGGAAAATCATTTTGCTGATGTATATATATAAGTATATATATATATATATATATATATATATATATATATATATATATATATATATATATATGTATATATATATATATATATATGTGTGTACATATATATATATATATATATATATATATATATATATATATATATATATATATATATATATATATATATATATGTATATATATATATATATATATATATATATGTGTGTACATATATATATATATATATATATATATATATATATATATGTATATATATATATATATATATATATATATATATATATATATATATATATATATATATATATATATATATATATATATATATATATATATATATATATGTACATATATATATATATATATATATATATATATATATATATATATATATATATATATAAATATGTATATATATATATATTTATATATATATATATATTAACAGTCTGTCAAGAATGAGGTTACACATAGGAAAAAATTTCAATTTTTGATCTTACTAATTATAAAATACTATTTTTAATTTATGTAAATGCATTTTTTTTGTTAATTATAGTTATTTACATTATTTCTAACCGATATATACAAAAAAGTACAACTTCAGTGCAAAAAAAAACGGAAGGACCAAAGAAAACAATTATTGCAATTCTTAAAGTGTCAAGAAACTCTTTACACAAATTATTATTGTATTTAATATTTACATATTTACAGGATATTTAATATTATTTGGTATATTTAATATTTGGTATGGCCACCTTTGGCATCTTCCACGCAATGCAACCGATTTTTCATTGAATGAATCAGCTTTTGCAGGTCATACGTGGTTGGTATTTTTTGCCATTTTTCGAGAATCGCATTTTTTACGGCAGTTCGGTTTTTCGGTTGCCTTTTAGCGACTTGTTTTTTTAAGTAGGCCCATAAATTCTCGATGGGATTTAAATAAGGGATCTGGGCTGGCGTATGCATTGCTTTTCCGCAGTTACATAACAGCCAAATTCGCACCATGTGCGCCTTATGTTTGGGATCGTTGTCCTGGTTAAACTTAAAATTTGGTTTGTTGTTATGCATAAACCCGAAGTTCTGCGCACTGCTTGCGAAATATGTTTTAAGGATATGCAAATATTAATGGGCGTCCATGGTTGACTCGATGAATGCCAAGTCTCCTACTCCTCTGTTGAGAAGCACCCTCAAATCATAACGGATAACTTGCCGAATTTTACAGTCGGAATGATATTTCGATTTTCCAACGATGTTAAAGGCTTGCGCCACACTCTAGTCGGTCCATCATTGTAGTACACCATCATTTTCGTCTAATCGCAGAATATGACGTCGTCCCAAAAGTCGACGGGTTGAAAAAGATGCATCATAGCGAAGGAAAAACGCTTTTCGATGTTTAGTGCAGAAAGCAGTGGTTTCTTTCGTGCAGCTCTTGATGAAAACTTATTTCATAGGATGGCCTGTCATCCTGTTTCATGCAAAACAGTAACATCACACTCTTCCTTGAGCTCTTAGCAATTGTTCTGATCGAAATCCAGGGGTTTTTGTTAAGTTTCCTTATCATAAGGCGCTCTATACGTTTAGATATTTTTGGTTTTGGGCCACCTCCACACTTTGGATCCAATCCATCCTCATTTTCAGCACGATTTATAAAGTTATAGACTGTCTTTCGTGCTACACAAAACATATCATTTCATTGTTCTTTTTGTTCTATTTCTGCATTGAAGTTGTACTTTTTTTGTATATATTGGTTGGAAATAATATCAATAACTATAATTAAGAAAAAAAAATTCATTAACATAAATAAAAAGTAGTATTTTATAGTTAGGTTAGGTTAGTAAAGAGGGCTGCCGGGAAACGCGGCTTGCATTAGGCCACCAGTTTGGGCCCATTTGCCACCCTCCGCTGGCTATTTAGAGCTGCCAAGTGACCGCTTCGCCAAACTGGATCAGCTGACTCAGCGTGGCGGTACCAGCCACCTCTGCTAACCCTTGAAATTGGTATGCACCAAAAATTTTGAGGCGTTTATTATTTAGGGCCGGACAATCGCAGAGAGTATGCTCGATGGTGTCCTCTTCCATCTCGCACCTCTTGCATAAACTGCTGGATGTCAGTCCCATTTTCTTCGCATGAGATGCGGTAAGGCAGTGCCCTGTGAGCAAGCCGACCGTGGTTCTCAAGCAGTTCCTGCTGAGCTTGAGCAGTTTCCTGCTTTTGCTTGGATCAGGTGATGGCCATAATGTTCTGGCCACCCTGCAGTCCAGCCTGTTTTCCCATTCGGACTTTAGTTTGGCCCATATGGCGGCATCAAGTTTGTTTGTGGCGTCCGCGATTGACCGAGGTACAGTGATGCAGGGGCAGTTGCTAGCTCCTGAACCTTTCCTCGCCAATTCATCAACTTTTTCGTTGCCTATGACCCCACTATGCCCTGGCACCCAGTCTACACCACAGATTAAGGCTCAAATCCGTAGAAAATACGCCCGAGCCAACTCCTGTGTCCGTCTTTGACCCGTCCGTGTAAATCCAGGTGCCCCTATCGGTGGTAGCTTCCTTTTTCTTCCAGTCTGTTCTTGTGGGTATCTTGACCTGGAAATTCCTGCCAAGATGTATTATTTTGCTCATGTGGTCCGTGTCTTCTGCAACGAGTCCAAATCTTTTGCGGCATTCTATAGGAATACCGCTGTGACCCCACTGATCTGAATCGTTGCACATGTCAGAACTTTTAGCGCGTATCGCCGCTAAGCTTGCGCTTCTAAAGATGAATCGATCTAGGGGCAAGAGTCCCAAAATCATTTCCAACCCAGCCGTTGGGGCGGCTCTTAAAGCGCCCGTAATACATATGCAAACTAATTTTCGCAGTGTTGTTAGCTCCTTGATATTAGTTTTATTCTCCGCTGCTTTCCACCACACGACCGCTCCATACACCAAAATCGGCCTGACTACACATGTGAATATGTAATAGGCCGCCCTAGGTTTAAGACCCCAGGTATTGGAGTAGGCGGACCGGCAAGCGAAAAGTGCTGCGCGGGCCTTACCAATTCTATGCTTCACGTTAGCCCCCCAGTTCAGTTTCCTGTCTAGTATAAGGCCCAAATATTTAACACTATCAGCAAGCTCCAATGTTATTCCGTTGAGGTTAGGCGTGGCAATAGCCGGTACCCTGTGTTTCTTTGTGAAGAGCATAAGTTCGGTTTTTGTCGGGTTTGCCCTAAGACCGACTTTTCTGGCCCAGATTTGAATATGTTCCAGCGCCGATTGCATAAGGTCCGACAAAGTTTGTGGGAACGCACTCCTCACAAGTACCACAATGTCATCGGCATACGCCACTACCTCAAAGCCACTGGCCCTTAACTTCTCCAGTATTTCGTTGACTGTCAGGATCCAGAAAAGGGGAGATATAATCCCTCCTTGTGGTGTTCCGGTACCGACTGTTCTTTCCGCTTTGGCCTCCAAAAAGGTAGCCTCAATCCGCCTGCTCTTGAGCAAGTCAGATGCCCAGGTCGCCAGGGTTTTATCCACCCCATATCGAGCCAAGGCATCAATGATACTCGCGACAGTGACATTATTGAAGGCCCCTTCAATGTCTAAGAAGGCTGCCAACGTGAATTCTTTCTGCCGTAAGGATTTTTCTATTGTACCGACAACTTTGTGTAATGCCGTATCTACTGATCTGCCCGCTAGATACGCGTGTTGATCAACACAGAGTCTCGCGACATCAATTGAGCTTTTGATATGCAGATCAACAAGCCTCTCTAGTGTTTTGACCAGAAACGATGTTAAGCTGATTGGTCTAAAGTCCTTCACGTAATGATGATTCACCCTACCTGGTTTCGGAATGAAGACCACTCTAGCTTTTGTCCATTGCTCGGGTACTACCCCGAGGCAGAGGCATGCGGTAAAAATACGCTGCAGAATGGGAATGATGGCCTTATCTGCTTTTTGAAGCATGATAGGTGATATCTCATCAATCCCTGTAGCTTTGTAAGGTCGGAATGTGCCAATAGCCCAATCTTGACCTTCAATCTTGACCTCGTCCACTACTTCCTTGATCAGCCGCTCAGACGCCCGGTGGGTTCCACGAAGTACGTCACTACGCGGTGTCACGCAGGCTGATTCTGGAAAGTGAGTTTCCAGTAGCAAGTCCAGGCACTCTTTCGGGTCCTCCACCCAATCCCCGTTTTCCCTTCGCAAGAGCGTAGGTACGCCGGGGGTTACGCTTAGAACCTTCCTGATTCTGGCAGCCTCTGTACCTCCTTCAATGTTCTCACAGAATTCCCTCCATGAGTCACGCTTGGCTTGTCTAATCTTCTTTTTGAAAAGCGACAGCTCTTGCCTGTAACGATCCCAGTCAGCCACGTTTCCGGAACGCCTTGCGGTGTTAAACGCCCTTCGTGTGCGACTTCTAGCCTCTGTGAGTTCGCCATTCCACCACAAGGTAGCGATCTTCCTTACGGGCTTTTCCGGACACACGTCTTTGAAATCTGACACTAAGATTTCCGTTAATCGGTTCACCTGCTCGTTAAGCCGTCCTGGACTCGTCAGTTCCAGATCGTCTAGTGCTCTGAGGTGTCTATTTGTTTTCCTTGAGTAAACTTCCCATTGTGCTGTTCTCGGGTTCCGTACTTTTTTAGGTGAAATAACAGAACAACCAATATTCCAGCATAGCCACTGGTGGTCCGAGAGCGATGGCAGGTTATAAACCTGCCAGCTGTGGACACTTTTCATTATGCTTGGAGTTGCCAGGGTAATATCAATTACCTCAGCCCTGTTCTTAGTTATAAATGTAGGTTTGTTACCCATGTTGAGGATGTTGAAGTTGGTTGACGTTAGAAATTCTAGCTAACTCCTGCCTCTCTCGTTTATGTTGGTGCTTCCCCATATTTCGTGGTGAGCATTTGCGTCACAGCCGATGACAGCATCCGTTGTCATAGCCGCTACTGCCAATCTTCTCAATCCGGCCGTGATGGGATCCATGTCGTATGGTAAATAGACCGCCGACAACAGGCACCGCTTCGTGCCGCTACCAGCGATCCCCCACTCCACACACACTGTGGTTGTATCCCCATCACAAAGCTGCGGAATCAAGATTGCTTTCACCTCTTTTTTGGCGACAATACAAGTCCTTGTCTTGCACCTTCCTTTTAGCTGGAACACACTGAGGCTGGTGCCGAATCCACAAGCCAAATTCTTGTACAGAAGCGGCTCCTGTATCAGTGCGATGTCAGCGTGCCCCCGACTGAGATGCCGAAGCAGATTGGCCGTCGCCCCTCTACTGTGGTGCAGATTTGCTTGGACCACTCGCACTTCGGCTACCCTCAGTCACCTTCTCCGCTCCAACTTTCAAGGTGATCCTCTTCAGACCGAAGTGAATCAACCCGTTGTTGGCCCGTACTTGATCCGCGGACTCCCGATCGATACCCAGCACAAGCACTAACTTAGCTGCACCAGTTAAGTCAGGCTCCGCAGATTGGTTAGTTAGTTTAACAGCCTGGAATAATCTCCAGCCTGAAACTTTCAGATCGGGGTTCTGTCTTTTTAACAGAGACAGAGCCTCCGAAGCGTTCGAGTGGGGCACCGCCACCTTCGCTGTAATTAGCTTGGGCACGTATGTCTCCTCCACTACGTCCAAACCTGGATGGTCTGCAGAAATCTTCAGGACGGTAGACCGAAACCATTCCGTCGAGAAGACGTCACTACAGGTCACCGCAATGTGGCCGCGAACAATGTTACAGCCCTCAAAGCGAGGTGACTTTTCTTCCGTTGACATGGCAAACTTGAGGAGTTCCTCGGTGATCCGTTTAAGAATCACCTTGGCCACGTCATCCTCAAGTCTCCATTCCAGGGGCTCCTGCTTGTCAACGACGGCCAGCTTAAGGTGACTAGCAGCTACGTCCCTAAAGGAACGAACTGCCATCTCCTGTCGTGGCCTCTTCGTCGACTTACCTCTCGGCGAGGTTAGCTCCTCTGAGCGTTGACGTTTTCTCGCAGCCACTGCAGCAGGTTTAACTTGGGCATCCTCGGGTTTCCCTTTGGATTCCAGCGTCGCCGTGCTCCTGGCCGCTCGTTTTGCCTCTCTCTTTCTGAAGCGTTGGGCATTCCGCTTCCTCCCTTTGGTGGGGTCAGCTGCCGCCACCTTCACAGTGGACTGCAGATCCTCGGAGGCACCACCTCCAGTCTTGGTTACAGCTCTGCCGGGTGGCTTAGCCGCCGCTTCCTTTCCGGTGATCTGCAAGCCTTTCAGCTTGCCGCCTCCGTTCTTGGTCACAGCTCTGCTAGAAGCCGACTTAACCGCCGCTTCCGTTGGACTGGCCAGTGATTCTCCAGACCCGCCGCCAGACTGCTGAGTAGCTGCTCTGCTGAGGGGTACCGCTACGTCCATCGGACTCACAGTAGATCCCCGAGCGGGTTCTCCATCTAGCCTCAGGGCCCGCAATCTTTCGATCGTCTGACCCTGAGCCGTTTCGCTTCCCGACGTTGGTGATCGTGTCACCTTCGAACTCCTTTTGAAGGGGTCCTTTTCTGGTGATTTCCCTCCATTAGTACTGGTGGGAAGTTTGGTTTCGTTTGAGTCTTTATTTTGATCCATGTGTATATTTTAGATGATTTCAGGTTTGGGTTTCGCGTTCTCGGACCACAGCCGAGGCAATTGCCAGCATTTTGCCTCCCGCTACACCCCGCCCCCATAGGAACAACGTATTGCTCCGACCGTCCTTCCCCCTCTTTGGATAGCGAGGCAGACTCCCCCACGACCGTCCGAGGGTTCCGTAGGCTTTCACAGTACGCTGAACCTGCGAACCTTGCTGCCGAGGCAACCATGGTGTCTCCCCTAGTCTAACAGTTCGCTACTCTGTAGACCGCGGTTCGCCTGGTTCCAGAACCGGGCAAAGTGAAGTGTTGGATCCAGAACCCCGCAGGTGAACCTTCACCTCAGTCACCAGCCCAGACCTGTCCCCAGGCCTCCGTGTCACCCTTGCGGAGAGAAACAAGGGCGCCCCTCTGCCGGTTACGGGCGAAGCCTCCGTTTACACAGCCCATACAGCTGGCTGCTGTACGGGCGTGCGGCAGAACCAAAAATTTTTTACGGGAGAGAGATCTCTCACCAACCTTACTTAGAAGGGACTAGCCTGATCCAATTAGCCAATCCTCCCTTCCGGGGGATTGTTACCGGCGGCCACCGCGAGGAGGTTATGGATCACACTTTCACCAGACCGAACAGTTGCGGCACGTGTATATTTGCGTATACTACATGTTTTTCCCCCTATTCGGCTGGCGACCGACCGCCTAGTATTTTATAGTTAGAAAGATCGAAAATTGAATTTGTTCCCTAAGTGTAAACTCATTCTTGACAGACTATATATAAATATATATATATATATATATATATATATATATATATATATATATATATATATATATATATATATATATATATATATATATATATATATAAATATATATATATATATATATATACATATATATATATATATATATATATATATATATATATATATATATATATATATATATATATATATATATATATATATATATATAAACCGGCCAAACGAGTTTAATACTAATTTTCTTCGAAAATTACTTAAAACCCTTAGCGCATCAGAACCGCTAGCAACACTAATGTTCGAATAACAGTTGAGAATTTGTACAGATGTTGAGTGTGTATTCTACCACTTTTTACTTTTCCTACTAAAACTAATACACCCTAAGTAATAATTGAATATAAGTTTATTTTAATTTCGGTGACTTCATCGAAATTTACAGCGATCGAAAAGTTTTTGGGGCTGTCATCCGAAAAATGTGCAGATCTTAGAAAAATTAAACATTATTTACTTATTTTCATTGCAAATGTTTGTGTTGAAAATACTTAATGCAAGCAGTTATTGGAACGAAAATAACAAAAAGGCCTAGTGCTTTTAGCCCTTTGCTAGCACCGTAGCAAAAAATATGTCACATCTGCCTTACGTTGAAGTCAACCTGCTGTGCGAATTTCGTATTGACCCAATGACTGCATTGGGTCAATAATTCATTGGGTCAAATGGTTGATGCAAAGAAATTTAGGACAACCATTCGCAAAAGTTTTAAAATTTTTTAGTTCTTAATATTTGGTGTTTATTGCTAATTTTCAAAGAAAATTAGCACTCAAAAGTTCTGTTCACGAGAACTGATGACCAGATTTTCCGATCATAATGAAATTTACAGCACATGTTTGTATTAGCTAGGATCAGGTCTGATAGAAGTGATTTTGAAATGAGGGCAACCCTGCGGCAGTGGTACCATCTTGAAATATCACTGAGAAAAAAAACCGATTTTTGGTCTATAGCTTCCGATTCAGCCATTAGGTTTGAAAGAAATTCACACAGTACTTGGATAAACTATTTCTTTGTGTTTTTTGTTTTATAACATAATTATAGTACATAATTATCTAAATTTTGTGATTTAATAATAATGTTTTTGAAATAATAAAATTCTTACATGTTTGGTTTTTGGTTTTTTTTTTGTTCATGATTTACTGTGTTTATGGTGTATATAGTTTCAACAAATTATTATGATGTGATTACATTTTCCATTAACTGATAACTCAGAATTGACACCATGTCTTTTTAATATTTCGTATGGTCCGTGGTGTGCATTTTGTAATTTCTTTCTACTTATGTTTCGCACTAAAACAAAATTTCCTTCTTTAAAGTTTGATGGATATATTTTGTTATCTACTTTTGTCTTTCTCTTTAATTTTACTTTTCCAATTATACTTCGTCCTAAATTAATGCTATTTTCGATATAGTTGCCTATGTTATTTATTGGTTTCTTGTTTTCTAGTACATCATCTGGTAAATGGGGTAGTCTTCCATATACGAGCTCATATGGGGAGTCTTCTGTGTCTACGTGTGAAGTAGTATTATATGCAAATATATAATACGGAATCCATATATCCCATTCGTTATCTTTAAAAAAATTTACTAAGTGCTCATTCAGTACTCTGTGGTTACGTTCCATTGTTCCGAGTGTTTCGTGGTGATATGGCGTCGAGAATATTTGTGGTTTTTATCTTTCCATATATATTTTTTTTGAGGTTTAGTAATGTTTTTCTGACGCCTCGGTGACCTCCGGGTTGTGTGGTAATTATTTATCAATTTGTATTGTATAATTTTGTCTATTATACTTTTTGGGGGTTTGAATATTTTAATCTTTAATGTACCCTTGTTTTGTGGTTTTAATTTATGTTGCAACTTATTGAACATGTTCTTGAATTCTTCTTTACATTTTTTTTTTGTTGTTATACCGTTGTTATTTGCTTCTGATGTCAGTTTCTCCAATAGCAAAACTAATTTTGATGGATTATCGCTGCATCTAATTCTGATATGTTTATGTTCGATTATTACTTTTGGAGTATTTCCTATTTCAAATTTTAAATTGATTAAATTTTTTGTGTCAGCTGTTGAATCGCTGTCCCATATGTAAAGTTGCTTACTATTTTGTTCTATTTGTTTGTCTTTTGTGTGTTGATTGCGGTTTGTGGAGTCTCTTGCCATGTTTCTCGTAACTATTAGCATTTTCTTGTTGTTAGTATTTTTTTGCTTGGGTATCATGTCTCTTAGCATGTCCGAGTTTATTTTGATGTGTGATAATGTATTCGCGTTGACATTCACTGTACCCTTTCGATAAACTATGTCAAAGTCGTAGTCGCATAAATCTATTCTGATGCGTGTCATTTTTGACGACGGATTTTTATGTGTGAACAGGGATAAAAGTTGTATGGGGTCTGTGATGACTGTGAACTTATTCCCGAATAAAGCCTAGTAATGTATTCGACGAACGAAATACAGCGAAAACGTCTGTGCGGAATCGAGCGAAACAAAGTTCCGCACCCCGACACCGGGGGCAGTATAAATTGCCACTGATGACATTTAACAAGTGCATTACATTTGAAATCGGTGCATATAAATTTAACTAACTGGTATCAAAAATGATATTATCGGCAAAACAAAAAATAATGTTGCAAGGATGCGCCGTTCATCCATCCATTTTCACCCATTTTTCAATAAAATATCCGCAAACTCGAATGAAATTATGAGCTGTCACATTTTTCGCATCAATTTAAGGTGCTTGGGTCATTAAATGGCTGCGAAATTTAACTTATACATAGTGCAGCGCCATCTCAGAGCGAGTCACTGCGTTGTCTTCGAAAACAGTTATACGTTTGCGAACACATTACTGCTCGGTGGATTCGGTGGACTCGGTGGTAACAAAATAGTAAGCAACTTTACATATTTAAAATTTGAAATAGGAAATACTCCAAAAGTAATAATCGAACATAAACAAATCAGAATTAGGTGCAGCGATAATCCATCAAAATTAGTTTTGCTATTGGAGAAACTGATATCAGAAGCAAATAACAACGGTATAACAACAACAACAAAAATACGATGTAAAGAAGAATTCAAGAACATGTTCAATAGGTTGCAACATAAATTAAAAACACCAAACAAGAGTACATTAAAGATTAAAATATTCAAACCACGAAAAAGTATAATAGACAAAATTATACAATACAAATTGATAAATAATTACCACACAACCCCAATAGGAGGTCACCGAGGCGTCAGAAAAACATTACTAAAACTCAAACAAAAATATATATGGAAAGATATGAACAAAATGATAAAAACATACGTTAGAAACTGTGACAGTTATGCCAGTAACAAACAAACAAGACATAGAAAAGAAAAACAAACTATAACAAATACACCAGCAGACACAATTGAAACAATCGTCATAGACAAAGTCAGAATATCTAACAATTATAGATACATCCAAACAATGCAATGCGAGTTATCGAAATACGTCATTGCACACCCAATAAAAGCAAAAGATGCTGAGACTATTGCAAAAACATAAATAGAACAATAAGTACTGAAACACGGTCTTTTTAAAACATTAAAATCAGACAGAGGGACTGAATTCACTAATGAGCTTATGACAAATATATGAACGACGCCATATCACCACGAACCACTCGGAACAATGGAACGTAACCACACAGTACTGAATGAGTACTTATTAAATTTCACTAAAGATTACGAATGGGATATATGGATTCCGTATTATATATTTGCATATAATACTACCCCACACGTAGACACAGAAAACTCCCCATATGAGCTCGTATATGGAAGACTACCCCATTTACCAGATGATGTACTAGAAAACAAGAAACCAATAAATAACATAGGCAACTACGTCGACGAATTAAAAACCAGACTAAGAAATAGCATTAATTTAGCACGAAGTATAATTGGAAAAGTAAAATTAAAGAGAAAAACAAAAGTAGATAACAAAATATATCCATCAAACTTTAAAGAAGGACATTTTGTTTTAGTGCGAAACATAAGTAGAAAGAAATTACAAAATACACACCACGGACCATATGAAATATTAAGAAGACATGGTGTCAATTCTGAGTTATTAGTTAATGGAAAATGTAATCACATCATAATAATTTGTTGAAACTATATACACCATAAACACAGTAAATCATGAACAAAAAAAAAAACAAAAACAAAACATGTAAGAATTTTATTATTTCAAAAACATTATTATTAAATCACAAAATTTAGAAAATTATGTACTATAATTATGTTATAAAACAAAAAACACAAAGAAATAGTTTTACACTTATAAGCACATGCGTACACGAAATAAGAAAAACAAAGACAACAAAATATTCAAATATAAAAAATAAATTCGATGAATTTCCTATAATTTTTAGTTTCGAAAGTTTCAGTGGTTAAACGTTGTTTGAGGCTGCCATCCGAAAAATGTTCAAAACTCGGAAAATTTAAAAATTGATTATTTTTATTGCAAATGTTTTGCATATGAGAACGTAATTTGAAACATCTGTTGGTGCAATATTTACGGAAATGGCTAATGCTGGTTAGCCTGTGTCAGCAGCAAAGCCAAATACATACCAAATCTGCTTCACGTTAAGTTAAACCCAACCCGTAAACTTCGTTTCGATTGAATCACTGCGCTGGAAGCTATACGGGTGCAAAGAATTTTAGGGTTACCACCCTCAAAACTTTTCAAATTTTTAAAGCGTTAATATTTGTTGTTAATTTTCATTGCAGGATCATTCCCATTTGCAAATCTAATGGCATAATCGCTCAGTAAAGAAATTAAACAAAATTACAAAAATTGTCAGAGCTGGCAGCCCTTTCATGATTTTTATACGAAATTTCTGCGAAATTTGGTTCACATTAAGGTCCATTTACTGTGTCAACACCGTTTTGTTTTCTACACTGGACCAGAAGTTATAGGGAAAAAAGCTTTATTTTGCTGAGCAAGTTTGTAAAATTTAAGAGACAAAAATCACCATAGCTGACAACTTTATTCTAATTTTGTGTTTTGTGTTAAATTTTATATAAAGTAAGATCCAAGTACTGTATGAATCTTTTTAAAATCTGATGGCTGAATCGGAAGTTATGGGCCAAAAAGCTGTTATTTTTCTCAGTGATTTTTCAACATGGTACCACTGGCACAGAATTGCTCGCATTTCAAAATCACTTCTATCAGACCTAATCCTAGCTAATGACAACATGGCCTGTGAATTTCACTATGATCGGATAATCCGGTCGTCAGTTCTGGTGAACAGAACTTTCGAGTGCTGAAAATAGAGGTAATTTGGTGATGGGTTGCCGTTCTTGTGCAAATCGGAATTTTGAAAACTTCAATTTGACACGATGGACACAGGTTAAAATTTATCAATGATTTGAGGTTTTTGTCAAAAATCAAAAATTTTTCAGGAAGGTCAATGATTTGAAGGATTTTTTTTCAGGAGCCTGCCGCAGCTACAGGGTTACCCGCACTATCTTGAAAATCCACGTGTGCTAAATTTTAGTCACCATTAAAATGCTTTGCAAATTTCACGATGATCCATTGATTTTCTTAGAAGAAATGACAAAACAAAATTTGAAAAAAAATCCTTGCCTACTTTTAGGCATGCTGCACCCACACACGGCTCGGAATTTCCAACATTTTAACATAAACAAAGTCGAAACATAATAAGTTTTCATTCCCAAACATTTATTTTAACAAAAATTTACACTGCTTGGAAATATGGGAGTACCTGAAAATTCACTAAAACGCTCGCCGCCGCCAAAAAGTTTAGGATATCTGAATTCTAGCAAATCATGGACATACCTACTTCTCCGAAAATTTCAGCTCAATCGGATAGGCCATTCCAGAGATTATCTCGGAAAATCATTTTGCTGATGTATATATATATATATATATATATATATATATATATATATATATATATATATATATATATATATATATATATGTATATATATATATATATGTGTGTACATATATATATATATATATATATATATATATATATATATATATATATATATATATATACACATATATATGTATATATATATATATATATATATATATATATATATATATATATATATATATATATATATAGATATATATATATATGTACATATATATATATATATATATATATATATATATATATATATATATATATATATATAAATATGTATATATATATATATATATATTTATATATATATATATTAACAGTCTGTCAAGAATGAGGTTACACATAGGAAAAAATTTCAATTTTTGATCTTACTAATTATAAAATACTATTTTTAATTTATGTAAATGCATTTTTTTTGTTAATTATAGTTATTTACATTATTTCTAACCGATATATACAAAAAAGTACAACTTCAGTGCAAAAAAAAAAACGGAAGGACCAAAGAAAACAATTATTGCAATTCTTAAAGTGTCAAGAAACTCTTTACACAAATTATTATTGTATTTAATATTTACATATTTACAGGATATTTAATATTATTTGGTATATTTAATATTTGGTATGGCCACCTTTGGCATCTTCCACGCAATGCAACCGATTTTTCATTGAATGAATCAGCTTTTGCAGGTCATACGTGGTTGGTATTTTTTGCCATTTTTCGAGAATCGCATTTTTTACGGCAGTTCGGTTTTTCGGTTGCCTTTTAGCGACTTGTTTTTTTAAGTAGGCCCATAAATTCTCGATGGGATTTAAATAAGGGATCTGGGCTGGCGTATGCATTGCTTTTCCGCAGTTACATAACAGCCAAATTCGCACCATGTGCGCCTTATGTTTGGGATCGTTGTCCTGGTTAAACTTAAAATTTGGTTTGTTGTTATGCATAAACCCGAAGTTCTGCGCACTGCTTGCGAAATATGTTTTAAGGATATGCAAATATTAATGGGCGTCCATGGTTGACTCGATGAATGCCAAGTCTCCTACTCCTCTGTTGAGAAGCACCCTCAAATCATAACGGATAACTTGCCGAATTTTACAGTCGGAATGATATTTCGATTTTCCAACGATGTTAAAGGCTTGCGCCACACTCTAGTCGGTCCATCATTGTAGTACACCATCATTTTCGTCTAATCGCAGAATATGACGTCGTCCCAAAAGTCGACGGGTTGAAAAAGATGCATCATAGCGAAGGAAAAACGCTTTTCGATGTTTAGTGCAGAAAGCAGTGGTTTCTTTCGTGCAGCTCTTGATGAAAACTTATTTCATAGGATGGCCTGTCATCCTGTTTCATGCAAAACAGTAACATCACACTCTTCCTTGAGCTCTTAGCAATTGTTCTGATCGAAATCCAGGGGTTTTTGTTCCTTATCATAAGGCGCTCTATACGTTTAGATATTTTTGGTTTTGGGCCACCTCCACACTTTGGATCCAATCCATCCTCATTTTCAGCACGATTTATAAAGTTATAGACTGTCTTTCGTGCTACACAAAACATATCATTTCATTGTTCTTTTTGTTCTATTTCTGCATTGAAGTTGTACTTTTTTTGTATATATTGGTTGGAAATAATATCAATAACTATAATTAAGAAAAAAAAATTCATTAACATAAATAAAAAGTAGTATTTTATAGTTAGGTTAGGTTAGTAAAGAGGGCTGCCGGGAAACGCGGCTTGCATTAGGCCACCAGTTTGGGCCCATTTGCCACCCTCCGCTGGCTATTTAGAGCTGCCAAGTGACCGCTTCGCCAAACTGGATCAGCTGACTCAGCGTGGCGGTACCAGCCACCTCTGCTAACCCTTGAAATTGGTATGCACCAAAAATTTTGAGGCGTTTATTATTTAGGGCCGGACAATCGCAGAGAGTATGCTCGATGGTGTCCTCTTCCATCTCGCACCTCTTGCATAAACTGCTGGATGTCAGTCCCATTTTCTTCGCATGAGATGCGGTAAGGCAGTGCCCTGTGAGCAAGCCGACCGTGGTTCTCAAGCAGTTCCTGCTGAGCTTGAGCAGTTTCCTGCTTTTGCTTGGATCAGGTGATGGCCATAATGTTCTGGCCACCCTGCAGTCCAGCCTGTTTTCCCATTCGGACTTTAGTTTGGCCCATATGGCGGCATCAAGTTTGTTTGTGGCGTCCGCGATTGACCGAGGTACAGTGATGCAGGGGCAGTTGCTAGCTCCTGAACCTTTCCTCGCCAATTCATCAGCTTTTTCGTTGCCTATGACCCCACTATGCCCTGGCACCCAGTCTACACCACAGATTAAGGCTCAAATCCGTAGAAAATACGCCCGAGCCAACTCCTGTGTCCGTCTTTGACCCGTCCGTGTAAATCCAGGTGCCCCTATCGGTGGTAGCTTCCTTTTTCTTCCAGTCTGTTCTTGTGGGTATCTTGACCTGGAAATTCCTGCCAAGATGTATTATTTTGCTCATGTGGTCCGTGTCTTCTGCAACGAGTCCAAATCTTTTGCGGCATTCTATAGGAATACCGCTGTGACCCCACTGATCTGAATCGTTGCACATGTCAGAACTTTTAGCGCGTATCGCCGCTAAGCTTGCGCTTCTAAAGATGAATCGATCTAGGGGCAAGAGTCCCAAAATCATTTCCAACCCAGCCGTTGGGGCGGCTCTTAAAGCGCCCGTAATACATATGCAAACTAATTTTCGCAGTGTTGTTAGCTCCTTGATATTAGTTTTATTCTCCGCTGCTTTCCACCACACGACCGCTCCATACACCAAAATCGGCCTGACTACACATGTGAATATGTAATAGGCCGCCCTAGGTTTAAGACCCCAGGTATTGGAGTAGGCGGACCGGCAAGCGAAAAGTGCTGCGCGGGCCTTACCAATTCTATGCTTCACGTTAGCCCCCCAGTTCAGTTTCCTGTCTAGTATAAGGCCCAAATATTTAACACTATCAGCAAGCTCCAATGTTATTCCGTTGAGGTTAGGCGTGGCAATAGCCGGTACCCTGTGTTTCTTTGTGAAGAGCATAAGTTCGGTTTTTGTCGGGTTTGCCCTAAGACCGACTTTTCTGGCCCAGATTTGAATATGTTCCAGCGCCGATTGCATAAGGTCCGACAAAGTTTGTGGGAACGCACTCCTCACAAGTACCACAATGTCATCGGCATACGCCACTACCTCAAAGCCACTGGCCCTTAACTTCTCCAGTATTTCGTTGACTGTCAGGATCCAGAAAAGGGGAGATATAATCCCTCCTTGTGGTGTTCCGGTACCGACTGTTCTTTCTGCTTTGGCCTCCAAAAAGGTAGCCTCAATCCGCCTGCTCTTGAGCAAGTCAGATGCCCAGGTCGCCAGGGTTTTATCCACCCCATATCGAGCCAAGGCATCAATGATACTCGCGACAGTGACATTATTGAAGGCCCCTTCAATGTCTAAGAAGGCTGCCAACGTGAATTCTTTCTGCCGTAAGGATTTTTCTATTGTACCGACAACTTTGTGTAATGCCGTATCTACTGATCTGCCCGCTAGATACGCGTGTTGATCAACACAGAGTCTCGCGACATCAATTGAGCTTTTGATATGCAGATCAACAAGCCTCTCTAGTGTTTTGACCAGAAACGATGTTAAGCTGATTGGTCTAAAGTCCTTCACGTAATGATGATTCACCCTACCTGGTTTCGGAATGAAGACCACTCTAGCTTTTGTCCATTGCTCGGGTACTACCCCGAGGCGGAGGCATGCGGTAAAAATACGCTGCAGAATGGGAATGATGGCCTTATCTGCTTTTTGAAGCATGATAGGTGATATCTCATCAATCCCTGTAGCTTTGTAAGGTCGGAATGTGCCAATAGCCCAATCTTGACCTTCAATCTTGACCTCGTCCACTACTTCCTTGATCAGCCGCTCAGACGCCCGGTGGGTTCCACGAAGTACGTCACTACGCGGTGTCACGCAGGCTGATTCTGGAAAGTGAGTTTCCAGTAGCAAGTCCAGGCACTCTTTCGGGTCCTCCACCCAATCCCCGTTTTTCCTTCGCAAGAGCGTAGGTACGCCGGGGGTTACGCTTAGAACCTTCCTGATTCTGGCAGCCTCTGTACCTCCTTCAATGTTCTCACAGAATTCCCTCCATGAGTCACGCTTGGCTTGTCTAATCTTCTTTTTGAAAAGCGACAGCTCTTGCCTGTAACGATCCCAGTCAGCCACGTTTCCGGAACGCCTTGCGGTGTTAAACGCCCTTCGTGTGCGACTTCTAGCCTCTGTGAGTTCGCCATTCCACCACAAGGTAACGATCTTCCTTACGGGCTTTTCCGGACACACGTCTTTGAAATCTGACACTAAGATTTCCGTTAATCGGTTCACCTGCTCGTTAAGCCGTCCTGGACTCGTCAGTTCCAGATCGTCTAGTGCTCTGAGGTGTCTATTTGTTTTCCTTGAGTAAACTTCCCATTGTGCTGTTCTTGGGTTCCGTACTTTTTTAGGTGAAATAACAGAACAACCAATATTCCAGCATAGCCACTGGTGGTCCGAGAGCGATGGCAGGTTATAAACCTGCCAGCTGTGGACACTTTTCATTATGCTTGGAGTTGCCAGGGTAATATCAATTACCTCAGCCCTGTTCTTAGTTATAAATGTAGGTTTGTTACCCATGTTGAGGATGTTGAAGTTGGTTGACGTTAGAAATTCTAGCTAACTCCTGCCTCTCTCGTTTATGTTGGTGCTTCCCCATATTTCGTGGTGAGCATTTGCGTCACAGCCGATGACAGCATCCGTTGTCATAGCCGCTACTGCCAATCTTCTCAATCCGGCCGTGATGGGATCCATGTCGTATGGTAAATAGACCGCCGACAACAGGCACCGCTTCGTGCCGCTACCAGCGATCCCCCACTCCACACACACTGTGGTTGTATCCCCATCACAAAGCTGCGGAATCAAGATTGCTTTCACCTCTTTTTTGGCGACAATACAAGTCCTTGTCTTGCACCTTCCTTTTAGCTGGAACACACTGAGGCTGGTGCCGAATCCACAAGCCAAATTCTTGTACAGAAGCGGCTCCTGTATCAGTGCGATGTCAGCGTGCCCCCGACTGAGATGCCGAAGCAGATTGGCCGTCGCCCCTCTACTGTGGTGCAGATTTGCTTGGACCACTCGCACTTCGGCTACCCTCAGTCACCTTCTCCGCTCCAACTTTCAAGGTGATCCTCTTCAGACCGAAGTGAATCAACCCGTTGTTGGCCCGTACTTGATCCGCGGACTCCCGATCGATACCCAGCACAAGCACTAACTTAGCTGCACCAGTTAAGTCAGGCTCCGCAGATTGGTTAGTTAGTTTAAC
The DNA here is from genome assembly GCA_963978885.1 of Nemotelus pantherinus. Lineage (NCBI taxonomy): Eukaryota > Metazoa > Arthropoda > Insecta > Diptera > Stratiomyidae > Nemotelus > Nemotelus pantherinus. The sequence goes on from OZ022264.1 coordinate 114,423,974, forward strand.
AGCCTGGAATAATCTCCAGCCTGAAACTTTCAGATCGGGGTTCTGTCTTTTTAACAGAGACAGAGCCTCCGAAGCGTTCGAGTGGGGCACCGCCACCTTCGCTGTAATTAGCTTGGGCACGTATGTCTCCTCCACTACGTCCAAACCTGGATGGTCTGCAGAAATCTTCAGGACGGTAGACCGAAACCATTCCGTCGAGAAGACGTCACTACAGGTCACCGCAATGTGGCCGCGAACAATGTTACAGCCCTCAAAGCGAGGTGACTTTTCTTCCGTTGACATGGCAAACTTGAGGAGTTCCTCGGTGATCCGTTTAAGAATCACCTTGGCCACGTCATCCTCAAGTCTCCATTCCAGGGGCTCCTGCTTGTCAACGACGGCCAGCTTAAGGTGACTAGCAGCTACGTCCCTAAAGGAACGAACTGCCATCTCCTGTCGTGGCCTCTTCGTCGACTTACCTCTCGGCGAGGTTAGCTCCTCTGAGCGTTGACGTTTACTCGCAGCCACTGCAGCAGGTTTAACTTGGGCATCCTCGGGTTTCCCTTTGGATTCCAGCGTCGCCGTGCTCCTGGCCGCTCGTTTTGCCTCTCTCTTTCTGAAGCGTTGGGCATTCCGCTTCCTCCCTTTGGTGGGGTCAGCTGCCGCCACCTTCACAGTGGACTGCAGATCCTCGGAGGCACCACCTCCAGTCTTGGTTACAGCTCTGCCGGGTGGCTTAGCCGCCGCTTCCTTTCCGGTGATCTGCAAGCCTTTCAGCTTGCCGCCTCCGTTCTTGGTCACAGCTCTGCTAGAAGCCGACTTAACCGCCGCTTCCGTTGGACTGGCCAGTGATTCTCCAGACCCGCCGCCAGACTGCTGAGTAGCTGCTCTGCTGAGGGGTACCGCTACGTCCATCGGACTCACAGTAGATCCCCGAGCGGGTTCTCCATCTAGCCTCAGGGCCCGCAATCTTTCGATCGTCTGACCCTGAGCCGTTTCGCTTCCCGACGTTGGTGATCGTGTCACCTTCGAACTCCTTTTGAAGGGGTCCTTTTCTGGTGATTTCCCTCCATTAGTACTGGTGGGAAGTTTGGTTTCGTTTGAGTCTTTATTTTGATCCATGTGTATATTTTAGATGATTTCAGGTTTGGGTTTCGCGTTCTCGGACCACAGCCGAGGCAATTGCCAGCATTTTGCCTCCCGCTACACCCCGCCCCCATAGGAACAACGTATTGCTCCGACCGTCCTTCCCCCTCTTTGGATAGCGAGGCAGACTCCCCCACGACCGTCCGAGGGTTCCGTAGGCTTTCACAGTACGCTGAACCTGCGAACCTTGCTGCCGAGGCAACCATGGTGTCTCCCCTAGTCTAACAGTTCGCTACTCTGTAGACCGCGGTTCGCCTGGTTCCAGAACCGGGCAAAGTGAAGTGTTGGATCCAGAACCCCGCAGGTGAACCTTCACCTCAGTCACCAGCCCAGACCTGTCCCCAGGCCTCCGTGTCACCCTTGCGGAGAGAAACAAGGGCGCCCCTCTGCCGGTTACGGGCGAAGCCTCCGTTTACACAGCCCATACAGCTGGCTGCTGTACGGGCGTGCGGCAGAACCAAAAATTTTTTACGGGAGAGAGATCTCTCACCAACCTTACTTAGAAGGGACTAGCCTGATCCAATTAGCCAATCCTCCCTTCCGGGGGATTGTTACCGGCGGCCACCGCGAGGAGGTTATGGATCACACTTTCACCAGACCGAACAGTTGCGGCACGTGTATATTTGCGTATACTACATGTTTTTCCCCCTATTCGGCTGGCGACCGACCGCCTAGTATTTTATAGTTAGAAAGATCGAAAATTGAATTTGTTCCCTAAGTGTAAACTCATTCTTGACAGACTATATATAAATATATATATATATATATATATATATATATATATATATATAAATATATATATATATATATATACATATATATATATATATATATATATATATATATATATATATATATATATATATATATATATATATATATATATATATATATATATATATATATATATATATAAACCGGCCAAACGAGTTTAATACTAATTTTCTTCGAAAATTACTTAAAACCCTTAGCGCATCAGAACCGCTAGCAACACTAATGTTCGAATAACAGTTGAGAATTTGTACAGATGTTGAGTGTGTATTCTACCACTTTTTACTTTTCCTACTAAAACTAATACACCCTAAGTAATAATTGAATATAAGTTTATTTTAATTTCGGTGACTTCATCGAAATTTACAGCGATCGAAAAGTTTTTGGGGCTGTCATCCGAAAAATGTGCAGATCTTAGAAAAATTAAACATTATTTACTTATTTTCATTGCAAATGTTTGTGTTGAAAATACTTAATGCAAGCAGTTATTGGAACGAAAATAACAAAAAGGCCTAGTGCTTTTAGCCCTTTGCTAGCACCGTAGCAAAAAATATGTCACATCTGCCTTACGTTGAAGTCAACCTGCTGTGCGAATTTCGTATTGACCCAATGACTGCATTGGGTCAATAATTCATTGGGTCAAATGGTTGATGCAAAGAAATTTAGGACAACCATTCGCAAAAGTTTTAAAATTTTTTAGTTCTTAATATTTGGTGTTTATTGCTAATTTTCAAAGAAAATTAGCACTCAAAAGTTCTGTTCACGAGAACTGATGACCAGATTTTCCGATCATAATGAAATTTACAGCACATGTTTGTATTAGCTAGGATCAGGTCTGATAGAAGTGATTTTGAAATGAGGGCAACCCTGCGGCAGTGGTACCATCTTGAAATATCACTGAGAAAAAAAACCGATTTTTGGTCTATAGCTTCCGATTCAGCCATTAGGTTTGAAAGAAATTCACACAGTACTTGGATAAACTATTTCTTTGTGTTTTTTGTTTTATAACATAATTATAGTACATAATTTTCTAAATTTTGTGATTTAATAATAATGTTTTTGAAATAATAAAATTCTTACATGTTTGGTTTTTGGTTTTTTTTTTGTTCATGATTTACTGTGTTTATGGTGTATATAGTTTCAACAAATTATTATGATGTGATTACATTTTCCATTAACTGATAACTCAGAATTGACACCATGTCTTTTTAATATTTCGTATGGTCCGTGGTGTGCATTTTGTAATTTCTTTCTACTTATGTTTCGCACTAAAACAAAATTTCCTTCTTTAAAGTTTGATGGATATATTTTGTTATCTACTTTTGTCTTTCTCTTTAATTTTACTTTTCCAATTATACTTCGTCCTAAATTAATGCTATTTTCGATATAGTTGCCTATGTTATTTATTGGTTTCTTGTTTTCTAGTACATCATCTGGTAAATGGGGTAGTCTTCCATATACGAGCTCATATGGGGAGTCTTCTGTGTCTACGTGTGAAGTAGTATTATATGCAAATATATAATACGGAATCCATATATCCCATTCGTTATCTTTAAAAAAATTTACTAAGTGCTCATTCAGTACTCTGTGGTTACGTTCCATTGTTCCGAGTGTTTCGTGGTGATATGGCGTCGAGAATATTTGTGGTTTTTATCTTTCCATATATATTTTTTTTGAGGTTTAGTAATGTTTTTCTGACGCCTCGGTGACCTCCGGGTTGTGTGGTAATTATTTATCAATTTGTATTGTATAATTTTGTCTATTATACTTTTTGGGGGTTTGAATATTTTAATCTTTAATGTACCCTTGTTTTGTGGTTTTAATTTATGTTGCAACTTATTGAACATGTTCTTGAATTCTTCTTTACATTTTTTTTTTGTTGTTATACCGTTGTTATTTGCTTCTGATGTCAGTTTCTCCAATAGCAAAACTAATTTTGATGGATTATCGCTGCATCTAATTCTGATATGTTTATGTTCGATTATTACTTTTGGAGTATTTCCTATTTCAAATTTTAAATTGATTAAATTTTTTGTGTCAGCTGTTGAATCGCTGTCCCATATGTAAAGTTGCTTACTATTTTGTTCTATTTGTTTGTCTTTTGTGTGTTGATTGCGGTTTGTGGAGTCTCTTGCCATGTTTCTCGTAACTATTAGCATTTTCTTGTTGTTAGTATTTTTTTGCTTGGGTATCATGTCTCTTAGCATGTCCGAGTTTATTTTGATGTGTGATAATGTATTCGCGTTGACATTCACTGTACCCTTTCGATAAACTATGTCAAAGTCGTAGTCGCATAAATCTATTCTGATGCGTGTCATTTTTGACGACGGATTTTTATGTGTGAACAGGGATAAAAGTTGTATGGGGTCTGTGATGACTGTGAACTTATTCCCGAATAAAGCCTAGTAATGTATTCGACGAACGAAATACAGCGAAAACGTCTGTGCGGAATCGAGCGAAACAAAGTTCCGCACCCCGACACCGGGGGCAGTATAAATTGCCACTGATGACATTTAACAAGTGCATTACATTTGAAATCGGTGCATATAAATTTAACTAACTGGTATCAAAAATGATATTATCGGCAAAACAAAAAATACTGTTGCAAGGATGCGCCGTTCATCCATCCATTTTCACCCATTTTTCAATAAAATATCCGCAAACTCGAATGAAATTATGAGCTGTCACATTTTTCGCATCAATTTAAGGTGCTTGGGTCATTAAATGGCTGCGAAATTTAACTTATACATAGTGCAGCGCCATCTCAGAGCGAGTCACTGCGTTGTCTTCGAAAACAGTTATACGTTTGCGAACACATTACTGCTCGGTGGATTCGGTGGACTCGGTGGTAACAAAATAGTAAGCAACTTTACATATTTAAAATTTGAAATAGGAAATACTCCAAAAGTAATAATCGAACATAAACAAATCAGAATTAGGTGCAGCGATAATCCATCAAAATTAGTTTTGCTATTGGAGAAACTGATATCAGAAGCAAATAACAACGGTATAACAACAACAACAAAAATACGATGTAAAGAAGAATTCAAGAACATGTTCAATAGGTTGCAACATAAATTAAAAACACCAAACAAGAGTACATTAAAGATTAAAATATTCAAACCACGAAAAAGTATAATAGACAAAATTATACAATACAAATTGATAAATAATTACCACACAACCCCAATAGGAGGTCACCGAGGCGTCAGAAAAACATTACTAAAACTCAAACAAAAATATATATGGAAAGATATGAACAAAATGATAAAAACATACGTTAGAAACTGTGACAGTTATGCCAGTAACAAACAAACAAGACATAGAAAAGAAAAACAAACTATAACAAATACACCAGCAGACACAATTGAAACAATCGTCATAGACAAAGTCAGAATATCTAACAATTATAGATACATCCAAACAATGCAATGCGAGTTGTTTTGCACACCCAATAAAAGCAAAAGATGCTGAGACTATTGCAAAAACATAAATAGAACAATAAGTACTGAAACACGGTCTTTTTAAAACATTAAAATCAGACAGAGGGACTGAATTCACTAATGAGCTTATGACAAATATATGAACGACGCCATATCACCACGAACCACTCGGAACAATGGAACGTAACCACAGAGTACTGAATGAGTACTTATTAAATTTCACTAAAGATTACGAATGGGATATATGGAGTCCGTATTATATATTTGCATATAATACTACCCCGCACGTAGACACAGAAGACTCCCCTTATGAGCTCGTATATGGAAGACTACCCCATTACCCTTGACTACCCCATGAAATATTAAAAAGACATGGTGTCAATTCTGAGTTATTAGTTAATGGAAAATGTAATCACATCATAATAATTTGTTGAAACTATATACACCATAAACACAGTAAATCATGAACACAAAAAAAACAAAAACAAAACATGTAAGAATTTTATTATTTCAAAAACATTATTATTAAATCACAAAATTTAGAAAATTATGTACTATAATTATGTTATAAAACAAAAAATACAAAGAAATAGTTTTACACTTATAAGCACATGCGTACACGAAATAAGAAAAACAAAGACAACAAAATATTCAAATATAAAAAATAAATTCGATGAATTTCCTATAATTTTTAGTTTCGAAAGTTTCAGTGGTTAAACGTTGTTTGAGGCTGCCATCCGAAAAATGTTCAAAACTCGGAAAATTTAAAAATTGATTATTTTTATTGCAAATGTTTTGCATATGAGAACGTAATTTGAAACATCTGTTGGTGCAATATTTACGGAAATGGCTAATGCTGGTTAGCCTGTGTCAGCAGCAAAGCCAAATACATACCAAATCTGCTTCACGTTAAGTTAAACCCAACCCGTAAACTTCGTTTCGATTGAATCACTGCGCTGGAAGCTATACGGGTGCAAAGAATTTTAGGGTTACCACCCTCAAAACTTTTCAAATTTTTAAAGCGTTAATATTTGTTGTTAATTTTCATTGCAGGATCATTCCCATTTGCAAATCTAATGGCATAATCGCTCAGTAAAGAAATTAAACAAAATTACAAAAATTGTCAGAGCTGGCAGCCCTTTCATGATTTTTATACGAAATTTCTGCGAAATTTGGTTCACATTAAGGTCCATTTACTGTGTCAACACCGTTTTGTTTTCTACACTGGACCAGAAGTTATAGGGAAAAAAGCTTTATTTTGCTGAGCAAGTTTGTAAAATTTAAGAGACAAAAATCACCATAGCTGACAACTTTATTCTAATTTTGTGTTTTGTGTTAAATTTTATATAAAGTAAGATCCAAGTACTGTATGAATCTTTTTAAAATCTGATGGCTGAATCGGAAGTTATGGGCCAAAAAGCTGTTATTTTTCTCAGTGATTTTTCAACATGGTACCACTGGCACAGAATTGCTCGCATTTCAAAATCACTTCTATCAGACCTAATCCTAGCTAATGACAACATGGCCTGTGAATTTCACTATGATCGGATAATCCGGTCGTCAGTTCTGGTGAACAGAACTTTCGAGTGCTGAAAATAGAGGTAATTTGGTGATGGGTTGCCGTTCTTGTGCAAATCGGAATTTTGAAAACTTCAATTTGACACGATGGACACAGGTTAAAATTTATCAATGATTTGAGGTTTTTGTCAAAAATCAAAAATTTTTCAGGAAGGTCAATGATTTGAAGGATTTTTTTTCAGGAGCCTGCCGCAGCTACAGGGTTACCCGCACTATCTTGAAAATCCACGTGTGCTAAATTTTAGTCACCATTAAAATGCTTTGCAAATTTCACGATGATCCATTGATTTTCTTAGAAGAAATGACAAAACAAAATTTGAAAAAAAATCCTTGCCTACTTTTAGGCATGCTGCACCCACACACGGCTCGGAATTTCCAACATTTTAACATAAACAAAGTCGAAACATAATAAGTTTTCATTCCCAAACATTTATTTTAACAAAAATTTACACTGCTTGGAAATATGGGAGTACCTGAAAATTCACTAAAACGCTCGCCGCCGCCAAAAAGTTTAGGATATCTGAATTCTAGCAAATCATGGACATACCTACTTCTCCGAAAATTTCAGCTCAATCGGATAGGCCATTCCAGAGATTATCTCGGAAAATCATTTTGCTGATGTATATATATATATATATATATATATATATATATATATATATATATATATATATATATATATATATATGTATATATATATATATATATGTGTGTACATATATATATATATATATATATATATATATATATATATATATATATATATATATATATATACATATATATGTATATATATATATATATATATATATATATATATATATATATATATATATATATATATAGATATATATATATATGTACATATATATATATATATATATATATATATATATATATATATTTATATAAATATGTATATATATATATATTTATATATATATATTAACAGTCTGTCAAGAATGAGGTTACACATAGGAAAAAATTTCAATTTTTGATCTTACTAATTATAAAATACTATTTTTAATTTATGTAAATGCATTTTTTTTGTTAATTATAGTTATTTACATTATTTCTAACCGATATATACAAAAAAGTACAACTTCAGTGCAAAAAAAAAACGGAAGGACCAAAGAAAACAATTATTGCAATTCTTAAAGTGTCAAGAAACTCTTTACACAAATTATTATTGTATTTAATATTTACATATTTACAGGATATTTAATATTATTTGGTATATTTAATATTTGGTATGGCCACCTTTGGCATCTTCCACGCAATGCAACCGATTTTTCATTGAATGAATCAGCTTTTGCAGGTCATACGTGGTTGGTATTTTTTGCCATTTTTCGAGAATCGCATTTTTTACGGCAGTTCGGTTTTTCGGTTGCCTTTTAGCGACTTGTTTTTTTAAGTAGGCCCATAAATTCTCGATGGGATTTAAATAAGGGATCTGGGCTGGCGTATGCATTGCTTTTCCGCAGTTACATAACAGCCAAATTCGCACCATGTGTGCCTTATGTTTGGGATCGTTGTCCTGGTTAAACTTAAAATTTGGTTTGTTGTTATGCATAAACCCGAAGTTCTGCGCACTGCTTGCGAAATATGTTTTAAGGATATGCAAATATTAATGGGCGTCCATGGTTGACTCGATGAATGCCAAGTCTCCTACTCCTCTGTTGAGAAGCACCCTCAAATCATAACGGATAACTTGCCGAATTTTACAGTCGGAATGATATTTCGATTTTCCAACGATGTTAAAGGCTTGCGCCACACTCTAGTCGGTCCATCATTGTAGTACACCATCATTTTCGTCTAATCGCAGAATATGACGTCGTCCCAAAAGTCGACGGGTTGAAAAAGATGCATCATAGCGGAGGAAAAACGCTTTTCGATGTTTAGTGCAGAAAGCAGTGGTTTCTTTCGTGCAGCTCTTGATGAAAACTTATTTCATAGGATGGCCTGTCATCCTGTTTCATGCAAAACAGTAACATCACACTCTTCCTTGAGCTCTTAGCAATTGTTCTGATCGAAATCCAGGGGTTTTTGTCAAGTTTCCTTATCATAAGGCGCTCTATACGTTTAGATATTTTTGGTTTTGGGCCACCTCCACACTTTGGATCCAATCCATCCTCATTTTCAGCACGATTTATAAAGTTATAGACTGTCTTTCGTGCTACACAAAACATATCATTTCATTGTTCTTTTTGTTCTATTTCTGCATTGAAGTTGTACTTTTTTTGTATATATTGGTTGGAAATAATATCAATAACTATAATTAAGAAAAAAAAATTCATTAACATAAATAAAAAGTAGTATTTTATAGTTAGGTTAGGTTAGTAAAGAGGGCTGCCGGGAAACGCGGCTTGCATTAGGCCACCAGTTTGGGCCCATTTGCCACCCTCCGCTGGCTATTTAGAGCTGCCAAGTGACCGCTTCGCCAAACTGGATCAGCTGACTCAGCGTGGTGGTACCAGCCACCTCTGCTAACCCTTGAAATTGGTATGCACCAAAAATTTTGAGGCGTTTATTATTTAGGGCCGGACAATCGCAGAGAGTATGCTCGATGGTGTCCTCTTCCATCTCGCACCTCTTGCATAAACTGCTGGATGTCAGTCCCATTTTCTTCGCATGAGATGCGGTAAGGCAGTGCCCTGTGAGCAAGCCGACCGTGGTTCTCAAGCAGTTCCTGCTGAGCTTGAGCAGTTTCCTGCTTTTGCTTGGATCAGGTGATGGCCATAATGTTCTGGCCACCCTGCAGTCCAGCCTGTTTTCCCATTCGGACTTTAGTTTGGCCCATATGGCGGCATCAAGTTTGTTTGTGGCGTCCGCGATTGACCGAGGTACAGTGATGCAGGGGCAGTTGCTAGCTCCTGAACCTTTCCTCGCCAATTCATCAGCTTTTTCGTTGCCTATGACCCCACTATGCCCTGGCACCCAGTCTACACCACAGATTAAGGCTCAAATCCGTAGAAAATACGCCCGAGCCAACTCCTGTGTCCGTCTTTGACCCGTCCGTGTAAATCCAGGTGCCCCTATCGGTGGTAGCTTCCTTTTTCTTCCAGTCTGTTCTTGTGGGTATCTTGACCTGGAAATTCCTGCCAAGATGTATTATTTTGCTCATGTGGTCCGTGTCTTCTGCAACGAGTCCAAATCTTTTGCGGCATTCTATAGGAATACCGCTGTGACCCCACTGATCTGAATCGTTGCACATGTCAGAACTTTTAGCGCGTATCGCCGCTAAGCTTGCGCTTCTAAAGATGAATCGATCTAGGGGCAAGAGTCCCAAAATCATTTCCAACCCAGCCGTTGGGGCGGCTCTTAAAGCGCCCGTAATACATATGCAAACTAATTTTCGCAGTGTTGTTAGCTCCTTGATATTAGTTTTATTCTCCGCTGCTTTCCACCACACGACCGCTCCATACACCAAAATCGGCCTGACTACACATGTGAATATGTAATAGGCCGCCCTAGGTTTAAGACCCCAGGTATTGGAGTAGGCGGACCGGCAAGCGAAAAGTGCTGCGCGGGCCTTACCAATTCTATGCTTCACGTTAGCCCCCCAGTTCAGTTTCCTGTCTAGTATAAGGCCCAAATATTTAACACTATCAGCAAGCTCCAATGTTATTCCGTTGAGGTTAGGCGTGGCAATAGCCGGTACCCTGTGTTTCTTTGTGAAGAGCATAAGTTCGGTTTTTGTCGGGTTTGCCCTAAGACCGACTTTTCTGGCCCAGATTTGAATATGTTCCAGCGCCGATTGCATAAGGTCCGACAAAGTTTGTGGGAACGCACTCCTCACAAGTACCACAATGTCATCGGCATACGCCACTACCTCAAAGCCACTGGCCCTTAACTTCTCCAGTATTTCGTTGACTGTCAGGATCCAGAAAAGGGGAGATATAATCCCTCCTTGTGGTGTTCCGGTACCGACTGTTCTTTCTGCTTTGGCCTCCAAAAAGGTAGCCTCAATCCGCCTGCTCTTGAGCAAGTCAGATGCCCAGGTCGCCAGGGTTTTATCCACCCCATATCGAGCCAAGGCATCAATGATACTCGCGACAGTGACATTATTGAAGGCCCCTTCAATGTCTAAGAAGGCTGCCAACGTGAATTCTTTCTGCCGTAAGGATTTTTCTATTGTACCGACAACTTTGTGTAATGCCGTATCTACTGATCTGCCCGCTAGATACGCGTGTTGATCAACACAGAGTCTCGCGACATCAATTGAGCTTTTGATATGCAGATCAACAAGCCTCTCTAGTGTTTTGACCAGAAACGATGTTAAGCTGATTGGTCTAAAGTCCTTCACGTAATGATGATTCACCCTACCTGGTTTCGGAATGAAGACCACTCTAGCTTTTGTCCATTGCTCGGGTACTACCCCGAGGCGGAGGCATGCGGTAAAAATACGCTGCAGAATGGGAATGATGGCCTTATCTGCTTTTTGAAGCATGATAGGTGATATCTCATCAATCCCTGTAGCTTTGTAAGGTCGGAATGTGCCAATAGCCCAATCTTGACCTTCAATCTTGACCTCGTCCACTACTTCCTTGATCAGCCGCTCAGACGCCCGGTGGGTTCCACGAAGTACGTCACTACGCGGTGTCACGCAGGCTGATTCTGGAAAGTGAGTTTCCAGTAGCAAGTCCAGGCACTCTTTCGGGTCCTCCACCCAATCCCCGTTTTCCCTTCGCAAGAGCGTAGGTACGCCGGGGGTTACGCTTAGAACCTTCCTGATTCTGGCAGCCTCTGTACCTCCTTCAATGTTCTCACAGAATTCCCTCCATGAGTCACGCTTGGCTTGTCTAATCTTCTTTTTGAAAAGCGACAGCTCTTGCCTGTAACGATCCCAGTCAGCCACGTTTCCGGAACGCCTTGCGGTGTTAAACGCCCTTCGTGTGCGACTTCTAGCCTCTGTGAGTTCGCCATTCCACCACAAGGTAGCGATCTTCCTTACGGGCTTTTCCGGACACACGTCTTTGAAATCTGACACTAAGATTTCCGTTAATCGGTTCACCTGCTCGTTAAGCCGTCCTGGACTCGTCAGTTCCAGATCGTCTAGTGCTCTGAGGTGTCTATTTGTTTTCCTTGAGTAAACTTCCCATTGTGCTGTTCTTGGGTTCCGTACTTTTTTAGGTGAAATAACAGAACAACCAATATTCCAGCATAGCCACTGGTGGTCCGAGAGCGATGGCAGGTTATAAACCTGCCAGCTGTGGACACTTTTCATTATGCTTGGAGTTGCCAGGGTAATATCAATTACCTCAGCCCTGTTCTTAGTTATAAATGTAGGTTTGTTACCCATGTTGAGGATGTTGAAGTTGGTTGACGTTAGAAATTCTAGCTAACTCCTGCCTCTCTCGTTTATGTTGGTGCTTCCCCATATTTCGTGGTGAGCATTTGCGTCACAGCCGATGACAGCATCCGTTGTCATAGCCGCTACTGCCAATCTTCTCAATCCGGCCGTGATGGGATCCATGTCGTATGGTAAATAGACCGCCGACAACAGGCACCGCTTCGTGCCGCTACCAGCGATCCCCCACTCCACACACACTGTGGTTGTATCCCCATCACAAAGCTGCGGAATCAAGATTGCTTTCACCTCTTTTTTGGCGACAATACAAGTCCTTGTCTTGCACCTTCCTTTTAGCTGGAACACACTGAGGCTGGTGCCGAATCCACAAGCCAAATTCTTGTACAGAAGCGGCTCCTGTATCAGTGCGATGTCAGCGTGCCCCCGACTGAGATGCCGAAGCAGATTGGCCGTCGCCCCTCTACTGTGGTGCAGATTTGCTTGGACCACTCGCACTTCGGCTACCCTCAGTCACCTTCTCCGCTCCAACTTTCAAGGTGATCCTCTTCAGACCGAAGTGAATCAACCCGTTGTTGGCCCGTACTTGATCCGCGGACTCCCGATCGATACCCAGCACAAGCACTAACTTAGCTGCACCAGTTAAGTCAGGCTCCGCAGATTGGTTAGTTAGTTTAACAGCCTGGAATAATCTCCAGCCTCAAACTTTCAGATCGGGGTTCTGTCTTTTTAACAGAGACAGAGCCTCCGAAGCGTTCGAGTGGGGCACCGCCACCTTCGCTGTAATTAGCTTGGGCACGTATGTCTCCTCCACTACGTCCAAACCTGGATGGTCTGCAGAAATCTTCAGGACGGTAGACCGAAACCATTCCGTGGAGAAGACGTCACTACAGGTCACCGCAATGTGGCCGCGAACAATGTTACAGCCCTCAAAGCGAGGTGACTTTTCTTCCGTTGACATGGCAAACTTGAGGAGTTCCTCGGTGATCCGTTTAAGAATCACCTTGGCCACGTCATCCTCAAGTCTCCATTCCAGGGGCTCCTGCTTGTCAACGACGGCCAGCTTAAGGTGACTAGCAGCTACGTCCCTAAAGGAACGAACTGCCATCTCCTGTCGTGGCCTCTTCGTCGACTTACCTCTCGGCGAGGTTAGCTCCTCTGAGCGTTGACGTTTACTCGCAGCCACTGCAGCAGGTTTAACTTGGGCATCCTCGGGTTTCCCTTTGGATTCCAGCGTCGCCGTGCTCCTGGCCGCTCGTTTTGCCTCTCTCTTTCTGAAGCGTTGGGCATTCCGCTTCCTCCCTTTGGTGGGGTCAGCTGCCGCCACCTTCACAGTGGACTGCAGATCCTCGGAGGCACCACCTCCAGTCTTGGTTACAGCTCTGCCGGGTGACTTAGCCGCCGCTTCCTTTCCGGTGATCTGCAAGCCTTTCAGCTTGCCGCCTCCGTTCTTGGTCACAGCTCTGCTAGAAGCCGACTTAACCGCCGCTTCCGTTGGACTGGCCAGTGATTCTCCAGACCCGCCGCCAGACTGCTGAGTAGCTGCTCTGCTGAGGGGTACCGCTACGTCCATCGGACTCACAGTAGATCCCCGAGCGGGTTCTCCATCTAGCCTCAGGGCCCGCAATCTTTCGATCGTCTGACCCTGAGCCGTTTCGCTTCCCGACGTTGGTGATCGTGTCACCTTCGAACTCCTTTTGAAGGGGTCCTTTTCTGGTGATTTCCCTCCATTAGTACTGGTGGGAAGTTTGGTTTCGTTTGAGTCTTTATTTTGATCCATGTGTATATTTTAGATGATTTCAGGTTTGGGTTTCGCGTTCTCGGACCACAGCCGAGGCAATTGCCAGCATTTTGCCTCCCGCTACACCCCGCCCCCATAGGAACAACGTATTGCTCCGACCGTCCTTCCCCCTCTTTGGATAGCGAGGCAGACTCCCCCACGACCGTCCGAGGGTTCCGTAGGCTTTCACAGTACGCTGAACCTGCGAACCTTGCTGCCGAGGCAACCATGGTGTCTCCCCTAGTCTAACAGTTCGCTACTCTGTAGACCGCGGTTCGCCTGGTTCCAGAACCGGGCAAAGTGAAGTGTTGGATCCAGAACCCCGCAGGTGAACCTTCACCTCAGTCACCAGCCCAGACCTGTCCCCAGGCCTCCGTGTCACCCTTGCGGAGAGAAACAAGGGCGCCCCTCTGCCGGTTACGGGCGAAGCCTCCGTTTACACAGCCCATACAGCTGGCTGCTGTACGGGCGTGCGGCAGAACCAAAAATTTTTTACGGGAGAGAGATCTCTCACCAACCTTACTTAGAAGGGACTAGCCTGATCCAATTAGCCAATCCTCCCTTCCGGGGGATTGTTACCGGCGGCCACCGCGAGGAGGTTATGGATCACACTTTCACCAGACCGAACAGTTGCGGCACGTGTATATTTGCGTATACTACATGTTTTTCCCCCTATTCGGCTGGCGACCGACCGCCTAGTATTTTATAGTTAGAAAGATCGAAAATTGAATTTGTTCCCTAAGTGTAAACTCATTCTTGACAGACTATATATAAATATATATATATATATATATATATATATATATATATATATATATATATATATATATATATATATATATATATATATAAATATATATATATATATATATATACATATATATATATATATATATATATATATATATATATATTAGGGGGACCAGAAAGTAATGTCGCTTTTTTACACAAAATTCAAACACATAATTTTTTAATTAATTTTTATTTTTAATCAATGATGTAATCACCATCATTATCGACAACCTTTTGCCACCTAGTGAGTAAATTTTCAATGCCGGATCGATAAAAATCAATTGGTTTTTCGGCAAAATATCCGGAGAGGGCATTTTGGAGGTCATTCAAATTTGCGAATTTTTTGCCACTTAGAAAGTGTTGCAGCGATCGGAATAAATGGAAATCAGATGGTGCAACATCAGGCGAGTATGGTGGGTGAGGCAGTACTTCCCACCCCAATTCATTAATTTTTTCCAGGGTTCGCTTCGCACTGTGCGGCCTTGCATTATCGTGTTGCAAAATAACGCCTTTGCGGTTAACAATCGCTGGCCACTTTCCAATTAAAGATTGATTTACTCGCTCCAATTGTGCACAGTAAAGGTCTGCATTAACAGTTTGTCCAGGTTTTAGCAACTCAAAATGAACAACGCCGCGAATACTCCACCATACACACAAAAGCGCTTTTTTAGGGTGTAAATCTGGCTTAGCAGTGCTTCGTGGCAATTCATTTGGAGAGAGCCACTGCCTTTTGCGTTTGGGATTATCATAAAGGACCCATTTCTCATCTCCAGTAATCAAGCGATCAAAAAATGATTCTGTGTTGTATCTTTGAAGCAATATGTTGCATCTGGTGGATCGGTTAGCTTTGTTCTGATCGGATAAGTTGTGCGGGATCCAGACTCCTGCTCTGCTTACTTTTCCAATCTGCTGCAAATGTTCTTGGATGGTGGACCATGATCGGTTAAGACTATTTGACAATTCTTCGATTGTTTGACGCGGATTTGCTTCCACTTCCGCCCTTAACATGTCGTTGTCTAATGTTGTTGGTCTTCCTGATCGATACGAGTCCGAAAGATCAAAATTACCCGATTTGAATCTGGAAAACCACCTTTGGCATTTACGAACGTCCAGTGCATTTGGATAAACATCGCAAATGTTTTTGGTCCCAACCGTTGCGTTGCTACCCTTGCGAAACTCAAAAAGCATGCAGTGTCGGATGTGTACCTCTTCTGGTATTTGGCTGGCCATTTCAGCTAAGATCGCAAAAAAACAAAATTAATTTCATTGTTTATAAGTAAACAAGTCACTATAACCTTACAATGCCTTTAGCACCACTTTGAAATGCACAATGAGCTGACAGATGACAATCAAGTTTTGACATGCGCAGAAACGACATTACTTTCCGGTCCCCCTAATATATATATATATATATATATATATATATATATATATATATATATATATATATATATATATATATATATATATATATAAACCGGCCAAACGAGTTTAATACTAATTTTCTTCGAAAATTACTTAAAACCCTTAGCGCATCAGAACCGCTAGCAACACTAATGTTCGAATAACAGTTGAGAATTTGTACAGATGTTGAGTGTGTATTCTACCACTTTTTACTTTTCCTACTAAAACTAATACACCCTAAGTAATAATTGAATATAAGTTTATTTTAATTTCGGTGACTTCATCGAAATTTACAGCGATCGAAAAGTTTTTGGGGCTGTCATCCGAAAAATGTGCAGATCTTAGAAAAATTAAACATTATTTACTTATTTTCATTGCAAATGTTTGTGTTGAAAATACTTAATGCAAGCAGTTATTGGAACGAAAATAACAAAAAGGCCTAGTGCTTTTAGCCCTTTGCTAGCACCGTAGCAAAAAATATGTCACATCTGCCTTACGTTGAAGTCAACCTGCTGTGCGAATTTCGTATTGACCCAATGACTGCATTGGGTCAATAATTCATTGGGTCAAATGGTTGATGCAAAGAAATTTAGGACAACCATTCGCAAAAGTTTTAAAATTTTTTAGTTCTTAATATTTGGTGTTTATTGCTAATTTTCAAAGAAAATTAGCACTCAAAAGTTCTGTTCACGAGAACTGATGACCAGATTTTCCGATCATAATGAAATTTACAGCACATGTTTGTATTAGCTAGGATCAGGTCTGATAGAAGTGATTTTGAAATGAGGGCAACCCTGCGGCAGTGGTACCATCTTGAAATATCACTGAGAAAAAAAACCGATTTTTGGTCTATAGCTTCCGATTCAGCCATTAGGTTTGAAAGAAATTCACACAGTACTTGGATAAACTATTTCTTTGTGTTTTTTGTTTTATAACATAATTATAGTACATAATTTTCTAAATTTTGTGATTTAATAATAATGTTTTTGAAATAATAAAATTCTTACATGTTTGGTTTTTGGTTTTTTTTTTTGTTCATGATTTACTGTGTTTATGGTGTATATAGTTTCAACAAATTATTATGATGTGATTACATTTTCCATTAACTGATAACTCAGAATTGACACCATGTCTTTTTAATATTTCGTATGGTCCGTGGTGTGCATTTTGTAATTTCTTTCTACTTATGTTTCGCACTAAAACAAAATTTCCTTCTTTAAAGTTTGATGGATATATTTTGTTATCTACTTTTGTCTTTCTCTTTAATTTTACTTTTCCAATTATACTTCGTCCTAAATTAATGCTATTTTCGATATAGTTGCCTATGTTATTTATTGGTTTCTTGTTTTCTAGTACATCATCTGGTAAATGGGGTAGTCTTCCATATACGAGCTCATATGGGGAGTCTTCTGTGTCTACGTGTGAAGTAGTATTATATGCAAATATATAATACGGAATCCATATATCCCATTCGTTATCTTTAAAAAAATTTACTAAGTGCTCATTCAGTACTCTGTGGTTACGTTCCATTGTTCCGAGTGTTTCGTGGTGATATGGCGTCGAGAATATTTGTGGTTTTTATCTTTCCATATATATTTTTTTTGAGGTTTAGTAATGTTTTTCTGACGCCTCGGTGACTTCCGGGTTGTGTGGTAATTATTTATCAATTTGTATTGTATAATTTTGTCTATTATACTTTTTGGGGGTTTGAATATTTTAATCTTTAATGTACCCTTGTTTTGTGGTTTTAATTTATGTTGCAACTTATTGAACATGTTCTTGAATTCTTCTTTACATTTTTTTTTTTGTTGTTATACCGTTGTTATTTGCTTCTGATGTCAGTTTCTCCAATAGCAAAACTAATTTTGATGGATTATCGCTGCATCTAATTCTGATATGTTTATGTTCGATTATTACTTTTGGAGTATTTCCTATTTCAAATTTTAAATTGATTAAATTTTTTGTGTCAGCTGTTGAATCGCTGTCCCATATGTAAAGTTGCTTACTATTTTGTTCTATTTGTTTGTCTTTTGTGTGTTGATTGCGGTTTGTGGAGTCTCTTGCCATGTTTCTCGTAACTATTAGCATTTTCTTGTTGTTAGTATTTTTTTGCTTGGGTATCATGTCTCTTAGCATGTCCGAGTTTATTTTGATGTGTGATAATGTATTCGCGTTGACATTCACTGTACCCTTTCGATAAACTATGTCAAAGTCGTAGTCGCATAAATCTATTCTGATGCGTGTCATTTTTGACGACGGATTTTTATGTGTGAACAGGGATAAAAGTTGTATGGGGTCTGTGATGACTGTGAACTTATTCCCGAATAAAGCCTAGTAATGTATTCGACGAACGAAATACAGCGAAAACGTCTGTGCGGAATCGAGCGAAACAAAGTTCCGCACCCCGACACCGGGGGCAGTATAAATTGCCACTGATGACATTTAACAAGTGCATTACATTTGAAATCGGTGCATATAAATTTAACTAACTGGTATCAAAAATGATATTATCGACAAAACAAAAAATACTGTTGCAAGGATGCGCCGTTCATCCATCCATTTTCACCCATTTTTCAATAAAATATCCGCAAACTCGAATGAAATTATGAGCTGTCACATTTTTCGCATCAATTTAAGGTGCTTGGGTCATTAAATGGCTGCGAAATTTAACTTATACATAGTGCAGCGCCATCTCAGAGCGAGTCACTGCGTTGTCTTCGAAAACAGTTATACGTTTGCGAACACATTACTGACGAGCAAAACCAAGCGAAACGAAATTCTGCGCCAGGCTGATTTTGTACGGGATTTGACACTTCATTTCGTTTCGCGTCGAACACATTTCAGGGCTTAAGTAAGGTTTAAAAAAATGTATTGCCCAGTGTATTGCGTATAGTTCTTTCTCGATTATTGGTTTGTTCAACTCGTGTTTTACTTATGTTCTACTCGCTTACGAAATGGGAAAGTCTTGTCCTATTTTGGCTTGTGAGAGTATCGCACCTAATGGATAGTCGGATGCATCTGTTGTGACTATGAATGGTTTATTAAAATCGGGATATTGCAATATTGGTGCTTTTATTAGTTTTTCTTCCTGGCCGATTGCGTTTTCCTGCACTATATTTACTCTGCTCTGTCTCTTACTTCCATAGTAACTGCTTGTTCCCCTGTTGTTCCTATTATTTGTGTTAGGGGGTTTATTTGTATTTCTGTTTAATCCATGATATCTATTATTGTAACTATTTCTATGGTCTATTTTTTCATGTTTAGGCTTGTAACCATAGTTTTAGTTATTTCTGTAATTGTTGCTATGTTTGTTGTTCTGGTTTGGTACATTATTTCTTGTGCTAAAGTTACTTCTATTATTCCTACTGCTATCTCTGTTATTAGCGCTATGGTTTTGATTCAAATTGTGAGTTCTGTAATTGTTGTTGTAATTATTTGGTCTATTCCTAACACCATAATTCAACCGCTGACCTATAGTATTTCTTTGATTTACGGTAGTTCTACACGATCAGTTCAGTTGTCCGTTCAGTTGTCCGTTCAGTTGTCCGTTCAGTTTCAGTTTCAGTTGAATTGTCAGTTCAGTTAATTTTCTGCTGTGTTACTACACGATAAGTTACACATCAGTTCAGTTGTCACTTTTGAAAGTGAGCCATCGCGAGGTTTTTGTAGTGATCATGGATGAAGATTGCCTTATTGCTGTTGCGCTATGTTTATCACTAGATAAGCCTAGAAAAAAAGAGCAAAGTGGAGTAGAGAATGGTATCTAAGAAGAAATGTATTATCTCATGTTAACTTGATGAAGGAACTTCACTTTGAACCTTGTGATTGGTCAAACTATTTACGGATGAGTGAGAGTGCTTACAAGGAACTACTGCATTTAGTAACACCGTTAATACAAAAGCAGAATACTGTTATGAGACAAGCCATATCACCTCATGAAAGGCTTAGTGAAATTTTAAGATTTTTGGCCACTCGCAATTCATATAAATGTCTTAGATTTAGTACTGCAATATCAAATCAAAGCATAAGTATAATAATACCTGAAACCTGCAAAGCCATAAATACGGTGCTTAAAGATTACATAAAGGTAAGCGAATGAAAATCTAGTATTTAATTTTTATACCTTATTCATGAAATTATCAACAAACATGTTTTTATGAGAAATTCGAACTACGAATTTATTATGTGTGACGTCGGAACCAACGGAGGCATATCAGATGGTGGAGTTATTAACAACACGAAGTTTTATGAAAAGTTACTTAATAATAATTTAAGACTACCTCTCGATGATACGACATCCTGCAACGACTCTCAGCTGCCATATGTATTTGTAGGAGATGAAGCATTCACTTTGAGGTGGAACTTTTTGAAGCCATTTAATAAGAAGCAATTATGATATCACCGTATCGTTTTCAACTACAGGCTGTCAAGGGCAAGGCGTGTTGTTGAAAATGCATTTGGAATATTAACAAACAGATTCCAAATTTTTAGTTCTGCTATAAATTTAAAAAAATTCCATAACGTGGACGTTGTTGGACATGCTGTTATCTACATAATTTTTTAAGAAGAAAATCCAAGCATTTCTACACACCTTTTCAGTTAAATGAATCAGTCACAGATCCAATAATAGAGGTGCAAGGACTTAACCACTTCAAGTAACTAACAGAAATAATACAAATATCAGCGCGGATGCCAAGGCTAAATACGTGGACTATTTTGCAAACGATGGTAAACTTGATTGGCAGGATGAAATAGTTCAAAGTAGATATATGCCATAATTGCTGTTTTCTTTCATTACATTACTTGTAAAAATTTATATGCAATAAAGAAAATAATAAGAATTGACTTACTTCATCTCCCCCATTCTCAGTATCACTGCTATGGTTAGGGTGAATGGTGTTGATACTCGCTCAATTTGTTTGCTAATCATGGAGAAATGAAAAAAAGTTCATAATACCACAATGTTGGTGTGTATATTTCGTCAGCTCCGGCACCACTTTTATCCGAATGCTTCACCTTTTTCCACTCTTTGTTGTAACTATTAATTTTTTTTTAACCATTGAAACAGTTGCTTCTTCATTATATTCTTTCTATTTTCAAGTAACACCTGATAACATGACTCTTTTTTAATTGTGTTTTGATACTGAGGGTCACATTATTTCCATAAACATGGAAAGTTACGATAAATTTTTATGAGAAATTCGAACTACGAATTTATTATGTGTGACGTCGGAACCAACGGAGGCATATCAGATGGTGGAGTTATTAACAACACGAAGTTTTATGAAAAGTTACTTAATAATAATTTAAGACTACCTCTCGATGATACGACATCCTGCAACGACTCTCAGCTGCCATATGTATTTGTAGGAGATGAAGCATTCACTTTGAGGTGGAACTTTTTGAAGCCATTTAATAAGAAGCAATTATGATATCACCGTATCGTTTTCAACTACAGGCTGTCAAGGGCAAGGCGTGTTGTTGAAAATGCATTTGGAATATTAACAAACAGATTCCAAATTTTTAGTTCTGCTATAAATTTAAAAAAATTCCATAACGTGGACGTTGTTGGACATGCTGTTATCTACATAATTTTTTAAGAAGAAAATCCAAGCATTTCTACACACCTTTTCAGTTAAATGAATCAGTCACAGATCCAATAATAGAGGTGCAAGGACTTAACCACTTCAAGTAACTAACAGAAATAATACAAATATCAGCGCGGATGCCAAGGCTAAATACGTGGACTATTTTGCAAACGATGGTAAACTTGATTGGCAGGATGAAATAGTTCAAAGTAGATATATGCCATAATTGCTGTTTTCTTTCATTACATTACTTGTAAAAATTTATATGCAATAAAGAAAATAATAAGAATTGACTTACTTCATCTCCCCCATTCTCAGTATCACTGCTATGGTTAGGGTGAATGGTGTTGATACTCGCTCAATTTGTTTGCTAATCATGGAGAAATGAAAAAAAGTTCATAATACCACAATGTTGGTGTGTATATTTCGTCAGCTCCGGCACCACTTTTATCCGAATGCTTCACCTTTTTCCACTCTTTGTTGTAACTATTAATTTTTTTTTAACCATTGAAACAGTTGCTTCTTCATTATATTCTTTCTATTTTCAAGTAACACCTGATAACATGACTCTTTTTTAATTGTGTTTTGATACTGAGGGTCACATTATTTCCATAAACATGGAAAGTTACGATAAATTTCTATGAATTCACTAACAAAGTCATGATCTTTTCGTGACATTTTCACAAAACGAATTGCACACAAACTGAGTAAACAGTGTAAATATGAGACGACGTCATGTCAAATTATTATCGAAGTAAACATAGAAAACAAATATTTCGATATAAAAATAAAAGAGTGTTTGACAGGTCGTCCTTTTTTTCATCGATACGAACAAGAAGATATTAATTTGAATATAACGAGGAATTTGTAAACAATCGAGAATAAAATACCAAATTTTGAACGGTATACAGATTTATGTAAACATAGACCTGTGAAACTAATAAAATTACATTTAATATCAATCTTTAAGATTGCGTTTCTTATCCGCTGCAATTTTTTTTACATTCTCAAAATTTGATTCATTCTTAACGTGGTGGAAAAATTGCTTTACAAATTCCTTGAAATGTCAATGGACAACCAAGTTAATACGAAAAGCAGGACTTCGGAGATTCTTAACGAAGATGAAGCTAGCTGTGGACTCTGCTCGGAAAACGACACCATCGATATGGTTTCATGTGATGGTTGTCACCAATGGTTCCATTTCAAATGCGTTGGAGTAGACGCTACTGTCGTGAGTAAAGATTGGATCTGCCAAAATTGTATTTCTCGCTTCAGAAGTCTTAGCCGAAGTAATATGGACCGCGAAAAAGAACTATCAACCCAGTTGGAGGACGTCAAGCGCCTACGAACCCAGCTTCAAAATGACGTAGTTCAGCAAGAAATAGCGGAACTCAAAACTCTCGTGGAAAATATGTCTCGAAATATGGTAATCCAACCTCGAAGTGACACAGCCAAGAAATCCGAACATCCCACATCAAACGGCGATCCGAATAGCGTCGCTAACTTAGACGATGCAGCAAAGTACGAACCGACAAACGACGGCAGCAACCACTCCACGTCAAGATTCGAGGGTACAGAAACCCGAAGAAAATACACAACAATCAGCGATGGCGAAAATCAAGTGGAACACTTTCTGGCTCGTCAGACGATAACCCGGGACCTTCCGTCATTTTCAGGTTCCCCAGAAGAATGGCCGACATTTTTAGCAACATTTGAGTACTCCACTAATGCATGCAAGTACTCGGACGTAGAAAACCTGTGTCGCTTACAAAAAGCACTGAAAGGCGACGCGCGCCGGGTAGTGGAAGGATATTTGACGCACCCGTCAAACGTTTTGTCAATTATCGACACGTTGAAAATGCTATATGGGAGACCGGCTCTCATAATACAGACGCAAATCGACAAAATTAAAAGGTCGCCTGCACCAAAAGCCGAAAAGCTTGAAACATTGATCTTTTACGCTGTACAAGTCAGAAATTTGCTCGCCGCTATCGAATCTGCGAAAGTCAAGGAATATCTCAACGATATTAGACTTTTACACGAGCTCGTCGAAAGATTGCCGCCTCAAATTAGACTCAACTGGGGTTTATATGAAACTCACGAGTTCGCGCAGTCAGAGCCGAAACTAAAACAATTCAGCAGATGGCTTGACACAATCGCGAAAAGTGCCTGCAATGTAACAACACGCGTCCTTCAGATGCCAAAATTATATGAAAACAGTCGAGTTAACATTCATTCTTCAAGAGATGATGATGTCGACGACGACCGAAGCTACGAAAAAGTCGAAGTGACAAAGTGTCGCATCTGTGAAAAATCATGCCAAAATGCAACGAAATGCAAAAAGTTTGCAGATATGACCCTGAATAGCCGATGGAACGTAGTGAACCGCCTTAAGCTTTGCAGAATGTGTCTAATGCATCATAAATATCCAAGATGTAATAAAGCTAAAGAAAGTGGGATAAACAATTGTCAGAAGCTTCATCACCAGCTTCTGCACAGTTATGACAAACGTATTTCAACTAGCTCCACTAGGTTATGTGATACCATAGTTGCCACAGCTCATAGAACTCAACCTAACATTCTCTACCGAATTGTTCCAGTAACATTAAAATATAGGAACAAGCTCATCGACACTTTCGCGTTCATTGATGATGGATCCTCGTTGACACTTGTGCAAGAGCGAATAGCAAACCAATTACATATGAAAGGCACAGAGAAACAGCTATGTATGCGTTGGACTAATGGACAAAGCCATTTAGAACCGAAGTCAAGAACTGCTACGCTCCAAATCGCACCACGGGAAGATCAAACAATATTTCATGAAATCCATGTTCAAACGGTTTCTAACCTTGACCTTCCTACACAAAGCATCAACCGAGATGCCATGCTCAAAAAATATAAGCACCTTAAGAACGTAGAGTTTCAATCGTTTGAAAATGCCGTGCCTACAATCCTAATTGGACTAGACAATTGGCATCTCTGCGTGCCCACAAAAGTCAAGGAAGGCAGTCGCTACGAACCGGTGGCAACAAAAACCCGTCTTGGATGGGACCTATGTGGCGCACTATCATCATCAACGGAGTGTAAGAAGCACCGTATAAACGTCCATGCATGTGATTGTTCAGACGGGCGACTAGAAGAGGTCGTTAAAAAGTTCTATGCTCTTGACTCTCTCGGAATATCCAACAAAAAGGAGTTCTGCTTAACCGAAGAAGAGAACCGGGCCGACAAGATAATGCACAACATGACAGTTTATAAGGCGAAAAACTACGAAGTTCCATTATTGTGGAAATATGACAGATTCCAACTGCCTGATTCATATGGAATGGCATATCAACGCCTACTATGTTTAGAGAGAAAGTTGCTGCGAAACTCACAGCTATTAACAGAATTCAGGCGTCAAATAAATCAATACGTCGAAAAAGGATTTATAAGAAAGTTGTCACCATCCGAGCTAATAACTCCATATCCACGAGTGTGGTACTTGCCCGTGTTCATGGTGAAGAATCCTAACAAGCCGGGAAAAATTCGTCTAGTTTTCGACGCAGCTGCAAAGGTTAATGGAATATCCCTCAATACGATGTTGCTGACTGGCCGCGACCTCTTAAGCCCATTGCTTGAAATTTTAATGAGGTTTAGAATCCACGCCTATGCATTCACTGGTGATATAAGAGAAATGTTCCATATGGTACAAGTATGCTATGAGGACCAAATGGCACAACGCATTTTGTGGCGTGACTGCCAGCAAACAAAGGAACCGAACGTGTACGTCGTAACTGTGATGACGTTTGGAGCAACCTGCTCGCCATACCAAGCGCAGTACGTGATGCGACTAAATGCATCAAAATACACCAGTAAGTTCCCTGACACAGTCAAAAGTATTACAAAAAATACATATGTAGACGATGTGCTTGATGGTTGTGAAACGGAAAGTGACCTACTACGACTAGCAAGCGAAATGCGATTCATACATTCGCAAGGTGGATTTGAAATCCGTAACTTCAAATCGAACTCTCCGAAACTTCGAAAATATTTTAATCAAAAAGAGAGTGATGCGAATTGTCACAATCTATGTGAATCCGATGGAATCGAGAAAGTACTCGGAACCTTTTGGAGCATACATGACGACTGCATAACATTCTCACTGCGTTTGAATAAGGCACATAGAGACGTACTAAATGGCTTTAGAAAACCCACGAAACGAGAAATCTTAGTAACATTAATGTCAATCTACGATCCACTCGGATTGATTGCTCATTTCGTTGCCGGGCTTAAGATGATACAACAAGAAACTTGGAGACTCAAATTGGGCTGGGACGAACAAATCCCGGACGATGTCGATAAAAAATGGAAGAGGTGGCTAAGTCAGTTCAAGTCAATCGAGTCACTGAAAATTCCACGTCGATATGTCTCAGTTCTTTGGAGTGAATGCACACATACAAGTCTGCATGTATTCGTCGATGCCGGCGAAGCAGCCTACGCAGCTGTTGTCTACTTAAGAGTAGTGACATCACAAAATGTTCAAGTATCACTCGTCACTGCAAAAGTAAAAGCCGCACCACTAAAATACATACCCATTCCACGTCTGGAACTTCAGGCTGCTACGATAGGTGCCAGGCTTTTAAATACAGTAAAAAGCGCACTTGGCATAAAGGTAGATACAATTTACTTTTGGAGCGACTCTTCTGTCGTCCTATCCTGGCTCCACTCTCGGAAAAAACTACCTAGTTGGGTCGCATACCGAGTTGGAGAAATTCGAGAAAACACTGACATCAACCAATGGAGATGGCTCCCATCCAACGAAAACGTTGCGGACATGCCCACGAAGTGGCGAGATAACATTGAACTTGATGTCAATAGCCGTTGGTATAAAGGTCCAGATTTCCTCATGGAGGATGAACAGCTCTGGCCGAAACAAAAGTTCCAGCATGATACTAATGTTGAAAACATCGAAACTGAAAGCACTTCACTTGAATGTCTCACATTGCACATCAAGGGAGTCAACGATGTCATAGACGCTACACGATTTAGCAATTGGAATTGACTGTTACGCACTGCAGCGTACTTCTTCAGATTCTTAAATAATATAACAATATCTGTTAGTAGCAAGTATAAGGGAAACCTAAAATCAGAAGAGCTACAAAAGGCAGAGAATTTTCTGTTCCGGGAGGCCCAAAAGACATATTCCGAAGAAATATTATTACTTGCAAAGGGCCAAAAAGTTTCTAAGCAAAGCCCTTTATACAAACTGTCACCTGTCCTGGACGAAACTAATATTATTCGATTGAAGGGAAGAATTGAACATGAATATCCGATAATTCTACCTAGATTACACCGTATAACTAAGCTTATAGTCGCAAAAAAACACGACGAATGTGCTCATCAATTCTCTGAGACAGTAGTAAATGAATTACGGAAAAGATTTTATATACCACGTTTACGAGTGCTAGTCAGGCAAGTGCGTCGCGAATGTTACAAGTGCAAAATTTTATTGGCTCGACCGTCACCACCGGAGATGTCTCCACTGCCAGTTGGTCGAATTGCTGTCGACACTGCACCCTTTTCTCACACCGGGATTGATTTATTCGGTCCGTTCATCGTTACCGTACACCGAAAACATGAGAAGCGTTGGGTAGTAATATTCACTTGCCTTACAATAAGAGCCATCCATCTGGAAATGGTCAGCGAAATGTCAACTGATAGTTTTCTACTGGCATTCAGAAACTTTGTGGCAAGAAGAGGCCAACCATTAGAGTGCTATAGTGATAGGGGGACAAATTTAGTCGGAGCCGAGAAGATAATCAAAGAGGCTTACAAAGAAGTGGATTTCGAGACAATAGAAGAGGCCACAACTACTTCGACGCTGAAATGGCATTTCAATCCCCCACTTTCTCCACACATGGCACTTTCTCCCAGGCACGGGAGCGGCTAATCCGATCGATTAAGTCAGCGATGCGAGTGATGCTTGAGCCTTTACGCAAACCAACACCAGAGGTCCTACAAAATATTCTAATGGAAATAGAAAATTTAATAAATTCTAGGCCATTAACTTATGTTCCGTTGGATCACCAAAATCAAGAAGCGATTACTCCGAATCATGCTCTTCTTGCCTATAAAAACCCATCCAAATCACTTGGGATTCCTAACAATGCAATCGGACCGAAACTACAGTGGCGACAATCACAACAAGCATTGCAGCGATTTTACTACAATTGGACATTAACCTATCGGCCCACGCTCACAAGACGGTCAAAATGGTTCAACTCACCAGGAGAGCTGAAGATAGACGATCTAGTCCTGATCGTTGACGAAAACGATAAGACACGGAGCTTTCCCAGAGGAAGAATAGTGGAAGTCATGCGCTCGAGAGACGGGATTGTGCGAACTGCTGCAGTCCAAACCAGCTGCGGAATATACGTACGTCCAGTCATAAAACTAGCTAAATTGGACGTCGATGCTGAAGGTGTTGTGGATCCAACACAGGCGGGAGTGTAAATATGAGACGACGTCATGTCAAATTATTATCGAAGTAAACATAGAAAACAAATATTTCGATATAAAAATAAAAGAGTGTTTGACAGGTCGTCCTTTTTTTCATCGATACGAACAAGAAGATATTAATTTGAATATAACGAGGAATTTGTAAACAATCGAGAATAAAATACCAAATTTTGAACGGTATACAGATTTATGTAAACATAGACCTGTGAAACTAATAAAATTACATTTAATATCAATCTTTAAGATTGCGTTTCTTATCCGCTGCAATTTTTTTTACAAACAGTAAACGAAACAAACTGAAACGTGAACGGAAAAGTCTGTCTATATGTCAGTTTTTTATAATTTCAACTGATAACTGAACTGGGCTCCATGGGATTTCCATGGAGCCTCAGTTCAGTTTTCAGTTTGACTTTCCTTTCAGTTTTTGGAGTCCACAAGTCAGTTTAACTGACAGTTCAACTGAAACTGAAACTGAACGGACAACTGAACTGATCGTGTAGAACCCCCTTAATGTTTTCTGTAACATTGTTGTTTGATTCGTATTCAGTTGCTACTTGAATTGCTTCTATAAACTTTTTAGGCTGTGCGGCAAAAATTGTGCGTTTGAGTGATTCAAGATGGTAAGTGAATATGATTCGTTTGACTTCTGAACCACGTTTTTCTCTGCTTGAGACGGATCTTTGCCTTAACTACTTATTTGAATCTCACTAAATTCGTTAATGAGCTCAGATATCTTTTCACCAAATTTTTCAACTGTTCCGCGTTGACCTAATTGTGCTTATGGAGTATAAATTCACTGTGGGCTTTTTTTACTTATGTATCGATTTCTAATTTTTTTTTTAATTCTTCATAGGTTTTTATTAATTTTCGAAGAAAACTAGTAGCAAACTCGTTATGCCGAAAATTCATATTTCCTTATATATATATATATATATATATATATATATATATATATATATATATATATATATATATATATATATATATATATATATATATATATATATATATATATATCTATATATATATATATATATATATATATATATATATATATATATACATATATATATATATATATATATATATATATATACATATATATATATATATATATATATATATATATATATATACATTTATATATATATATACATATATATATATACATATATATATATATATATATATATATATATATATATATATATATATATATATATATATATATATATATATATATATATATATATATATATATATATATGTATATATATATATATATATATATATATATATATATATATATATATATATATATATATATATATATATATATATATATATATATATATATATATGTATGTATATATATATATATATATATATATATATATATATATATATATATATATATATATATATATATATATATATATATATATATATATATGCAAAATTATTATCTGAGATTTTCGGAGGACGTAGATGTATATAGTAGGTAAGTCCATGACTTGCTAAAATTTAGACACCTTAAACATTTTGGAACCGGCCAGCGTTTAAGTGAATTTTGGGGTACTTTTTTATTTCCAATCAGTGTAAATTTTTGTTGAAATAAATGTTTGGGAATGAAAACTTTTTATGTTTTAAGCTTGCCTATGTTAAAAAATTAGAAATTTTGAGCTGCGTGTGGGTGCAGCGTGCCTAAAAGTAGGTAAAGATTTTTTTTCAAGTATTGATTGGTCATTACTTCTGACAAAAATTGGATCATCGTGAAATTTGCAAAGCATATTGATGTTGAGTAACATTTAACACACATGGGTCTTAGTTAAGATAATATTTTGTGAGAATTTGGTTGAAAAATTAAGATAGAATTGCCAGCTATGGAGATTTTTGTCTCAAAAATCTTGCAAGTTTGCTCAGCAAAATAAAGCTTTTTCCCCTATAACTTCCGGTTCAGTAAAGAAATCAAAACAAAGTTCATGCAGTAAATGAACCTTTATGTGAGTTAAATGTCTTAGGAATTTCGTACAAAAATCATGAAAGGTCTGCCGGCTATGACCATTTTTGTATTTTGTAATTTTGTTGAATTTCTTTACTGAGCGATTATGTCATTTTATTTGCAAATGGGAATGATCCTGCAAGGAAAATTAGCAACAAATTTTAACGTTTTAAAAACTTGAAAAGCTATGAAGGTGGTAACCCTAAAATTCTTTTCACCCGTATAGCTTCCAGCGCAGTGATTTAATCGAAACGAAATTTACTGGTTGGGTTTATCTTAACGTGAAGTAGATTTGGTATGTATTTGGCTTTGCTGCTGACACAGGCTAATCAGCATTAGCCATTTCCGTAAATATTGCACCAACAGATGTTTCAAATTACATTTTTCGGATTGCAGCCTCAACCAACGTTTAACCGCTGAAACTTTCGATGAAATCCTCCGGTAAGAACGAAATTCATAGGATAAGTTCATTTCGGTATGAGCTTGTTATGGGAAACTTATTGCTGCTTCGTTCGAAAAGTGTTGCCAGCACTGAACATTTTCATAATTTGTGTTATAGTTGAGTTTTGTTGCTTTGAGTGCCTAAAAGTAGGCAAGGATTTTTTTTCCAAATTTCGATTTGTCATCGCTTCTAAGAAAAACAATGGATCATCGTGAATTTTGCAGGGCGTATGGATGTAGTGTTGTGACTAGGGATTCCAATCCCGAACCATATTTTCAATCCCGGGATTACGGGATTAAAAAATCTCAAATCCCGGGATCCCGGGATCCCGGGATTTGAAATTCAAAGTACAACACAACAAAATAAGTCAAGTTTCTAGTAAACAGATTATATAATTTGCCATCATTTCAAAACTACAACAATAAGCGAGCTCAACACTGTATAAAAAATTGCATTGTTACTAATTTATACTATTGATGCAAATAAAAACAATAATTTTAATTATCCAAAACGTTGACAGTATGAAGACAGATATTAAAAATTACATCTATTACAAATTACAACAAAAAATCATGACCAAAAACCACAACAACAAAACACAACTCTTAGAATTGAGATACATAATAAAGTAACACATAAAAAATTCGGCCAAAGTTCATTAGGTTTTTCGGAAGTAACATTGAAGCAATAGCAAAGCATCTAAGGTATCGTCTCCAAGCCTGCTTCTAAATTTATTCCCGATTTTGGACGCCGCGGAAACGGTCGAGAAATATTGGAACGCCTGCTCCAAACTATGCAAGTGCCACCATTTTCGAAAAGCTTCATTTCTTTTCCAATGGTTTTAATTAGATTAGTTTCTTGCGGCATTTCATGATTGATTATTTTCATAATTTTGCAGCTCTTCTTGTAGCGTTAATTGACGACTACCTTGTTCTGATTCAATATGGGTATCTACTGGGTTCTCTTCATTTCTTTGGCTACCAAGCATAGGGTTCAGCATATAGATCATTGAAGTATTTTTTTTAATATTTGCGTTTCTTGGTTTCAAAAATAGAAATTCTATTTCACTTGGTAAATTTGCGCTGTCACAATGTGGATTCTGGAGATAGCTTAGCATACTAGATAGCTCGGTACACTGACGCTCTTTTATTCGGTCCAATATTGCAATTTTCATAGCATTCAGAAGAATAGACCGTTTTACTCCTAACAGCCTAAATACAAATCTTGATGAAGTATTAACAGTGCATAAATTTGCAAGTCTGCGACTAAAGGCCGCCACAGCCAATTTTACAGGGAGTAAAACTTCAATAATTTTCTGAATCGAATCAAACTCTGTTGCTTCTAATTGCTCTGAATATTGCAGGTCTATTAATGTATACTATTTTTCAAAATGGGAAACTATTCGAGTATTGTCAAGAGACTATTTCATCTTGTTTTACAATCCATTTAAAGGAGACAGTTAAATGCCTTGCTCGGATCCGACATAGTTTTAAAGATCGTTATTATTTTTCGTTGGAGCTTTTTAAAATATAAAACTACCTAACGAATTTTCTTTATGCATGCGCTGATGTCCTTCGTCTGATCTAGCGTGTCTTGCAGGCGACCGGTTTCAACGTAGTTAGCTGATTCAGGACCATCCAAATCTTCGTGGTCGTCGTTCAGACTATCAGCTGCTTCATCAACTCTTTAATCTGGAATGGACCTCATATTATAGCGAACATCGCAAACTGCCAAGTGGATGCTATGCGCCAAACAAATATGTTGCTCTGTACCAACTAGTCTGCCTACTTTTCGCATTTCGTTTGACCCATCAGTTACGATGGTAACAATGTCTTTTCCGAGAGAAACATTAAACTCATATCTAGGTAGTTTCCAGCTGTCATTGATATTCTTACTCGCACCAAGCTCCAGTAAGAATTTACTAAGTAGATGTTTATATTTATATAGCGCCTATTTGCAGTCAAGGTCCATTAATCAAACATCAAAATGAACCGTTCACCTGAGATACTAGCCTGTTATATCTAATTTTTTATTATTTTCTTTATCCTGCTTGCATAGCCAACAACCTTTTTTTGATTGTTGTTAAGGATTTTGGTAAATCTGTGTATGCATTCGCTAGTATTAATTTCCTCAAATCATTCGATGTAACGAATGCACGAAATGCGAAACAGTCCATACTTATTTATTTACAAACCCCTTTGTATTCTCTTGTTAGCTGTTACATCGGTTTGTTTTGCTCTATTCTTTACGCATTTTGATGTGAGCTAATTGTTTTCTCATAAATATGGATTCTATTTGCACTTTTCGAGTCTTGCTGTCACTTGATTGCCGATAATGCTTGACTCCCGGCCCCGAAATCCCAGCCAATTTCTGATCCCGAAAATCCCGGGATTAGAAGTCATCAATCCCGGGATTTTCGGGACCAGAAATTGGCCGGGATCCCGGGATCCCGGGATCCGGGATCCCGGGATTGGATTCGCTAGTTGTGACTCATCGCGAAAACAAAAACGTCAAAATATGAATGACGCTAGCGACGCGGCGCGACAAGTAGCGCAACCCGTAACAGCTTTATAAGGACAACAGGTTGAAAACGACAACAGGATTAATCATAACATATATATATTATATATTATACACCCGATCCATATAGAATAAGAATAATTGTAAAAATTTTAGCTATATAAGTAGGAGACTCATGATTATAAAGCAGTCTGAGAACAGGAGCCATACTGGATAGGCACTGCAGACTTAGGGAGATAGAAACCAGGTGTTCTTATATCTTTCCTTTTTCTAATACCAGGAGTCCGTTGCAAAGAGGCGACTTGTTCGCCAAGCATTAGACGAAAGGTATAACTATTTGCAAACAAATATTTTATTTCCATCACATGACGATCCTGCCATCCCAGAGACCAGAAACCAGATCGACGTACGATCCGGCTCTTTCTAAACGAAAGACGAAGAAGACCTGCAGATGAGCAAATAGCAAAGAGGACTACCAACAAAAAGGTGACCACAGCCTCGAGAACACCCCAACCTCATAAAGGCCAGGAAAGAAGAACAGAAGTTGACAGCAATCCCGAAGATAGAGATCCCCAAAAAGAAGAAGTGAAGTGGTACAAAGGTGTTTTTGAGAAGACTCTGAGCATCTCTACTAAGAATTGCCAGTGAGACAGGCAATCCTTCGCCATGGGCGCAACAGACGGAGCTGCACCGGCAAATTGAATACATCGAAGCGCAGCTTAACAAAAAAATATAAATGAAAATAAAAAAAAAATTATGAATGAATTCAGTTAAAATTTATTGCACATAAAAGCAACAAAAACAACAATGAGAGTAAAAATTAATATATACACTATTCAAATAAAATATTTCAATCAACAGCAGAAAAGCTATATGGTCCATGGTAATGTTATAGATGGAAGAAGACATCAAAAACGTATCAATAATAATAATTAATTTAAAGAAAACCCCCAATAGGGTAAACAAACTTGAAAGTATTATATATTAGAAAAAATTAAATCTCATAGAAGAATATTATCAAAAGGTTATTAATCCAGACAGTAATGAAGATTTATTAAGGATATTCCTCCAAAAGCATTCAGAGGCAAAAAGAATCCTAGAAGAAAAATTGGAGAGTACACAGAACGGAAAAATGAGTAACTTCAACATAGAACTCGCACTGAAAAATATCCCAGTGTTTAATGGAAACCCAAAAGAATTGGAAGCATTCCTTACAATAATAAGTTTTCTGAACGAAAACCTCAACGAAGATGTAAAAAAAAACTGTTAGATTTTACAAGAAGTGTAAAACTAGGAGAAGTGTAAAACAACTTTGCAACATAGAAATAAACAATTATAAGGAACTGGAAAAAAAAACTAACAAATAGATACAAGCAAAGAAAAAGTCAACAACAAATACACACTCAATTTTCCCAGCTGCAAAAACGTGGAACAATAGAGAAATATAGCGAAAAGATAGCATAACTCATTAACGATTTAACAGCCATCCAAATAAACACATAAGAACAGAGCCCATCACCTGCTGAGAAAGCAGCAATACAAACATCAAACGACTTATACGCAATTAGCATTTTTTTAAATGGTCTAAACGAAACGACCAAACCCACTATCCTTGCAGCTCAACCCAAAACATTCCTGGAAGCAATACAAATAGCGACAGACGTGGAATCAAGCTGTGGAACAGCGGAAAACATCAAATATATTAGAAATTCAACAAAAAAACACATGAATTATGGTGATCGGAATAGACTTAACAATA
Organism: Nemotelus pantherinus; assembly: GCA_963978885.1. Classification (NCBI taxonomy): domain Eukaryota; kingdom Metazoa; phylum Arthropoda; class Insecta; order Diptera; family Stratiomyidae; genus Nemotelus; species Nemotelus pantherinus. The sequence goes on from OZ022264.1 coordinate 114,458,987, forward strand.
ATATTTATCGAAACAACGAACATTATCACCGAAACAATCATAGAAATTACAACCATTACTATAGTAGAAGTTACAGCCAAAACAAATACGGAACTAATTTCCAGCCAAGAAACTACGAACCACACCAGAACAATCACAGTAAAAATTACAAAAGAAACAATTACAGCCCTAGACATAGAGAAGCATTTCAGGCCAAAAACAATAGTAGAAATAACTTCAGAAAATTCAAAACGAGTAACCAGAGCCACAGCCAAACCTAGCAGTCAAACGGTAGGAACAACAAAGGAATCAATAGAAACTACGCTGAGAGCAACAGGCAACAAAGAATAAATTTGGTGCAGAGAAACATAAAAACTCCGGAGGCCAGCGACTGCGAACAATAAATGTTAACCCCGGGACCAAAATAAAAGGAATATACTTATTAAACATTGTCTCGATATATTGCGAAAACTCACAAAAAAATTTTTAAAATTACTAGTAGACATGGGAGCAGATATATCAATGTGCAAACTGAATAAAATTCCAGAAGATAGATATATAAATGAAGACAAATGATGCCATTTTTCTGGGATAACTAGACAAGAGATTGAATCAATAGGCACGACCAATTTAGACTTAAAAATTGGAAAAAAAATTCACGCTCCCCATTCCAGATAGTAGAGCCCAATTTCCCAATCTTAACGGACAGAATGCTAGGGAGAGACTTTCTCGTACAAAATTTAGGAAAAATAGACTATGAAACATATATAATCACCGTCAATATTGATGAAGAAGAGCATTTTTTACGAATTTCAACGAACTCCCAAATGAATAAATTAACGATACCCGCAAGGTGTGAATATATACACCCAATCAATATTAACATCACAGAAGACAGTGTTATCCGCAATAAAGAGATCACTCAAGGAGTTTATATAGCCAGCTCAATAATTCCAACAGACGGCATAAAACATGTGAGAATATTAAACACAAACAAAGAGGCCATCAACATAAAAAAAACCCTTTAATAGAAACGGAACCACTGAGCCAATAAACAAAGTATAAAGCCAATAATTTAGCGTGCAAAAATGATGGCT
>OZ022264.1:114465062-114522562 GCA_963978885.1 Nemotelus pantherinus
CACAGTATATAAAGATCTGTGAATAAACTTAATTTATTTCTGAAAATATTTTACGACCCATCTTCACGAGGGGGTTTCTTTGGTTACAGATTGAGAACATTAAACCGCTCATTAGGAAGTAGCTCACGATTCCCGATTGAGAAACCTACCGTTGCTTTTAATGAAGAAATCATCGAGATAAACTTCGAGGAGGATATACTGTGGCTCAAGAGAGCTTGTCCTCAAAATGACAGAAGATAAATTTTCCTGAAAATGAAAAAAAAAAACCATTTCAGCAAGAAAATCTGCGTTTGACTTTGATGAATTCCCACGTTTTTTTGATACAAAAGGATTGGTAAATTTACATCTTTGCTTTGCCAACTTAGAGTTTAAAATTATTGCTCATAGATATCTCAAGATTTTAAATTGGTTTATGGAGAGTGGAGTAAAACGGATGATTTCTGGCTCAAATTCTGCAATGGCATTAATCGTATAAGTATTGAAGACAAAACAAACATTTACGATGAATTCACTTGTCATAATGATAGTAAGCCCTTCATAATTATTATAATTCCAGCTTATTTGAGCAATATTTCACAGAATTTGATGAAACAATCACAACATTTTTGACTTTAATGCGACTTACTCGTCGAAGCGGAAAACGAATTAAAAACAAAAAGGAAGAAAATAACTTAAAGTACAAATTTATAACTTATCAGAAGGTAAGCAGTCTTAGTTATTGGTCCAACATTTAACATAGTGTTATTTTTTTATAGATTGGAACTATATTTGAAGAAAAAAATGAAGCTCCTCAACCTCGGCTTCATGCTTTAGGAGAAAGCAAAAAAAACCTAATCATTTTTGAGCTTGTTGTTGATCAAAAAAGAATTCCGTTGGAACATCAAGATTCCAGAGGTGCAGTGTTTACTCTATTGGAAGCATTTTTTGTTTTCCACATTGAATATCCTTCCTCAGAATATTCATTTTTCACATTCCTCCAAAATATTATACTAAATGTAACTAGTACACCTTTGACTCCTAAACTAGTTGAATTAAGCAAAAGGATTTTCCGCGACACATAAATTTTTAGTTTCAGCTACCGAAATGTATAAATGTTAAATTTTACACTGCGGTCAACGGTATCAAAACTATAAAATCTACATTAGACATTTAAAACTTTTACACTTACTTCACTATTCTAAGGAACCGCATTTATTTTGTGGTGCTGAAAACTGTTGCAAGGAATTTCAAACCTTTAGTGGTCTAGCAAAGCATATAAAGTCAAAACATGAGCATATAGCACCACCCCAACAGGATTCTATAACTATTAATGAAACGAATTTAGATATCCTAAATAAATCTGAAACTAGTTGCAATAATTATAATAATGACATCTCAGATACAATGGACGGTCTTAAAAAAGCTGAAGGCAAATTTTATCAAAATTTAATTAAATTAAACCTAACGAACTATCAATTTAATACGATAATTAGCTCTGTCCAAATACTTGGAGAAGCTATAGAGTTAAATTTTAGAGAACATTTTCAGAACTGCGACGCAAGCATAGGCAAAGAAGTGACATTTATATCAAATATTTTAAGAGATAAAAATAGTACCTACAAAAGAAGGCAGCACATATTTACAACCATTCCAAAGCCAAATTAATTACTATCGACATTGGAAGAGTTAGAAGATGGGAAAATAACAATAAAAACTACAATTGTCAGAAAGTAAATGCTAAAACATTTTCTTACATTTCTATTATTGAAACTTTGCGTTATTTATGTACTAATGAAGATTTTCTTGAAAAGGTTTTACACCCTCCACACCAGGCAGAACAATTTCATTATTCAAATCGGAAGTATTTCAAAAGGAATCAGTTATTTTCTAGTGAAGTTCCTTCATTTCATTTACAACTATACTTTGATGAGTTTGACACTACGAACCCTATCGGTTCAAAGAGAGGAAAATTTAAAATAGCTTGCTTCTACTTCTCGGTGCTGAACTTGGGGTCTGAAAATAATACTCACATAAATAACTTACATTTAATAGCTTTGTGTTCATATGTTAATATTAAAGATAAGGGCTATGAAACTATTTTGCGACTTATTGTCGAAGATATCAGCATATTAGAAACCACTGGGCTTGATGTGAATTCCAAAATGAAGTCTTATAATATCAAAGGAAGTATTTTTAGTTTGAGCCATGATAATTTAAGTGCAAACAGAGTATATGGACTGCACGAATCTTTTAATATGAAATATTTTTGTCGTTTTTGTAATATGAATATAACGTCAACACGAACTAGCGTTAAAGAAAACAGTATGTTACTCAGAAGTAAAAACAGCATTGAAGAGAATATTTCTAATCAAAAATTCGGAATGAAAAATACGTGTGTATTAAATGAATTGAAATATTTCAATTGCTTTGAATCACTCAGTGTAGATACAATGCACGATATCCTAGAAGGAATAGGTAAACGAGAATTAAAGCAATTTTTATTGTATGCTGTAAAAAATCGTAAAATATTTTCCCAAGATGAACTAAATGAGCGAATAGACTGTTTTAACTTTGGAATTCTAAATAGGTCAAATATTCCTTCGCGTATCAACTTGAACTCAGCCACATATACATTAGGGCAAAACGCTTCTCAGTTCTGGTGTCTTTTACGAAATTTTCCAATGATGATTTCCGATTTGCTAGATATAGCGGATGAAACTTTTGTAAAGCATTTCAATATTTTAGTACTATTAAACCAAATATGTTTGATTGTGTTTGCCCCTAAACTGGAAACAGTTTACATAAGAGACCTATGCGATATAGTTGAACAACATCACACAGAATATCTATCTGTTTATCAACAGGAGAAACTCACTCCAAAGCATCATTTTTTATTGCACTACCCACGTATATTAGATGAAATGGGACTTTTTGCTTCCATGAGTACTTTAAGATATGAATCAAAACACGCTATGTTCAAGCAATTTGCAAATATTTCTCACAATTTCAAAAATATATACAAGTTATTAGCAACAAAGCATCAAGAGGCTAATTATGTTAATTATGAAAAACGTTTATTTTGCCCGGAATTAAGTTATAAAATTAAAAAAACTCTAAACACACGGACATTTGTCAAAGAATATAGTTCTATTTTGCATCTTATTAAATATGACATCAATTCAAACGAAGAGATTCACATCATTGAGAAAATAAATTATTATTACGAATATCGAAAGAAATTTTTAATTTTTCTTAATAGACATTATAATTTTTTACCGTGCTTTGGTCAGATTTGCAATATATTGAAAGTCAAAGACAGCATTATATATCTGTGTTCAAAATATGAAACAGTCAGTTTTGAAAAAAAGCTAAATGGTTATAAATTGAAACCGATTAATGAAATTTGCTCAATCGATTTGAAAACTTTGACATATAAGGAGCCTTATGAGCACGTTTTAAAAAAAGACAGTAATTTTATTTACATTGTCACCAAATACATTATATTAAATGAACTATAAATACATTATATTAAATGAACTAAACTTAAAAAAGGAAATTTACTTTTACTTTTTGTGATTTTTCATATAACATTGAATCGTTAAAATACATAATATTTTCAAAAGTTATATCAAACTTGTTTTATTCAATCAATAAAATACTGCAAATACTGCGCTATATTCCCAATAGGAAACATTTTTGACACCGTGGAAATAAATTAAATCTTCTCTTTTGGATTTAAAATAAAACACCACTTGGGTTGTAGATATTCACTCCATTCTCGCGCAAAAGAAGTAACCGGACGGATAATGTAAGTACATCAAGGCTGTATAGAATTTGAAGACCTATCAGTGTTATAAAACAACTCCGGGAAATTGCAAATAGGTTTGCTCATTCGGTGCTTTGGAAAGACACCGAAAAAAACTACCTAGTCGGATAAAACTTAAAGCCATCCGATCGGTTGGACACTATTAGGCATCTATCGGTGCTAAATTCGCACCGTTTTTTTACTGTGTAAGCAACTTTACATATTTAAAATTTGAAATAGGAAATACTCCAAAAGTAATAATCGAACATAAACAAATCAGAATTAGGTGCAGCGATAATAAATCAAAATTAGTTTTGCTATTGGAGAAACTGATATCAGAAGCAAATAACAACGGTATAACAACAACAACAAAAATACGATGTAAAGAAGAATTCAAGAACATGTTCAATAGGTTGCAACATAAATTAAAAACACAAAACAATGGTACATTAAAGATTAAAATATTCAAACCCCCAAAAAGTATAATAGACAAAATTATACAATACAAATTGATAAATAATTACCACACAACCCCAATAGGAGGTCACCTAGGCGTCAGAAAAACATTACTAAAACACAAACAAAAATATATATGGAAAGATATGAACAAAATGATAAAAACATACGTTAGAAACTGTGACAGTTATGCCAGTAACAAACAAACAAGACATAGAAAAGAAAACCAAACTGTAACAAATACACCAGCAGACACAATTGAAACAATCGTCATAGACAAAGTCAGAATATCTAACAATTATAGATACATCCTAACAATACAATGCGAGTTATCGAAATACGTCATTGCACACCCAATAAAAGCAAAAGATGCTGAGACTATTGCAAAAACTTTAATAGAACAATAAGTACTGAAACACGGTCTTTTCAAAACATTAAAATCAGACAGAGGGACTGAATTCACTAATGAGCTTATGACAAATATATGAACGACGTCATATCACCACGAAACACTCGGAACAATTGAACGTAACCACAGAGTACTGAATGAGTACTTATTAAATTTCACTAAAGATTACGAATGGGATATATGGATTCCGTATTATATATTTGCATATAATACTACCCCACACGTAGACACAGAAGACTCCCCATATGAGCTCGTATATGGAAGACTACCCCATTTACCAGATGATGTACTAGAAAACAAGAAACCAACAAATAACATAGGCAACTACGTCGACGAATTAAAAACCAGACTAAGAAATAGCATTAATTTAGCACGAAGTATAATTGGAAAAGTAAAATTAAAGAGAAAGACAAAAGTAGATAGCAAAATATATCCATCAAACTTTAAAGAAGGAGATTTTGTTTTAATGCGAAACATAAGTAAAAAGAAATTACAAAATACACACCACGGACCATATGAAATATTAAAAAGACATGGTGTCAATTCTGAGTTATTAGTTAAAGGAAAATGTAATCACATCATAATAATTTGTTGAAACTATATAATGATTGGTATAGAAAATTAGCTGTTCTTTTTAATTTTGAAATTAGATTTGAAAAATAAATTTTTTTCCCTGTGTGGAACCGGAAATAGACACTTTAACTCGTAATTTGAATAATTTGGACCAGGTTAATTTTGTTTATTTTTATAACAAAACAAAGCTTAAAGTATACTTATTTTATCATAAAAGTTTTAGAATGGGATGGGCAGTAGTTTAGGAGGTAGGTGAATTTCAATACATAAAAGTCGCATGGAACGCGGTACCGAGAGCTCGCTTAGGACAGCTAGTTGGCTCGAAAACAAAAATTGATTTGAAATGTGATTAGTAACGCCATCTCTTATCTGAAAAATGTTTTATTTTCCCATAAAAACCCAATTAAAATATATGAAGCATTTCTAATATATTTGACGCCAAGCCAATTCAAATTTTCCGTTATTTTTCGAGTTACTGTTCAACGCTTGCAATGACTATTACTTTCGTTGATAAGTTAAAGAGTCTTTATTATGTGTATTATGTCTCCGTTCGGCTATCGATGTGTCAACCCATTCGATTTGAAGTTTCATCGGAAGGCTAATGACCTATGAAAAATTCCAAGAATATTAGCAGAAAATAAATTATGTCGAATCTGCAGGGAAAAACTAATCGTAGAAACACCTTTAGTTATTAAAAAAAGAACTAGTTTAAGAAACGAGAGTAAAATTGTAAAAATTGTGAAATAAATTCATTTTTCCATACACAAGTACTTTTTTTTCACTAAGTAAATCAGCATTAGCAATTTTCAATATTTTATCTTTTATATATAAGTGACACAAGTGATATATAATAGTTTTACTACAAATATTTTGCTTTCACACTCACAACCTATCATAATCAAGCTCCCGGTACCATGCTCCATGCGACTTTTATGTATTGAAATTCACCTACCTCCTAAACTACTGGCCATCCCATTCTAAAACTTTTATGATAAAACAAGTATACTTTAAGCTTTGTTTTGTTACAAAAATAAACAAAATTAACCTGGTCCAAATTATTCAAATTACGAGTTAAAGTGTCTATTTCCGGTTTCACACAGGAAAAAAAATTTATTTTTCAAATCTAATTTCAAAATTAAAAAGAGCAGCTAATTTTCTATACCAATCATCATGTATAATGTTTTTTAGATTTTATTTTGAATCTCAGAATCCACTTTCAAAACAACCTTTTATCAATTTTGTCAATTATTCAGAAGCCCATAACTCGGCAACTAAACCTCATAGAAACAAAAACTTGTGCATCCACATTCATATCTTCTAGAAGTACCATTATGCAAAATATGAACGAAATCCAGAACCTCGATTTTTTTTCGTTGTCCGCTTCACGTGAAATGCCCCATACACCATACACACAGTAAATCATGAAAAAAAAAAACAAAAACAAAACATGTAAGAATTTTATTATTTCAAAAACATTATAATAAATCACAAAATTTAGAAAATTATGTACTATAATTATGTTATAAAACAAAAAATACAAAGAAATAGTTTTACACTTATAAGCACATGCGTACACGAAATAAGAAAAACAAAGACAACAAAATATTCAAATATAAAAAATAAATTCGATGAATTTCCTATAATTTTTAGGTAAAAACACAAAAGAACAGCAAAAAGAATACCACGAAACATACAAAATATAAAGAATTTTGTTAACTCATACATACTAACAAACAGAAAATGCAACAATCATTTATTAAAGAAATATCATCAAAGTACTACAAATATGAAAATATCATACAAAAACTCTAGCGCACCTGAACCGCTAGAAAAACTAATGTTCGAAGAACAGTAGAAGAATCGTGCAGGTTTTGAGTGCATATTCCACCACATGCGCTGCTTATTACGGCCAAATTGTTTCAAATGCCACGTTTTACTTTTGTCTCAAGAATACATTATAACTCATATGGTAGAAGGTTTCAGATATTACCACTGGCATGAATTTCAACGTTTATGAGAGCATAGCACTTGTTAATTATATTCGTTATCAGTTGCTTATATCACAAAATTTTGAAAGCAGCATCTCATATAACATCAATGAAGAAAATGCTCAGTGCTTGCAGCACTGTAACTGAAGTTGGTGTTTGGGGCTGCGATCCGAAAAATTTGCAGAACTTTGCGAATTGTAACATCGGTTATTTATTTTCATTGTAAATGTTTCCGGTATGAATACTAACTGTAAGCATTTATTGATACAAAAGTAGCACAACCGACTCGTGCTGGCAACCTTTTGCCAGTATCAAAGCCAAGAATATATCACATCTGCTTCACGTTGTTATATAACATTTGAAATTATAGGAGTATAAAGAAATTTAGGGTTACCTGCAGAGAGTTTTTTCAAATAATCGAAAGCTTAATATTTGCTGTTTATTGTCACAACAATATAATTACCAATTGAAAATTCTACGATAAAACCGCTTAATAAAGATATTGCAAACAAACACAAAACCAACAATAGCTGGCAACCCTATCATGGCTTTTCAACCAAATTTGGCCTGAATAATGTTTATAATAGGTTCCAGTAATTGTATGAAATTCGTCTTGATTTCATGACTGCACTGGAAGTTATAGGGCAAAAAGTTGTATTTTCCTGAGCGAATTTTCAAAACCAAAGACACAAAAATTACCATAGCTGGCAGCACCAATCGAATTTTTCAACCAAATTTCTATCAAACAGAGTTTAGAGTAAGGTTCAGCTAATGTGTCAATTTCATGAAAATCTGGTAACTTATTCACATTTCATAGGGCAAAAAGCATTTTTTTTCTTTGTAATTTTTCAAGATGGCACCACTGGCACAGAGTTACCCCCACTTCAAAATCGCTTCTATCAGACCTGGCCCTACTTAAGTCCAATGTATTCTGTAAATTTCAATTCTATCTGATTATTGATTCGTGAGTTCCCGTGAACATAAGTTTTTGAAGCTAAAAATATAGGTTAACTGAGAAAGGGTTACCGTTCTTGTCCGACATGAAATTTCCAAAGTTTTACTTTGACTGTGTAGATTAAGCATAAGATTTGTATACAGATTGGTTTTATTGTAGAAACGGACATTTTTTAGGATATTCGATGGTTTGAATGTTTTCACTTCCAAATTTTTTTTTTTTTTCAAATTTAAGACACCAAAATTATCATAGCTGGCAGCTCCAACCGAATTTTTCAACCAAATTTCTACCAAACGTGGTTTGAAGTAAGGTGCACCTACGGTGTAAATTTCGTCAAAATCGAACGATTCAATAAGAATTTATAGGGCTAAAAGCAGTTATCTTTTTTAGTGATTTTTCAAGGTGGCACCACTGGCACAGAATCGCACGTATTTCAAATTCACTTCTATCAGACTTGGTCCTATATAGGACCAATACATTCATTTCAATAAATTCTGTTCATCGGATCGTGAGTTTCGGTGAACAGAAGTTTTTGATGCTAAAAATATAGGTAACTTGGGCAAGGGTTACCAGGCGTGTCCGTTATACCATATCAAATTTTATTTTTTGCCTATGTAAACAAAGCACAAAATTTACATATGAATGGCTTTTATTTTAAGAAACGAGATTTTTTCAAGAGAGACGATGATTTGGAGGTTTTCACTTTCAGTGCCTGCCCTAGCTACAGGGTTGCCAGCACGCTCATTAAAACGTATATTAATCTACAGCTAAATAAAACAAACATGTCCTGAAAATTTCGTAATCATGGAATAGCTCTGTCAAAAGTTATCGCAATTTAAAAATTTTCAAATTTTCCCGTTCTCATTTTAGGCACCCAGCGCACACATGGGGTTAAAAAATTCCAAAACGATATCTGATTCACATGTAAAACAGGTTCGAAATTTATTTCATCAACTTTAATTTTGCAAAAATTATTTGTGTACGGAATAATAGGTATATTAAAAAAATCACTAAAATGGCCGCCGGCGCCAAAGGGTTAAAGATTATTAACTTTTTGTGAGACCTGGCACTATTCTGCATATACTCTAATGTGTCCTGGAAATTTCAGCTCAATCGGATGGCGCGTTCCTGAGATTTTTTCACTGAAATTTTTTGATGATATATATATATATATATATATATATAGAAATATGAATTTTTGGCCAAAGTGATTTTAATACTAATGTTCTTCTCCGAACATTAGTAAAAAAAGTCTAGCGCATCAGAACCGCTAGAAAACTGATTTTCGAAGAAATTGTCTTTGAGTGACAAAAAAGTGTGGAACGACGTAATACACTGTTTTGTAGAATCATATCAACCATTCCTTATCCAAAGCAACAAAACTCAACTATAACACAAATTATGAAAATGTTCAGTGCTGGCAGCACTTTCCGAACGAAGCAGCAATAAGTTCCCCATAACAAGCTCATACTGAAGTGAACTTATCCTTTGAACTTCGTTCTTATCGGAGGATTTCATCGAAAGTTTCAGCGGTTAAACGTTGTTTGAGGCTGCCATCCGAAAAATGTTCAAAACTCGGAAAATTTAAAAATTGATTATTTTTATTGCAAATGCTTTGCATATGAGAACGTGATTTGAAACATCTGTTGGTGCAATATTTACCGAAATGGCTAATGCTGGTTAGCCTGTGTCAGCAGCAAAGCCAAATACATACCAAATCTGCTTCACGTTAAGTTAAACCCAACCTGTAAATTTCGTTTCGATTGAATCACTGCGCTGGAAGCTATACGGGTGAAAAGAATTTTAGGGTTACCACCCTAAAAACTTTTCAAATTTTTAAAGCGTTAATATTTGTTGTTAATTTTCATTGCAGGATCATTCTCATTTGCAAATCTAATGAAATAATCGCTCAGTAAAGAAATTAAACAAAATTACAAAAATGGTCATAGCTGGCAGCTCTTTCATGATTTTTATACGAAATTTCTACGAAATTTGGTTCACATTAAGGTCCATTTACTGTGTCAACACCGTTTTGTTTTCTACACTGGACCAGAAGTTATAGGGAAAAAAGCTTTATTTTGCTGAGCAAGTTTGTAAAATTTAAGAGACAAAAATCACCATAGCTGACAACTTTATTCTAATTTTGTGTTTTGTGTTAAATTTTATATAAAGTAAGATTCAAGTACTGTATGAATCTTTTTAAAATCTGATGGCTGAATCGGAAGTTATGGGCCAAAAAGCTGTTATTTTTCTCAGTGATTTTTCAACATGGTACCACTGGCACAGAATTGCTCGCATTTCAAAATCACTGCTATCAGACCTAATCCTAGCTAATGACAACATGTCCTGTGAATTTCACTATGATCGGATAATCCGGTCGTCAGTTCTGGTGAACAGAACTTTCGAGTGCTGAAAATAGAGGTAATTTGGTGATGGGTTGCCGTTCTTGTGCAAATCGGAATTTTGAAAATTTCAATTTGACACGATGGACACAGGTTAAAATTTATCAATGATTTGAAGTTTTTGTCAAAAATCAAAAATTTTTCAGGAAGGTCAATGATTTGAAGGATTTTTTTTCAGGAGCCTGCCGCAGCTACAGGGTTACCCGCACTATCTTGAAAATCCACGTGTGCTAAATTTTAGTCACCATTAAAATGCTTTGCAAATTTCACGATGATCCATTGTTTTTCCTAGAAGAAATGACAAAACAAAATTTGAAAAAAAATCCTTGCCTACTTTTAGGCATGCTGCACCCACACACGGCTCGGAATTTCCAACATTTTAACATAAACAAAGTCGAAACATAATAAGTTTTCATTCCCAGACATTTATTTTACCAAAAATTTACACTGCTTGGAAATATGGGAGTACCTGAAAATTCACTAAAACGCTCGCCGCCGCCAAAATGTTTAGGATATCTGAATTCTAGCAAATCATGGACATACCTACTTCTCCGAAAATTTCAGCTCAATCGGATAGGCCATTCCAGAGATTATCTCGGAAAATCATTTTGCTGATGTATATATATATATATATATATATATATATATATATATATATATATATATATATATATATATATTTATATATATATATATATATATATATATATATATATATATATATATATATCTATATATATATATATATATATATATATATATCTATATATATATTTATATATATAGATATATATATATATGTACATATATATATATATATATATATATATATATATATATATATATATATATATATATATATATATATATATATATTTATTTATATATATATATTTACAGTCTGTCAAGAATGAGGTTACACATAGGAAAAAATTTCAATTTTTGATCTTACTAATTATAAAATACTATTTTTAATTTATGTAAATGCATTTTTTTTGTTAATTATAGTTATTTACATTATTTCTAACCGATATATACAAAAAAGTACAACTTCAGTGCAAAAAAAAAAACGGAAGGACCAAAGAAAACAATTATTGCAATTCTTAAAGTGTCAAGAAACTCTTTACACAAATTATTATTGTATTTAATATTTACATATTTACAGGATATTTAATATTATTTGGTATATTTAATATTTGGTATGGCCACCTTTGGCATCTTCCACGCAATGCAACCGATTTTTCATTGAATGAATCAGCCTTTGCAGGTCATACGTGGTTGGTATTTTTTGCCATTTTTCGAGAATCGCATTTTTTACGGCAGTTCGGTTTTTCGGTTGCCTTTTAGCGACTTGTTTTTTTAAGTAGGCCCATAAATTCTCGATGGGATTTAAATAAGGGATCTGGGCTGGCGTTTGCATTGCTTTTCCGCAGTTACATAACAGCCAAATTCGCACCATGTGCGCCTTATGTTTGGGATCGTTGTCCTGGTTAAACTTAAAATTTGGTTTGTTGTTATGCATAAACCCGAAGTTCTGCGCACTGCTTGCGAAATATGTTTTAAGGATATGCAAATATTAATGGGCGTCCATGGTTGACTCGATGAATGCCAAGTCTCCTACTCCTCTGTTGAGAAGCACCCTCAAATCATAACGGATAACTTGCCGAATTTTACAGTCGGAATGATATTTCGATTTTCCAACGATGTTAAAGGCTTGCGCCACACTCTAGTCGGTCCATCATTGTAGTACACCATCATTTTCGTCTAATCGCAGAATATGACGTCGTCCCAAAAGTCGACGGGTTGAAAAAGATGCATCATAGCGGAGGAAAAACGCTTTTCGATGTTTAGTGCAGAAAGCAGTGGTTTCTTTCGTGCAGCTCTTGATGAGAACTTATTTCAGAGGACGGCCTGTCATCCTGTTTCATGCAAAACAGTAACATCACACTCTTCCTTGAGCTCTTAGCAATTGTTCTGATCGAAATCCAGGGGTTTTTGTCAAGTTTCCTTATCATAAGGCGCTCTATACGTTTAGATATTTTTGGTTTTGGGCCACCTCCACACTTTGGCTCCAATCCATCCTCATTTTCAGCACGATTTATAAAGTTATAGACTGTCTTTCGTGCTACACAAAACATAACCGACAGTTCCTGCGCACTTTTTCCTAATTGGTGATTATAGTATATCATCTGAACCAACTCAAAGGATAATATTTTGCCTGGCATTTTGAAACACAATATCTCACTTATTTCTGCGTACTAGCCAAAAATTAATCACACACTTATGATCTAATCTATAGAACTCTACAATACATACCAAAAATTACGGTAAATTTACCGCATCGTTGCAGTAATGCAAACAAAAACAGTTGTGTAAAGAGTTTCTTGATACTTCAAGAATTGTAATAATTGCTTTCATTGTTCTTTTTGTTCTATTTCTGCATTGAAGTTGTACTTTTTTTGTATATATTGGTTGGAAATAATATCAATAACTATAATTAAGAAAAAAAATCATTAACATAAATAAAAAGTAGTATTTTATAGTTAGAAAGATCGAAAATTGAATTTGTTCCCTATGTGTAAACTCATTCTTGACAGACTATATATAAATATATATATATATATATATATATATATATATATATACATATATATATATATATATATATATATATATATATATATATATATATATATATTAATATATATATATATATATACATATATACATATATATACATATATATATATATATATATATATATATATATATATATATATATATATATATATATATATATATATATATATCTATATATATATATATATATATATATATATATATATATATATATATATATAAATATATATATACATATATATATATATATATATATATATATATATATATATATATATATATATATATATTTATGTATATGTATACATATATATATATATATATATATATATATATATATATATATATATATATATATATATATATATATATATATATATATATATATATATATATATATATATATATATATATATATATATATATATATATATATATATATATATATATATAAAGAAATATGAATTTTCGGCCAAACGAGTTTAATACTAATTTTCTCCGAAAATTACTTAAAATCCTTAGCGCATCAGAACCGCTAGCAACACTAATGTTCGAATAACAGTTGAGAATTTGTACAGATGTTGAGTGTGTATTCTATTACTTTTTACTTTTCCTACTAAAACTAATACACCCTAAGTAATAATTGAACATAAGTTTATTTTAATTTCGGTGACTTCATCGAAATTTACAGCGATCGAAAAGTTTTTGGGGCTGTCATCCGAAAAATTTGCAGATCTTAGAAAAATTAAACATTATTTACTTATTTTCATTGCAAATGTTTGTGTTGAAAATACTTAATGCAAGCAGTTATTGGAACGAAAATAACAAAAAGGCCTAGTGCTTTTAGCCCTTTGCTAGCACCGTAGCAAAAAATATGTCACATCTGCCTTACGTTGAGGTCAACCTCCTGTGCGAATTTTGTATTGACCCAATGACTGCATTGGGTCAATAATTCATTGGGTCAAATGGTTGATGCAAAGAAATTTAGGACAACCATTCGCAAAAGTTTTAAAATTTTTTAGTTCTTAATATTTGGTGTTTAGTGCTAATTTTCAAAGAAAATTAGCACTCAAAAGCTCTGTTCACGAGAACTGATGACCGGATTTTCCGATCATAATGAAATTTACAGCACATGTTTGTATTAGCTAGGATCAGGTCTGATAGAAGTGATTTTGAAATGAGGGCAACCCTGCGGCAGTGGTACCATCTTGAAAAATCACTGCGAAAAAAAACCGGTTTATGGTCTATAGCTTCCGATTCAGCCATTAGATTTGAAAGAAATTCTTACAGTACTTGGATCTTACTTAAGATAACATTTTGTGAGAACTTGGTTGAAAAATTAAGATCGAATCGCCAGCTATGGAGATTTTTGTCTCAAAAATCTTGCAAGTTTGCTCAGCAAAATAAAGCTTTTTTCCCTATAACTTCCGGTTCAGTAAAGAAATCAAAACAAAATTCATGCAGTAAATGAACCTTTTTGTGAGTTAAATGTCGTAGGAATTTCGTTTAAAAATCATGAAAGGTCTGCCGGCTATGACATTTTTGTATTTTGTTATTTTGTTGAATTTCTTTACTGAGCGATTATGTCATTTTATTTGCAAATGTGAATGATCCTGCAAGGAAAATTAACAACAAATATTAACGTTTTACAAATTTGAAAAGCTATGAAGTTGGTAGCCCTAAAATTCTTTTCACCCGTATAGCTTCCAGCGCAGTGATTCAATCGAAACGAAATTTACTGGTTGGGTGTATCTTAACGTGAAGCAGATTTGGTATGTATTTGGCTTTGCTGCTGACACAGGCTAATCAACATTAGCCATTTCCGTAAATATTGCACCAACAGATGATTCAAACTACGTTCTCATACGCAAAGCATTTGCAATAAAAATAATCAATTTTTAAATTTTCCGAGTTTTGAACATTTTTCGGATGGCAGCCTCAAACAACGTTTAACCGCTGAAACTTTCGATGAAATCCTCCGATAAGAACGAAATTCAAAGGATAAGTTCACTTCAGTATGAGCTTGTTATGGGGAACTTATTGCTGCTTCGTTCGGAAAGTGCTGCCAGCACTGAACATTTTCATAATTTGTGTTATAGTTGAGTTTTGTTGCTTTGGATAAGGAATGGTTGATATGATTCTACAAAACAGTGTATTACGTCGTTCCACACTTTTGTCACTCAAAGACAATTTCTTCGAAAATCAGTTTTCTAGCGGTTCTGATGCGCTAGACTTTTTTTTGTATGATATTTTCATATTTGTAGTACTTTGATGATATTTCTTTAATAAATGATTGTTGCATTTTCTGTTTGTTAGTATGTATGAGTTAACAAAATTCTTTATATTTTGTATGTTTCGTGGTATTCTTTTTGCTGTTCTTTAGTGTTTTTACCTAAAAATTATAGGAAATTCATCGAATTTATTTTTTATATTTGAATATTTTGTTGTCTTTGTTTTTCTTATTTCGTGTACGCATGTGCTTATAAGTGTAAAACTATTTCTTTGTATTTTTTGTTTTATAACATAATTATAGTACATAATTTTCTAAATTTTGTGATTTAATAATAATGTTTTTGAAATAATAAAATTCTTACATGTTTTGTTTTTGTTTTTTTTGTGTTCATGATTTACTGTGTTTATGGTGTATATAGTTTCAACAAATTATTATGATGTGATTACATTTTCCATTAACTAATAACTCAGAATTGACACCATGTCTTTTTAATATTTCATGGGGTAGTCAAGGGTAATGGGGTAGTCTTCCATATACGAGCTCATAAGGGGAGTCTTCTGTGTCTACGTGCGGGGTAGTATTATATGCAAATATATAATACGGAATCCATATATCCCATTCGTAATCTTTAGTGAAATTTAATAAGTACTCATTCAGTACTCTGTGGTTACGTTCCATTGTTCCGAGTGTTTCGTGGTGATATGACGTCGTTCATATATTTGTCATAAGCTCATTAGTGAATTCAGTCCCTCTGTCTGATTTTAATGTTTTAAAAAGACCGTGTTTCAGTACTTATTGTTCTGTTAATGTTTTTGCAATAGTCTCAGCATCTTTTGCTTTTATTGGGTGTGCAATGACGTATTTCGATAACTCGCATTGCATTGTCAGGATGTATCTATAATTGTTAGATATTCTGAATGTGTCTATGACTATTGTTTCAAATGTGTCTGTTGGTGTATTTGTTATAGTTTGTTTTTCTATTCTATGTCTTGCTTGTTTGTAACTGGCACAGCTGTCACAGTTTCTTACGTATGTTTTTATCATTTTGTTCATATCTTTCCATATATATTTTTGTTTGAGTTTTAGTAATGTTTTTCTGATGCCTTGAAGACCTCCTATTGGGGTTGTGTGGTAATTATTTATCAATTTGTATTGTATAATTTTGTCTATGATACTTTTTGGGGGTTTGAATATTTTAATCTTTAATGAACCCTTGTTTTGTGTTTTTAATTTATGTTGCAACTTATTGAACATGATCTTGAATTCTTCTTTACATCGTATTTCTTTTGTTGTTGTTATACCGTTGTTATTTGCTTCTGATGTCAGTTTCTCCAATAGCAAAACTAATTTTGATGGATTATCGCTGCATCTAATTCTGATTTGCTAATGTTCGATTATTACTTTTGGAGTATTTCCTATTTCAAATTTTAAATTGATTAAATTTTTTGTGTCAGCTTTTAAATCGCTGTCTCATATGTAAATTTGCGTACTATTTTGTTCTATTTGTTTGTCTTCTGTGTGTTGATTGCGGTTTGTGGAGTCTCTTGCCATGTTTCTCGTAACTATTAGCATTTTCTTGTTGTTAGTATTTTTTTGTTAAGGTATCATGTCTTTTTGCATATCCGAGTTTATTTTGATGTGTGATAATGTATTCGCATTGACATTCACTGTACCCTTTCGATAAACTATGTCAAGGTCGTAGTCGCATAAATCTATTCTGATTCGTGTCATTTTTGACGACGGATTTTTATATGTGAACAGTGATTCAATCGAAACGAAATTTACTGGTTCGGTTTATCTTAACGTGAAGCAGATTTTGTATGTTTTTGGCATTGCTGATGACATAGGCTAATCAGCGTTAGCCATTTCCGTAAATATTGCACCAACAGATGTTTCAAATTACGTTCTCATACGCAAAGTTTTTGCAATAAAAATGATCAATTTTTAATTTTCCGAGTTTTGAACATTTTTCGGATGGCAGCCTCAAACAACGTTTAACCGCTGAAACTTTCGATGAAATCCTCCGAAAAGAACAAAATTCAAAGGATAAGTTCATTTCAGTATGAGCTTGTTATGGGAAACTTATTGCTGCTTCGTTCGGAAAGTGTTGCCAGCACTGAACATTTTCATAATTTATTTTATAGTTGAGTTTTGTTGCTTTGGATAAGGAATGGTTGATATGATTCTACAAAACAGTGTTTTACGTCTTTCGACACTTTTTTGTCACTCAAAGACAATTTCTTCGAAAATCAGTTTTCTAGCGGTTCTGATGCGCTAGACTTTTTTTTACTAATGCTCGCAGAACAAAAGTATTAAACTCGTTTCGCCGAAAATTCATATTTCTTTATATATATATATATATATATATATATATATATATATATATATATATATATATATATATATATATATATATATATATATATATATATATATATATATATATATATATATATATATATATATATATATATATATATATATATATATATATATATATATATATATCAGCAAAATGATTAAGAGAGATAATCTCTGGAGTGGCCGATTCGATTGAGCTGCAATTTTCGGAGAACGTAGATGTATGTAATTAGTAGGTCTATAACTCTATAATTAAACTCTATTAATTAGTAGGTCTATAACTTCTCAAATTCAGATATCTCAAACCTTTTGGCGGTGGCGAGCGTTTTAGTGAATTTTGAGGAACTCCTATATTTCCAAGCAGTGTAAATTTTTTTTAAAGAAAAGTATTGGGAATGAAAACTAATTATGTTTTAAGCTTGTCTATGATAAAGAATTGGAAATTTTGAGCCGTGTGTGGGTGCAGGGTGCCTAAAGGTAGGCAAGGATTTTTTTTCAAATTTTGATTTGTCATTACTTGTAAGAAAACAACGGATCATCGTGAAAATTACAGAGCGTTTTGATGTTGACTAAAGTTTGGGACATATTGATTTTCAGTATAAAGCGGATAACCCTGTAGCTGTGGCAAGCTGCTGAAAAAAAATCCTTCAAATCATTGACCTTCCTGAAAAATTTTTGATTTTTGACAAAAATTTCAAATCTTTGATAAATTTTATCCTCTGTCCTTCATCTCGAGATAAAATTTTCAAAATTCCGATTTGCACAAGAACGGCAACCCATCACCAAATTACCTCTATTTTCAGCACTCGAAAGTTCTGTTCAGGAGAACTGACAACCGGATAATTCGATCATAATGAAATTTACAGGACATATTGGTATTAGCTAGGACCAGGTCTGATAGAAGTGATTTTGAAATGCGGTCCACCCTGTGGCAGTGGTCTTCGTCGTCGTAGCACTACAGCCCCTCTCGGGCCTTGGCTTCTCGTAGGTGACGCCTCCAGTTGTCTCGGTCCAATGACCGCGTCCTCCAATTCCGAAATCCGAGCAGCTTCGCGCAGTCTTCGTCGACAGAGTCAGACCAGCGTTTTCTGGGTTTTCCCACTGGTCTTCGACCCTCGGCCCTTCCGTCGAATACCTTCTTAGGTACTCGATGCTCATCCATTCGTTGCACGTGACCAGCCCATTGCAGCTTCCGCAGTTTCATGATTGTAGCAACCTCCGGCTCGTCAAAAACCTCGTACAACTCGTGGTTGTATCTTATCCGCCATTGGCCGCACTCTTGTTTAGCTCCAATTTTACGCCTGAGCACCCGTCTTTCGAAGGCGTTCAACATATTTGCGGATGCTTGGGTAAGGGTCCAAGTTTCACATCCGTAGCACAACACAGGTCTGATGATTGATTTGTAGACTTGGAGCTTCGTCTTCCTGTGTATGCAGCTGGTCTTCAGTAGGGCCAGAACGGAGTAGAGAGTTTTATTAGCGAGCTGTATTCTCCGTTTAATTTCGTCAGTTTCACTGCCTTTCGTTGTCAATTTCGAGCCTAAGTATATAAATTCGTCTACATTTTCTAAATTATATTCGTCAAGAATTATACTTTGTCTAATGGAGGTCTTCTTTCTTGTTTGCGTCATGATTTTTGTTTTCGTCTGATTGATCTTCAGGCCTACTTCCTTGGCTTCCTGGTCAAGTTTCAACAGGAGCTCTTTGGCGGATGTGAAGGAACGGGACAAGATGTTAATGTCATCCGCGTAGGCCACTAACTGGTTCGACTTATACAGAAGCGTACCCCCTGTGTCGACAGGAATCTTCCTTATCACGTACTCAAGTGCTAGGTTGAACAGCAGAGGGGCCAACCCATCCCCTTGCTTTAGTCCGACATTTGTGTCAAAGGCGTCAGTCAGACTGTTGTTGATTCTGACTTGTGATGCTGTTGACGTCATCGTCATTTTGGTCAGCCGAACTAGTTTTGCCGGGATGCCGAAGTATAGCATTATTTTGTACAGTATGTTTCGGTCAATACTGTCATATGCTTATTTAAAATCCACGAAAATCTGGTGGACGTCGATGTTAAATTCCCAGCATTTTTCAAGCACTTGTTTGACTGTGAAGAGTTGATCCGTAGTTGATCTACCAGACCTAAAGCCTCCTTGGTACTCCCCAAAGACCTTTTCAGCGTGTACATTTATCTTATCCTTTAATATTGCAGTGGTACAATCTTGAAAAATAACTGAGAAAAAAAAAAACTTTTTGGCCTATAACTTCCGATTTAGCCATCAGATTTTAACGAAATTTATACAATACTTGGATGTTACTTTATGTAACATTTGGTGAAAATTGGGTTGAAAAATTAATATAGGACTGGCAGCTGTGGTGATTTTTGTCTCATAAATCTTGCAAATCTGCTCAGCAAAATAAAGCTTTTTTCCCTATAACTTCCGGTCCAGTGTAGAAATCGAAACGAAGTTCATGCAGTAAATGGACTTTAATGTGAGGTAAATGTCGTACGAATTTCGTACAAAAATCATGAAAGGGCTGCCAGCTATGACAATTTTTGTAATTTTGTGGAATTTCTTTACTGAGCGATTATGTCATCAGATTTGCAATTGAGAATGATCCTGCAATGAAAATTAACAACAAATATTAACGTTTTAAAAATTTGAAAAGCTTTGAGTTTGGTTACTCAAAATTCTTTTCACCCGTATACCTTGCAGCGCAGTGATTCAATCGAAACGAAATTCACTGGTTGGGTTTAACTTAAAGCATATTTGGTATGTTTTTTTTCTTGCTGCTGAAACAGGCTAACCAGCATTAGCCATTTTCGTAAATATTGCACCAAAATATGCTTCAAATAACGTACTCATATGCTAAGCATTTGTTCGAGCACAACAAATAAATGTATTTTTTGTTTTCAAGCCAACTTCATGTTAAAAACTTGTAAATTTAGACATTAGCCGTTTTCTTAGCAAGCTTTTAGTTTTTAGAAAAAAATGATGACGGTTAAAGTAAAATTTTTATGTAAGAGAGAAACAATGGTAGGTTGAAAAGAATTGTAGAAAAAGGATTGAGTCGTACGGAAAATAAATAGTTTCTTTTTCAATTTTGGCAAATGTGATTTTTACATGTTAACTAACCCAAAGACAGTGTCAAGCGACTCACTTAATTGTTCATGGTGCCCCGGGTGAGGAATTCACATTTGTATTGCTTGTGAGGAAATATCAGCTCGATCCCTAGATAAAGGTGCAATCATCAAGTGCGTTTTCAACTTGTGATTTTTCTTGCTTCGGATTTCGTATCGTTCCGGTCGAACTCTCAATTGTTCAAATATCATCGCATTTAGACAGCTTCTTCGAGTGGTACTGGTTGTTCTTCATTCCATCGTTTCGACCATCGCACCAGCTAAGATGTCTGTTATTGAGGAAGATTTAGATGGTTTAATCGCTCTTCAAATTGATGCTTTGCAACGGGTCGCCAAATGTTTAACAAATCATAAGAAAACCGGTGATTCTCGTAGCACAAGGTCCTACTTTGAAGGAAGGCTCAACACACTTAAGGAACTTCGCTCTCAATTCAATCAGCGGCATCAGCAGCTTGTTCAAGGTGATTTAGAGGCAAGTAATGATTAATATACACAAGATTATACCGATCAATTTGAAGAGAAGTATCTTGATGTTTATAGTGAATTAATCGAGGATTTTGGTACGAAATTTTAACAACCAAAACCGACTGCAACAACAACTGAGGCGTCGATTGATTTGAATTCCACTGTGGTTAATGGCTCAACATCACAACAGTAGCCTGCAATGTCATTCACACGTTTTTCGGCCATGCCGGTGCCAGAATTTTCCGGCAAGTACACCGATTGGCCAGCATTTTACGACTCATTTTTGCGTTTGGTGCATAATAACAATCAAATCCAAACGATTGAAAAGTTTCATTTACTCAAACAGGCTTTGAAGAACACTTTAGATAGTGATATTCGTGAAATGCCGCTTACCACAGCAAATTATGATGAAGCTTGGAATTCCGTTATCGAACGCTATCACCATAGTCGAGTGTTGTTCACGCATTTTATGCACCTATTCACTTTGCAACCGGTCGTTGCAAGGGAAAATGCGACTGATCTGAAACAGTTAGTCGAAACATCCCGTACATGTTTGAATGCATTGAAGCAACTGAAAGTCGAAGTGGATGATTATGGCCATGTTTTTGCACATTTATTGATTGAGAAACTGCCAAAATCTACAATCCAACTATGGGAACAAAAGTTGGGAGAGTACTGAAATTCCTACATTTAAAGCTCTTACCGATTTTCTAACCGCTCGATATCGCACACTCGAAGCTATTGATTTACGATCACAACCCATTGATTTACATCGAACAGCCTCGAATTCGCACCCTAAAACTATACAAAACAATCTAAAATCGAGTCAAAATCATCGCTCCCACGCGTCGCATCGATCCGAGACTCGCATTCATCATATATCCACTGTAAATGACCGCCCAGCAACCGTTATCTGTGTGTTCTGTCAAGGCCCACATATTCTTCGTAAATGCCCATCGTTCCGTCAGAAGTACAACTTTGCACGCAAGGCTTTCGTCGATACAACAAGTCTTTGCTCAAATTGCCTCAGTTCCACGCACCAATTAAAGTCTTGTGAGAGAAATTGCAATGTAGTGAGAGAAATGTAGTGAGTTCTCAGTGAGAGAAATTGCAATGTATGTGGCCAACGACATCACACTCTTATTCATCAGCCAACACAATCAACATCCAATTTTAGTGCGAATTCATCGAAACAAAATAAAAGCAATGAGGGGTTTTGCACCGTAACTAATCACATACAACAGGCAGCACCAGTGCTTTTCAATTCAACAAAGTTCTATTCTGCAGCCAATGTTTTACTACCAACAGCAGCAATCAAAATCATCAAACCAGATGGCTCAAAGTTTTTGGTTCGCACTCTCGTTGATCAAGGCTCCACTGGAGCTCTAATTTCTGAACGTGTTTGTCAAACACTACAATTGAAGCGCCTTCCATTCAACACGGTTATACAATTTCCAAATGAACAGAAATCAGTGGGAAGGTCAATTGGGCACATTATATACCAATCACACCTCAACGACCAAAAATTTGAAGCTTTTGCGTCAGTTGTTAAAAATGTTACCATTAATTTGCCAACATCGACTTTAACGTACCATGATTGGCCACATCTTCGAGGTTTGGAATTGGCCGACCCAGATTTTCACCGCTCAGCTCCGATCGATATGCTCATTGGATCTGATTCGTATGCTGATATTTTGCTTGACGGACTTCGAAAGGGTCATCAAAACGAACCAATCGCTAAATTCTCATCTAGGTTGGCTCGTTTCTGGCAAGGCATTTGAAAAACCAATACAATCATCGACTGAACCAGCTACAGTTCATTGTTCACACGTTTCGCTGGAACAATTGGACACATTGGTGAAACAATTTTACGCGCTGGAAAGTATTCCAGCCGATCAACAATATACATCTGAACAGCAATGGTGTTGTAATTTCTACAATCGTACAACCGTGAGACAGCCAAATGGGAAGTATTTGGTTCGCTTACCACTTAAAACGCTATTTGATCCCAGCCAAATCATCGGCAAATCGCATCAAATAGCTAAAAATCGTTTTCATCAGCTCGAAAGGAAATTGAATCGTCATCCCGAAGTGCACGAACAATATCATAATACGATTCGAGAGTATTTTGATCTGAGGCAAATCACACCTGTCTCAACAACTGAAGACATGTATTTGCGGTTCAACGAATACAACCGACCTTTTTACACATGCTGCACATTACCACACCATGCCGTCATTAAAGCTGATAGTCTCACCACAAAATGCCGTGTGGTGTATGATGCATCAGCCAAATCATCCAATGGGAAATCATTGAATGACATTCTGTGCACAGGTCCACTACTTCAGAACGATTTATCCGCTGTTTTATTAAACTGGCGTTTACACAAGTACGGCATCACCGCTGATATTACTCGAATGTATCGATGCATCGATGTGCATGAAACTTGATTAAATTGGTTTTTAAATTCTTCCTTATTTATCATTTTATTTATTTCATCATTTTCTTCTATGTATACTTTTGTTACATTTTTTCTAGTTGCTTGTGATGTCAGTTTCTCCAATGTCGAAACTAATTCGGATGGATTATCGCTGCATCTAACTAGGATTTGATTGTTTTCAAATATAGTTTTTGGGTTTTTTCCCATTTCGAACTTTAATTGCGTTAAATTTTTTATATCAGCTGCGGAATCGCTGTTCCATATATAAATTTCGTTGGCCATTAGGTTTGGTTTGGTTAT
The DNA here is from genome assembly GCA_963978885.1 of Nemotelus pantherinus. Lineage (NCBI taxonomy): Eukaryota > Metazoa > Arthropoda > Insecta > Diptera > Stratiomyidae > Nemotelus > Nemotelus pantherinus. Next base: position 114,489,205 of record OZ022264.1, read on the forward strand.
TCTTCTTGTTTGCGCTTTTTTAGTGTATTCTAATTTTTTGCCATATTTCTTGTAAGGGGTAATACCTTCTTTTCTTCGGTAATATTTCTTTGCTTTGGTATCATATCTTTTAACGTGTTTGAATTTAATTTGATGCGTGACAATGCATCTGCATTGACGTTCATCTTGCCTTTTCGATATATTATATCGAAATTATAATCGCATAAATCTAGTCTTATGCGTGTCATCTTTGATGATGGGTTTCTATGTGTAAATAGTGATATAAGTGGCCTGTGGTCTGTAACGACTGTAAATTTATTTCCGAATAAATAGGGTCTAAAGAAATTTATCACCCAATGGATTGCCAATAGCTCCTTTTCGATTATTGGTTTGTTTAATTCATGTTTTACTAGGGTTCTACTTGCGTAGGAAATGGGTAAGTCATGTCCTTTTTCGCCTTGTGAGAGTACTGCACCTAATGCATAGTCTGATGCATCGGTTGTGACAATAAATGGCTTATTGAAATCTGGGTATTGTAATATTGGTGCATTCATTAGTTTATGCTTCAGTACTTCAAATGTTGATTGATATTTTTCTGTCCATAAGAACTTCGTATTCTTTTTCAGTAAATCGTTTAGGCATTTTGTTATTTTTGCGAAGTCTGGTATAAATCGGCGATAATAATTAGCAAATGCGACGAATCTTCGAACTTCGTCTGCATTTGTAGGCATCGGGTAGTTTTTAATTGTTTTGAATTTTGCAGGGTCTGTTCGGACTCCGTCTTTTGTTATTAAATGTCCCAAGTACACTACTTCACTTCTCAAAAAATCGCATTTCTCAGGGTTCAGTTTTAAGTTGTATTTTGCTAGCCTATCAAATATTTTCATTAAATTTGTGTTATGATATGCGAGGCTGCAACCAAATACGATTATGTCATCGACATATAAGAATGCTGCTGAGTCTAATCCACTTAGGGCTACTGTTAGCATGCGTTGGAAGCTGTTTGATGAAATTGTTAGACCGAAAGGTAATCGTTTGAACTGATAATGCCCTTTGTTTGTTGTAAAGGCTGTTAATGGTCTTGATTCCTCTGTCAGTTCGATTTGGTGAAAGGAACTTGTCATGTCCAGGGTGGAGAAGTATTTCGCTCTTCCTAGTCTGTCTAAAACATCTTCTAGCCTTGTGAGTGGAAATTTGTCATTAACAATTTTTTTGTTGAGTGCTCTAAAATCTACAACTAGTTTCCATTTTGTTGGGTCTGACTCACTTTTCTTTGGTGTTAAAAGTAGTGGTGAATTATATGGACTGGTAGAGTTTTCGATAATGTTGTCCTCTAGTAATTGGTTTACTTGTCGATTTATTTCATCAATATGTGTATGGGGCAGTCTATAGTTCTTAATATATGTTGGTGTATTATCCGTGACTTGTATATTTTGTTTGTAAAAGTTATTTGATGTAAGACTATCGTGTTCCAGGTGAAAAATATGTTGATAATTTTGGATGATTTCTAATATTGATTCTTGGTCTTTTTGGTTCAAGTGTTGCAGTTTAAGTATGTTAATAATTCTTGAAATCTTTGCTTTCTTTTGTTGTTTTTATTTACTGAAACATTATTTTTATTTATTTTATATTTAGTTAATGGTTCTGTTTCTACTTTAAATTTTTGAATTATCATGTCTTCTTCGTTCGTGTTCAGTAGCTTTATATGTTTGATGCCTTCTGCTGGTATTATTGTGCTGCCTATGTAGACTCCTGGTGTTATTTCTTTGTTAATTACTATGCTGTCTTCTTTGATGGTAAAGTCGACTGGGCAAATGTATTCGCACCTTGCGGGTATTGTTAACTTGTGTATTTCGCAATTTGTACTGATCGGCATAGTATACTCTTCATCGTCGACATTAATCGTTATCGTATAAGTTTCATAATAAATTTTTGCTAGTTTTTGTACAAAGAAATCTCTTCCTAGTATTCCGTCTGTAAGGATGGGGAAATCAGGTTCTACTATTTGGAAGGGGTAACGTATACGTTTTTCACCAATGTTCAAGTCTAGATTAGCAGTGCCTATTGAAAATATTTCCTGGTTTGTTATGCCAAAGAATTTGCATCGTTTATCCGCTTCAATTTTCTCATCCTCTGAAATTGCACTTATTTTGCATATTGATATATCGGCTCCTGTATCTATCAATAGCTTCAAATTTTTCCTTGATTTCTCGCAATATAGCGTAACGTAATTTTTTAATTGTGTGTTTAGTAGGTATATTTTTTCTTCCTGTATCCCGGGGTCAACTTTTATTCTTCGTTGCTGCTGGCCTCCGGGCCTATTGAGTTTCCCTGTATTATATTTATTCTGTTTTGTCTGTTAATTTCATAGTTTCTGTTTGTTCCTCTGTTGTTCCTGTTACTTGTGCTAGGGTTCTGATATGTATTTCGATTTACTTCATGATATCTGCTGTTGTTATTTCTATGGTTTACTTCCTCATATCTGGGATTGTAACTATTTCTAAAGTTGTTTCGATAATTGCTGTTTTGGTTTGTTACATTATTTCTTGTGTTGAAATTACTGCTGTTATTCCTGTTGTTATTTCTGTTACTATTAATATGGTTTTGTCTATAATTATTTTTCCTATATGTGTTATAATTATTCGGTTTATTTCTATTATTATAATTCAGTTGCCGACTTATATTATTTCTGTGATTCACGTACATAATGTTTTCTGTAACATTATTGCTTGATTCGAATTCAGTTGCTATTTGAATAGCTTCTACGAATGTTTTTGGCTGTGCCGCAAAAATAGTAGGTTTAAGGGTTTCGCTTAACCCATTCTTGAAAATAGTTAGTGCATACGAGTCGTTTGACTTCTGTATTGCACTTTTTTCTGCTTGAGATGGATTCTGACCCAAGCTGCTAATTTGAATTTCACTTAATTCGTTAATGAGCTCGGATAGTTTTTCACAAAATTTTTCAACTGTTCCGCGTTGACTTAATTGTGCTAATTGGGAATGAATGTGCTGCGGGCTTTTTTTGCTTTTGTATCTATTCCTGAGGCTATTTTCTAATTCTTCATAAGTTTTAATGTCTAATGTTATGAGTTGTGTTCTAACTACTGTTCCTAGTTTTACATTTTTAGTAAAATTGAATAGATTGTTTTTTCCGTCTTCGTTAAGACTTTGATTTAGTAGACTTGTTATTGTTAGGAACGCTTCCAGTTCTTTGGGGTTTCCATTAAAGACTGGTATTGATTTTAATGCTAACTCGATATTAAAGTTGCTCATTTTGTTGTCTATCGAATCTTTTAGTTTTTCTAGCAATAGTTCCTTTGCTTCTTTGTATTTTTGTTGCAATATTTCTAACAACTCCTGACTACTTTCTATTTTAAGTGCTTCTTCTTGAATTTCCTCTAATGTTTCTAATTTTTCTTGGATATAATCTCGCTTATAAGCTCTGTTTGGTGTTTTCTTTAGGTTAGCTATTATTTTTGAAACTATAGTAATGTTTTGTTCCATTTATAATGATTTATCATGGACCATATGAAAACTTACTAGCAATTGAGAATTTAAATTTGAATTTTTCATTTCAATATCAAATACTAGATGTCGTTTGTGACGCTGACTGGGACAAAGTAAAACTTGTCAAAAAAGAAAGAACTTAGAATTTCTTATATTGTGTCAAAAAGTTTGTGCAATAGAAATGTTGTTTGTGTTTTCGTTTTTAAATTGTATTGTTTTAATTCGTTTAAATTTGCTTTTGCATTTGAGAATACATTTTGAAAATACATAATTCACTCTAATTTCGAAAATACATTCTAATTCACGGCTATTTGTTTGTTGTTTTTATTTTCCAATTGTGTTCGCAGCTGTTCGATATACTCGTAGAGACAAAGTAAAACTTGTCAAAAAGGAAAAAACTTAGAATTTCTTATATTGTGTCAAAAAGTTTGTGCAATAGAAATGTTGTTTGTGTTTTCGTTTTTAAATTGTATTGTTTTAATTCGTGTAAATTTGCTTTTGCATTTGAGAATACATTTTGAAAATACATAATTCGTTCTAATTTCGAAAATACATTCTAATTCACGGCTATTTGTTTGTTGTTTTTATTTTTCAATTGTGTTCGCAGCTGTTCGGTATACTCGTAGATCTGTTGCTGTACGTCCCATGGTGGAGGGTTAGTTTCGTCAGTCGCAACTCGTCTCTGCGATGCAATTTTTCTTCTGAGGTAGACTTGTTTGCCGCTGCGCTTCTTCTTCTTCGGTATTTTCGGGATGATCGTTCTTGCCGCGTCCAGTTTGCGGGCTTCTAATATTGCAGGATGTACCCTTGGCTGTGGTCCGCCTTCTTTCGGGATGATTGTCTTTGACGGGGGCAGGGTCGCCATGAAATGACGTCACAACTATCGCCTTTCTTAATGATCGTTGACAAACGGCCGTTCGAAAAAACTTGAAACGCCAACCGTAATTTAATTTATTCTTTTGAGGCTTCTAATATTACATAGCAGATCGAAGCAGTTGTTACTTTTGCGTGGCGAATTTAACCGCCGCGTAGCAATCGTTACAAACTGCTCGATTCAATGATCTTATGAAAAAAAAGGCAGATTTGTCGTTAAAACAATCTAACTGGTCGCCTAAGAGCTTTGGCTTACCGAGACAGACTGTGCTTTATTCTGTATTCTGTTTCCCTATATATATGATACATTTTGCTGAATCGATCGGTGTATGGACTGGTTTTTACTAATGTTCGAAGAAGAACATTAGTATTAAAATCACTTTGGCCAAAAATTCATATTTCTATATATATATATATATATCATCAAAAAATTTCAGTGAAAAAATCTCAGGAACGCGCCATCCGATTGAGCTGAAATTTTCAGGACACATTGGTGTATATGCAGAATAGTGCCAGGTCTCAGAAAAAGTTAATAATCTTTAACCCTTTGGCGTCGGCGGCCATTTTAGTGATATTTTTAATATACCTATTATTCCGTACACAAATAAGTTTTGCAAAAATAAAGTTGACGAAATAAATTTTGAACGTGTTTTACATGTGAATCGGATAATTTTTTGGAATTTTTTAACCCCATGTGTGCGCTGGGTGCCTAAAAACAGAACGGGAAAACTTGAAAATTTTTAAATTGCGATAACTTTTGACAGAGTTATTCAATCATTACGAAATTTTTAGGACATATTGGTATTATTTAGTTGTAGATCTGTGTAGCTTTTGATGAGCGTGCTGGCAACCCTGTAGCTAGGGCAGGCCCTGAAAGTGAAAACCTTCAAATCATCGTTTCTCTTGCGAAACTGCCGCTTCTTCAAAAAAAAGCCACTCATATGTAAATCTTGTGCTTTGTTTACATAGGCAAAAAATAAAATTTGATATGGTATAACGGGAACGCCTGGTAACCCTTGCCCAATTTACCTATATTTTTAGCATCAAAAACTTCTGTTCACGGAAACTCACGATTGGATGAGCAGAATTAATTGAAATTTGCTGAATGTATTGGTCCTATATAGGACCAGGTCTGATAGAAGTGATTTTGAAATGCGGGTGATGCTGTGCCAGTGGTGCCATCTTGAAAAATCACTAAAAAAGATAACTGCTTTTAGCCCTATAAATTCTGATTGAATCGTTCAATTTTGACGAAATTCACACAGTACTTGGACCTTACCTCAAACCACGTTTGGTAGAAATTTGGTCGAAAAATTCGGTTGGAGCTGCCAGCTATGATAATTTTGGTGTCTGAAATTTGAAAAAATAAAAATTTGGAAGTGAAAACATTAAACCATCGAATTTCCAAAAACTGTCCGTTTCTTACAATAAAACCAATCTGTATACAAATCTTATGCTTAATCCACACAGTCAAAGTAAAACTTTGGAAATTTCATGTCGGACAAGAACGGTAACCCTTTCTCAGTTAACCTATATTTTTAGCTTCAAAAACTTCTGTTCACGGGAACTCACGAATCAATAATCAGATAGAATTGAAATTTACAGAATGCATTGGACTTAAGTAGGGCCAGGTCTGACAGAAACGATTTTGAATTGTGGGCAACTCTGTGCCAGTGGTGCCATGTTGAAAAATTACAAAGAAAAAAAACTGCTTTTTGCCCTATGAAATGTGAATAAGTTACCAAATTTTCATGAAATTGACACAGTAGCTGAACCTCACATTAAACTCTGTTTGATAGAAATTTGGTTGAAAAATTCGATTAGTGCTGCCAGCTATGGTAATTTTTGTGTCTTTGGATTTGAAAATTCGCTCAGGAAAATAAAACTTTTTGCCCTATAACTTCCAGTGCAGTCATGAAATCAATACGAATTTCATACAATTAATGAAACCTGTCATAAACATTATTCAGGCCAAATTTGGTTGAAAAGCCACGATAGGGTTGCCAGCTATTGTTAGTTTTGTGTTTGTTTGCAATATCTTTACTAAGCGGTTTTATCGTAGAATTTTCAATTGGTAATGATATGGTAGTGACAATAAACAGCAAATATTTAGCTTTCCATTATTTGAAAAAACTCGCTGCAGGTTACCCTAAATTTCTTTATACTCCTATAACTTCGAATGTAATATAACAACGTGAAGCAGATGTGATATATTTTTGGCTTTGATACTGGCGAAAGGTTGCCAGCACGAGTCGGTTGTGCTACTTTTGTATCAATAAATGCTTACAGTTAGTATTCATACCGGAAACATTTACAATGAAAATAAATAACCGATGTTTCAATTCACAAAGTTCTGCAAATTTTTCGGATCGCAGCCCCAAACTCCAACTTCAGTTACAGTGCTGCAGGCACTGAGCATTTTCTTCATTGATGTTATATGAGATGCTACTTTCAAAATTTTGTGAAATAAGCAACTGATAACGAATATAATTAACCCGTGTTTTGCTCGCATAAACGTTGAAATTCATGCCAGTGGTAATATCTGAAACCTTCCACCATGTGAGTTATAATGCATTCTTGAGACCAAAGTAGAACGTGGCGTTTGAAATAAGCAGCCGTAATAAGCAGCTCATGTGGTGGAATATGCACTCAAAACCTGCACGATTCTTCTACTGTTCTTCGAACATTAGTGTTTCTAGCGGTTCAGGTGCGCTAGAGTTTTTTGAATTTGAAAATATAAAAATTAATTAGTTATTGTACGTATTGTCCGCTTAGAGTAGATGTCGCGGTTGTCGATAGGTAGGGGCTATTTTGACATTTGTCAGTGTGACAATTCAATTAGTAATTATACACAACAATATATATATATATATATATATATATATATATATATATATATAGATATATATGTATATATATATATATATATATATATATATATATATATATATATATATATATATATATATATATATATATATATATATATATATATATATATATATATATATATATATGTACACATTTGCGATAGAGGCGCAAAAACTCAACGATTGTCACAGCTTCGCACCTCCCTCCTCTTTTCTCAACCGGGCTTGGGACCGGCTATGGCAGATTTACAGTGCACGTTACATAATAAACTGTACTTTTTATTTAATTACCATTTTTCTATTTAATTTTCCATTTTCATATACCTGGGCATATGCTGAAAATGACCCCTTTCAGTGCTAAGTTTAGTACCCGCTTTGACCTACTTCAGAATTCAATATGTCACACTGCCTAAAATGTAAACAAACCGGGTGATGTTTTCGTTCTCGCGACGATTGCCAAGCTATTATTCACGCAAACGAAATAAACAGGCGTATTTGGAATTTAAACACTTCACGCATTCTCTAACAATAGTTATATTTTAGTAATGTTAGACCGTTCACTCATAAACTATGTTTTATTTCACCACAACCAAACCGCACAACTTAAAACCTCCTCTATTTAATTATGTATCCACATTAACTTAATGAAATTATCACTGGATACTGCCACTCATATGCACAAGCCACTTAATGCAAAAATTCTTTGAACGCAGCTCCCGATCACGAATTATGAAACGTTTTCTGAATACGCGGCTTGAATACGCTCGATTTTTTGAAACTCAAATTGACAGTCCCAGGTACTGGAACGATGCTGGAACACCTGGAAATGTCAGATCACTGCGTTCTCACCCATATTCATACAATTGTTTCTGGCAACAGTCACATACAGTATACGTATATGCTATTCGCATATCCTCTATACTTTTACATCAATGGTTTAACCGCTGAAACTGTCGATGAAATCCTGCGATGAGAACGAAATTCAAAGGATAAGTTGTTTTAAGTATGAGCTTGCTATGGTAAACTAATTGCTGCTTCGTTCGGAAAGTGTTACCAGCACTGAACATTTTCATTATTTGTGTTATAGTTGAGTTTTGTTGCTTTGGATAAGGAATGGTTGATATGATTATACAAAACGGTGTATTACGTCCTTCCACACTTTTTTGTCACTCAAAGACAATTTCTTCGAAAATTAGTTTTCAAGCGGTTGAGGTGCGCTAGAGTTTTTTAAAATTAAATGCTCATCTCCTTTGTCACTAAAGCATAAAAAATTCATTTCATATCGATTTCCAATCAAAAATGACGTTTGAACGATGTGTCAGCTGTGTACGAACGTCCATTTTGCCTTAGCTACTTTCTCGCTATCCTCCAGACTGCAAGCAGCAAATAACTGCTACCATAGTAGCTATTCCGGAATTTTGGACAGCCCGACTGTCAAATAGCAAGCATAAGAAGGTAGCTATTTCGTGACATTGGACAGCTAGAGCTGCTAAAATAGCTGCTAATAGCTGCTATAGCAAGAATATTGAACACACTCCTGATCACACAACGGTGGTGGCGCCTCTGAGCGATTTATTGAAAAAAGGTCGCAAGTTTGAGTGGACTGAGGAGTGTGCCCGTGCGTTCGCTGCGTGTAAGGAAAAGCTCACAACGGCACCGGTATTATCGTGCCCGGATTTTATACTTTCCTTCAAGGTGCAGACAGATGCGTCGGACGTGGATACAGGGGCCGTACTAAGCCAGGCACACCCTACGGTTGAGAAGGTGGTGTGCCACCTGAGTCGTGTGCTCTCAAAGGAAGAAAGAAAATACTCCGTGACGGAAAGATAGTGTTTAGCCGTGCTGTTGGCTGTCGAGAAGTTTCGACCATACAAAGAGGAGACCAGGTTCGTGGTTATTACTGATCATCATTCGCTAGTCTGGCTTGACAATCTTAAGGATCCGACGGGCAGTTAGCGAGGTGGGCGGTACGACTACAGCAACTTGAATTCGAAGTAATTCGCCGGCGGGAGAAGGAACATCTAGTGCTCAATGCGTTGTCGTAAGTGGTCAACAGGGTAGATGACATCTCCGTTTCTCAGGGGCCAGGGAAAAGGTTCTTAAAAATGCTGGGTAAGGTACGGAATGACCCAGATAAGTACCCGGAGTAGAGGATTTTAGGAGATGTATTGTGAAAACAGTCCCCGGAAATAGTAGTTGACGCGGAAGCCGACATGAAGTGGGAGAAAGTGGTACCTAAGGCAGGAAGTGGAGCTATACTCAAGCGATATCATGACAATCAGAAGGCGGGGCATATGGGTGCCACAAGCACGTTGGCTCGGATCACGCAAAACTTTTATTGGCCAAGAACGCGAGCAGATATCAGTAGGTACGTGAAAAGATGTAAAGTATGCCAGCCGTGCAAGGTGGAGCGTAAAGCACCAATTGACCTGAAGTCCACTAGGGCCGGCGAGACAAAATCTCCATGGGAGATGATTTGCGGGGAATATCGTAGGATCGCTGCCACGGTCAACGAGGAGTCACGCTTATATCTTGACAATTATCGACTATGCCACGAAATATTCTGTGATACTGCCAATACGGTCGGCGATAGCATCAGCCGTTTTCTGGTTGTTGGAGGAAAATGTATTCCTAGTATACCGGGTCCTAGGGTTTTAGTATGTGATAACGGCTGAACGTCAAAATCAAAGATATAAAATGCATGCTGCGCTGCTATGTTTTCGACAACCATCGCGTATGGGACCAGTACCTGGTTCACATGGCGTGCACTCTACGCACGTATAAATACAAAATCACGGGTTTCACTCCTTACTTTCTAAATTTCGGGAGAGAGGTAATCGCGTTTAGGGAAGAAATGGAGCCACCAGCAGGAGCGCAAAAAGCGTTTTCACCACTCAAAAATTCGAGGAATTTAGAAAGGATACGGGAAGAGGTAGGTCAGGGAATGAAGCGGGCAGTGACTTCCAGTCAAAAGCGGTATGATCTCCGTCGACGCGCAGAAAACTTTAGGTAAGACAAAGAGTTTGGAGGAAGAATTACGTGTTGTCGGACGCCAAGAAGATTATCAGCTAAATTGGCCCCAGCGTACGTCAGACCTTTCACGCTGAGAAGGAAGACGTCGGCGTGGACATATGAATTGGTTGACGAGAAGTGGAATTCTGCTGAAAATTGGCATGCAAAAGACCTTAAACGGTATGTCGGAAGCATTTCCGAATTGGAAGATAGCTAGAAGTCTTGTTCTAGGCGGAAGCGGAGGCCCTTAGCCACAAACTGTCATTTGATCATAAAACGGCGAAATAGGTTACTTTAGGATAACATAGTAGTAGGATAAGAGAGTAGAGGGTTCGTGTATATGAGAATCATGTGCAATTCGTCGGTACCTTTCCCGTCTTTTGACTTTGTATGATAACGGTAGCAAATAAAGAGACTCGAATATAAGCTAACATAATGACCAGATTGCGAAAAAAAAGTGCGCTATCGAGACATTTGTCACCTAGTGGAAAGGCACAAGATGTTGAGATTTTTGAGGAAGATCAAGATCGTATTTAATTATGAACTGAACTGTGTTAGCTCAATGGCAATTGTAGTGTTTCCGGCTAAAGCGTCTAGAAGTGTCCTTCGAACTGTTTTATTGAGGCAGATTTAATTTCCTTAAAAATTGATCGACTTCCGATAAATAACCTGTAATATGGGTAACGTTATCATGCCTTAACGTTATCATGCCTGAGTTGGGTGAAAGAATTTGAAAACATTTACTGGAGATGAGAACTGTCAGCAAGAAGTCTTAAGGGAATGAAATCAGCCGCATTTTGCATTCGAAGCGAAAGATTCACGCTAGCTAGTTCAATGTTTCGCAATGCAGTTAGCGGCCAGTTAGTGAAGTAAGCCGCTAGCGATGTAGCTTGAAAAGTGGTCGTGAAAACTACGTGTAGTGCATTCGTTCATAGAAAACCGGCGCAGTGTGTTGCCAACGCCAATACTCGTTTGCCTTTCGAAACTTGTTTGAAATATCTAACGGCTCGGCAACCAACAGCTTAAACCTAAAAGATATCAATTAAGTTGCAACTGAAATTGCATCCTATTTCATCAGCACATATTTTCACCCATAAATACATTTCCACATACATATGTTTGGTATTTTGAATGCGTCACGTCGCGAAAATTGGCCGAATTAAAATTAACTACAAGATATAAGACACATGTATCTGTCACCAAATACAATTTATTCTTTTTAAACCCTTTGAACCCACTCGTCTCGTCGTACAAGTAAACATGTCGAAAAGTCATCACTGACAGGTGGATGGATTCAGCTATTTAGCGAACCTGGTGTCTGATTCCTGTACCTTCTGTTTTGGTGATGCCCTAATGGTGTGGGACACTGGAATAGATGAGAGATTGGAAAGAAACCGCTCTAGCGGTACTGTGAAAATTTTTTGAACAAAGGAAAAGGGGACTTGGGCTTTCTAGTCTTAGAGATGGTGTCCACGGCAGGTTGGGACCGTGTTGAAAGTGAAAGGAATTCTTGGGTTTTTGAAGAAAAAATTCGGAGAAGAACAGAGAGATCTGATTTGAACTGAAATAACAAAGAGTAAATAAAGCTTTTGAGTGAAAATTGAAATAAATAAACAGTAACTAAAGTTTTTTGGATGTGTAAAGAAATTGAGATCTTAGTGGAGTTTAAAATTCAAATTTGGAATTGAGTGCGAAAAGATAGGCTCGTGGATATAAATTGGGCTTATAGACTCAACGAAACCCGAGGGAAAATTTTACTCAGTAACCTGGTACAACTCCAGAAGAGGAACGGGTAATTATAAGTGTAGCGGTGGAGACCAAGGAAAAAATACGCTATTCAAACTGTGACGATCAGTAAATCCATTTTTGGACTTGTAAAGGAGGTCGAAACATGAAGGTGAACCAACCTCAGGAGAATACTCACCATAATTAAGTACAAAAATTTATTGCATGGCTATTGAAGAAGATATCAGCCAGAACTTCTATTGATTACTAAACAAACTAAGTTTATTTTCTTTTATGATGAGCACCAGAATTTACATGATAGCAATTTAAGGAAGAAACATCAAAATTGATCACCTTTTCTTTTATGTTGTATTGAAGTCTCAGTCACTTCAATATTGAAGAAAGAAAAAAAAACTATCTAATAATTCTGTTTTTATTAATTTATTTCACCTTAACACTTAATTATTTAGCTACGCAATCTGTTGGGAAGTATAATTTGAATTTTTGCTTCATAGTACTTATATTGCATTATGTATTATCGGTGTGAACCAATTCCGGCAGGGGTTGGGTATTAAGAAACCTCATCCAAATTATTAATAAGTTGATTTGATTTGATTTATTGGATTTGATTTGAATGATTTTGATTTTTGGTTAAATTGTATTTTCTTTTGGTTTTCTTTTAGTGTCTTTTGTGTTAATAACTTACTAAAATGTTTTTCAAATAAACTTTAAAATAATGATTCTGAAGGATCCTCTTCTTTTCCTTCTTCTATGTGGTTGTCGTTGTCCTAGTGATTTTTGAGATGTTTAAGTGTTGTGTTGTCTGCGTGCCGTAACACATAGAAATTTTTCCACCCGCCATACCCACGATAGACTGAGCTAGTCGGCTTGGATAAGGCACGCCGGGCAAATAAAGGAAAATCTCTAACAAATACATACTGCACTGACGGCAGCTCAAAAGCGCAAAGTCAGCTGCAACAAAGATAGATTTTGATTAGGAATAAGATAGCTTAGTGGTGGTGAGTTAAGATAATAGATTGTTAGAATAATTGGGTGGTGGTGATTTAATTAACTGATAGCTCAGTCAGATAATCATAATTAAAACTGCAGTTATGATTGAATTTAGATTAGCGGAGAGGTTAGTTTTATAGGATATTATTACTAGTATGATTGTCATGTACATGAAAGCAATACCGTCAGGTTGGTGGTGGGTCAGTCTTAGCTTTTATTTCCTCTTCTCTTTTCTTCGTTCCTTTTCTTTCCTTTGTTTTTTCTTTCTGTGTTCCTTTTCATATTCAATTCGTTTCTTTTGCTTTTGCCTTTTCAATTTTCTCCGTTGGTGGTATTAGAAGTAGTCGTCCTTAAAACGAGATCAGTACATTTAAGAATTTTGTGTGTATATAGTAGACATATACCAACACCGTTCATGCCACGAGACGTACAACATTAACATGCATGGGTGGAGATAGTGTCAGGAAAGAAAGAGATAGATTGAAATTCTGGAGTGAATGAGTCTGATAGGAGAAATGATCGTGAGGAACAACCCAGAATTCAAATAGGAAGGAACACGATATTTGATTTTCAAACACTAAGTTCAGAAACTAAGTTCTCAAGAATTTTAACTGAATACTAAACTTCGGCTCAAAATCGAATACAGAGCTTGGATCGGGAAGAAGATCGCCGAGAATTCCTTTGTCATTCTCTGCGGAGGGGAATCGAATCGAATTTCCAATCGAATAGAAGAACGGTGCGTGAAGGTCAATCAAGTCCAGGGAAAAACATCTCGCGGTAGGCCAAATTGTATGGTTAAGGCGTAGATGGAACGAGACGTCAACGCACAACGACCCTACAAACGAAGCAGTTCGACATTGTCAGGCCAAATCAGTCGTGGTCGGAAATTATCACCACAATCAGCGTCTACCTTGACCCGCCGGTGGACGAACCTGTGGAGCTGCCTAGTACACTACACAAATCGAAACACACAAACCTCTCGCGTGAGCTAAGCCACCCGACGCTACCACCCTCGTCCTTTGCAGGAGGAATTGGGGTCATTTGCGTTGTGGCGAGGGTCTTACGGTAACACTTGGAATATTTAAAAGTTTGTTTTTCTATGTTCAAGAGGCGCATGAAAAAAAAACATGTGAACAAACTTATCTACCACACTCCAGGGTAGGTGAAAAAGTTTGCTCCGAAGAGTTTAGACCAATATATCTCAAAAACGGTTATGGTTACAAGCAAAAGCTTAGATTTGTTTTTTAGGAAACTACAAATTCGTCACACATTATTTTCCTGAAGACATGACCGTTACTGAGATATTTAGGGAAGGTCACTTTTAGTGACCTTTGACCCCGTATAAAAGAAACGCAGCATTTGGATCGATGGGGACTTTTGACATTTTGTTCAGCGCGCTAGTACCACGGTTTACACCAAAATCCAGCTTTCCCGCTAATTTTTCCGAAGCACCATGTTAGATTTCCTGGGACTAGATTGTCTTTAGAAATGATGAAAGAATTAAGCATCAATAACACAAGATCAATTGAACTTCTACAATCCGATAAAAACATTCATAAATTTACCATTTACAGGTCAGTTACAATTTTCGCTGTCGTTTTCGGTTTTGCAACCTGTTGGAGAACTTGGGGAAAAACAAAAATATCATCGTACAAACGACAACTACAAAAACGCCGGAATCATTAGCATGTATTGATGTACATGCACAATAGTGCCAAGTATCACAAAAAGTTATTCATCTTGAAACCTTTGGCGCCAGCGGCCATTTAAGTGATATTTTAAATATACCAATTTTTCTGTCAACAAATAGCTTTCGCAAAAATAAAGTTTATGGAAAGAATTTTGAACGTAAGAACAATATGAACATGATAATTGTTTTTGAAATTTCTAGCCTTATGTGTGCCCTAGGCGCCTAAAATTAGATTGGGAAAATTTGAAAATTTTTGAATTTCGATTTCTTTTGACCAGATTATCAGATCAGTATGAAATTTCAAAAGCAGATTTGTGTTATTAAGTTATAGACTCGTGTCTCGTGTAGTTTTTTATGAACTTGTTGGCAGACCTGCAGCTACAGGCATTAAAAGTGAAAACTTTCAAACCATCTCCTAAAAAACTTTCGTTACTGACAATGAAAACCAATTCATATAAAAACCCTATACTTTGTCTATACAAACGATTGCGAACTTTTCGAATTCCACATTGGAAATGAACGGTAATTCTCTTCCAATTAACCTATATTTTAAGCATCGAAAACTTCTGTTCACGAGAACTCATGGAACAATTATCAGATACAAATGAAATTCACAGAATGTATTGGTATTAAGTAGGACCACGTCTGATAGAAGCAATTTGGGAATACCGGCAAATCGTTCCAGTGGTGCAATCTTGAAAATTTCTAAAGATATAAACTGCATTTTGTCCTATGAATTCTGATTTAGTTACTAGATTTTCATGAAATTGACACAAAAGCTGAACTTTACTCTAAGCCATTTGTGGTATAAACTTAATCCAAAAATTCGGTTGGTGCTGCCAGCAATGATAATTTTGGTGTCTTGGGCTTTGAAAATTCGCTCAGGAAAATAAAGCTTTTCTCCCCTTAATTTCCAGAGCAGTCACGAAATCACAACGAGTTTCATATGATATATGGAATTTACAATAGGCATTATTTAGAAAGATTCCCGTAAAAAAACCTTTTAAGGGCGGCCAGCTATTGTTGGGTTTGTGTATATTTGCAAAATCTCTATTAAGCGATTTAACCGTAATATTTTTAAACGGTGATGATTTTGTGGTGAAAATCAATAACAAATATTAAGTTTTCGAAAACTTGAAAGCTTTTGCGACTGGCAACACTTAATTTCTTTGTACTACTATAACTTCCAATTCTGCCATTGGATCACAATGAAATTGGCAGGGTAGGCTGATTTCAATGTGAGACAAGAGAGATATAGTTTTCTTTGATGCTAGCGGAGGGTTGCCAGCGCGAAGCGTTTTTTACTATTTTCGTATCAATAAATGCTCACATTAAGTATTCATTACACAAACATTTACAATGAAAACAAGTTACCAATGTTTGAATTTTCTAAGTTCTAGCTATTTTTGGTCCCAAACATCTTTCGTTTTTTGATCCCAAACATCTTTCTATCCCTATAACTTTCACCCAAATCATCGGGTAAAATCAAGATCGATAGAGTTATTTGATTTTAACGTGAAGCCATTGTAGGAAATTTTTATAAGCAGTGCTGGTAAAGTGTTGCAAGCACTAAGCATTTTCTATATTTATATTATGCTATGCTGCTTTCAAAGTTTTACAGTGTTTAACTTTTCTAAATCTTGAAATTCATACAAGTGGAAGTAGTGAAATCCTGTTTACTCTATGAGTTTGAATGCATTGTTAATATGAAAGTGGTTTTGCACTCGAAACAGAAATAGGTTGGAGCGTGTGTGGTTTGGTATGCTCTCAAAGCCTGCACGATTCTTCTATTTTTCATCGAACATTAGTATTTCTAGCGGTTCAGGTGCGCTAAAGTTTTTTTAACTAAACAAATCTTTTATTTGTTAACTTACATACCAACGATTAAGACGATGAACATGACCACATCCACATCAAACAAGGGATAGTGAACATTCATAAAACGCAGATGATAATACTGAAAAAGACAACAAAATGGGTCGAAACAATTAATAAAAAAAGGAAAGTATGTATATAGATACACAAGATATGGAAAAAAATACTAAACTTACATATATATGAAGACGTAATATACCAGAAGCAAGCATATATTGCGAATCCAGCAATACAATTTGGAACAAAGTTGAGTTGAACATTCTTAAATTATATTCTAACAATACTAAACTAAGATTCATAAAATACATAAATAACACTATTGGCCTTTTAGGTGAAGATCAATATAATGCGAAAATAAAACAACTCTAGCGCACCTGAACCACTAGAAACACTAATGTTCGAAGGACAGGAGAAGAATTGTGCAGGTTTTGAGTGCATTATCCACCACATGAGCTGCTTATTACGGCCAAACTGTGTCAAACGCCACGTTTTACTTTGGTCTCAAGAATGCATTATAACATATAAGGTGGAAGATTTCAGATATTACCACTGGTGTGAATTTCAACATTTATGAGAGCAAAACACGGGTTAATTATATTCGTTATCAGTTGCTTATTTCACAAAATTTTGAAAGCAGCATCTCATATAACATCAATTAAGAAAATGATCACTGCCTGCAGCACTGCAACTGAAGTTGGTGTTTAGGCTGCGATCCGAAAAATTTGCAGAGCTTTGGGAATTGAAACATTGGTTATTTATTTTCATTGTAAATGTTTCCGGTATGAATACTAACTGTAAGCATTTATTGGTACAAAAGTAGTACAATCGACTCGTGCTGGCAACCTTCTGCCAGTATCAAAGCCAAGAATATATCACATCTGCTTCACAATGTTTAATTACATTCGAAGTTATAGGAGATTAAAGAAATTTGGGGTTACCTGCAGCAAGTTTTTTCAAATAATCGAAAACTTAATATTTGCTGTTTATTGTCACAACAGTATAATTTTGAATGACCATTTGAAAATTCGACGATAAAACCGCTTAATAAAGATATTGCAAGTAAACACAAAACCAACAATAGCTGGCAACCCTATCGTGGTTTTTCAACCAAATTTGGCCTGAATAATGTTTATGACAGGTTTCATTAATTGTATGAAATTTGTATTGATATCATGACTGCACTGGGAGTTATAGGGCGAAAAATTTATTTTCCTGAGCGAATTTTCAAAATAAAAGACACAAAAATTACCAAAGCTGGCGGCACCAATCAAATTTTTAAACCAAATTTCTACTAAACAGAGACTAGAGTAAGGTTCAGCTGCTGTATAAATTCCATGAAAATCTAGTAACTCAATCAGAATTCATAGGGCAAAAAGCAGTTTTTTTTTCTTTGTAATAATCATTATGGCACCACTGGCACAGAGTTGCCCACAGTTCAAAATCGCTTCTATCAGATCTGGTCTTACTTAAGTCCAATGCATTCTGTAAATTTCAGTTGTATCTGATTATTGGTTCGTGAGTTCCCGTGAACAGAAGTTTTGAATGCTAAAAATATAGGTTAACTGGGAAAGGGTTACCGTTCTTGTCCGAGATGAAATTTCCAAAGTTTAACTTTGAATGTGTAGACAAAGCGTAAGATTTGTATACAGATTGGTTTTATTGTAAGAAACGGACATTTTTTTAGGATATTCGATGGTTTGAATGTTTTCACTTCCAAATTTTTATTTTTTCAAATCTAAGAACCCAAAATTATCATGGCTCGTAGCTCCAACTGAACTTTTCAACCAAATTTATATAAAACGTGGTTCAAAGTAAGGTCCAGCTACTGTGTGAGTTTCATTAAAATGGAACGATTAAATCAGAATTTAAAGGGCTAAAAGCAGTTATCGTTTTTAGTGATTTTTCTAGATGGCACCACTGGCACAGAATTGCCCGCATTTCAAAATCACTTCTGTCAGACCTGTTCCTATTTAAAACCAATACATTTTGCAAATTTCAATCAATTCTGTTTATCGGATCGTGAGTTTCCGTGAACATAAGTTTTTGATGCTAAAAATATAGGTAAATTGGGCAAGGGTTACCAGGTGTGCCCGTTATACCATATCAATTTTTTTTTTGTCTATGTAAACAAAGCACAAGATTTACATATGAGTGGCTTTTTTTTGAAGAAGCGGCATTTTTTCAAGAGAGACAATGATTTGAAGGTTTTCATTTTCAGTGCCTGCCCTAGCTACAGGGTTGGCAGCACGCTCATTCAAAGCTACACAAATCTACAACTAAATAAAACCAATATGTTCTGAAAATTTCGTAATGCTTGAATAGCTCTGTCAAAAGTTATCGTAATTTAAAAATTATCAAATTTTCCCGTTCTCTTTTTAAGCACCCAGCGCACACACGGGGTTACAAAATTCCAAAACATTGTCTGATTTGCATGTGAAACACTTTCGAAATTTATTTCGTCAACTTTAATTTTGCAAAAATTGTTTGTGTACGGAATAATAGGTGTATTAAAAATATCACTAAAGTGGTCGCCGGCGCCAAAGGGTTAAAAATAATTGTCATTTGGTGAGACCTGGACCTGTTCTGTATATACACCAATGTATCCTGGAAGTTTCAACTCAATCGGAAAACGCGTTTCTGAGATTATCTCACTGAAATTTTTTGATGATATATATATATATATATATATATATATATATATATATATATATATATACATATATATATATATATATATATATATATATATATATATATATATATATATATATATATATATATATATATATATATATATATATATATATATATATATATATAAATGGAAATATTAATTTGTGGCCGAATCGATTTTATAACTAATGTTCTTCGAACATTAGTAATAAAATTAGTAATAGTAAAAATCACAGATAATAATAGGATTTTTCGCAAAAATAAAGAATAAATGTTACCACGATGGAATAAGAAAAATTATTAATAAATAAATATATATATAAATAATTGCGATATATGAAATCAAGCGAAATATTAGAGACAACCAGTAAAACTCACATTCGAAACAAAACATACGCCTACAGATGTTAATGAAGTTATACATGTAGACATCTTTCTTATAAGTAAATATCAATTCTTTACAACGTTAGATAAATGTTCAAAACATTTATAAACAAAACAAATCATGGATAAAAGCTCCATTACATTTTTACAATATTTGATAAGAGAAATGCAATATTTGGCAACCCGATACAAATATTTGCAGACATCGAATTCAATACCATAAATTAAAAGGAATATATTAGGAACGAAGGAATAGAAATTTATTTAAGTACACCACAACCTCACACAGGAAATTCAGATATGATATACCATAGCGCATTAAGAGCGCTTCACCATGGCCTCCGTAACTATGTGTGCAATTCAAACGACAAGCGAAACACAGCAATTCAAAATAATATAATGCCGCGTTTACACACATGGCAAACGTTGGCGAGCCGAGTATGTAAATGGTCCCCTTGTTTACTTTGGGCTGTTTTTTTTTCCTTCGAAGATATGGAGGGAAGTAATTTCACAAGTTCCTCGACGAAACGTTTGCCATATGTGTAAAACAGGCATAAGGAAGAACATCAAAATTTTTGATTTTCTGCCTTTTCAAACTCAAAGCCAGTTCAATCGCCACACAACTTGATTCCGTATCACTTAACATGTCAGCTACAGAAAAATCGAACGATAAATAAACATTGCACCGTCTGGAACACATAACAATAATATTGTGCAATGTATGGGGCATTTTACGTGAAGCGGACAACGAAAAAAAGTCGAGGTTCTGGATTTCGTTCACATTGCGCATAATGGTACTTCTAGCGCATGGGTGGGCAAACTTCCTGGTATGATCGACATTAATTTTTACTAATTTTCGAAGAATATTAGTATTTGACTTGTTTCGCCGAAAATTCATATTTCTTTATATATATATATATATATATATATATATATATATATATATATATATATATATATATATATATATACATATATATATATATATATATATATATATATATATATATATATATATATATATATATATATATATATATATATATATACGTGTATATATATATATATATACATATATATATATATATATATATATATATATATATATATATATATATATATATATATACATATATATATATATATATATATATATATATATATATACATATATATATATATATATATATATATATATATATATATATATATATATACATATATATATATATATATATATATATATATATATATATATATATATATATATATATATTTATATATATATAAATATATATATATATATATATATATATATATATATATATATATATATATATATATATATATGTATATATATATATATATATATATATATATATATATATATATATATATATATATATATATATATATATATATATATATATTACATATATATATATATATATATATATATATATATATATATATATATATATATATATATATATATATATATATATATATATATATATATATATATATATATATATAATATATATATATATATATATATATATAGTTGCTCACAAAAGTCAGCATACACCGCTTAAAAATGCGGAAATGGCAATATATAGGTAGAAAGAAAATGAAAAGACGGATGAAAAACGATCTTAATAGGAATATCAGAGACATTGTAATCTATTTTACACAGAATTAATGAGAATATGCATACACATATGCATAGTAAATAACAAGAAATTCCGCTGGAAGTGAGGAAACAATAGTAAGCATACACCACAGAAAATTCAAAAGAATCAGCCTAAGCGATGAGTCATACTGCGATAAAGATTGCTACCCGTGCTAATATACAAAGATAAACATTAGTACATTGCAAGTCGATCAAGCTTAAGTGATTTGGGTGCCTTTAATGCTTAAAAACTTCTAGCGCACCTGAACCGCTAGAAACACTAATGTTCGAAGAACAGTAGAAGAATCGTGCAGGTTTTGAGTGCATATTCCACCACATGCGCTGCTTATTATGGCCTAATTGTTTCTAATGCCACGTTTTACTTTTGTCTCAAGAATGCATTATAACTCATATGGTAGAAGGTTTCAGATATTACCACTGGCATGAATTTCAACGTTTATGAGAGCAAAACACGGGTTAATTATATTCGTTATCAGTTGCTTATATCACAAAATTTTGAAAGCAGCATCTCATATAACATCAATTAAGAAAATGCTCAGTGCCTGCAGCACTGTAACTGAAGTTGGAGTTTGGGGCTGCGATCCGAAAAATTTGCAGAACTTTGGGAATTGAAACATCGGTTATTTATTTTCATTGTAAATGTTTCCGGTATGAATACTAACTGTAAGCATTTATTGATACAAAAGTAGCACAACCGACTCGTGCTGGCAACCTTTCGCCAGTATCAAAGCCAAGAATATATCACATCTGCTTCACGTTGTTATATAACATTTGAAGTTATAGGAGTATAAAGAAATTTAGAGTTACCTGTAGCGAGTTTTTTCAAATAATCGAAAGCTTAATATATGCTGTTTATTGTCACTACAATATCATAGCCAATTGAAAATTCTACGATAAAACCGCTTAATAAAGATATTGCAAACAAACACAAAACCAACAATAGCTGGCAACCCTATCATGGCTTTTCAACCAAATTTGGCTTGAATAATGTTTATAATAGGTTCCAGTAATTGTATGAAATTCGTATTGATTTCATGACTGCACTGGAAGTTATAGGGCAAAAAGTTTTATTTTCCTGAGCGAATTTTCAAAACCAAAGACACAAAAATTACCATAGCTGGTAGCACCAGTCGAATTTTTCAATTAAATTTCGATCAAACAGAGTTTAGAGTCGGGTGCAGCTACTGTGTCAATTTCATGAAAATGTGGCCACTAATTCACATTTCATAGGGCAAAAAGCATTTTTTTTCTTTGTAATTTTTCAAGATGGCACCACTGGAACAGAGTTGCCTACAATTCAAAATCGCTTCTATCAGACCTGGCCCTTCTTAAGTCCAATGCATTCTGTAAATTTCAATTCTATCTGATTATTGATTCGTGAGTTCCCGTGAACAGAAGTTTTTGAAGCTTAAAATATAGGTTAACTGAGAAAGGGTTACCGTTCTTGTCCGACATGAAATTTCCAAAGTTTTACTTTGACTGTGTAGATTGAGCATAAGATTTGTATACAGATTGGTTTTATTGTAGAAACGGACATTTTTTAGGATATTCGATGGTTTGAATGTTTTCACTTCCAAATTTTTATTTTTTCAAATTTAAGACACCAAAATTATCATAGCTGGCAGCTCCAACCGAAGTTTTCAACCAAATTTCTACCAAACGTGGTTTGAAGTAAGGTGCAAATTTCGTTAAAATCGAACGATTCAATTAGAACTTATAGGGCTAAAAGCAGTTATCTTTTTTAGTGATTTTTCAAAATGGCACCACTGGCACAGAATCACCCGCATTTCAAAATCACTTCTATCAGACCTGGTCCTATTAAAGACCAATACATTCTGCAAATTTCAATAAATTCTGTTCATCGGATCGTGAGTTTCCGTGAACAGAAATTTTTGATGCTAAAAATATAGGTAACTTGGACAAGGGTTACCAGGCGTGCCCGTTATACCGTATCAAACGTTTTTTCTTGTTTATGTAAACAAAGCACAAAATTTATATATGAGTGGCTTTTTTTTTAAGAAACGAGATTTTTTCAAGAGAGACGATGATTTGGAGGTTTACACTTTCAGTGCCTGCCCTAGCTACAGGGTTGCCAGCACGCTCATTAAAACGTACATTTATCTACAACTAAATAAAACAAACATGTTCTGAAAATTTCGTAATTATTGAGTAAATTTGTCAAAAGTTATTGCAATTTAAAAATTTTCAAATTTTCCCGTTCTCTTTTTAGGCACCCAGCGCACACATGGGGTTAAAAAAATTCCAAAACGTTATCCGATTCACATGTAAAACTTGTTCGAAATTTATGTCGTTAACTTTATTTTTGCAAAAATTATTTGTGTACGGAATAATAGGTATATTAAAAAAATCACTAAAATGGCCGCCGGCGCCAAAGGGTTAGAGATTATTATTTTTTTGTGAGACCTGGCACTATTCTGCATATACACCAATGTGTCCTGAAAATTTCAGCTCAATCGGATGGCGCGTTCCTGAGATTTTTTCACTGAAATTTTTTGATGATATATATATATATATATATATATATATATATATATATATATATATATATATATATATATATATATATATATATATATATATATATATATATATATATATACATATATATATATATATATATATGTATATATATATATATATATATATATATATATATATATATATATATATATATATATATATATATATATATATATATATATATATATATATATATATATATATATATATAGAAATATGAATTTTTGGCCAAAGTGATTTTAATACTAATGTTCTTCTTCGAACATTAGTAAAAAGGGTACACGGAAGGAAACAAGTTTGGAAGTGCGAAAAATCATCCTTAGTGAACGAGTGGAAGGGAAGTCGTATGGCGAAATTGATAAAATAGTTGCAAGAAGTCGGGCAACGGTGCAAAGATCATACTGAAAGCGGAAATAGAAGGGAGAATACAAAATAAACAACGAACAGGTAGACCCAAATCCTTAAGTAAGAGAGATGAGAGAGACTTGTTACGTCCATGCCTTTGTCCATGCCTTTGTCCATGCCTTGTCCATGTCGTATGCCTTTGTCCATCGTGTCAAATTGAAATTTTCAAAATTCCGATTTGCACAAGAATGGCAACCCATCACCAAATCACCTCTATTTTCAGCACTCGAAAGTTCTGTTCACGAGAACTGATGACCGGATTATCCGATCATAATGAAATTTAAAGGACATGCTGTTACTAGCTAGGACCAGGTCTGATAGAAGTGATTTTGAAATGCGGGTGACTCTGTGCCAGTGGAAACTACTGAGAAAAAAAAACCGGTTTTTGGCATATAACTTCCGATTCAGCCATCAGATATTGACAAGATTCATACAGTACTTGGATCTTACTATACGTAACATTTGGTGAAAATTTGGCTGAAAAATTAGAAAAAACTTGCCAGCTATGGTGATTGTTGTCTCCTAAATTTTGCAAATTTGCTCAGCAAAATAAAGCTTTTTTCCCTATAACTTCCGGTCCAGTGTAGAAATCAAAACGAAGTTAACGCATCAAATGGACCTTAATGTGAACCAAATTTCGCAGAAGTTTCGTACAAAAATCATCAAAGAGTTGCCAGCTATGATTATTTTTGTAATTTTGTTTGATATCTTTACTGAGCAATTTGTTTGATATCTTTACTGAGTGATTATGTAATTAGATTTGCAAATGGAAATGATCCTGCAATGAAAATTAACAACAAATATTAACGCTTGAAAAATTTGAAAAGTTTTGAGGGTGGTTCACCCGTATACCTTCCAGCGCAGTGATTCAATCGAAAAGAAATTTACTTGTTGGGTTTAACTTAACGTGATGCAGATTTGGTATGTATTTTGCTTTGCTGCTGACACAGGCTAACCAGCAATGTGCCATTTCCGTTAATATTGCACCAACAGATGCTTCAAATTACGCTCTCATATGCAAAGCATTTGCAATAAAAATAAGATCCTAATTTTTAAATTTTCCGAGCTTTGAACATTTTTCGGATGGTAGCCTAAAACAACGTTTAACTGCTGAAACTTTCGATGAAATCCTGCGATGAGAACGAAATTCAAAGGAAAGGTTGATTTGAGTATGAGCTTGTTATGGTAAACTTATTGCTGCTTCACTCGGAAAGTGTTGCCAGCACTGAACATTTTCATCATTTGTGTTATAGTTGAGTTTTGTTGCTTTGGATAAGGAATGGTTGATATGATTCTACAAAACAGTGTATTACGTCTTTCCACACTTTTTTGACACTCAAAGAAAATTTCTTCTAAAATTAGTTTTCTAGCAATTCTGATGTACTAGACTTTTTTTAATTTATTGGCGATTGACTTCGGAAAATGGGTTAAATTAACAACAAATAAAAATTTAATTAAGGTCTTTATTGATTATAATTTATATAATTTATTTTTTTTTAATTTTATTAATTTATATAATTATAATATATTAAATACATTGCATTTACTACTTTGTGCAATTTACTTTATTAATAAATATTTTGGATTAATTTTTGATGCATATGCAAGACTCTCCATTTCATCAAAAAGTATTGTAGAGTTAGGCTTGTTAGCACTGATGCACATGGTCATCAGTTAGAGAACTTCTAAGTTGCGATTCGATGTTTTTCATTTGAGAAAACGTTGCTTCACATAGATAAATGGAAGCGAAAAAAATTCAAATATCCTCATTGCCACCAATCTCAATAATGGATATTTTTTATAGTAATAAAATTCAAAAATAATTTTCGTTTGCGCGTGCTATTCCTTACATTTCTAGCTCTAGATCTGATGAATTCAATTGTAAAGTATAAGCTAGATTTGATAAAATATCCTCTTTATCGAATTCTCCAAAAGAAAATGAAATAAATTCAAAAATCGGTTGAAGGTTATTGAGATTTGCAAATCGTCTCTCGAATTCTTGATTAAAATTTTACACTTCAGAGCAAAACATTTCAATATTACATTCACCAGTAGGTTAGGTTAGGTTGTACTGGTTGGCACAAGGCCACACATAGACCTATTGGTCCATAGTGGTACCAGATAAATGGGCAAGGAGAAAAAAAAAATCAGTCCAAGCGGCCACCGAAGGCGCCGTACTTTTTCGCGAACTGCAGGATGTCTTTCAGCTTTTGCATTTTACATTCACCAGTAAGTTTAATCTGTTTTTCAAAATTTGGAAAATATTTAAAAATTTTGCCTATTTAATTGTGAAGCAAAAGGTTTTAAGTTTACTTAGAAAACATTTACCGAACTCACCAAGTCAATAATATTTTCCTTTTCCTTGTTATTGTAAACCAAGTGAGCTGTAACGGCTCATAAAATGCGTAAGGAATGCTAATTTCTTTACCCATACTGGATCTTCCAATTGTTCATGTTTTTCTCCCAATGTGTCCGAAAATGCAATAATTTTAGGCAAAAGATTTAGAAATCTTTGCAAAAAGCTTCCTCGGCTGAGCCATCTAAAGCTTAGTACTGTTTTCGGTTTCAAGCTAAATTTTCATGCAAATTTCACGTGAAATTTATTTCGGCGAAAATTCAGCTTGAAAATAAACAAGAGCTGTGTTCACTTTTAAGCGTGAAAAATTACTTGGAAGATGCTTTCGCCTTAAAAATGCAGATGGCTTTGGCATATGTATCTAATCACTTCATGGCAATTTAGTTTGTGCAGTTCACTCTTTAGGCTAGTACTGTTATTCGTGAAGCTAAATTTTGAAAATGGAGATAAGCGGAGACACGTATCATTTCTGACGGATAAAATGTCAAGAATTTCAATTTTCGATCGATTTTGTTATTGAAAAGACATTTATACAATTTAATTTTCAAATTTAAACACCAAATGTCACTTTTTAGCTCGAAAGAATGAACTGCACAAACTAAATTGGCGTAAAAAAATTTTAATTTCAAATTTTATTTTATCTAAAATTGAGATTAACTTTTGTTGCGCTGTGTGCGACAATTTATTATACTACCTCGGTAGGAGGGAGACGTATGCAAATGCAGGCAAGGTGTATAGAGGGAAGCGAAAATATAAAGTTTGTACTTTAGAACAGAGAGATTTAAGGAAATGAAACACACGTATGCGTATACGAGATTTAGTGAAGCAGTTTTACTATAATGATATAATGCCATAAATTGAGCGAATCGAGAGCATAACTATCCCGCATTTCCCCTTTGGCTTCTCCGCCACTAAGGTTCTGCGAGCGTTTGTGTGAACTGAATCTGCGTGAACTGTCCGATTGTAAATGTACTGAATAAATCGTCTACTAAATTTTTAGTTCACATTTTAGATTAACCTAGTAAATTATTAAAAATGTCTGTGATCGATAGACGAACTGTTTGCGATCCACCGCGATCGACCTTTTGCCCACCCCTGTTCTAGCGGATAAGAACGTGGATACACAGTTTTTGGTTTCTATGAGGTATATTTGCCGAGTTCTGGGCTTCTGAAAAATGGATGAAATTGACGAAGGGTTTTTTTGCAAGCGGACTCTAGGATTCAAAAAAAAAAAATATAAAAAAAACATCAATACTGATTGTTGAAAAAAATTCACTGTTCTTTTTACTAATTTTTGAAGAAAATTAGTATTAAACTCGTTTCGCTAAAAATTAATATATATATAGATATAGATATATATATATATATATATATATATATATATATATATATATATATATATATATATATCTACATATATATATATATATATATATATATATATATATATATATATAAATATATATATATATATATATATATATATATATATATATATAAATATATATATATATATATATATATATATATATATATATATATATATATATATATATAAATATATATATATATATATATATATATATATATATATATATATATATATATATGTATGTTTATATATATAAATATATATCAATATATATAGATATATATATATATATATATATATATATATATATATATATATATATATATATATATATATATATAGATATATATATATATATATATATATAGATATATATATATATATGTATATATATATATATATATATATATATATATATATATATATATATATATATATATATATTTATATTTATATATATATATATATGTATATATATATATATATATATATATATATATATATATATATATATATATATATATATATATATATATATATATATATATATATATATCAGCCAAATGATTTTCCGAGATAATCTCTGGAGTGGCGGATCCAATTAAGCTGAAACTTTTGAAGGACGTAGATGTATATAGTCGGTAGATGACGTGCTAAAATTCAGATATCTTAAACCTTTTGGCGGCGGCGAGCGTTTTAGTGAATTTTCAGGTACTCCTATATTTCCAAGTTGCGTAAATTTTTGTTAAACTAAAGTATTGGGAATTGAAACTTATTATGTTCTTAACTTGTGTATGATAAAGAAGTGGAAACTTTGAGCCATGCGTGAGTGCAGCGTTCCCAAAAGTAGGCAAGGATTTTTTTTCAAATTTTGATTTGTCATTATATCTGACAAAAAAATTGGATCACCGTGAAATTTGCAGAGCGTATTGATGTTGACTAAAATTTAGCACACATGGATTTCCAAGGTAGTGCGGGTTACCCTGTAGCTGCGGCAGGCTCCTGAAAAAAAATCCTTCAAATCATTGACCCTCCTCAAAAATTTTTGATTTATGACAAAAATTCAAATCATTGATAAATTTTAACCTTTGTGCATCATGTCAAATTAAAATTTTTAAAATTCCGATTTGCACAAGAATGGCAGCTCATCACCAAATTACCTCTATTTTTTGCACTCAAAATTTTTATTCACGAGAACTGACGATCGAATAATGCGATCAATATGAAATTTACACAACATGTTGATATTATTTAGAACAAAACTGATAGAAGTGATTTTGAAATACGGGGAACACTGTCGCTGTGGTGCCATTTGGAAAAATCGCTGAGAAAAAAAATGGTTTTTGGCCTATAGCTTCCGATTTAGCCACCAGATTTTAACGAAATTCACGTTGTAGGTGAACCTTACTCCAAAATAGACTTTCGTTGAAATTTGGTTGAAAAATTAGTATAGCAACGCCAGCAATGAATAGTTTTGTCTTCTAAATATTGTAAATTTGCTCAGGAAAATAAAGGTTTTTTCCCTATTACTTTCGATGCCGTAACGAAATCCAAACGAAATTCATGTCACAAGTGAGTCTTATAACGTTTCTGAAAGGGTTGCCTACTATGATGAATTTCGTAATTTATTGACATTTCTTTAGCGAGCTATGTTGTCATAAAATTTTCAAATGGGAATGATCCTGCAATTACAATTAACAACAAATATTTACGTTTCAAAAATTTAAAAAGTTTGGACGGTGGTAGCCCTAAAATTATATTCACTCCTATAACCTCCAGCGCAGACATTCAATCGAAACGAAGTTCATAGGGAGGGTTAAATACAACGTGAAGCAGCTATGGTGTTAGCACATCATTGCCAGCACAAGACGATTTCGTCAATATTGCACCAACAGATGCTTCCATTTTGTATTCATAAGCAAAGCATTTACAATAAAATAAGCAACCGATATTTAAATTTTCCGAGTTTTGGTAATTTTTTATTTTTATCCAGGAGCCTGAAACTTTCGATGATATCCTCGGATGAAAACGAATTCAAAGGATAGATTGATTAAACATGAGCATGTTATGGTAGATTTATTGCTGCTGTGTTGGACAAATGTTGCCAGCACTGAACATTTTCATCATTTGTGTTACAGGAAATGCTGTCAGAAAATGATATTTGTTCCTTTGAGTAAGAAATGGTTAATATGAGATTACAAAGAAGTGTGTAACGTGTTCGCTCATTTTTAAATCCGTCACTGATAACTTCTTCGAAAATTAGTTTTTTAGCGGTTCTGATGCGCTAGACTTTTTAAATTTGAAATGAGATTTGAAAACCAGAAGTAAAAATTTTTGTGAAACAGGAATTTGGAGCAGGTTAGTTTTGTTTATTTTTATAACAAAACAACGCTTAAAGTATTTTTATTTTTCCATTAAAGTTTTAGAGTGGGATGGCTAGTAGTTTAAGAGGTAAGTGAATTTCAATACACATAAGTCGTATGAAGCGTGGTACCGGAAGCTTGATTAGGAAATTATTCAAAAAACGAGTTGAAATTATTAGTTTCGTTTTTACATATATAATATTCACATATATAATTGTTACACATATATAAATACAAACAACCTATCACTAGATGCATTTAAAGAAATAACGATAAACGTATTAACCAAAGAGAAAATGATTTTTTTTTTAATAATCCCAGCTGAAAACAAACGTATACGAATTATGAATCGACCGTGAATACAAACGTGTATTTATAATAAATCGACCATGAATTCAAACGTATATGAATTCATAATGTAAAATATTCTTTATTTAAACAATTCTAAATTCTTTATTCGACAACAGTGACGAACGTTCTACTTATTTCGATCTTAACTCTTGACTGAGGTCGCGAACCATAAACATCCATTCTAAAACATTCCGTAGATATGCACACGCGTACATATCGGGTTTCAAATTCCACGCGAAAGACGCGACGTAATCAGTATTATGAAGTTTCTACTGTGCACAATTGCGACAGCGTTGCTAACTCAGCCACGTAAAGACGCAACGTAAGCATTCTAGGTGTCGCAATCGTGCACATTCTGCCCCCCGTAAAGAGCCGATATGGACACTTTATTGATTGGGCTTCGTCTCAAACAGATTAATTGTTTACCACGGAATTTGGCTGCAAATGAATTTGAAATTGGAGTACGCATGGATATTTGTACGCATGTGTCGTGACTTTACTATGCCGTGTCGTGACTTTACTAAAACTTAATGTGGGAAAAACATAGTAAGCAACTCACATGAATTAGCTCATGAGTTTATACATAGGAACTAATTGAGTAATGATGAGCATTGTCGATAGGTAAGAATAGCATAAGCAGAAATTTAGCATAAATAGAATGTAAGAATGATATGAAAGAGGAGTTGTATAGTAGTCTTAAAGATATAAACATCAGTTTAAGATTACTACATTTAGTTTTATTTAAACTAAATCGTTGCTTTCCATCGGCAAGACTTTATCTAGCCTGCATTGGCTTATTAGAACAAATTGGCTGCGCGAGTAACACTCAGCGCCAAACATGCGGCAATCTACGGGTTGCCTCAGGTAAATAATAATCAATTGACGAGCGAAATAAAATATTTAACTTACAAATAAAGTTATAGTCACAAACGCGTATCTCTCGATGATTATCGTAAAAGAATAATCAATTCAAATATAAACAAAGGACTTTTACTTGAAGATCTTTTACATGGCAATCCTGGCAACTACGAACCGATGAGGACTATTCCAACTGGAACCGGCAGCGACTCCAAAATTGAAGACGGAGTGATAAGAGAATTCGACGAGTTCAACAAGATCTTCGAAGGATGTGTGATCCGAACGAAGGAATTTGCAGACAGTAACAAGCGACAGGAAGAATATGTACCGACATCGATAAAACCATCTACAGCACTACCCCATTACGAACCAACGCCACTACCTGGACCTCAACCGAGGAGAATTGAAGAATTTATTAGGAAGAAGAAAATCGAGGAACCAGTATACCAGAAACTATAACGAAGGAAACGCGGTGGAAAGAAATTCAAAGCGCGACGAGACAAAACGATATTACATCGAATGATTACCATGTCTTCAGGGGACTTGCGAGAACCATTTAAACGAAAATGAGATATGTATAGATGTAAAAATAAAGAATAAAGCGATTTATGTAAAAAAAATTGTAATCAATATGGGAAATAATTGTAGTACTGAAACTAATATTTTTGTTGAATACAGGCAGACAATTAGCACTTCTGCCGTCTTTATAATTGTAATTGCGTTGGTCTATGTGTACAATGCTAAACAAAGGAGATAAGCAAAGAAGATAATGAATAGAAGTATTATAGGAAGGAATCAGAATATTGTATAAAATATATATATTGGTATGATGTAAAAGGAGAAAAAAAAAATGTATACAAAAAAGGGTAGAATTTGTAATGTTAAGAAAATACTGATATGAATAAATGACTGTTACAAAACTAAAGGATTGGTGGTAGAATTACAGATTATTCTAACAAATCTGAAAAAGACAAAAACTTATACAGTTAAAACCCTTAAAGAAAAATTAGAACATGCGGTTAGTTCCAAAGAAGTCGGAATATCATTATTAAATAAAATTAAAGAAGGTGAAAAAATAGAATTGAAATCAAGTTTTACATCAATTAGTGAAATAATAATTGCAACACTTGTTGAGCGTTTGAATACCGTTAATGTGTTTGTGACAATTGGAAAAACTATACAATATACCGAGATGTCAGATTTTAATGTAGAGACCGCAATTAAAATAATTCCAATTTTTGATGGAAAATATAATGAGTTAGAGACATTAAATAAAACTAAAACTGCGCACCTGAACCGCTAGAAACACTAATGTTCGAAGAACAGTAGAAGAATTGTGCAGGTTCTGAGTGCATATTCCACCACATGTGCTGCTTATTACGACCAAACTGTTTCAAATGCCACGTTTTCCTTTGGTCTCAAGAATGCATTATAACTCATATGGTGGAAGGTTTCAGATATTACCACTGGCGTGAATTTCAACGTTCATGAGAGCAAAACACGGGTTAATTATATTCGTTATCAGTTGCTTATTTCACATAATTTTGAAAGCAGCATCTCATATAACATCAATGAAGAAATTGCTCAAAGCCTGCAGCACTGTAACCGAAGTTGGTGTTTGGGGCTGCGATCCTAAAAATTTGCAGAACTTTGCGAATTGCAACATTGATTATTTATTTTAATTGTAAATGTTTCCGGTATGAATACTAACTGTAAGCGTTTATTGATACAAAAGTAGCACAACCGACTCGTGCTGGCAACCTTCTGCCAGTATCAAAGCCAAGAATATATCTGCTCCACGTTGTTATATAACATTCGAA
>OZ022264.1:114527562-114685062 GCA_963978885.1 Nemotelus pantherinus
TCGGATACCCAGTACCGGCGGCCGTCAGGGGTGAGCGAGCAGGCCCCGGGTCGTCGTCATCCATCAACTGCAATGCTATGTAGGTTGACCACTTGGCCACCGTAGCAGATCCAATAACAAGTGGTTCTACTATAAACGCAGAGGTGGTGGAATCGGTGGCGGACCCTTTTAGGAGGAGCTCCAAGCTACAACGATCCCCACTTCGAAAAACAACGCTTGAGGAAGCTAGCACCTCCGCTGGCCGCCATTCAAGTCGCGCAAAGCTGATGCGTTAGGGTGTACTAGCAGACTCGGACTCGGAGAGCATGGTTTCGACCGAAGCGGAGGAGGAACTCCTCAAATCGCCTGAGCGAGGCGTAGGTGCTGGTCCCCAGAAGAGGAACAGGCCCAAGCCGAGCAAAGAGGCCAAGAAAGCGCTGGCGAACTACAAAGTGGTGTTGCGCATTGTTGACAGGCTCGGCGACAGCACTTCCCTCTCTGCGGAGGAGAAGGATCGGCTGTGCTGGGCTCGGACGACAGTGGCAAAAGGCCGCGAGCATTTCGCTGGCAAAGAAGGGCTGGCTCTTAAGGACTCTGTTTTCCACAACAAAGTGGAGCAGAGCTTCTCAAAGAAGCTGGCTGACAAAAGGCAGAGGTCCACTGAAGAGGAAAAACCGGCGTCCAAGAGGCCTAAAAACGAGACCAGGCGGCAAGGGGTCCAACAACCCTCTACCTTGAAGCCGAAGAAGGTCACAAAGGCCAGCGATGTGGCTTAACAGCACCTCATCGTGGCTTTGATAGATCGTAGCAACCCGTTGGGTCAATTGTCGCTTGAGAAGTGGAAGATCGTAGAGTCAGGCCTGCTCAACGCGATGATTGACCGAATGGAGAAGCACCCTGAATTAGCCATGCCTTCGTTCGACGGGGCGGGCTGGTTCAAGGGTGTTAAGATCATTAAGTGTAACGATGAGCTGTCGCTGCGCTGGAGTACGGCCGTAGTTCCGGACT
The DNA here is from genome assembly GCA_963978885.1 of Nemotelus pantherinus. Taxonomy (NCBI): domain Eukaryota; kingdom Metazoa; phylum Arthropoda; class Insecta; order Diptera; family Stratiomyidae; genus Nemotelus; species Nemotelus pantherinus. The sequence continues at coordinate 114,528,550 of OZ022264.1, forward strand.
TACCGGGGCTATGGGAAGGAGCCCAGCTGGCGATTGTTGACAGAGGGAGCATCCCGACACTACCTAGAGCGAAGGTAACAATACCGCGGGTAGTGGAACCAGATATGGCCCTAAAGCTGTTACAAAGACAAAATCCGGACATTCCAACACAGGATTGGAAAATCCTGAATGTAAGGAAACCGGCTACTCAGGACGGACGGCAGGTGTACATCCTCCAAATAAACAAGGAGGCTGACGACCTGCTCTACCCGCGCTTTGGTAAGATGGCTTGGTGTGTAGGTAGTGTCTACCTGCGCCTAAGAAAACGCCACCCGCAGGATGGAAACAAGAACACCCTGGATGCTGGTGAGATTGAGAAGGATCTGGGCACCGTTGACCTGCAAGGTACAACGGCCGATCCCCAGAAATATGAGGCGCCGGTCAAGGAGGATGCCGCGGCCAGCACTCAAACTGCTGCAGATCAATCTGTACCACAGTAAGTTGGCCTCAGCCGAACTACTACTGACACTCGACAAAGGTAAGTTTGACGTGGCGCTGGTTCAGGAACCTTGGATCTCTGCGGGGGGTCGGGTTGCGGGACTGGCGTCACAAGATTTCAATTTTTTCTTCCCCACCGCAGTAGCAAGAATAAGAACTGCTATGCTGGTGAGGAAGGATATTCATGCTTATCTTCTGCCTAATTTCAGCTCAGACGATTTGACGGTGATGGCGTGTAAGGGGGACAAAGAGGAGCAGGTCCTCCTAGCATCCGCCTACATGGCACACGATCGACCCGCTCCGCCAGATGAGGTTGAGAAAGTCACCGCGGAGGCGCTCAAAAAGCACCAGTTGCTGCTCGTGGGAGCGGATGCCAACGCGCATCACACTTTCTGGGGCAGCAGCGATATCAACGATAGAGGTGAGTCTTTACTCAATTTTATTATCAATTATAATCTAGCTGTGGCAAATCGAGGAAACACCCCCACTTATAGGGGACCTCAAAGTGTTAACGTTCTAGACATAACTTTTCACAATGATCCTTATGAACAATTAGTAGAGAATTGGAGGGTTCTTGGAAGTCCATCTTTCTCTGACCACTGTTACATTAGTTACAGCTTGAATCTTAAACTAACTCGCGCTTCTCGGTCGTTTCGCATCCCCAGGAAAACAAACTGGGAGAACTTCAAACGGGAAGTGACCAACGACTTAGGCCCGCCTCCCAGTATAAGCTCTGTAACTGGCCTGGAATGTGCGGTCAACACTCTTACTGGTAAACTGGTAAAAGCTTTTGAGCGATCCTGTCCCAAAGTCTGTCCGAAGCGCAAACCTAAGCAACCCTGGTGGAGCAGAAACCTGGGTTGTCGCAGAAGACAGGTACGTGAACTCTTTAAGTAAGCCAATGCAGCTGACTGTAGGGAATGCTGGGACGAATACAAGGACGTACTCAGGCTTTATAAAACGGAAATAAAGAAAGCCAAATGGAGCTCCTGGAAAGAGCTGTGCGGTAGGATTGAATCCACCTCGGAGACGGCAAGACTTAGAAACTTGCTGGCTAAACGCCCTGTCACGCCGAGCCTGTTATGCAGGTCTGATGGAGAGTGGACGAGCAGCAGCTCGGAAACGCTGAAGATCCTTGTAGATACTCACTTTCCGGGCTGTTTGGATGATTCCACCCCTTTAACTTATGGGCAGGCGACTGATCTGCATGACATCGAAGGCATTGGTGAAGTCGTCACCAGGCAGAGGCTTGTCTGGGCAATTGACACCTTTAAGCCCTTCAAGTCTCCAGATGCGGATGGAATTCTGCCGGTCATGCTTCAAAAGACAGTTATGCTTGCTGTTTCTTGGCTAATACAAATCTACAAAGGTTGCCTAGTGCTAAGCCATGTACCTGTAGCCTGGAGGACTGCTAAGGTTGTATTTATACCCAAGGCAAGTAAAGTCAACCATGCATATCCGAAGGACTACAGGCCAATTAGCCTGACTTCCTTCCTCCTTAGAGTTTTCGAAAGAGTACTTGATCTTCATGTTAAACAAAGACTTGGTACTCAAACTCTATCGAGAGCCCAAAATGCGTATATGAAAGGAAAATCTGTTGAAACGGCTCTCCATAGGGTAGTCCTCAAAATTGAAAGGGCACTCCATTACAAAGAATACGCCTTGGGAGCCTTTCTAGATATTGAAGGCGCCTTCAATAATGTGCACACAACAGCTATTATGGAGAGCCTTCTCGCACACAACACTCACCCCGCTATTTGTAGCTTCATAGGCAACATGCTTAAGCACAGGCTCATATAAGCGGAGTGGTCGGGCGCGCAAATTACAAGAAAAGTCTGCAGAGGCACTCCGCAGGGAGGGGTTCTATCTCCTCTCTTGTGGAACCTTGTAACAAACTCAATTCTGGAAAAGTTGGAAAACAAGGGACTCATTGTGGCCTACGCCGACGACATTGCAATTTTAGTCTCGGGTAGGTTTCCACACTCCCTTGGTCAGCTCATTAGGTACTCTCTTGGGCTGGTTGAAGAGTGGGCGAATACCGTGGGTCTTGGCATTAACCCCAATAAGACGGATATTGTGCTCTTCACTAGGAAGTATAAAATCCCTGATTTAGACCACATCATGCTGGGCGGCTCCAGGTTAGGTCTCAAGCTACAAACTAAGTACTTGGGTCTTATTTTGGACAGCAAGCTCACATGGAAGGCAAATTTAGAAGAAAGAGTTAAGCGGGCAAGCAACGCGATTTATGCCAGCAAGAGAGTGCTGGGTAAAACGTGGGGTCTAAGCCCTGCTTTAACGCACTGGATCTACTTGGCGATAGCTATGCCGATCCTTGTTTACGGATGCTTGGTCTGGTGGCCAGCAGTGAATAAAAGTACCTTTGCTAGCATGGCGAATAGAGTTCAGCGGTTGGCGGCCCTCTGCACTACAGGCGTCTTAGCCTCGACTCCCTCGTCTGCTCTGAACGTCCTACTCCATCTCCCCCCCCGCTTGATCTCTTCATCAGAGGCACTGCTGCAAAAGCTGCTGTCAGGCTTAGGGAATCAGGACACTTCGAGCCAGGATCCTTTGGCCATAGCAGTATTGAGCGAGGGTACACAGGAAGCACTGACTACCTGGTTCCCACTCTGTGCTTTGAGCGGGGATATCGAGCGACTGTGGGGGATGGGCAAGAATGGAATCGACAGATGTGTCCTGCAGCTCTTAGCATCTACACTGACGGCTCGAAGACAGTTGCGGGTGTGGGGGCTGCAGTATATTCTACAGATGCGGCTATGGAAGCAGCTTTCAGGCTTCCGAATAACAGTAGTATTTTCCAGGCGGTGGTGTTTGCGATACGTAAAGCCGCAGACCTGATATACGCCAATGATACTACTGGCAAAGTTTTAAATATCTTTACGGACAGTCAGGCGGCGGTAAAAGCACTGATGTCTCATACATACAAATCGAAGTGTGTATTTGATTGCATTCAGGCCCTGAACAGACTGGGTAACAGCAGAAGAGTCAGAATCTTCTGGGTTCTCGGTCATAAGGGCATTGATTGAAATGAGAAGGCGGATGCGTTAGCCAAGTATGGGGCTAGTCTTCCCCTTTTGGGAGCGGTTAACGTCCTTACTCCTATCCAGACGATTAAGTACTCAATCGACTCCCAAATGATACAGGGTGCGACGCGCAAATGGGGTGCAACTCAGACCTGCAAGGTAACCAAAATCATGTGGGGGTCGTACAATCTCGCATCGACCAAATACCTCCTCGAGTTAACGCGGATTGACTGCAAATGACTAGTTGGTATCATTACTGGTCATTGTCTTGTAGCAGCACATGCTATGAAAATGGGACTCTTAACGAGCGACACCTGCAGAAGGTGTCAAGAGCCGGGGGTCTCAGAAACTGTCCAGCATCTCCTGTGTCACTGCCCGGCACTGGGGAGAACCAGACTGCGATACTTCGGTGAGCCCTGGCTGGTGGATCTCTCGCACGTGGCAGAGCAAAAGCTGAAGGACATCCTTCAGTTCGTGAAAAATTCCGGGGCCTTTGATGGCTGCCTGGACTGAATTCCTTTCTCTAGGTCCATATATCTGGTATCGCTACGGACCAGTAGGTCTATGTGTGGCCACGTGCCAGCCAGTACAACCTAACCTAACCTAACCTAACCATCAGACCACAGACCCTGAGTATCGTTATTCACGCACAAAAATCCATCATCAAAGCTAACAAGGATACGTTTAGATTTGTCAGACTATGACTTTGAAATTACTTATAAGAAAGGTAACATAAATACAAATGCGGATGCACTGTCAAGAATTCAACTTAACTCCGATATTTTGAAATCAATGATACCACCAACAAACGATGAAAGTATAAGCAAAAAATTATTGGCGATAACAAGAAGTAAGGCAAAAAAGGTACCAAGCAAAGATAGCAATATAATTGACAGACAAAGTGACAAAAAACGAAGAGACTGATCACTTCCATGCATTTGATTGTACTTCCCTGCCGGATATTAAAGGCGTTATTAAATTGAGATTTTATATGCTCCGTAACAAAGACAATAAGTTAAGTTAAGTTAGTTAAGAGGGCTTCCGGGAACGCGGCTAGCATTAGGCCACTAGTCCGGGCCCATTTACCACCCTCAGAGACAATCACACGCATTCACACTTACAGCCATGGCACTGGCGGGATTCGAACCCGCAGGCCCCGTAACACGCCGCTTTTCAGTCTGACGCCTTAGCGAGCAGACCTACCGGGCCTCCTAGCAAAGACAATAAATCAAGAAGAGATGATTTACAAATAGCCAAAGAAAAAAATGTCATAACAGTGCGCTACAGTGATAAAGGTGACGAGAAATCCGTTTCCGTCAACGATAAGCTGAGAGTTCACGATAGTAACAATGATAATTCTTACACGAAATTAGTTTCTGTCATGAAAAAGTTGATAACATATTCAAAGAACCATATCATAAATGCACTAGCACTTTCTAATAAAGAGGAAATATTTAGGTACGTACCGAGAAATGAATTCAAGAGATTATTGAATACGTTGCAACGTAAAGAGATTCATGACTTGAAGATATTAATATACGAGCCGCCTTTAAGAGTTGAAGATATTAACAGGCAAAAGGAACGGATAATCTAGTACCACAATTCGCCACATGGAGGACATGCAGGAGTACGCAGAATACTTTTAAAGTTGAAACAAAGATATTGTTGGAAGAATATGAAGAAAATGGTTAAGAAACAAATTAACCAGTGCGATAAATGCAAGTTGAATAAAATAACAAAGCACACTAAAGAAAATATGATGAAAACTGAAACACCGTCTACTAGTTTTTGTAAGCGCAGACATTGTTGGGCCATTGAGAATTTTTAATGACTATCGATACATCCTCACTATACAGTGCGAGTTGACAAAATACATAACTGCTATACCCATAGAGAGTAAGGATGCTACAACAGTAGCAAAAGCATTTATAAATAAGTTTATTCTTTTATATGGACATTTTAAAGTATTTTAAACAGATTTGGGCACTGAATTCACAAATAGTTTAATGAAAGAAATATGCAATCTCCTAGATATCAAACAAATATTTTCGACACCATACCATCATGAAACTTTAGGCAAAGTGGAAAGAAATCATCGTGTGTTGAATTAATACTTATTATCTTTTGTTGACAATGATAATTGGGACGAATGGCTACCTTTCTACACTTTTTCCCATAATACAACCCCACACATTGATACAAATTACACACCTTACGAACTAGCAAACAGAATTTCTCAAACCCTTTTAACATAGACCTAGGTGATTTAGTATTGTCAAAAACTGAAAATAGAAGAAAACATGATAAACCATATAAAGGTCCGTATAAAGTAATAGACACGAAATATGTGAACACATTAATTGAAACAGAAAATAAGAATAAATGGATACACAACAATAGGCTTTATTTAAACAAAAAAAAATCCTGAATAATGTATAATATACGATTTTCGAAATTTTTTTCGAGACGATGTAATTAAATATTTGTTAAGAGCCTATTGAGAATACATAACCAACAAATTAGTCTCGCATTTAAACGTAAATAATCGACTCCTTCAAACGGAAGGGGTGTAATGGGTCAATTACTGGAATATACATACACGAAAGACAAGACAAAAATTAATTGGCTTTCAAGACACTTATCCTTGATAAGCATAGACTACATCCATATTCCACTATAGCATTGATGTGTATAAAACATTTGTCCTGGTTTGGACATATTCTATGTGGTTTATGTATATGATGTATGTCTTGGTTTGATGTGTGTTGTCTTGACTTGAAACATGGATGATGTATATGATGAGACTATGTTGATAGTTTGAACGTGGAGTCAATATGAACTAGAAAACTTAATGTGGGAAAAACATAGTAAGCAACTCACATGAATTAGGTCATGAGTTTATACATGGGAACTAATTGAGTAATGATGAGCATTGTCGATAGGTAAGAATAGCATAAGCAGAAATTTAGCATAAATAGAATGTAAGAATGATATGAAAGAGGAGTTGTATAGTAGTCTTAAAGATATAAACATCAGTTTAAGATTACTACATTTAGTTTTATTTAAACTAAATCGTTGCTTTCCATCGGCAAGACTTTATCTAGCCTGCATTGGCTTATTAGAACAAATTGGCTGCGCGAGTAACACTCAGCGCCAAACATGCGACAATCTACGGGTTGCCTTAGGTAAATAATAATCAATTGACAAACGAAATAAAGTATTTAACTTACAAATAAAATTATAGACACAAACGCGTATCTCTCGATGATTATCGTAATAGAATAATCAATCCAAATATAAACAAAGGGCTTTTACATGAAGATCTTTTACACAAATAATGGATGCTTTATGGTGCACCCTGCTTCAGCACGCAGTATCCCTTCGCCCATCATCGTAAGACGATATCCGGGGGCAGTACTCGAACAGGTGATTTCCAGCTTATGTTGAGCCTCTAGCATGAACAGCCAAGAGTTCTGGGCCGTAAGTTTGATCCATGCCAGCTTTTGCTGCAGCTCAGTTAGCCTACAGCTTTGTGCGTCGATTACTTGGTGTTAAAACGTATTCAGCTCACATGAATGCTCGGAAGAGCTAAGGTTGTATATCGGATTTTGCGTTTCGCACATTAATTGCTCGTCCAGGTTCATGCATTTAGCATAGTCCATCTCATTGATCGTGAAATACCGGTCATGTTTCTAGTTTAATATTAAATATCGGCTACTAAGCTCGACGTGAAAAAAATGATTGTTAATTCTAATTGGTAAAAAATTCATTTTGAAGACATCAAATGAATCACCCTCAACGACCGAAATCATGAGCTCGAAGATGACCAATGTGTCATGAATCACAGAACAGATCCGGGTTGTTTTGTACAAATCCATCCAGTCCGTTTCGTCTTCGAACAATATCTGTCTACCAAATCCTAAGTTGCGATGAATTAACGAAAGTTGCTGCTTCAACAATTTTAGCGGGAGTAATTGTGAGCTTATTATTCCATGTTGAGCATCTATGACACTGTTGATTATACTATCTTGAGTGCGATGTCATTCCCAGAAGTGAAATACGATACTCTGAGTAAGGGAAAATAGATGGATGAAGGACTCAACTTCCCTTCTCACCATGTTGACTTGTGTTTCCCTCCTTTGTAGCTGTTCACAAACCCTCGATGCGAATTCAGCCATTCGCTGGTTCTGACTTTCGAGCACCTTTGTCGAAAAGTTTATAACTGAAGTCATGTTTTTGATTACTGACATCGTGAGGTCTTGGTTTTCGTTGATCCGTGATATCTCTGCATGATATTGTTTGGCGAACTCGTCGTCGAGTATTCCAAACAAGGCGTTCGCCTTTAATCCAACCCCATTGAAAAATCCGCGTTTGATTCGCCGGTTTAATTGACCATGATGATTCCTGAGCACATCGAGTTTACCGTTAAGTTCCTGCAGAGACATCGTTGCATAGCACATGCTCGTTGACTGGCACATGCTCCGTCAAGAGATGCGACACGAGCGTTCAGTTGATGAATTGAACTGATCAGCGCTGACATATTGTAGTATGCAATAAGTTTCCAGTCGCCATCCTTTGCCTTCAAACTAGCCACTCGCTCATAAAGTATTCCCGTGTTCAATTTAAACTGGGTAAAAATTTACGGTGATATTGCTCGAGCACTTTGAATTAGGGTTATGATGCTAAGGATACACAAACTGATATACCACCATTTCACGGGACCTGAGCCAGCCATTCTGTAGCTGGATGATGTCGTTCCGACTACATCTCTTTTTCTTGTGTTTGGTTTCAATATATTTCCGAGCTGGTGGTGTTTCGATTTTCATACAAGTCAACCGGGAGCAAACATACCTTACTTTTTGACCGCTGGAAAACTCCATGTTGAGTTTTAACTTGTACCACGCGCACTATCCCATCTTCACCAGCGATTACATTATCAATTACACCCTTGTCCCCTTTGAGAGGCGGAAGCTGCTCGTCCTTCGGCAGTACCAGTTGTCCGATTTTGAGATTATCTTTTCGGACCCTCCATAAGACCATTTCTCCCAGAAATGATGCACTTTATCCTGAAGGTGTTTCCATAGCCTTGTGAGAGCTGCTTCCGTGAACAGGCTTCCATCAGGTACATGTATCGATTGTCTTCTGATTAGGTGTCAGGACCTCGTAATCTTCTGGGTCATCGGTCAACTTGCATAAAGGTCGAGAGTCTAAACAATTCTCAATTTGACACAAAACCGTCATCATTTCTTCTATCATGACTGTGTCGTTTCCTAGAGTCCGCTTTAGATGATGTTTGTCCGACTTTACGGTACTTTTTCAAAGCCCTCCAAAATGAGGAGCTCTTGGTGGGATGAAATGCCAGTCGATACCTTCACACACTAAATACGATGTGACATTTTTATGTTGCTGGTATACACCTTCTTTTAACTCTTTGAACTGACGTGCTGCACCAATCATGTTGGTGCCATTGTCACTTTAAATATCGAAACAAGGGCCGCGTCGTGCCACAAATCTATGAGCCGCTGCAATCAAGGCATCTGAAGATAAATCCGTTACGATTTTCAAATGTATCGCCTTGGTGGCGATACAGACGAAGAGAGCAATGTATCCCTTGACACATCCGGAGCCTCGTCCTTTATTTCATCTAATTTCAAGAGGTCCTGCGTAGTCAATGCCCGTACACTGAAAGGGTTTAGATGTGGTTACCCTTTCTTTTGGCAAATCACCCATTAACTGTGACGAGCACTCTAACTTGAACTTTACGCAATTAAACAATGGTGAATATACTCTTTCGCTTGCTGGCGACCCTTGATGATCCAGTACTTTTCTCTGAATTGTTGCAAGATGAGCTGATTTCGGCCATGCAAGGTTTGTTCATGTGCCTGCTTTATTATAAGACCAGTCAATATGTTCTTGCATTGCAAATCAATGTTATGCTTCTTATCGTGATCCAATTCCGCGTGTCTGAGTCGGCCCCAGCACGCAGAATGCCGTTTCCGTCAAGAAATGGTGCCAGTGAGAGGATAGTGCTTTTAGAAGATATTATTCGCCTGTTCATGATAGCACTAATTTCAGTTGCGAAATTTTAATGTTGTACGAGTTTAATCCAAACACATAGCGCACTTTGAAGTTCTGTGACCAAAATATGGTTTCCGTCAGTTCCGCCATCTCATACACCAAGCAGTAATTTTTAATAGTTTCTTAAGATCTGAATAACGACTCAACAGCGAATTTTCTTCAACTGCAACAGCCGTACATAGTTTTTGATGTGCTCTTGTCTTTAGTGTGGTCCCGTTGCTAATTTTCCGGTACATCCCTTTGAGGTCGGCTGTAAAGACATACTGATGAGTTCGCCAGGCTATTAGTAGCGAATATAGGTCTCGTTGCAAAACCTGACCCACTTTCATTTTCTCATTCAGTGAGATCCCACTACATGCCTTTGCTGACACATCGAAGACAACTCGCACCTTCGTGGTTGCACTGGACTCCTTTATGACGTCGTGGTGCGGTATGTAAAAGGTTACAGTCCTCTCAAGTTCATTCTTTGGAACAAGCTCCATATGGGCTTCGTCTATGTATTCCTTTATGATTGTTGAATATTCTTTCTTGTGGTGTACGTTTTTGTGCAGTTTACGTTCAAATGACTGGAAACAAATCGTTGGGTGACCTTTAGAATGTCCTAAGGTTGATGGATCCATTTTAAGTGGGAGCCGCACGATGAATCTTCCTGTATTGTCGCGGCGGTAAGACTGCGCATATTCTTCTTCACACTCCTTTTCTTCAGCTGATAGATGTTTGGTTGGAGCCTCTACTTCTTCAATCTCCCAAAACCTTCGCAAAATATTGTTGAGGGCGTTGGAGTCAATCGTAGAGGTTGCTAATTGAATAGCGTTGACTTGAAGGGGTGGCTTATTGGCATCAATCAGTTCCGAAAGAATCCGCCCGAGAGATGTTTCTTGCGTCATTGGTACCTGCTCCTTACTATAAATAAATCCGGGTAGCAAAATCTGTGATAACGCTTATACCCAAAGGAGCAAATCAATACGACTTGGAAGGCAATACTGCGGATCAGCTAGGTCAAGTTTATCAAAGAGCTCGTATCTACCTTGTTTAACATGCATTGTTGGCAATTCCTTGATCACCGTTTCCATCACCATGGCTTCAATGAACAGATTCACATCACGGTCCACTCTGGATCGCACATTAAGATTCACCTCGCCAAGAGTCGATGTAGATATGAGTCCAATCCCTTCAACACCGGTTGTGTGAGGCTTGATTTTTAAATTCAATCGCCCAGCCACGCGTCTTGAAATTACGTTTACTTGCAATCCCTGATCCACAAGTGCACAAACTATCACACTTCGAGCTTTACACTCAACAATCACTTTAGCGGTTGGCAACAACGTTGTAGAAATAGTGTGGCGTACATTTCCAGACACTCCTGTGCTATTTGGAGGAATCAAATTTTTCCAAATTGGGCCTTCGACCCCTGTTTCCAATGAAGTTGCCGTTCGATTTGTCCCTTTGTATATGTCATCGTGTAGCAAACTATGGTGTGATCGATTGCACGCTTTGCATTTATATTTTGAGGTGCATTGTTGAGACCCTATCCACTTACCTTATAAATAATCCGCTTTCGGAGCACCTTTCGGGACACATTCTACCGCTACAACATGCTTCCATCAGGCTAACCCTTCTCCGCCCTAACATTGATGGTATTCTCCATGTGGTGCTGGAATAAAGTATAGTCACGGGCAGCTTAAATTGCAATCCAATTTGGGGTCTACGATTCGAATCACTTTGGAGTGTCACACGACGGTGATGTTGAAGATGAATGTCAACATTCAAAAAGTCACCACTGACCGGTGGACAATTCAGCAGTACAGCGAACCTGGTGTCGGATTCCTGTACTTTATGTTTTGGGGATGCCCTACTTGCGTCGAAATGGAAAGCAATGGGTAATTGAAAAAAAAACCGCTTTAGCAGTACAGTGAAAAAATTTTCTCGACAAAGAAAAAAGGGGATTGGAAGGTGAGAAGTGAAAGAAAGAAGTTCAGCGGATTTTTAGTGGTGGCTAGAAAATTTAAATAAAAGTTGATTTGAACAGAAAAAGTGGTTATTTGAGGGAAATTTTGGAAAAGAATCCATTACAGAGCTGTCTGAAGTAATGAAAAATAACAAAACTTTTGTGAAATAGTGAAAAATTATTAAACTGTTTGAAACTTTGGGAAAAATTAACAAAGTGGGTGAAATATTGGAAAATTAAAGTGACTGCTGGGAGAACGAAGAAAGAGACCTGATCAGTGTGCTTACCAGAAGGCGGTGTTGTTGGCCGACGTTGTGAATTGATTTGGCCTGGACGAAAAATTTCTGTGATTAACCTCGAGTGGGCTCATGGTATGGAAGCCGCTAACGCACTTAAGCAGAAGCAAATTTCAATGCGAACGTGTTCTTGAGGCGAGACACTTCAGAGACACACAGCTTCTTTGGTCGTCATTTAACTTACGCGTATGGAACCAGATAAGTAATTGCCAAGTAACATATTAATTTTATACCTGAAGCCTTGTGGCAAGGAGAAACTTTCCCGTTCAAAGGTTGATATTGAAGATTTATGACTAGGAGTGTCGGAGAGTAATTGAATGCCGTTTTTGCCGCAAACCATACAACTAATTATAAATAGTTTTTTTCGTTAAGTAAATGAATATTAAACTGTGAAAAAAAACCCTAGCGCATCAGAACCGCTAGAAATACTAATGTTCGAAGAACAGTAGGCGATTTGTGCAGTTTTTGAGTGTATTGTTATATATTGTTGTTATATTGTTGTTATTGTCTTATATATTATATATTGTATGTATTGTCATATATATTGTTATATATTGTATGTTCGCGATGTGAATACTTAATGCAAGCATTTATTGGTACGAAAATAACAAAAACACCTCGTGCTAGCTGTCCTTTGCTAGCACCGAATTCAAAAAAGTCATATCTGCCTCACGTTGAAGTCAACCTGCTCTGCGAATTTCGTATTGATCCGATTACTGCATTGGAAGTTATAGGGATAAAAAGAAATTTAGGGTTACCATTCACAAGAGCTTTCAAACTTTCTAGATCTTAGTATTTGGTGTGTATTTTCACTACAAGACCATTACGATTTGAAAACTTTATGAGAAAGTCGCTTACTAAAGCTATGTCAAAAAATACAAAAACAATCATAGCTTGCAACCCTAGCATTGTTTTTCAAACTAGATTTCTACTGAATATTGTCTACAATAATTTAAATTTGCCATATGAATTTCGTTATGATACCATGACTGTACTGGAGGTTATAAGGCAAAGAGCTTTATTCAAATAAAATAACATTATATAAACGACTTGGTGCAGTTGCACCAATTTTTGACGATTCTAAAAGCAAATAGATATATAACTTAGATGCTTTGCTTTTATATAGTCTATTAGTGCTTTGTTATAATCGAAGTCGTTTCTCATAAATTATGCTTACCATAGAAGGGGGATGATGCAGATGAATAAGCTTATAAACTTAATTATAGATTCAAGTAACAAACAATAAAATTTCAAAAACTCGGAACATTTAAATATCGCTTGCTTATTTTATTGTCAATGCTTTGTTTATGAATAGAATATGGAGGCATTTGTTGGTGCGATATTTACGAAACCGTCCGGTGATGGCAATCATGTGCTAGCACCATAGCTGCTTCACGTTGTGTTAAACCCAGCCTATGAATTTCGTTTCGATTGAATGGCTGCGCTGCAAGTTATAGGAGTGAATTAAATTTTAGGGTTACCATCGTCCAAACTTTTTAAATTTTTGAAACGTTAATATTTGTTGTTAATTGTCATTGCAGGATCAATCCCATTTGGAAATTTTATGACAACATCGCTCGATAAAGCAATGTAAATAAAGTACGAAATTTATCATAGCTGGCAACCCTTTCACGGTTTTTCAACAAAATTCATACAGAAATACAATCGCAATAAGATATGCTTTTCACAAGAATTTCGTTTTGATTTCGTCACTGCATCGGAAGTTATGGGGAAAAAATCTGTATTTTCCTGAGCAAATTCACAATATTTAGGCGACGAAAATTGCCGTAGCTGGCATCCCTATACTAACTTTTCAACCAAATTTCTATGAAATCTATCCTAGAGTAAGGTTCACCTACTGCGTGAATTCTATTAAAATTTGGTGGCTAAATCGGAAGCTATAGGCCAAAAACCATTTTTTTTTCTCCTCGATTTTTCCAAATGGAACCACTGCCACAGTATTGCTTGTTTTTCAAAATTACTTCTATCAGACCTGGTCCTAGCAAATTCCAATATGTCCTGTAAATTTCATATTGATCGCATTATCCGATCGTCAGTTCTCGTGAACAGAAGTTTTGAGTGCTGAATATAGGTAATTTCATCACGGGTTGCTGTTCTTGTTTACCGCGGAATTTTGAAATATTTTATTTGACTTGGTGGACAAAAGTCAAAATTTATCAATATTTTGAATTTATTTTCAAAAATCAAAAATTTTTCAGGAAGGTCGATGATTTGAAGGATTTTTGTTCAGGAGCCTGCTGTTACTACAGAGTTGCCTGCACAGTCTTGAAATGAAGAGTTTTAGTCTATATCAATACGCTCTGCAAATTTCACGATGATCCATTGTTTTTCTTAGAAGTTATGACAAATCGAATTTTGAAAAAAAAATCCTTGCCTACTTTTAGGCACTCAGCGCCTACACCAGGCTCAAAATTTCCACTTCTTTATCATTAACAAACTTTAAACATAACAAGTTTTCATTCCTAGTACTTTTTTTGAACACAAATGTACACTGCTTGGAAATATAGGACCACTTGAAAATTAACTTAAATGCCCGCCGCCGCCAAAACGTTTAACATATCTGAATTCTAGCAAGTCATGGACCTACCTGTTATATACAGCTATGTTCTCCCAAAGTTTCAGCTCAATCGGATCTGCCACTCCAGAGATTATCTCTCTTAACCATTTTGCTGATATATATGTATATATATATATATATATATATATATATATATATATATATATATATATATATATATATATATATATATATATATATATATATACATATATATAAATATATATATATATATATATATAGATAGATATATATATATATATATATATATATATATATATATATATATATATATATATATATATATATATATATAAATATATTTATATATATATATATATATATATATATATATATATATATATATATATATATATATATATATATATATATATATATACATATATATATATATATATATATATATATATATATATATATATATATATATATATATATATATATATATATATATATATATATATATATGACGAATTTTCGGCGAAGCGATTTTTATACTAATGTTCTTCGAACATTAGTAAAAACTAAATGTATGGGGGAAGGTAAGATTTCATTAAATTTTGCTTTCTTTTTCTTTACTTTTGCATGATTATATATTTAGTTGATTTATTAATTCGAATTTAACATCTTTTTTTAGATCAATTATTTTGGTATTATAGTTATTTTTTTTGTTAATTTTTTTTTGTTACTTTTGCTGGTATTATTATTTTATCCCTACAATTGGATCACATTTTTATTTCAAACAAAAAAAAGGAAAAAAACTCTAGCGCACCTGAACCGCTAGAAGCACTAATGTTCGAAGAACAGTAGAAGAATCGTGCAGGTTTTGAGTGCATATTCCACCACATGTGCTGCTTATTACGGCCAAACTGTTTCAAATGCCACGTTTTACTTTCGTCTCAAGAATGCATTATAACTCATATGGTGGAAGGTTTCAGATATTACCACTGGCATGAATTTCAACGTTTATGAGAGCAAAACACGGGATAATTATATTCGTTATCAGTTGCTTATTTCACAAAATTTTGAAAGCAGCATCTCATATAACATCAATGAAGAAAATGCTCAGTGCCTGCAGCACTGTAACTGAAGTTGGTGTTTGGGGCTGCGATCCGAAAAATTTGCAGAACTTTGCGAATTGTAACATCGGTTATTTATTTTCATTGTAAATGTTTCCGGTATGAATACTAACTGTAAGCGTTTATTGATACAAAAGAAGCACAACCGACTCGTGCTGGCAAGTATCAAAGCCAAGAATATATCAAATCTGCTTCACGTTGTTTAATTACATTCGAAGTTATAGGAGTATAAAGAAATTTAGGGTTACCTGCAGCGAGTTTTTTCAAATGATCGAAAGCTTAATATTTGCTGTTTATTGTCACTACAATATCATTACCATTTGAAAATTCTACTATAAAACCGCTTAATAAAGATATTGCAATAAAACACAAAACCAACAATAGCTGGCAACCCTATCGTGGCTTTTCAACCAAATTTGGCCTGAATAATATTCATGACAGGTTTCATTAATTGTATGAAATTCGTATTGATTTCATGACTGCACTGGAAGTTATAGTGCAAAAAGTTTTATTTTCCTGAGCGAATTTTCAAAACCAAAGACACATAAATTACCATAATTGGCAGCGCTAATCAAATTTTTCAACCAAATTTCTACCAAACAGAGATTAGAGTTAGGTTTAGCTACTGTGTCAATTTCATGAAAATCTGGTAACTAACTCACATTTCATAGGGCAAAAAGCAGTTTTTTTTCTTTGTAATTTTTCAAGATGGCACCACTGGCACAGACTTGCCCACAATTCAAAATCGCTTCTATCAAATCTGTTCTTACTTAAGTCCAATGCATTCTGTAAATTTTAGCTGTATCTGATTATTGGTTCGTGAGTTTCCGTCAACAGAAGTTTTTGATGCTAAAAATATAGGTTAACTGGGAGAGGGTTACCGTTCTTGTCCGACATGAAATTTCCAAAGTTTTATTTTGAACGTGTAGATAAAACATAAGATTTATATACAGATTGGTTTTATTGTAAGAAACGGACATTTTTTTGAATATTCGATGGTTTGAATGTTTTCACTTCCAAATTTTTTTTTTCAAAATGAAGACACCAAAATTAAATTATCATAGCTGGCAGCTCTAACCAAATTTTTCAACCAAATTTCTACCAAACGTGGCTTAAAGTAAGGTCCAGCAATTGTGTGAGTTTCGTCAAAATCGAACGATTCAATCAGAATTTATAGGGCTAAAAATAGTTATCTTTTTTAGTGGTTTTTCAAGATGGCACCACTGGCACAGAATTGCCCGCATTTCAAAATCACTTCTATCAGATCTGGTCCTATTTAAGACCAATACATTCTGCAAATTTCAATAAATTCTGCTCATCGGATCGTGAGTTTCCGTGAACAGAAATTTTTGATGCTAAAAATATAGGTAAATTGGGCAAGGGTTACCAGGCGTGCCCGTTATACCATATCTTTTTTTTTTTTTTAATATGTGAACAAAGCACAAGATTTACATATGAGTGGCTTTTTTTTGAAGAAACGGCATTTTTTCAAGAGAGACGATGATTTGGAGGTTTTCACTTTCAGTGCCTGCCCTAGCTACAGGGTTGCCAGCATGTTCATTAAAAGCTACACAAATCTACAACTAACTAATACCAATATGTCCTGAAAATTTCGTAATGATTGAATAGCTCTGTCAAAAGTTATCGAAATTTAAAAATTTTTCAATTTTCCCGTCCTCTTTTTAGGCACCCAGCGCACACATAGGGTTAAAAAATTCCAAAACATTATCCGATTCATATGTAAAACACGTTAGAAATTGATTTCGTTAACTTTATTTTTGTGAAAATTATTTGTGCACGAAATAATAGGTATATTAAAAATATCACTTAAATGGCCGCCGGCGCCAAAATGTTAACAATAACTGACATTTAAGGAGACCTGGACCTATTCTGCATATACACCAATGTATCCTGAAAGTTTCAGCTCAATCGGATGGCGCGTTCCCGAGATTATCTCACTGAAATTTTTTGATGATATATATATATATATATATGGAAATATGAATTTTTGGCCGAATCGATTTTAATACTAATGTTCTTCGAACATTAGTAAAAAGGTATGATCAATGTGAACTCCTCTCCGGCCGGGGTTGGGCATGAAAAAACCCCACCCAAATTACTCCTTAGTTGATTAAATTTAATTTCTTTGATTTTATTTTATTTATGTGCTTGAATTTAGTGAATTGTATTGTTGAATTTTGGTTTTTTGGACTTTTTTTCTTCTTAGATTATTTGTTTTTTTTTGGCTTGAGTTTTTTTTGTGTAAATAATGCAAATGGAATAAATATTTCGCTAATGATTTTGACGTCGGCGTCAATCATCATCGTAGGCAGCAGCGAAGATCGTTAGTCAAGCAACGGCAGCAGTATCCCATCAATGCCGGGAAGTACAGGTTAAGTTGTGGAACGGATAGAAGAACACGATTAATAGCAAGCAAGCGTCAGCGTAAATCATCATCGTAGGCAGCAGCGAAGATCGTTAGTCAAACAACGGCGGCAGTATCCCATCAATGTGGGGAAGTACACGTTAAGTTGTGGAATGGATAGAAGAACACGATTAATAGCAAGCGAGCGTCGGCGTAAATCATCATCGTAGGCAGCAGCGAAGATCGTTAGTCAAACAACGGCGGCAGTATCCCATCAATGCGAGGAAGTACACGTTAAGTTGTGGAACGGATAGAAGAACACGATTAATAGCAAGTGAGTGTCAGCGTAAATCATCATCGTAGGCAGCAGCGAAGATCGTTAGTTAAACAACAGCGGCAGTATCCCATCAATGCGGGGAAAATCACGTTAAATGGTACTAGTGACTGTGACAGACGAGCGCCGGTGAAGTAAACTCTGCGCACGCAATATCGATTATGGACGTTCTAACAACGGCGGCAGTAGAACGACACTTCGGGGAACCACCGTTCTTGTAACCGAACGAGCGAGTGTTGGCGGCGCATTTTTGCGAAGAAGGTCCAAGGTAGGATAAGTTTTCCTTATTGTTACTAAAATAAGTGGAAGTGAATTAGGTAACGCGGTGCCGTCGATAGGTGTAGAGTAGGATGAATTTCAAGCAATAAAAACTTTTATAACGTTGTAATCGCTGGTGTCACCTTTGTGCCCTTCTGGCAGGATTGTTAAGAGAATATCGGTTGCCTATAGCAAAGATTAGAAATCGTAAGAGCAAGCACGCCGCCGTCAGTTTCTCGCTTATAGACGGTGGCTTCAGAGACGGTTCCGGTTGCGAATTTTAAAGCAAGTGGCACCTGTAAACGACCCACCCCCATTTCAACTGGAGTTAGCCGACCGGAACTGTCCCCTTGCACTCCATCAGGAGGCCAAGGGCTATGCGGGTTTCAGGAGTTAGAAATGTTGCTACTTTGATGCTTCACACCACTCGACTATCGTCCAATTACCGCAATTAAATTCCCTTCTCAATGCTACTTTTATTCTTCTCGATCGCCAGTACCAAGTTCCTCGTCCAGTCCAGTCAGTTTTCAGAGAAGAAAAAGAAAATCTGTTAAAAAGGAGCGCGTGCCAATGCGTCCGAGCCTCATCCAGTCAGTTTTCAGAAAGAACCCAGGTTGCTGCGCCAACTCGCTTCAGGCCTTGTTTTTCAATTCGATCAGCGGGACTCCGCCAAGTGAAGCGTTGGTTGCACTTGGCTGTACATTGCTCGGCCGTTACACTTTTCCAGTGTACGCGCGCCTATGCTGGCCATGCCTTTCGCTTCCGTCGTTCTGCCTCTGGTGGTCCGATTCCAACATTCCACTTGTCACATTAAACGGGTTGACAGCTGACACTTCGCAAATGGTGGTTTGATCAATAGTGTCGTGTTTTGTATCAGTTTAATCAATAATTGTCGTGTTTTGTATCTGTTTAATCGTATTGTGGTTTGTATCTGAATGGTTGTTTGATCAGTAGTGTTAACTGTCGTGTTTTGTATCTGTAGTAAAGTGAAAATTTTTGCGACATCTTTTCATCCTTCTTATCGTTCTCGTACAGGGTTTGCCTACTCCAAAGTTTTTTCTGTTGATCGACCAGAAATTCCTGTTGATCTGCGATCTGTTTACCTTGCTCGGATGATTTTTCTCTTGCACTTACGTAGCTCGTTGCGTAAGACAGATAATTGATTGCTGTACATCCGCATCCCTTGCTTGATTTTACGAATACCCTTTCGTAATATAATATTGAGCTGTGGCGGCGACGACACTGCGATGAGCTATCTGATACATCGGATGTTGTTTTTTCGCGAATAGTTTGGTTTACTTTTAGTGGTATAATCGATAGTATAAAGTATAATCGATAAAGCTGTATAATCGATAGTCTAAAGTATCCAATCTCGGGAAGATTCCGTTCTATATGCTCCTTAAAATACTGCATTCCCATTGTAGAGAGGTAGAATAGTTCGTCAGTGTTTGAGCCGCCACTCGTCGTGTTAAAAGGAACGCTCCTGACTACCCGCGGGAGGTTCACTTCTGGGTCACACCAGTTGTGGTTCGGGCTATTTGTGACAACCACACTTGTCGTGGCTTGGCGGCGCGCCCCCGAATCATCGACCGGCATCTTGTATCTTCATCAATCTAACCGACTTATTACTTATGACATATAGCTACATTTCATTATATATTTACTTTTTACTATATTTACATTATATATTTACTTATTACTACATTTACATTATATATTTCCTTTTTTTTCTTTTAATTAAACATCTTTTCGTTCACCATTTCTTCCCTTTCTTTTCTTTTTAGCTCGATATTCGCTGGCGTTACATTTCCCCCTTCCCCAGAGAATTACGGGAATTCTCGACACTATTCCATTTACAAATTTACTGTCTTCGATGCGCGATCGCCGTTTTAATTTTATTTTTGTGTTGCTCCTTGGTTCTACCTTTCAGCTAACTCCTTTAACCCAACATCTCACCACATTCATATATCCAGCTAATTCATTGATTTATCTTTTAGTTGACTACGGACTACCACAAAAAGAAACGAAAATAAAAAAACTCTAGCGCACCTGAACCGCTAGAAACACTAATGTTCGAAGAACAGTAGAACAATCATGCAGGTTTTGAGTGCATATTTCACCACATGAGCTGCTTATTACGGCCAAACTGTTTCAAATGCCACGTTTTACTTTGGTCTCAAGAATGCATTATAGCTCATATGGTGGAAGGTTTCAGATGTTACCACTGGCATGAATTTCAACGTTTATGAGAGCGAAACACTTGTTAATTATATTCGTTATCAGTTGCTTATTTCACCAAACTTTGAAAGCAGCATCTCATATAACATCAATGAAGAAAATGCTCAGTGCCTGCAGCACTGTAACTGAAGTTGGTGTTTGGGGCTGCGATCCGAAAAATTTGCAGAACTTAGGGCATTGAAATATCGGATATTTATTTTCATTATAATTGTTTCCGGTATGAATACTAACTGTAAGCATTTATTGATACAAAAGTAGCACAACCGACTCGTGCTGGCAACCTTTCGCCAGTATCAAAGCCAAGAATATATCACATCTGCTTCACGTTCTTATATTACATTCGAAGTTATAGGAGTATAAAGAAATTTAGGGTTATCTGCAGCAAGTTTTTTCAAATAATCGAAAGCTTAATATTTGCTGTTTATTGTCACTACAATATCATTACCAATTGAAAATTCTACGATAAAACCGCTTAATAAAGATATTGCAAACAAACACAAAACCAAGAATAGCTGGCAACAATATCGTGGCTTTTCAACAAAATTTGGGCTGAATAATGCTTATAATAGGTTCCATTAATTGTATGAAATTCGTATTGATTTCATGACTGCACTGGAAGTTATAGGGCAAAAAGTTTGATTTTCCTGAGAGAATTTTCAAAACCAAAGACACAAAAATTACCATAGCTGGCAGCACCAATCGGATTTTTCAACCAAATTTCTATCAAACAGTGTTTAGAGTAAGGTGCAGCTACTGTGTCAATTTCATGAAAATCTGGTAACTAATTCACATTTCATAGGGCAAAAAGCAGTTTTTTTTTCTTTGTAATTTTTCAAGATGGCACCACTGGCACAGAGTTGCCCACAATTCAAAATCGCTTCTATCAGACCTGGTTCTAAATAAGTCCAATGCATAATGTAAATTTCAATGGTATCTGATTGTTGGGTCGTGAATTCCCGTGAACAGAAGTTTTTGATGCTAAAAATATAGGTTGACTGGGAAAGGGTTACCGTTCTTGTCCGACATGAAATTTCCAAAGTTTTACTTTGAACGTGTACATAAAGCATAAGATTTGTATACAGATTGGTTTTATTGTAAGAAACGGGCATTTTAAGGATATTCGATGATGTGAATATTTTCACTTCCAAATTTTTATTTTTTCAGACACCAAAATTATTATAGCTGGCAGCTCCAACCGAATTTTTCAACCAAATTTATACCAAACATGGCTTAAAATAAAGTCCAGCTACTGTGTGAATTTCGTCAAAATCGAACGATTCAATCAGAATTTATAGGGCTAAAAGCAGTTATCTTTTTTAGTGATTTTTCAAGATGGCACCACTGGCACAGAATCGCCCGCATTTCAAAATTACTTCTATCAGACCTGTTTCTATTTAAGACCAATACAGTCTGCAAATTTCAATCAATTCTGCTCATCGGATCGTGAGTTTCCGTGAACAGAAGTTTTTGATGCTAAAAATATAGGTGAATTGGGCAAGGGTTACCAGGCGTGCCCGTTATACCATATCAAATTTTTTTTTTGGTCTATGCAAAAAAAGCACGAGATTTACATATGAGTGGTTTTTTTTGCAGAAGCGGCATTTTTTCATTAGAGACAATAATTTGGAGGTTTTCACTTTCAGTGCCTGCCCTAGCTTCAGGGTTGCCAGCACGCTCATCAAAAGAACACACGAATTTACAACTAAATAATACCAATATGTCCTGAAAATTTGGTAATGATTGCATAACTTTGTCAAAAGTTATCGCAATTTAAAAATTTTCAATTTTTCCCGTTCTCGTTTTAGGCACCCAGCGCACACATGGGATTAAAAAATTCCAAAACATTATCCGATTCACATGTAAAACACGTTCGAAATTTATTTTGTTAACTTTATTTTTGCAAAACTTATTTGTGTACGGAATAATAGGTATATTAAAAATATCACTAAAATGGCCGCCGGCGCCAAAGGGTTAATGATTTTTTCTGAGACCTGGCACTATTCTGCATATACACCAATGTGTCCTAAAAATTTCAGTTCAATCGGATGGCGCGTTCCTGAGATTTTTTCACTGAAATTTTTTGATGATATTTATATATATATATATATATATATATATACATATATATATATATATATATATATATATAGAAATATGAATTTTTGGCCAAAGTGATTTAAATACTAATGTTCTTCTTCGAACATTAGTAGCAAGAAGATTCGCAGACAAAAACCTTCCAACAAAACCATCAATAGGTACTGAAGGAGAGGGGAAAAAACGGATAGAAGAAAAACAGCTCGAAGGCCACGCTCAGCAACTTATTGGACGTATGGTAACCCTTTTGTCAGTAGTTTACAGTTATTTTCACCATACAACTTATATCGTAGTCTACTACTCCTCGACTTCTACTCCTATTCCTTAATCTGAGCTAACTTGTTTTTACAAACCCCCCCACTGCTCCTGATAACTCATAGAATTAATCCCACCACCTTCTTATAAATTACTTATATCTACCCGTCACCATTTAACTAACAAGCTTCTCCTTACTTCACACTACTGTCAGGGATAATTACTTTCCATTAGGTATCCTTAAGTTTAATCTAAATTCTTACAGCTAACTTGCTATCCTTATCGCTTCAAACTTCTATTTAACTTCATGTCTGTCTGATTTAACATTAGTCTCGAGTTTTCTGATTCACCTTATTGACCTGTCTCCCATATCGGCTACTACTATTTCCTACTACTATCTTCCTAAGTTCAGCCAGAGCGATAACGTCTTTTAATTCTAATGGCTTATTCGAGTGACGGTTTTTTACACCACATATCGTTTCAGATCCTTAGACTGCCACACCCCCATACTTTTGCCATTGGAGTCTTCCAACTCATAGGTCTAACCAGACGCTTGCTTTCGTACTATGAATGGCCCTAAAAATTCCGGGGCTAGCTTGGCCGAGAAATACCGTGCAGCATCCGAGAGTACGTAATTTCGTCGCCATACTAGATCTTTTGGTAAAAATTTTTCATCCCGATGTTGCAGATTATATTTTGATTTTGACCTGTCCGCGGCTTCTTTTAGATGCACGAGCTCTTCTTCCCGAACCTTCTGTAATAGATTTGCCTTTTCCTTCTGTAATAGATTTGCCTATTCCATCATCCCTCCTGTCCCCTTCTCCATCCTGTGGATATTTGCGGTTCTCCGGATGGACCGTCATCTCCCTTCCGAAATTTAGGAAATATGGGATGTTTTCGTGAGTACATGTGCTTAGGGCACAGCCAATTTGGGGTAACACCTTGTCCCAGTCCCGGTAATTTTCCGACACATAAGCCCGTAACAACCGTTTAATATTTTGGTTCACCCGTTCGGCTGGATTCGCCTGAGGATGATACACCGCAGTGAACTTCAGCGTCATACTGTGAGTCTCCGCCATCTTCGTGAGCTCCTTTGAGCAAAATTGAACTCCGTTGTTACATACCATCACTCGTGGAACTCCGAACAAGAATAATACCTGCTCCTCAAGGGTGCGAGCTACGGCAATCCCTGTTGCCTTCTTTAAAGGAAATAGAAGTGGAAACTTCGTAGCGTAGTCTACCACTGTCAATATGTACGCGTGTCCGTGCAAGGAACGAGGCAGTGGTCCCACCAGATCCACACAGATCATCTCCCAGGGTGATGATGCTTCTCCAACCCTTGCCACCATCTGCCCGTTTGGTTGCTTCCGTTCCACCTTTACTGACTGGCATACTTTGCAACGATTGACGTACTTTTTTACGTCCGCAGCCATTTCCGGCCAATAGAAACACTGTGCCAGCCGATCTAGTGTCTTGCGAACTCACATATGACCTGCTGTGGGCGCATCATGGCATTGGTGCAGTACTGCCGACCGTTCCGCTGAGGGAACTACCGTCTTCCACGCATCGTCCGCTTGAAGTTCTGGGTATCGGCCTTCCATGTGTTTCCTTAACCGACCCTTTTCCAGCCGCCAGTTTGGGTACCATCCTGGATTCTTTTCCACCTGCTCTTTCATTTTCTCATACAAACGATCGCTCTTAATTTCACCTCCTCGCAACTCTGCCACCTCGATGGACCGTGAGAGAGCATCTGGAACCAGATGCTCCTTACCTTTGCGATGGACGATATCGTACTCGTACTGCTGCGACCTCACCGCCCACCGAGCTAGACGGCCGCTGGTGTCTTTAAGATTGTGTAGCCAGACCAATGAGTGATGATTCGTGACTATTCTGAACCTAGTACCCTCTACGAAAGGCCTCAATTTTTCAATTGCCCATACGACCGCCAGACACTCTCGCTCTGTAGCGGAGTGTTTCTGTTCGGCACTAGTCAGGGCGCGGCTGAGATAGCAGATGACTTTTTCGCCCTCGGGGTGCTCCTGTGTTAATACTGCCCCCACTCCGCTACCTGAGGTGTCTGTCTGGACGGTAAATGGCAGAGTGTAGTCCGGACAAGCTAGTATTGGTGCCGTCGCCAGCTATGTCTTCGCTCGGGTGAAAGCCTCCTCGCGTTCCTCAGTCCATAGGAATTTTCGGTTCTTCTTGAGGAGGTTCGTGATCGGCGACATAAACGCAGCAAAATCCGGAATAAATCTCCGATACCACGATATCATCCCCTAAAATTGCCGTACCTCGTTTACCAACTTTGGACGAGGAATGTCCATCACCGCCTTTACCTTATCCGGATCTACACCCAACCCGTTCTCGTCCACGACATAACCCAGATAACGGAGGCGGGTGCGGCAGAACTCGCACTTCTCCCAAGAGACCCTCAATGTAGCCTGGTGCAATCTATTGAGGACTTCTTTCAGGATATCCAGGTGTTTCGCGAAATCCTGGGTGATCACCACAATGTCATCCAGGTATGTGAACACAAATGGCTCCAAATTGGGTCCCAAAACCTTGTCAATGAGACGCTGCCATGTTGCCGGTGCATTTTGAAGCTTTTGAGCTCCTTTGAATTTTCAGCCATCGGCACCTGCCAATACGCAGATTTAATATCCAGTGAAGATAAATATTTCGCGTCTCTTAATTTATCCAATGTTGCAGTGACGAAGGGCAGTGGATAGGCGTCTCTTTCCGACACCTTGTTGAGCTTCCGATAGTCCACACAAAACCGGAACGACCCATCCTTCTTCTTAATTAAAACAATCGGCGAAGCCCACGGGCTGCACGACGGTTCCACTATCCAAGCCTTAAGCATTTCATTAAGTTCCGCATCGATATGTTTTTGGACGG
Organism: Nemotelus pantherinus; assembly: GCA_963978885.1. Lineage (NCBI taxonomy): Eukaryota > Metazoa > Arthropoda > Insecta > Diptera > Stratiomyidae > Nemotelus > Nemotelus pantherinus. The sequence continues at coordinate 114,554,510 of OZ022264.1, forward strand.
CTGGCGAGATGGGATAGTAGTGCTGTTTGATCGGATTGGAATTGGTTCGCATGACGTGCTCTACCCTTTCGGTGCAACCAATCCGTTCCGCCATCATTCGGAACTCCTCTTCGAGCAGTGACTTCAGCTTCACTTCCTCCCCATGTGTCAATCGGCTCCTGCCGATCAACTGCTCGGACTTGAGTCCCTCCAACGACGCGACCATCTCTCACTGCTCCTTCGCCATATTCAGTACGATCCCAAATAGCCGCAGGAAGTCTACTCCCAAAATAAGGTGAGAAATCGACGGTGCCACCATTATTTTCATCCACTTTTGCCTACTCTGCACCATGATCGAGCACCAGGCCACTCCTTCTACCCTACAATTAGCTCCGTTAGCTAGCCGTATGTCCGTCCTGTCTTCTTTCTTCAATTCAAACCCCAGTCGCTTAATTAGCTCCCAACCTTGTCCTCCAATCACTGATTTGGATGTTCCCGAATCGACCAGGCCAAGGAATGTCTGACCATTCACTGCAACCTCTAGGTACAAACGGCTATCTCCCTTAAGCTGATCCAGCACATAACTTATTTGCGGCGTTGACACTGGGCCTAGTTCGTCGCTAACTATGCCCGATTGCCGTTTCCCTGTCGGCGATCTCCTGAAGGCGCATTCTGGCTGCTATGCTGTTAACCCGATGAAGCAGTACTTCTTCGACCTCCGACTCGACAGTTCAAACATTCTGCTCTCCTTGTTCCTACTTTCCCACACCCGAAACATCTTCTCGCCTGGTCGCATTCCCTAGAAGTATGGTCCAACTTACGGCAGTTCCAACATGTAATGCTTTGGTTAGTTCCAGATACCGCGGCTGAGGCTACGTCCACTGACTCCAGGTATGCCAGGTCTGGTTCCAATAATCTGGAAGTCCTGCGTGACAGAGGTGGTGCGAAGGACTCTACGCTGACTCTAGTAGCCTCCAATGACCAACTGAGCTTCACCAGTTCCGCAAGCGACTCAATCTTCACCAATGCGAGTTGAGTCTGGTAAAAGGGAGCGATGTGTTTCCTTAGCAGCTTCAATTTCTTCCCTTCGCTGGGTCTCTCACTGAGTCGACGGAACAACCCTTCCATTACGGCAACAAACACCCCAATAGACTCTGAGTTACCTTGAGTCCACCGTTTAATTTCTTCAAACAGACGATCTTCGTAATCAGCGGGGAGAAACTCGACCCGTAACTCCTTTACCAGCTCTTCTCAGCTGCGGCAGATTGAGCGATTTGCGCGAAATCAGATCAGGGCTTTACCTTCGAATAGGTCCACCGCAGACTAAAAAAGTTGGGCCTTCGATAATCCTTTGGCTTCTCGCAGTTCTTCTACCCGTTCTAAAAAGGCACTCACTGAGCCAGGAGACTCGCCATTGAACTTCACCCCCCATTTATGCAGGTCTTACGGCTTAGGCTGAAAAACAGGCATACTTGGGGCTGGTGAGCTTGGAGTATTCAAGGACCAATCCTCGTCCGACTCCACTGCCAATTCTCCACCAGCTTTTTACAAAAGATCTCCTATGGCGATAAGAAGTTGACCCTTTGTCTGCCTCAGGAAATATATTTCCTCGGCCGTTTCCCCCTTCATGTAGCCTAGTCGTCGTAGCCCAAAACATATTTTCCATTTTATTTTCAGAAATTCTCCCGAGTTGAAATCTCCCGAGAAGGAAACTACTAATGAACCGACTTCTTCTAACTTCGCACAAAGTGCCTCCCGATCTTCAACAAAAGTGAAAGGGTATGTGGTCGACGCAAAAGACTCCCCCAAAACCGTCTCACTTCTTAAAGCCCCCCGCAGCACCTTCCGCATCGAATCTACCGTGTCCGCTTCTAGGCCTCGAATTGCGAGCTCATAAGACAGCTCATCTTTACTGAGACGGTCCACGGAGATTTTCTTTACAGCACTAGCGCTCGACATTTCTTTACTTGCTTGTTACAAACCGTTAGAACTAGCTTAACTAAAACTGAGGAGAAAATAATGGTTTCCCAACGAAATCAATGCAAAAATATACTACTACCACAATTCCCGTGCCCTATCAACGCTAGAAAATTTATCCGAAAAATTAGTACCAAGTTCGGATTTTAGCTTTTACAATGTAACGTGTCTACCTGACCGCCACTTTTCCACTTGACAGCGTCTTTGTTGTTGATCACGCGAGGATCGAAGACCTACGCCCCTCAACAAGAAAATATCTCTCTTCCAATTGAACGGACGTACCATAAATCAAAATCCCCAATTCCCAGCGCTCGCCCTGTACTTAGTTACTTTATCTATAATATTGGATCCACAATCATCCCAGATTGAATCCGCAAGAATCACGAGTAGAACACAAGCTACCACATCGAACAAACCGAATATCGATTTTCAAACACCAGAACTTCGCACATAAATTATACACAGCGCACTGAACAGGCGGCAGTAAATTCTTCCTACCTCGTTGTTAACGATCTGGAAATATTGGCACAATTTTCTTAGCCTCTACCGCTAAAGACGCTCGCCAACAAGAAATGCAATAACCAACACTCGATAGACATTGATTGCCTAATGTTCTACACCATTAATTATTTCATATGACCAATATACCCTATTACGCACACTCTCAACGGTAGAACCAAGAAGCACTCACAAAATGCGTATCATCCATGCATTATAGTAATTACCGAATAAAATAAGATATACTAAATGTTAAATATTTGAAAAAATGATACTAAAACAATTTAATTTGCGATACTATAAAATATTTCTCAAAATTTCACTCGCTTAGTGAAGAGCTTAATTAAAATTCACGTTTCCGATTTACTTATTTCATTCACATTCGCGTTCTCTAAAGAATTTACTATTTTTGACTCAATCGTGAACTCTTCAAAATTAAATACCGTTTATCACCCCTTAGAACGTTGGGCGCTAATTTGTTACACTTATAACTCCTGAAACCCGCATAGCCCTTGGCCTCCCAATGGAGTGCAAGGGAACAGTTCCGGTCGGCTAACTCCCGTGGAAACGGGAGTGGGTCGTTAACAGGCACCACTCGCTTTAAAATTCGCAACCGGAACAATCTCTGAAGCCACCGTCTATAAGCGAAAAATTGACGGCGGTGTACTTTCTCTTAAGATTTCAAATCTTTGCTATAGGCAACCGATATTCTATTAACAATCCTGCCAGAAGGGCACAAAGGTGACACCAGCGATTACAACGTTATAAAAGTTTTTATTGCTTGAAATTCATCCTACTCTACACCTATCGACAGCGCCGCGTTACCTAATTCACTTCCACTTATTTTAGTAACAATAAGAAAAGCTTATCCTACCTTGGACCTTCTTCGCAAAAATGCGCCGCCAACACTCGCTCGTTCGGTTACAAAAACGGTGGTTCCCCAAAGCGTCGTTCTACTGCCGCCGTTGTTTGAACGTCCATAATCGATATTGCGTGCGCAGAGTTTACTTCACCGGCGCTCGTCTGTCACATTCACTAGTACCACTTAACGTGTACTTCCTCGCATTGATGGGATACTGCCGCCGTTGTTTGACTACCGATCTTCGCTGCTGCCTACGATGATGATCAACGCCGACGCTCGCTTGCTATTAATCGTGTTCTTCTATCCGTTCCACAACTAAACGTGTACTTCCCCGCATTGATGGGATACTGCCGCTGTTGTTTGACTAAAGATCTTTGCTGCTGCCTACGATGATGATTTACGCCGACGCTCGAGTTTACAATATAACTTATTTTCAAATGAAAAACACTTCTTTCATTTTTCACTCTATATTTCTAATGCATCTCATTCTGGGCCCTACGCATTATTTATACTAAAGATTACATTTTTCACTGCATGTTTGTATGCATGCATGCCAGATAGTATAATTTTGATCTTTGTCCTACAGATAGTTAATGATGTTGTGGTAGCTAATAATTAGTTGTTTGTTCTTATACAATACATTATGTTAAGTACAATACAATGTTCTTACAATACAATAGATAGATAGATAAAGAAATACGTTCCTTAACTCTCCCCTGTGTTAAAATGAAATGTCCTCATTTCAAAACGTCTATGCTTGAAGTCGGCACATTTCAGTTTCATATGCTTGTTGGAAATTTCTACGTCGTTTGATGTTTTCCTGTAGTTGTCGGAACGTATATATTTTTATACATGAATATATAATTAAAACTAAGGTTATGATTACTAGAATAAAATATATGGTAAATCTCCATGGATGTTCCTCGATTGGTATTAGAAATTTATACATCTTTTGTATGTTAGAAAATTTATAATTAGATTCAGAGGTTAAAATGTTTAGTATTTTCACTTGTTCGCTTTGATGAGCATATATTACATTTTTTATTTCTTGATCATGGTTTATATATGTTTTATTATCTATGGTTGTACTGTAGTTGTATTGGATTAGATGTGGACCATTTATTTTTTGTCCATTCCATGTATGTTCATTATCTACTGTAATATTACCATGATCTAGTATTTGCAACGGAAAATTGTTTTCTTGAATAATATTACAGTGAGCTTTTTGTTTTAATAATAAGGGAATAGTACATTCATAATTTAGTTCTTGTTTACAAATATTTGTTCCTATATAATTTTTACAATTTGATAAATTCGTAAATTCATTATTACATTTGGCAACTTTTCGTTTAAGTTCATATTTTCCGTGTTTGAATGCTAGCGGGATTAAATTATACATTTGACATTTATTTGTTATTATTGGATATTTATAAATTGTGACAATTGCACTGTTAAAGATACAAACATGGATATCGGAATATTCTAATATATTTATTATTGGGATATGATATAACTGATTGTGAATTACTTCGTTTATGTCTTTAAGATTTAGTGTTCCAGAGAAGAAGTTTCCCATTTTTGCAAAGTTAATTGTGTTTGTGATTGCTTCTAGTTCTTTATATACTTCCTTAATGATCAAACTTTCGGTTATAGATTCTAGGTCTAATATTCCTAAAATTTTTTCAAATTCTGAATTTATTTTTCGTTGTTGGTTGTTGTTTTCAATAAGTTGGTTGAGTCCTGTCTTTATTTCTATTAGGTCGTCGTGATCTGGTGTTCCTGTTACAAATTTTAATGCTGAGCCTAAGAAGTTAAGGGCGCGTTTTGCACGATGTTCAGTTGGTATCAATTGGGTTTTAAGTCTTTCTATTCTATTTATGAGTATATTTTTTTCTTGGGATTGAATTGTACTATATTGTTTTCTCATTATTCTTTCGTAAGGTGCTAATATTACAGAAAGGTTTGCTACGTGGTAAAGGTAAGCTGAACTGTTATAAGTATACACGTTATCTGATTCAGTTAGTACATATTTTTTGTTGCTTAGATTCGTAATTTTGTCGGAAAGTCCAAGTGAAAATATCAAAAAGATTATCAATCCTGTTTCTATGAATGGCATTGTGTGCTTTGCTTTCGTATACTATCCTTGTGTATGATTCTTCCTCTCACTGTAAGAATCGTGTCCCCGCGATCTTCCTTTACCTTATGTTTGTTATATTTTGTTGCGAGTTTATTACGTCGATCCGTTCTGCTGTATATAATATCTCCTTGTTTATATGCTATAACTTGTCTATTTTTATTGTGATATTGAAGTAGCTTACCCTGTTTTCGTCCGAGTATATCTTTGATGTCAGGATAGTTTTCTCGATTAAAGAATACTACTTCAGGTTTGTATCCTGTGGCGGAGTGAATAGTCCTGTTATATTGGCGAACGGCGTTAAATATCTCTTCACCGGGCGCGGTTTTATTTTGAGCAGCTAGACTTTGGCAAAGTTCGATAATCGTACTATGCAATCGTTCGACTTGAGCGTTGGACGTTGAATGATGTATTGGAGTGACTGAATGTATTATCTGCAGTCGGTTGTATATGAATTTGACAATGCTTCCATTAAATATACTTTCGTTATCGGTCATGAGATATTTGGCGTTCGGAAAAACTTGTGTGAGTACTTCTTCTATATATTCATGACAGTCTATCTTTGTGTCAAGTTTGCGCAAAAAACAATATTTAGAGTATCTATCTATAGAGCTAAGATACTGTTTATTATTAATGTGGAATACCTCCATTTGTATGTATTCTCCTACTCGGCTGGGTATTGGAGTTTTTCCTATAGGTTGCTTATTTGGTTGACGTTCGTACTTGTGTTGTTGACAAATTTCACAGTCTACTGCTTCTTTCTTACACATCTCTTTAATGTTTGGCCAGAAATGAGATAATAATATTTCTTGTGCGTTATTTTTGTAGTTTCTATGTGCGCGGTTATGTATTTGTGTGATTATTTCTTTTTGCTCGTTTATAGATGTAACGTCAATTAGTTGATTTTGAGCTAATACTAACTTACAGTCTGGAAAATTGGTGATAATTTCATTTTTTAAATGAAAAAATATTTCATCATCTATTTTCAGTGCGTTAGTAACATTTGGTCTAATGACAATTTTTAGTTTAGTTAACAAATCTGGTGTATCTTTAAAAAATATTGTATGTCTAGATTGGCCGGAAAATGTTGTTTGGGACAGAACTTGTTTGTTTTCCTTATCTTGTTGTAGAATTATTTGATTTTTGAACGAGTTAAGTGGCTGTTTAACTTTTTTAATAATTTCATTTGGTGAGCTTTGTTGTGAATGGTCTGAACAATCTGTAGTGTTATTGATTTGTTGACGTGAAAGAGCATCGGCTACGACATTCTGGTGTCCTGGTTTGTAAACTAATTTGGCACCGTATTCTTCAATTAAATTTTTCCATCGTTTTAGTTTTGTATTGGGATTTTTCTCAGAAATAGAAAAAACTCTAGCGCACTTGAACCGCTAGAAACACTAATGTTCGAAGAACAGTAGAAGAATCGTGCAGGTTTTGAGTGCATAATCTACCGCATGAGCTGCTTATTACGGCCAAACTGTTTCAAACGCCACGTTCTACTTTGGTCTCAAGAATGCATTATAACTCATATGGTGGAAGGTTTCAGATATTACCACTGGCATGAATTTCAACGTTTATGAGAGCAAAACACGGGTTAATTATATTCATTATCAGTTGCTTATTTCACAAAATTTCGAAAGCAGCATCTCATATAACACCAATGAAGAAAATGCTCAGTGCCTGCAGCACTGTAACTGAAGTTGGTGTTTGGGGCTGCGATCGGAAAAATTTGCAGAACTTTAGGAAATGAAACATCGGTTATTTATTTTCATTGTAAATGTTTCCGGTATGAATACTAACTGTAAGCATTTATTGATACAAAAGTAGCACAACCGACTCGTGCTGGCAACCTTTCGCCAGTATCAAAGCCAAAAATATATCACTTCTGCTTCACGTTGTTATATTACATTCGAAGTTATAGGAGTATAAAGAAATTTAGGATTAACTGCAGCGAGTTTTTTCAAATAATGGAAAGCTAAATATTTGCTGTTTATTGTCACTACAATATCATTACCAATTGAAAATTCTACGATAAAACCGCTTAATAAAGATATTGCAAACAAAAGCAAAACCAACAATAGCTGGCAACCTCATCGTGGCTTTTCAACCAAATTTGGCCTGAATAATGCTTGTAGTAGGTTCCATTAATTGTATAAAATTCGTATTGATTTCATGACTGCACTGGAAGTTATAGGGCAAAAAGTTTTATTTTCCTGAGCGAATTTTCAAATCCAAAGACAGAAAAATTTCCATAGCTGGCAGCACCAATCGAATTTTTCAACCAAATTTCTATCAAACAGAGTTTAGAGTAAGGTGCAGCTACTGTGTCAATTTCATGAAAATTTGGTTACTTATTCAAATTTCATAGGGCAAAAAGCAGTTTTTTTTCTTTGTAATTTTTCAAGATGGCACCACTGGCACAGAGTTGCCCACAATTCAAAATCGCTTCTATCAGACCTGGTCCTACTTAAGTCCAATGCATTCTGTAAATTTCAATGGTATCTGATTATTGATTCGTGAGTTCCCGTGAACAGAAGTTTTTGATACTAAAAATATAGGTTAACTGGGAAAGGGTTACCGTTCTTGTCCGACATGAAATTTCCAAAGTTTTACTTTGAACGTGTAGATAAAGCATAAGATTTGTATACAGATTGGTTTTATTGTAAGAAACGGACATTTTTAGGATATTCGATGATTTGAATGTTTTCACTTCCAAATTTTTATTTTTTCAAATTTAAGACACCAAAATTATCATAGCTGGCAGCTCCAACCGAATTTTTCAACCAAATTTCTACCAAACGTGGTTTGAAGTAAGGTCCAGCTACTGTGTGAATTTCGTCAAAATCGAACGATTCAATCAGAATTTATAGGGCTAAAAGCAGTTATCTTTTTAATGATTTTTCAAGATGGCACCACTGGCACAGAATCACCCGCATTTCAAAATCACTTCTATCAGACCTGGTCCTATATAGGACCAATACATTCTGCAAATTTCAATAAATTCTGCTCATTGGATCGTGAGTTTCCGTGAACAGAAGTTTTTGATGCTAAAAATATAGGTAAATTGGGCAAGGGTTACCAGGCGTGCCCGTTATACCATATCTTTTTTTTTTTTTGTTTATGTAAACAAAGCACAAGATTTACATATGAGTGGCTTTTTTTTGAAGAAACGGCAGTTTTTCAAGAGAGACGATGATTTGAAGGTTTTCACTTTCAGTACCTGCCTTAGCTACAGGGTTGCCAGCACGCTCATCAAAAGCTACACAAATCAACAACTAAATAATACCAATATGTCCTCAAAATTTCGTAATGATTCAATAGCTCTGTCAAAAGTTATCGCAATTTAAAAATTTTCAAGTTTTCCCGTTCTGTTTTTAGGCACCCAGCGCACACATGGGGTTAAAAAATTCCAAAACATTATCCGATTCACATGTAAAACACGTTCAAAATTTATTTCGTCAACTTTATTTTTGCAAAACTTATTTGTGTACGGAATAATAGGTATATTAAAAATATCACTAAAATGGCCGCCGGCGCCAAAGGGTTAAAGATTTTTAACTTTTTGTGAGACCTGGCACTATTCTGCATATACACCAATGTGTCCTGAAAATTTCAGCTCAATCGGATGGCGCGTTCCTGAGATTTTTTCACTGACATTTTTTGATGATATATATATATATATATATAGAAATATGAATTTTTGGCCAAAGTGATTTTAATACTAATGTTCTTCTTCGAACATTAGTAAAAATTAATGATTGGTGATCCGTGTAAATTGTTAAGTTTGCTACACCGTATAAATAATTTCTAAGTTTTTGTAAAGACCATACAATTGCAAGTAACTCTTTTTCATTGGTGCTATAATTTTGTTCGGTTTCATTTAATGTTCGTGAAATAAATGCAATTGGTTGACGATTTTGTGCTAAAACTGCTCCAATAGCGAAATTGCTTGCATCAGTTGTTAAATTAAAAGGTTTAGAGAAATCTGGTTGGAAAAGTTCAACCTGTTCTTGTAATGCGTTTTTAATTTTTTCTAAAGCTTCTACTGCTGCTTTGTCCAAATTTACGATTGTCTTGGTACTTTGATTCTTTGATACCATTCCTAATTCTCCTCTCAAATGAATGGTCAACGGTTTTGTAATTTTGGCAAAATTCTTTATGAATTTTCTATAATAGCTGGCAAGTCCTAGAAAAGATCTCAATTCTTTTAAAGTTTTAGGTTGTGGGTAATTCTTTATAGTTTTGATTTTTTTAGGGTCCTGTTATGTTTTATAATATGTCCTAGGTATTCAACTGAATCCTGAAAAAAATGTGACTTTTCGTCAGAAATTTTCATGTTTGCATTGTGTAATGCTTTGATTATAATCCGGAGATGTTCCATGTGTTCTTCGGGTGTGGAAGAATATATTAACACGTCATCAATATAAACATATGCAAATTTGCCAATATAGGGTCTAAGAATGTCGTCGACGCATCGTTGAAATATGGATGGGGCATTCTTTAGTCCGAATGGCATCCTAACAAATTCATACTTCGCACCGTTGACAGAGAATGCTGTCTTTTCTCGATCAGATTCTTTAATTAATATCTGGTGGAAACTTGATTCCAAATCAATTGTGGAAAAAATCTTTGCGTTACCTAAATTTTGTATAGTCATATTGACATCCGGAATAGGATATCTATCAGTAATTGTATGAGCATTAATTTTCTGGAAATCAACAACCATCCGTCTTTTGGGTCTGCCTTGGTCGTCGGTGCCCTTTTTTGGAACGGTCCATATAGGTGAATTATATGGGCTTTTGCTTGGCTGGATTATACCGTCATATAATAGTTTTTCAATCTCTTTCCTGACAAAGTCGTGATCAGACATGGGATATGGATATTGCTTTGTCCATATCGGATCTTCCGATTCAGTCCTAATTGATGCTTGTATTGTGGTTGTAAAAGGCAATGTTTCACTAATATAATTATTTCTTTTCATAAGTTCATCTACTTGGTCTTTGAATTCCTCATTATTAATGGTATAATTAATCTCTGCTTCTGAAATTTTCCTTTGCTGATATTTTAAGCTGTAATCTAATAAATTTATTTCTGCTTTCATTTGGCGTAGTCCTTGTTCTCCAAGAATCATGTCAAATTCGCTAAGTTCATTGATTTCGAAGAAAGTTTGATGCCCATACATTGTAATTACTTTTTTAGAATCTATGACTGAGTAGCCATGCAAAGTTTTAGTTTTAAAAGGTTTTATTTTAATTGTTTTTCCAATTTTACATGTTGAATTTATATAATTATTAGTAGATCCTGTGTCCACTAATAGTATAACGGGCGTACCTGTAAGACCGCACTTCGTTTGAATGCAGGGTAGCCCGTTCAATCGCCTAAAAAAGTACTGCCTGATTCAAACTGTTCTACGTAGTTAACGAAATCTACTGATTCTAAATCTTCCTGCCTAGTCTGATTAATTCTATGCGATGTAGTCATGTTTTGATTACTAGGTATCCTATCTCTCTTATTTGAGTTGTTATAGTTACGATTTACAGCACTATTATTTTTATTTGTTTGTACATACCATCTGGAGTTGTCCACGTCCATTGGGACTGGTGTAGGCTGTTGTTGTTGAGGTAGATTGTTGGAATTTCTTGGATCAAAATTATTTCTCTGCATCCTTAAGTTTGCCTTGTATTGATGTTGGTGTCTGTCGTCACGGTGCGGATTCGGGTGGGTGTTCTGGATTTGGTTGTGATTGCTGTTGAATCTTGATGAAGTTGCTTGGATCTCGAACTGTTGATTCACGTTGTCGTGATATATTGTACACGCTATTGCATATGCTGCTTCCAAGTTATTCGGGTTGTTGCTGTATAATGTCCCGCTGGTGTATTTGGAATTTAATCCAAGGATAAATGTTCTAACTGCTTCCTGGTTGGCGTAATCTTTCATGGCTTCGTTGTTTTGGTCACCAGACATCTCAATTTTGGATAATGCTAGATTGAGTGCTTTGGATACTTCACTATGAAACTCTGCAAGTGTTTTTCTACCTTGCACGATTTTCTTCATTTCGTCTAACAAAACGTATAAAGGACGTTGATCAGCAAATGTGTAATCTAACCGGTTGATTATTGAATAAAAATTCAGTTTGGTGTTGTGATTGGTTAGAATATCAGCGGCTGGTCCTGTGATTTTTGTTCTGACGATTCCTAGGGCACTATAGTACCTCGGATGGTGGCTAAAGTTTTTTATTGCCTCCATAAAAATCCATACTTGCGATCTCCATGATCTATATTGGGTTTTATCCCCGTCAAACTTTGGCAAGGATTTAAATAGTTCCAAATCAATATCTCCTGCATCTTCAATGTTAAGTTGAATGTCTTCGTGTTGGACAATTGCTGTTGTTTGTGGAAAGTTTTGTTCCACTAATGCTAGCCTTTGGGTATATTCTTCCTGTTGTTGTTGCATGGTTCCGATTAATGTTGCGATTTGTGCATGGAGCTGGGCCATTTGCTGCTCCATTTCGATATTTTCTATTGCGTTTCGGTTATTATCAAAAACTTTTTGTTTCTTTCGAGTCCGCAGGCTTCGTAATAGATCCAGGTTTTACTTCTTTGGCTGATGAATTCACTGTCGAATGTTTCAGGATTTGTTAATTTCTGCAGTTGAAAGTATTATCCAATATTTCAGGACCTATACTACGGTGTTTGCTGGTTATTTTTCACTTTTTTCAAGCATGTAGTGCTGGAAGTCTTACTTCCCGTGGAATTTTTGAATTTATTTTATCCTTATTTCATCACCGCAGGATATAAATGGCTTTAAGACCGGTTTGAGCCCCCAGTTTACAATATAACTTATTTTCAAATGAAAAACACTTCTTTCACTTTTCACTCTACATTTCTAATGCATCTCATTCTGGGCCCTACGCATTATTTATACTAAAGATTACATTTTTCACTGCATGTTTGTATGCATGCATGCCAGATAGTATAATTTTGATCTTTGTCCTACAGATAGTTAATGATGTTGTGGTAGCTAATAATTAGTTGTTTGTTCTTATACAATACATTATGTTAAGTACAATACAATGTTCTTACAATACAATAGATAGATAGATAAAGAAATACGTTCCTTAACTCTCGCTTGCTATTAATCGTGTTCTTCTATCCGTTCCACAACTTAAAGTGTACTTCCCCGCATTGATGGGATACTGCCGCTGTTGTTTGACTAACGATCTTCGCTGCTGCCTACGATGATGATTTACGCCGACGCTTGCTTGCTATTAATCGTGTTCTTCTATCCGTTCCACACCACTTGGCTATCGTCCAATTTCCGCAGATAAATTCCCTCCTCAATGCTACTTTGATGCTTCGCACCACTCGGTTATCGTCCAATTGCCGCAGTTAAATTCCCTCCTCAATGCTACTTTTATTCTTCTCGATCGCCAGTACCAAGTTCCTCGTCCAGTCCAGTCAGTTTTCAGAGAAGAAAAAGAAAATCTGTTAAAAAGGAGCGCGTGCCAATGCGTCCGAGCCTAACCCAGTCAGTTTTCAGAAAGAACCCTGGTCGCTGCGCCAACTCGCTTCAGGCCTTGTTTTTCAATTCGATCAGCGGGACTCCGCCAAGCGAACCGTTGGTTGCACTTGGCTGTACATTGCTCGGCCGTTGCACTTTTGCAGTGTACGCACGCCTGTGCTGGCCATGCCTTTCGCTTCCGTCGTTCTGCCTCTGGTGGTCCGATTCCAACATTCCACTTGTCACATTAAACGGGTTGACAGCTGACACTTCGCAAATGGTTGTTTGATCAATAGTGTTAATTGTCGTGTTTTGTATCTGTTTTAATTCTGCTTGTAGTTAAGTGAAAATTTTCGCGACATCTTTTCATCCTTCTTATCGTTCTCGTACACGGTTTGCCTACTCCAAAGTTTGTTTCTGTTGATCGGCCAGAAGTTCCTGTTGATCTGCGATCTGTTTACCTTGCTCGGATGATTTTTCTCTTGCACTTACGTAGCTCGTTGCGTAAGACAGATAACTGATTTGTTACGTAAATTGCTCCCGCAACACGCCAAAAGCCCTTCGCCTCCCGATGGAGTGAAAAGGGGACAATTTCGGTCGGCTAACTCCCGCGGAAATTAGGGTGGGTCAATTTTAGGCGCCACTCGCTTTAATTTTACGACCGAAACTGTCTGCGAAGCCACCGTCTCGAAGCGAGAAATTGACGGCGGCGTACTATGCTATCGCGATTTCTAATTTCCCGCTACAAGCAATCGAAATTTCCTACGCGATCTTACCAGAAAGGCACAAAAGCAACACATACGATTACACCTTTATCACAATTTTATTCGTTCACTATTTGCTCTACTCTACTCTTAATAAAGGCGCCGCGTACCTTTTTTTCTTAACTCTTAACTCACTAACAATAGGAAAAACTTAGCCTACCTTCGATCCTTCTCCTCAAAATAACCACCTGCCACTGCTCGTTCGTTCGACTTCGAAGCCGCCTACTCGGTACTTCCCCGGAAAGACGTTCTGCTGCCGCCGCGCTTGGATTTCGATCTTCGATGTTGTATATGATGATCTTTGTTGTTTTCTTTTTCTCTGCTGACACTCGCCCGTTTCGTGAAATGCTAGCCGCGTTCGACCTCCCAGTCCGCTCTACTCAGCTGTCATTCAGTATCCCCTGTTCGTTTACTGACTCAACGCCACTTCGTTTCGGGCCAAAAATTCCTTTACTCGATCGCCAGAGTCACTTGTCTCCTCGTTGATTGCCAGGAAGAAAAAAGTTTAAGTTATCCAGGAGCTTACGCCAATGCCGTGTGTATCTCACCCTAGTTCTGGATCAAGAAGAACGATTCCTGGCTCGTTCACTTCCCACTAAGCCTCGGCTAGTGGTTTCAATCCCGCTCCTGCGGTATCTTAGCCAACAGTTGGCTGTTCACACCATACGACGTGTATTCGGGTGCGATGGCCCAATGTACTTGCTGCACGCGCATTCGCAAGTGCAATTTCGCGCACTTAAGTCCGATGGAAATCGGAACGCACCCTTATTGTTTCGCCACATGGTGGCGGTTCGATCGCCCGATGACATCTACTGTCTTACTCCGTCGCCAATTTGATTGTTTACAACCATTAAAATAGTTATGTTCATGGCCCGGCGTGTAATTCTCGGTCGCGTTTAGCCATTCGCGTGCAAAAATTCGCGAGTTCTCCTTGTTTGGTCGCGTTAATTCCGGTGGATATCAGCGTTGCGTTTCGTTCTGGAGCCATGGCCCCTTAGCTGCGCAGCGGGTCATTCGTTTCTGGGTCAGGTGATTCGTCGATCGTCTGAAATTGAATCGACGACGGTAGCTTGACCTGGTGAGGAACACTCGCTTTCATCGGTCGTCGACCAAGTCCTTCCTTTTTTTATTTTCCCTTTCTTGTTTTACCCTTATTAACTACTGCGTATTTCAGGGTCACTTCTTCTTGCAGAAACTGTTTAGAATCGGCACGAAATTTCAACGCATACTGGTAACCATTCGTCGTGTTAAAAGAAACGCTCCTGACTACCCGCGGGTCACACCAGTTGTGGTTCGGGCTATTTGTGACAACCACACTTGTCGTGGCTTGGCGGCGCGCCCCCGAATCATCGACCGGCTCGTTGTATCCATCCATTTTGTATCTTCATCAATCTAACCGACTTATTACTTATGACATATAGCTATATTGCATTATATATTTACTTTTTACTATATTTACATTATATATTTACTTTTTACTACATTCACATTATATATTTACTTTTTTACTAATGTTCGAAGACGACCATTAGTATTAAAATAATTTTGGCCAAAAATTCATATTTCTATATATATATATATAAATATATATATATATATATATATATATATATATATATATATATATATATATATATATATATATATATATATATATATATCATCAAAAAATTTCAGTGAAAAAATCTCAGGAACGCGCCATCCGATTGAGCTGAAATTTTCAGGACACATTGGTGTATGTGCAAAATAGTGCCAAGTCTCACAAAAAGTTAATAATCTTTAACCCTTTGGTGCCGGCGGCCATTTTAGTGATTTTTTGAATATACCTATTATTCCGTACACAAATAATTTTTGCAAAACTAAAGTTGACGACATAAATTCCGAACAAGTTTTACATCTAAATCGGATAATATTTTGGAATTTTTTAACCCCATGTGTGCGCTGGGTGCCTAAAAAGAGAACGGGAAAATTTGAAAATTTTTAAATTGCGATAACTTTTGACAGAGCTATTCCTTGATTACGAAATTTTCAGGACTTGTTTGTTTTATTTAGTTGTAGATTAGTGTACGTTTTAATGAGCGTGCTGGCAACCCTGTAGCTAGGGCAGGCACTGAAAATAAAAACCTCCAAATCATCGTCTCTCTTGAAAGAATGTCGTTTCTTAAAAAAAAAGCCACTCATATGTAAATTTTGTGCTTTGTTTACATAAAAAAAAATTTGATATAGTATAACGGGCACGCCTGGTAACCCTTGCCCAAGTAACCTATATTTTTAGCTTCAAAAACTTCTGTTCACGGAAACTCACGATCCGATGAACAGAACTTATTGAAATTTGCAGAATGTATTGATCTTATATAGGACCAGGTCTGATAGAAGTGATTTTGAAATGCGGGTGATTCTGTGCCAGTGGTGAAATCTTGAAAAATCACTAAAAAAGATAACTGCTTTTAGCCCTATAAGTTCTGATTGAATCGTTCGATTTCGACGAAATTCACACCGTAGCTGCATCTTACTTTAGACCACGTTTGGTAGAAATTTAGTTGAAAAATTCGGTTGGAGCTGCCAGCTATGATAATTTTGGTGTCTTAAATTTGAAACAATTAAAATTTGGAAGTGAAAACATTCGAACCATAGAATATCCTCAAAAATGTCCGTTTCAACAATAAAACCAATCTGTATACAAATCTTATGCTTAATATACACAGTCAAAGTAAAACTTTGGAAATTTCATGTCGGACAAGAACGGTAACCCTTTCTCAGTTAACCTATATTTTTAGCTTCAAAAACTTCTGTTCACGGGAATTCACGAATCAATAATCAGATAGAATTGAAATTTACAGAATGCATTGGACTTAAGTAGGGCCAGGTCTGATAGAAGCGATTTTGAATTGTAGGCATTTCTGTTCCAGTGGTGCCATCTTGAAAAATTACAAAGAAAAAGATATGCTTTTTGCCCTATGAAATGTGAATAAGTTTCCAGATTTTAATAAAATTGACACAGTAGCTGAACCTTACTCTAAACTCTGTTTGATAGAAATTTGGTTGAAAAATTCGACTGGTGCTGCCAGCTATGGTAATTTTTGGGTCTTTGGTTTTGAAAATTCGCTCAGGAAAATAAAACTGTTTGCCCTATAGCTTCCGGTGCAGTCATGAAATCAATACGAATTTCATTCAATTGATGGAATCTATTATAAGCATTATTCAGGCCAAATTTTGTTGAAAAGCCACGATATTGTTGCCAGCTATTGTTGGTTTTGTGTTTGTTTGCAATATCTTTATTAAGCGGTTTTATCGTAGAATTTTCAATTGGTTATGATATTGTAGTGACAATAAACAGCAAATATTAAGCTTTCGATTATTTAAAAAAACTCGCTGCAGGTAACCCTAAATTTCTTTATACTCCTATAACTTCAAATGTTATATAACAACGTGAAGCAGATGTGATATATTCTTGGCTTTGATACTGGCGAAAGGTTACCAGCACGAGTCAGTTGTGCTACTTTTGTATCAATAAATGCTTACAGTTAGTATTCATACCGGAAACATTTACAATGAAAATAAATAACCGATGTTTCAATTCCCAAAGTTCTGCAAATTTTTCGGATCGCAGCCCCAAACTCCAACTTCAGTTACAGCGCTGCAGGCACTGAGCATTTTCTTCATTGATATTATTTGAGATGCTGCTTTCAAAATTTTGTGATATAAGCAACTGATAACGAATATAATTAACAAGTGCTATGCTCTCATAAACGTTGAAATTTATGCCAGTGGTAATATCTGAAACCTTCTACCATATGAGTTATAATGCATTCTTGAGACAAAAGTAAAACGTGGCTTTTGAAACAATTTGGCCGTAATAAGCAGCGCATGTGGTGGAATATGCACTTAAAACCTGCACGATTCTTCTACTGTTCTTCGAACATTAGTGTTTCTAGCGGTTCAGGTGCGCTAGAGTTTTTTCTTTTAAATAAACTTCTTTTCGTTCACCATTTCTTTCCTTTCTTTTCTTTTTAGCTCGATATTCGCTGGCGTTACAAACTCTTTGTTTTCCTTTCTTTCCTGGTGGTTTCTGATGCAAAACTGTGAAATGTAGTGAGTGTTGTATTGTTTGCGTGCCAAAGCACGTAGAGATCTTCCGCCCGCCAACCCACGCCAGGCTGAGCTAGTCGGCCGGGAAAAGGCACGCCGGGCAAGAGAAGGAAGATCTCTAAATAAATATATGCTGCACGACAGAGTTTAGTCGGTCGCAACAGCATGTAAATGAAACATGTCCTGACTTCAGGCAGTTAAAATCAAGCCAAGATCCTTTCCTTAAGACCTGCGCAGTGAAACGGAAAACTTCAAAAATTCAGTACACTGGTGTAAATTATGGTTCAACTTGCACACGTGACCCTGCACCTTTGTGACTTTAGTTAGCCTTGAACTACTTACTATGTTTGCCACTTTGAATTTACTTTTGTTGTTGCGTAGTTTGCTTGATTGCACTGCTTCGAGTACATGCAGCCGCTACGGCAAAAACATCTTTGCCTGATTAAATGCTGGGACTTCATTCGATCCCTTCAAGTCATGCTCCCATTGAGCTCGCGTTTCACTATCGATCTTGGATTCAATGATGTACCCTACCAAGGCATCTCATTTCCCTACGGGCACCGTTATGGAATTCACATACGCAAATATTTCTACCGTTGTATTATAGAATCTTTCGATCGATTTCGCAGTAGGCTCCATTTCAACATACGAATTCACTAGTGCTCTGTTATTTTGATACCGATCAATCAATGTCTGCCAAGCACTTTGGTCGTTGTCTGCTGCAAACGCAAGGTGTTTTAACATTTTTTCGGCGTCGCTGGTGATCGAATTTTTCAAGTAGTGAAACTTTTCAATGGCTGTCAACTTCGAATTGTTATGCACCAGAGACTCGAAATACTCTCGGAATTGCCTCCAATTCTTAAACTTGCCATCGAAGTTGGCGATGTCCACATGCTGGAGTTGGATGCTTCCATGGTTTTGAAGAACCTTCTGCTCTTGCTGGGCGACTGGAACAGGAGGACAGCTGGTCGATTCCAGAACCTCGTATTCCCCAATTTTCAATTCGAAAACATCCCGTAAAGACGCGAAAGTTTTCTCGGTATTTTCGTATACCTCCTTATACTGCACTAAGGAATCGTCTTTAAACTCCCTTAACGCATGCGTGAAATTTTTTTAAAATACTAAAATGTTCGAGCAAATCTTTGAACCGATTTCGAAAACACACGATGTTGTGTCCAGAAACCGAGTCCTTCTGATAATTCCGATTAAGACAATTTATTGCGTCGATAGCTTCCTGCAATTCGATCATTTTTAACTACTCGAGCCCGGCAATCCGGTTCAAAGGACCATGAATACAAACGTATACGAATTATGACTTGACCATGAATACAAACGTATACGAATTATAAATCGACCATGAATACAAACGTATATGAATTAATAACGTATAATTTTCTTTATTTAAACAATTCTAAATTCTTTATTCCACAACAGCGACGAACGTTCTACTATTTTCGATCTTAACTTTTGACTGAGATAGCGAACCATCAACACCCATTCTAAAACATTCCAAAGATATGCACACGCGTAAGTCATGTATATTCCAAATTCCCACGACGTACAAATCATCCTAGACCAAACAAACAAGCAGACGCGACAAATGTAATGCCGGATATATACATTGGAACCAGCGTCTCGTGTACAAGAGTAAACAAGACTGAACAAGACATTGGACGAGACTCAACAAGACAAAGGGTGAATTGTTTATTTAGGATATTGCACCACGCAACACGGACCATGCACTATGCACCTTTCATAGGGTGAATTGTTTACTTAGGATATTGCACCATGCATCTTTCGACAGTTGTGAGCTGTTTTGTTCAGTTCAGTGAACGATGGCTGAGGTACAGGCTGTGGCTATTGCAACTGCCTGGTGTGCGTTGAGTGATTTCAATCTGGGACACGCAAAGACATGTTTGAAGTCCCAGCGAAAAATTCGAAAATGTGAATGGGCACATGCTACCCTCTCGAATCCCTTTGACTCGGTACATAAAACCGACTTCGCTTTGAGCGGCTTCGAACTAGGACGAGACGGTCATAAACACTCAGGCACAGCAATAAAAGGATCATTATCCCTTCGTTAAACAAACAAGAGCCGACGAGCAAACCATTTACACACGCGTGCTTGCCATGAAAAAAACAGCCGAGAATAGACAAGGAGACCATTTACACACAGACCTTGTCTACATTTGGCATTCCTCGGCGAGAATGTAAATTCGGCATAACAAAACACCTACTACAAAGATACCTGCACAAGTCCATTTCATATTCTCACGACAGACAAATTCTTCTAACAAACAAGCGACGCGACAAACGTAACAAAACACCAATCACAAATCAATCTGCACAAGTCATGTACATTCCCACGATAGACAAATTCTTTTAACGCTTGTCGCGACATAGCGTCAGCATTTATATTTACTATAAATTTGGATTACCTGACGTCCCCGGGTAGTTGCTCGTGAAGACACTAACCGTGTAGACTAGTTCTTTGTATAAACGAAATTCATAATAAAACGTGTTTGCACAAAATCAAAAGAGTGTTATTAATTTTGTAATAGTTAGTGCTCGCAACCGAAATAACCACATAACTGGCGCAGTCGGGAAACAAATCAAGAGGAAGCCGCAAAAGGATAACTCTTCATCGCGAAAAAAAAACCAATCTTGAAGAAGCCGCAAAGGATAATTCTTGATTGAGTAAAACTCTCGCCACAAAAAGCTTAAAACATTAAAATTTAGTGAAAAAACCAATCTTGAAGAAGCCGCAAAGGATAATTCTTGATTGAGTGAAACTCACGCAACAAAAATTTCAAACCTTAGTGTCGTGAAAAAATCAATCTTGAAGAAGCCGCAAAGGATAATTCTTGATTGAGTTAATAATTTTTTCAAAAAAACAATGTATAAAAATAATAAAACAATATATTCCATAATCGGGAATTTCGCGACGGAAGTTAATAATAAACAACCAGAGTGACCGAGTCCGAAAACGTATAAGCCTAATAGGTCACTTAAACTCGTAGCTGAGGCTGGTGAGAGCAATCTGGTTAATAAACATTCAAGTGAGAGAAAATAATCAATTAAAGATTCAGGTAGACAAATGCAATTTCTTGAAAAAGGAAATGGCATTTTTAGGCCACACCATCACGAAAGATGGCCTTAAACCTAATCCAGAGAAAATTGAGATCATCCAAAATATAAAATTACCTATAACAGAGAAACAAATTCAGAGTTTCTTAGGCCTTACTGGCTTTTATAGAAAATTTATTAGAGATTACGCTAAAGTAGTACAACCCATAACGAATAACCTCAAAAAGAAAACCAAGATAAACCCTAAGGATCCCAACTACGTGGAAGCTTTTGAGAAGCTAAAAACATTAATTAGTTCACCACCAGTGTTAAAATTCCCTAACTTCAATCGAGAATTTCAGCTTACTACAGACGCATCAAACTACGCTATAGGCGCTGTCTTGTCACAAGATGGCCACCCTATATGCTTCGCGTCTCGCACCCTTAATTCGCATGAACAAAATTATGCCGCCACTGATAAAGAATTTTTGTGGTCAGTCAATTATTTCCGACCCTATCTCTACGGAAATAAATTTAAAATTCTGACATATCACCAGCCAATAAAGTTTTTGCAAGCAAAATATAAGGGAAAAGATCTCTCCCCAAGACATCAACGATGGCTCTTGAAGTTAGGAGAATACAAGTACGAAATTGAATACTTAAAAGGAAAACAAAATTGAGTAGCGGATTTCCTTAGCCGAATCGAACAAAACATTGAAAATCGTACTGAAAATGAGAAGTCAGAAATTGAGACAAACTCATATTCAGATCTGGGAATGCTGTGTAACATTGAAGATGACGACGATGTTACAATGGCCATAATTCACTCGGCTCAAGAGGAGCTGCTGGACCACATACCTATCAAGGACAAAATAGTCAATAAGTACAAAACGCAGCTAATTATCACAAACAATAAAATTACAAACTTTCAAGCAATCCACAAGAAAAGGGTAATATATATTTCAGAATATGATTTTCCAAATCTGCAAGAAATTTTTCGCAAGTATATTAAAAAGGGTATAACGGGAATCTATACTGATCTAGACGATCGTAAATACAATATAGTTCAACAAAAACTACGAGAAATGTACTCTAATGATAAACAAATAAAATTTGTCAGATGTTCTTATAGGGCTCAGGATATCGAAACAGAGGTAGAAGCCGTGAAGCAAATCTCGTTATACCACATGAAGGAGAGTATGCATTCTGGAATTTTAGAAACATTCCATTCCATCAAGAATAAAATCTGCTATCCGAAGTTACTAGAGTTAATCCAAATCGTAATTGACCAATGTGAAGTTTGCCAAGCAGTAAAATATCAAAGAAACCCAATCAAGCCAAAACTACAATTTTCCGAAATCCCCAAGGAAAAAAACCTAATAATCCATGTTGATATCTATACCATCATGAGATACAATTTTCTAACTGTACTCGATAAATTCTCAAAATACGGAGCATCCTATTATCTACCCGACAAAACCCATATAACTTTAATAGAAACGTTAGAAGATCATTTCGCAAAATTTGGAAAACCGGGTAAAATAGTTAGTGGAAACGAGTTAAATGTAATGCAGATAAAGGATTTTCTAAAAATCGAGGAAGTAGTATTACATATAACGAAGCCAAATAGCCACACAGGAAACGCTGATGTGGAACGGTTTCACAACACAATTGCAGAAAAATGTAGAACTCTTTTATTGAATGAACCTAAACTAACTGCCAGACAACTACTACAAAAGGCAGTCAGAAACTATAATGAACGATATCATTCCACAATTAAATGTACTCCAGCAGATGTACAAAATCACAGAGTAAATATAGAAAAAATACGGAATAATATCATCGAAAAACAAAAGAAATATTTAACAAAATTAAATGAAAAACGCGAAGACTATCGAGAAACAAGAACGACAGGGTTCATTAAGAACTACAAAGCAGTTAGACACAAAGAGCAACCAAAATATAGGAAGTGCAAACTGGATAATATTCATGTAGTAAACATAAAAAGAAAACTGAAGTATACTGATTATCAAGATTCAGAAAATAACAGAGATGTGGTGACAGATGAACAAATATTGACTGCCCGGAATACAGCGACAAACGGGCCTCGGGAAGAAGTATTACTTTCAAAATTTAATCTACAAATAACAAGAGGTGACATTCAAACTCTGCTGGGATCAGAATGGTTGAACGACCAAATTATAAACTTTTATGTTAACCTCATTGCGGAACGCAATTTGAAAAAACATAACGAAAACTACCCCAAAGTATATACAATGAACACATTTTTCTTGTTGGCTCTCAAGCAAGCAGGATATAGTGCAGTCCGTCCATGGACACGAAAGGTAGATTTATTTGCATATGATGTTATCCTAATCCCAGTACACCTAAACAATTCACATTGGTGTATGACCATAATAGACTTAAAAAATAATAAAATTATATACTATGATCCATTAGGAAAAGCCAATCCGGAAATATTATCTTTATTAGAAAGTTATTTGAAAGAAGAATCAAAGGATAAACGAAAGGTCAGTTTAGACACCACAAATTGGGTTAAAGAAAGTATAATAAATGGCCCTCATCAAAATAATGGGTATGACTGCGGCGTATTCAGTTGCATGTTCGCTGAATACTCTACTCGCAATAACGTGCCTAATTTTACACAAAAAGATATTCCCAAACTTCGTAGTAAAATGCTCGTAGAAGTTTTAGAAGGACTGATTTTTAATACCTAACACACATACTACCTAATATATAGTATCTGGACAGTTCAAATATACATAGTCGTTTTTACAGGTATGGAAACCAGTAATAATTTTACTGACGATATTAACTATGCAACCGGTATCGGCAACTTTGGCAGTGCAGCCAATTACAAGCAATAATGGATACATAACAGTTAATATGGGAACTACTGAAATATTAAAGGATACAAAAACTATACTACATATAATCGATCTCAAGGAACTAAGGCAAATAATCAATACTACCATAGATAACATAGAAAAACTGGGTGTCGCTACCGACCCGGTAATCAATAAAGAAATAGAAAATATTCAAAGGAAATTAGAAACAATTGAACCAAAATCTAGACCAAAAAGAGGGCTGTTCAATTTCGTTGGAAGTGCTCAAAATTGGCTTTTTGGAACAATGAGTAATGAGGACAGGCAAGAAATTGCAAATAATATCCAAACAATGCAAATTAATGAAGAAAGAGCTATTAAAAACCTCAATAAACAAATCGAAATCAACTCTCATATTACCGACTCACTTACTAATATTAAAAAAATTGTTGAATCTGATCGAAACCAAATCACCCAAACGTTCGAGCAAATAACAGCCAATGAACGAAAAATCATCCTAAAACAACTAAAGATTGACCAAACTATCAGATTACAAATGTTAACAGATAAAATTAACCAAATTATGGATAGCATATCCTTAGCAAAACATAACATAATACATCCTAGCTTACTAACATCAACAGAACTAGCTGTAACAAAATTGGACTTTTACAAGCTTAAGAACGTAAAAACAGGACTTTTCAAATACAATGAAGATTTGCTCACTCTGGCAATACAAATCCCACACTCATATAAACTTGTACCATTCAAATTAATTACGCCAATACCAAATAATGATCATGTAGAAATTGTCATGGAAGATCAGTTAATAGTAGAAATCAATGGCACAAAATATATGTACAACGAAGAAATTCAATATCAAAAAGATTTACAACCACTGGATAATTGTATTGTTCATAACAATTGTAAATTACAACAAAACATAATACCAGAAATAAAAACAATTGATCAAAGTACTATAATAGCTATAAACATAAAAAATCAAAGTATTGTTAATTTTTGTGACGATCGTCTGATTGTACTTAACGGAAATTATATAATCACCATCAACAATTGTACTATTAAAATCCTAAATGAAACTTTTAGCAATAGCAACATTAAATTTATTGATAGATTCTATTATATTGATGAAACACATTATAATTTCACTAAAAAACCTAACTTTGAACATATTATGCTAAAAAATACGGAAAATCTAGAACGTATCGAAATAATAAAAATACAGAAACACATAAATATAGTTACATTACCAATCATTGCTATTATATTAGCAGCCATTGTAATTTATCTACTTATCCTTTCACAAAAAAATAAAAAACTACTATTTTCAATAAACAATGTCAAAGCAAATGAAAAATGTAGAATGCAGGAGAATTCTTCTCGCAGGGCGGGGGAAGTCATGTATATTCCAAATTCCCACGACGTACAAATCATCCTAGACCAAACAAACAAGCAGACGCGACAAATGTAACAAAACACCTACTACAAATATACCTGCACAAGTCCATTTCATATTCTCACGACAGACAAATTCTTCTAACAAACAAGCGACGCGACAAACGTAACAAAACACCAATCACAAATCTATCTGCACAAGTCATGTACATTCCCACGATAGACAAATTCTTTTAACGCTTGTCGCGACATGGCGTCAGCATTTATATTTACTATAAATTTGGATTACCTGACGTCCCCGGGTAGTTGCTCGAGAAGACACTAACCGTGTAGACTAGTTCTTTGTATAAACGAAATTCATAATAAAACGTGTTTGCACAAAATCAAAAGAGAGTTATTAATTTTGTAATAGTTAGTGCTCGCAACCGAAATAACCACATAACTCGTACATATCGGGTTTCAAGTTCCATGCGAAAGACGCAACGTAATCAGTTTTATGAAGCTTCTATTGTGCAGAATTGCAACAGCGTTGCTAATTCAGCCACGTAAAGACGCAACGTAAGCATTCTAGGTGTTGCAATCGTGCACACCAATATTTACAGAACCATTATTATCATATTACGTCAAACAAATTCTACATGAAAAATCAGAAACATTGAATATAGAAACAAAAGAAGATAAGATAAGATAACTTTATTTTGCCGAAAAACACATAATTTACAAACAATATTGGATCTTAATTATTCTTATAAGAGATCGGATATATGTTTTACCCATGCAACTTACATATAAAATTGTGAACAATAAAATGGAGTAATTATTATTAGAAACTACAGTGGCTCACAGCTTATTTGATACAGTGACTATTTAAAAATGCAAATCACTGTAACTTTGAAATAAAGAACCCTATCCAAAAAATTTAAACGTATTTGACTAGATGCATGTCTAACAAAGATAGTTGACGCCTTTGCTGATCGAACTGAGAGGATTACTGAGTACTTAGTAACGTAAGCTAACACAGTGAGTATATAGCAGTGACCCCGAGTAGATCGGGGTAACGGGCCGATCAGATCTATACAGATCATCTCCCAAGGAGATTTCGCTACCCCCCTAGTCGCCATCGCCTCAATCGGTGCCTTTCGCTCTACTTTATTCTTCTGACACACTATGCATCTCTTGACGTATTCCCGCACGTCAGCGCCCATTCGCGGCCAATAATACTTCTGAGCAACTCGAGCTACAGTCCGGTCCGACCCCATGTGCCCCGCCTTCGGATCATCGTGACACCTGCGGAGGATGCTTACCCTCTCTGCCTTCGGAACAACTCGTTTCCTATCTGACTCAGCCCCCAAAATTCCCTTTTTGCCTGGTTTCCGCTTCCATAGCGTACCATCCACTACTCTCCAGCTTGGGTAGCTTGTTAGATCTGCCTGAACCTTTTCCCGCATCATTGCATACCAATTCTCCCCGATCAACGGCACAGCCAGACTATCCACGTTCACTACAGCTCGCGATAGAGCATCTGGGACTAAATGGTCCTTTCCCCTCCTGTGCACGACCTCAAAGTCATATTGTTGGAGTCGTACGGCCCACCTTGCCAATCGACCAGAAGCGTCTCTTAGCTTGTTCAACCAAATCAACGAATGGTGATCGGTGATGACTATAAAATGCGTACCTTCGATATAGGGGCGTAGTTTTTCAATCGCTCAAACGACTCCGAGACATTCTTTTTCTGTAGCCGAGTATCTTCGTTCCTGCTTCGACAACGACCGACTAAGGTAGTAGACTACCTTCTCCCCCGTTGGGTGTGCCTGGCTCAGTACAGCTCCTATCCCTACGTCCGAGGCGTCTGTCTGTACCTTAAACGGGAGGTCAAATTCGGGACAGGATAAGATTGGGGCTGATATTAACTTGGCTTTGCACGAGCAAAAGGCTTCTTCGCACTCGTCGGTCCAAGTAAACTTCCGGCCTTTCTTCAGTAGGTCACTGGGGGGAGCTACCATTGTGACGTGGTTGGGGATGAATCGCCTGTACCATGACACCATCCCAAGTAATCGGCGAACTTGTTTCACTGAAGATGGACGAGGAAACTCTCTGATTGCTTTGACTTTTTCTGGATCAACTTGTAGACCCCTCTCATCAATAATATAGCCCAGATATCGCAGTTGGGCCCTGCAAAATTGACATTTTTCCTTCGCCACCCGTAACCCTTCCTCTCTCAACCGGGCGAAAACGTCTCGTAGCACCTCCACATGTCGCTCGAATGTGTCCGTAACGATGATAATATCATCCAAGTATGTGAAGACGTATGGTTCTAGAGCAGACCCGAGCACTGTGTCAATTAACCGTTGCCATGTGGCCCCTGAATTGTGCAGGCCGAAAGGCATTCTGAGGAAATGGTACAGCCCCCACCCGGGTACAGTGAACGCCGTGTACTGCTGGGACTCTTTTGCCATCGGCAACCTGCCAATCGGCCGATTTCACATCCAGAGTGGAGAGGTATTTCGCGTTCCGCAGTTTATCGAGAGTCGCAGAAATGTACGGCAGCGGATATGCGTCTTTCCCCGATATCGCGTTCACCTTACGAAAGTCGACACAGAACCTGAAAGAGCCGTCTGTCTTCCGCACAAGTAGAATCGGCGAGGACCATGTGCTTGCCGATGGCTCCACCACTCCCATCTTCAGCATCTTGTCCAGCTCCTGGTTAATTTGCTTCTGCACTGCTAGTGACACGGGATAATATCTTTGTTTGATTAGGGGTGACTTTGTGTTGATGACGTGACTCACCGACCTTGCACAGCCCAGTCCATCCCCCATCAACCTGAACTGCTCATCCAGAAGGTTCGTCAAAGCTTGAGCCTCCTTATTCGACAAGCGTGCCCTCCCCTGTAATGCCTTTGCTTCCACTACTTCCGCTGCGGCAAGAGAGGTCCACTGCCGTCCCTTCAAATCTAACACGACCCCGAACCGCTGCCAGAAATCGACTCCTAAAATCAGCTCTTGAGGAAATGACAGAATCACCAAGGTATCCAGACCATATGTTCGGCCATTCATCGTGAACTTCAATCGCACTGACCCTGCCACCGCGCAGGCAACCCAATTTGCGAGTCGAACCTCCTCGATCCCCGCCCGATCTAGTTCGAGCCCCTTATTTGCCAGACGAGTCAACCCTTTCCTCCCTAAAATGGTGCGGCTCGCCCCCAAGTCTAGAAGTCCCTCCATTTCAACATCCTCTGCATTCACTCTTAAGTGCGGACGACTATCTATACCGCTTTCCACTAGAGCGTAATCTACCGTTGGTTGACGTTTCCTCGTTTGCGGCCACGATCTCGTGCTCACCTGGCCGCTTAGGGAGCACGACGGTCGTTTCCCGTTTCGCGCCGGTTGGCTTGCGCCCCTACCTCACAACTCCTAGTGCCGTTTCTACTCTGCCTACTCTGGCAGGGCGGGCATGCGGACCGCAAAACTCCTTGGCGTCCGCATCCGAAGCAACGTAATGGTTCAGGACAATCTCTCGACAAGTGTCCTGCCCCTCTACAATTCCAACAGCGGACTCTACTTGGCCCGACTATAGCAGCCACCTGCGCACTATTTTCTACCTCCACGTATGCCAAGTCCGGTTCTAGGCATCGTCTCGCCCGCGAGGTAGGAGGCACAAAAGCTGCCACAGACGCTCTTGTCGCATCCAGGATACGACCGATCTTCACTAGATCAGCAATGGACTTTACGGGAGTTAAGCACAATTGTTGGTGATAAAAAGGTGCGATGTTTCTACGCAACACCTTTAGCTTTTCCTCATCCATGCAATTCATTTTCAACCTGCTGAAGAGGCGCTCCATTACGGCCATATACACACCCATTGATTCGCTTTCCCCTTGGGTACGTTTGCGAATCTCATCCCACAGGCGATCCTCGTAGTCGGACGGTAAGAATTCGGCTTTGAGCTCTTCCACTAGCTCGTCCCAGCATCCCACTAGACCCCAATTGGCTCGGAACCATATAAGCGCTCGGGAATCGAACAAATCCACAGCCGCTCTAAAAAGCTGTGGTTTAGACAGCCCCCTTGCCTGCCGCAATTCTTCCACCCGCTCGAGAAAAGCGTTCACAGAACCTGAGGAGTCTCCGCTAAATTTCAGGCCCCATTTAGCCACCTCTGCCGGATTCGCCCCCTTCACCTGCTGCACTATGGACGACGCTTGCGCTTCTCCGAGTAGCTCCATATAATCTTCGTTAAGTTCCTCACTTTTTTCCGCCAGGTTTCCCATCGCCAAGATGAGCCTATTCCGAAGCTCCTCCACCGCGTCCTTCTGCTCCTGGGTCACGGAACGCACGTTCTTCAATCTGCGGAACCCAAACTCAATCCTAATTCGTGCCTTTAGGTATTCCAGCGTAGCCTTATCACCCGACACCCTGCCTACCAATTCCTCGGCTTCCAATACCTTCGCCGTGAGCTCCCTGTAGTCCGTCTCGTAGTCGAACGGATACTCCGCCTCAACGTATGACGTGTCCAATGCTTCCAATACCTTCGCCGTGAGCTCCCTGTAGTCCGTCTCGTAGTCGAACGGATACTCCGCCTCAACGTATGACGTGTCCAACGCTGCCTCTGCCTTCAGCGTAGCCCTCAGGGTCTTCCTCATATTATCGACTGTTTCCGACGGGAAACCGCGAATGGCGAGCTCGTAGGTGAGCTCATCCTTCGTCAACCTATCAACCGGAATCTTCATTTCAAGACCGATAACTCTCCACCGCTCTGCAACCGAAATGCCTCCAGCGAACTCTACCCAAACCGCGACCTACTCACAACAGATTATTCGCCAACTGACACCAAGATGATGCACTAAACAAACCGAATTATTTTTAGCGGAATTCACACACCAAGACAGTTCTCTCTCACCAAACCTATATCATCTAGAATATCAGCCACAGTAATTTTCCGCAGCCCTATATCTAAAAATTTTGCCTCTTAAACTAAACCTTCACACTCACTTGCACGCACTCTACTCAAAATAAATTCATTATTCACACATTCTGCTCACTCCCAAAATAATACCGGAATTCAAAATATTTAACTTATGTTATAGGAAGAAGATATGAAAATATCCACTCTCGTCGATATTAATTCCAAAGTATTCAATATATGCAATAAATATATATCAAAATACGCTAAATTTTCAACATTTTCAGTATATGTATCGATTCAATATATTCCACCTGTATAAATACTTTCAGTATTCGATGCATTCCGAAAAACGTTTCAAAATATTCAATTTATAAAATATATTCCACGTATATCTCGTGTACTGTGTAAGACCCGCGTCAACAATCCCGATATCATCAATATCGCCACGGTTCCCTGGTTTTTGAGTCTGACATCAATCTTCTACATACCCGACCGACAGTCGACTTGTCGATTTGTGTCACCGATCAACGCGCCTATCTGCCTTCGCACAATTTGGGACTTGGCTTCACAGATTTTTTGTTTTCACATTTACCGTTGTGCCGTTATTCCCGTTAAGGCCCCACTTTGGGCACCAATTTGTTACGATAATTGCTCCCGCAACACCCCAAAAGCCCTTCGCCTCCCGATGGAGTGAAAAGGGGACAATTTCGGTCGGCTAACTCCCGCGGAAATTGGGGTGGATCAATTTTAGGCGCCACTCGCTTTAATTTTACGACCGAAACTGTCTGCGAAGCCACCGTCTCGAAGCGAGAAATTGACAGCGGCGTACTATGCTATCGCGATTTCTAATTTCCCGCTAGAAGCAATCGAAATTTCCTACGCGATCTTACCAGAAAGGCACAAAAGCAACACATACGATTACACCTTTATCACAATTTTATTCGTTCACTATTTGCTCTACTCTACTCTTAATAAAGGCGCCGCGTACCTATTTTTCTTAACTCTTAACTCACTAACAATAGGAAAAACTTAGCCTACCTTCGGTCCTTCTCCTCGAAATAACCACCTGCCACTGCTCGTTCGTTCGACTTCGAAGCCGCCTACTCGGTACTTCCCCGGAAAGACGTTCTGCTGCCGCCGCGCTTGGATTTCGATCTTCGATGTTGTATATGATGATCTTTGTTGTTTTCTTTTTCTCTGCTGACACTCGCCCGTTTCGTGAAATGCTAGCCGCGTTCGACTTCCCAGTCCGCTCTACTCAGCTATCATTCAGTATCCCCTGTTCGTTTACTGACTCAACGCCACTTCGTTTCGGGCCAAAAATTCCTTCACTCGATCGCCAGAGTCACTTGTCTCCTCGTTGATTGCCAGGAAGAAAAAAGTTTAAGTTATCCAGGAGCTTATGCCAATGCCGTGTGTATCTCACCCTAGTTCTGGATCAAGAAGAACGATTCCTGGCTCGTTCACTTCCCACTAAGCCTCGGCTAGTGGTTTCAATCCCGCTCCTGCGGTATCTTAGCCAACAGTTGGCTGTTCACACCATACGACGTGTATTCGGGTGCGATGGCCCAATGTACTTGCTGCACGCGCAATCGCAAGTGCAATTTCGCGCACTTAAGTCCGATGGAAATCGGAACGCGCCCTTATTGTTTCGCCGCATGGTGGCGGTTCGATCGCCCGATGACATCTACTGTCTTACTCCGTCGCCAATTTGATTGTTTACAACCATTAAAATAGTTATGTTCATGGCCCGGCGTGTAATTCTCGGTCACGTTTAGCCATTCGCGTGCAAAAATTCGCGAGTTCTCCTTGTTTGGTCGCGTTAATTCCGGTGGATATCGGCGTTGCGTTTCGTTCTGGATCCATGGCCCCTTTGCTGCGTAGCGGGTCATTCGTTTCTGGGTCAGGTGATTCGTCGATCGTCTGAAATTGAATCGACGGCGATAGCTTGACCTGGTGAGGAACACTCGCTTTCATCGGTCGTCGACCAAGTCCTTCCTTGTTTTATTTTCCCTTTCTTGTTTTACCCTTATTAACTACTGCGTATTTCAGGGTCACTTCTTCTTGCGGAAACTGTTTAGAATCGGCACGAAATTTCAACGCATACTTCAATCGTCGCCGTAAAGTGGTAAGCTGATGCCTTGTGAGGAGATAACACTCAAGATTCCTATCCATTATAACTATCGTGTATTCGTTTACATCTTAACTCTATGATCTATTATATGTCTATCTTAACTCTAATATTGGTTTCTGCTAGTCTACAGTTTTCCTATTTTTTTCGCTGGCGTTATAGATTGTTGTACATCCTCATCCCTTGCTTGATTTTACGAATACCCTTTCGTAATATAATATTGCCTTGTGGCGGCGACGACACTGCGATGAGCTATCTGATACATCGGATGTTGTTTTTCCGCGAATAGTTTGGTTTACTTTTAGTGGTATAATCGATAGTATAAAGTATAATCGATATAGCCGTACAATCGATAGTCTAAAGTATTCAATCTCGGGAAGATTCCGTTCTATATGCTCCTTAGAATACTCCATTGCCATTGTAGAGAGGTAGAATAGTTCGTAAATGTTTGAGCCACCATTCGTCGTGTTAAAAGGAACGCTCCTGACTACCCGCGGGAGGTTCACTTCCGGGTCACACCAGTTGTGGTTCGGGCTATTTGTGACAACCACACTTGTCGTGGCTTGGCGGCGCGCCCCCGAATCATCGACCGGCTCGTTGTATCCATCCATCTTGTATCAATCTTGTATCTTGTATCAATCTAAAAAATCTCTTGTATCTTGTATCAATCTAACCGACTTATTACTTATGACATATAGCTATATTGCATTATATATTTACTTTTTACTATATTAACATTATATATTTACTTTTTACTACATTTACATTATATATTTACTTTTTTACTAATGTTCGAAGAAGAACATTAGTATTAAAATAATTTTGGCCAAAAATTCATATTTCTATATATATATATGTATATAAATATATATATATATATATATATATATATATATATATATATATATATATATATATATATATATATATATATATATATATATATATGTCATCAAAAAATTTCAGTGAAAAAATCTCAGGAACGCGCCTCCCGATTGAGCTGAAATTTTCAGGACACATTGGTGTATATGCAGAATAGTGCCAAGTCTCACAAAAAGTTAATAATCTTTAACCCTTTGGTGCCGGCGGCCATTTTAGTGATTTTTTTAATATACCTATTATTCCGTACACAAATAATTTTTGCAAAACTAAAGTTGACGACATAAATTCCGAACAAGTTTTGCATGTAAATCGGATAATATTTTGGAATTTTTTAACCCCATGTGTGCGCTGGGTGCCTAAAAAGAGAACGGGGAAAATTTGATAATTGTTAAATTGCGATAACTTTTGACAGAGCTATTCCATGATTACGAAATTTTCAGGACTTGTTTGTTTTATTTAGTTGTAGATTAGTGTACGTTTTAATGAGCGTGCTGGCAACCCTGTAGCTAGGGCAGGCACTGAAAATGAAAACCTCCAAATCATCGTCTCTCTTGAAAAAATGTCGTTTCTTAAACAAAAAGCCACTCATATGTAAATTTTGTGCTTTGTTTACATAAAAAAAAACTCTAGCGCACCTGAACCGCTAGAAAAACTAATGTTCGAAGAACAGTAGAAGAATCGTGCAGGTTTTGAGTGCATATTCCACCACATGCGCTGCTTATTACGGCCAAATTGTTTCAAATGCCACGTTTTACTTTTGTCTCAAGAATGCATTATAACTCATATGGTAGAAGGTTTCAGATATTACCACTGGCATGAATTTCAACGTTTATGAGAACAAAACACGTGTTCGAATGTTTACTATAACACTTTACAGCCAGATCATTCGAACTGGTTTGCACCACTAGAATCACCTTAACTTCACTAATCAACTGAAACGACTTGAGTGCTCGTTAAGATTAATTACTTTATTAACACTTGGTATGATCTTATATAGTAAAAGGAAAGTGTACTCATCATCATACTTATTTGCACTTTGCAATTGCTGACATACGAGGTGATCGATTTGCTCACAATATTTGCTTATCGACCTATTTACGATTTAAAACAAGTTAAACGAACAATGCTGATATGCAAGGTAATTGACTTGATTGTCAATATTTACTTATCGATGCGCACGCGATTCATGACAAACTAATATTTACGTGAATAGTGCTGATGTTACATCGTGAGAACGTAAGAACATGAAACCATAGTCATTGATTGCGCGAGTAAAAAATGCAAATCAATCACATCGACAAATAAACCTGCGGAATTGGGTCAGTACATGTTCGTATCGTAATAGCTGTATGATGATGAGTCAACTTTATGATTCTACATTTTATTCAATCGTAAATTATGATGTATTTGTGGTAAATGAAAATTACATATACACTTATAATTCTAAACATTCTGCCCGCCAAGAACCAACGGTTCTTCCAAAGTGCGTGAGCGAGCTATCGTTTGGTGAGATCGTACCACTGACTTGTGGGCTCCGGAGCTGCTGTTGCTTGTGGTGTTGACTGGCAGGTTTCCCGTTGGTAAATTCTGCAGAAGAGCGCACCGATAATGGCGCTGATAACCAGAAACCCGAGTCCACAACTAGACCCGATCATTATGGTTTGTCGTCTCAAGTGATGCCAGGAGGTAGTCGTCATATCAGTTCGAAGCATGGCCTCCTGATGCTGGATGCTCTGAATAAAACTGTCATCTTGCTCAAGAATCAGCTTTGATGGCACGTATACAAATGTCGTGTTGGTAGTGTTGAATTGTTGGATCATCGGTTTAACATATGTGTAGTGAACGGTAACGCTGTTGAATGTTGCTGGATTCGTTCGCAAAATAGCGGTAGAGCTTGTGAGGTTGAATGTTGCTGGATTCGTTCGCAAAATAGCGGTAGAGCTTGTGAGGCTACAAAAGGGTTCCATCTCCAGAATACCGACACCTTCAATTTTGAGATCTTGCCTTTGCCCGTTACACGTAAGTGCAGCAGGGTTCGCAGTGGAGGCGAGAAACAGCCATGTGTTAGGCCGGACTAGCTGTTTCCACATTATACTCTTCACTTCTATTATGTGTTGAGGACAAGGCCGCTTGTTGAATCGGTCGTAGATTTCGTCCAAGACACAATTCGGATGGTCACCAATGCTCAACAAAATATTAACTGAGCAATGAAGTTCGATGGTGTCAATCCTCTCGCACTGAGTGAGCTGTTCCGGAGTTAGCGTGAAGTATATCTGGTCGTCATATCGTACTCCAAAGTAATTTTGTGTGATGTCGGGAACCGAGTAATTTCCATTTCCTAAATGGTGTGGTATGCCAGTGAAATGCATCAGTTCAAACTTCTTTGGCTCAACGAGGTGGAAGCTGCCAAATATCGTAATTCCGCTTTGTAGGGTGGCAATGCGAGTTTTGCCTACCTCCTTAGGTACTATAATAAGCGTGCCCCCCAATTTGTCTTGCGCCCGTGACAGAGTATTCGTTATGGTTGCTGCGGACAGTGCTTCCATGATGCTCCCTACTCCTGACTTGATTTTATGAAACACTTCATAGTGGGTTTGGATGTGTCCCAACCAACCAAATGCTAGTTGATATGCTGCTAAGAACTGAATGTTGATACGGTTTTGATCAATATACCAGGAAGTAGTTTCTGCCATTGTTTTGGAAACCTGATCAACTTTTCTGGCAAGAAGATTCATTTTAGTGTTCAATGCTCTTCGTGTCTCATTTAACAATTGGGTGGTGGTTAATAATAGATTGCCGTGATGTTCCATGGTCTTGATAATTTGGTTTTGATTTTCGTCCAACTTTTCGATATCTGTGTAAACTTCATCATTTACACCGAAAATTCCTTGCAGTATGTTTCCTAGAATTCCACGTCGCTTCCTCACCTGAACCCACGGCTTGATCGCCTCCATAGTCCTGTTGACTTCTTGTCCTAACTGGTCAACAAGTTCTGTACAGCGTATATCTGGGTGCAGTCGGAGTCCTTCTTTACATAGGTGCGATATATTAGTGTATATTTGTTGGGTATTCTGCAGGTCTGCGATGATTTCTTCATTCGAGACATTAACATTCAATCGAAAATGTCCCTTTATCAGCCGTACTTGTCCCAAGTGCTCAACTTATACTCCTGGTTCAGGATGCTTGATGGTATAGCTGGCTTTGGCATTCGTGACACAAACGAGTAAAGCGAACAAATTTACCATTAGTTTAGATATCTTTGATGTTCGCTTCGAAGGTCTAGCGTCTTGCTTCCTTTTGTGGGTACTCGGACGGGTGATAACGTCTTCTGATGGTCGCTCGACTCCACATTCCTCATTGCTTGGTAATGGACAGATTTTCGTAATCGGCCGCTTGATGATATTATCCTTCGTTTTCAATGTCACTACCCTAGTCAGACCATCGGTTCCAGGATGTATTGCTAAAATTCTTCCCAAAGGCCACTGACACGATGCCTGATTCTCATACTTGATTAGGACTAAATCATCCACTCTAATTTTTTTGTTCTCAGTGAACCATTTGGCACGCTGTTGCAATTGAGTTAAATATTCGAGACTCCATCGCTGCCAAAAGTGTTGTTTGAGTCTCTGCACTAGTTGCCATTTCCTTATAACGTTGTCTTCCATATGCCCATCTGGTAATTCGAAAAGATGTTCTCCTGTCAAAAAGTGCCCAGGAGTCAGCGCATTAAGGTCGTGTGGATCGGTACTCAGTGCTGTTAATGGTCTCGAATTCATGCAGGCTTCGATTTGTGCCAGCAACGTGAACATTTCTTCCACGTTTAGCAAGTGCGAACCGAGAGTTTTGATCAAGTGCCGCTTCATGCTTTTCACTGCTGCCTCCCAAATTCCTCCGAAATGAGGACTTCCCGGAGGTATAAACTTCCAATTGATGTTGATGACAGCAAGGTTTTCTTGGGTTTCTGCAATCATCTTCTTCGCAGCTTCGCGCAACAACTTGTCAGCCCCTACGAAATTGGTGCCGTTGTCACTTATCAAAGTATGACACAGACCTCTCCTTGCTATGAATCTTCGAATAGCTGCGATACAAGTCTTCGATGTCAAGTCGCTAGCTAATTCAAGATGCACCGCCTTTGTTGATAAGCATACGAACACAACTATGTATGCCTTGGTGCTCTTCGCTCCTCTACCATTGCTCCATTTGATTGTGATTGGACCAGCGAAATCCATACCGGTTCGAGCAAAGGGTTTTCCTGGTCGCACCCGTTCGTGAGGCAATATACCCATCAGCTGATGGCTTGGTTTGGCGTTCAATTTGAAACAATGGGTACATTTCCTCCCAAACTGTTTCACTGCGGTGAGCCCATCAACGATCCAGTACTTTGTTCGAACTGTCGCATGTACTAGCTGGACAGGACCATGTAGCATCATATGATGATAATGTTTTATGACTAGATTAGCCATATGTCCTCGGGGTATTAGTATTGGGTGCTTCGTAGCGAAACTTACAGCACTCTGCTGTATTCTCCCTCCTACCCGCAGCATCTGGTCCTGATCAAGAAACGGGGTTAGTCTAATCAACGAACTCGATTTTTCCACGTTGTTGTTGCTTTTGAGCGAATTAATTTCATTTGCAAAAGCCTCCTGCTGGATCATACGAATGATTGTGCTCTCAGCCTGCTGTAACTCATCCGTTCTCAAAAATGAACTGCGAATTTTAGACTTCCATCTTCTACAGTAAGCAATGACTCTGATGAGTTTCGTAAATGAGGAGAATCGTTGGGCTATGTTCTCCTTTTCTTCCACCTTTACAGTTGTCAGGCACGTTGCTCTTGGTCGTATTTCTACACAAGCCATAGCGTCGTTGCATACAAATTTCGATTT
This sequence comes from Nemotelus pantherinus, assembly GCA_963978885.1. Lineage (NCBI taxonomy): Eukaryota > Metazoa > Arthropoda > Insecta > Diptera > Stratiomyidae > Nemotelus > Nemotelus pantherinus. Next base: position 114,592,437 of record OZ022264.1, read on the forward strand.
CGGCCATGTATCTTGCTGTTCCTTCAACCAGTCTGGACCGTTCCACCACAATGCATGGTTCTGCAAAAGGCTTGGAAAAATTCCACGAGAAGCGACATCTGCTGGGTTCGCTTTGCTGTTTATATGTCGCCATTGCTTGATGTCAGATGTAGAGTGAATGTGGCTTACTCTATTAGCGACAAATACCTTCCATTTTGCTGCTGGACTTTGGAGCCACTGTAATACAATCATCGAATCTGTCCAATAGTAAGGACGTACATCCTTCCAACCGTGGGCCTCTAGTGTAGTTGTCATCAAATCACACAGAAGCACAGCGCTGCACAGCTCTAATCGTGGAATTGATTGAACCTTCAACGGTGTGACCTTAGACTTTGATGTTACGAGTCGGACAATTGTGGAGCCGTTACGTTCCACAATGCGTACGTAAATGGCTGCTGCATATGCTGCTTCTGAGGCGTCACAAAATCCATGAACTTGAACTGCTGCTGCATTACTCCAATGTAACCACCTTGGGATCGAGATTTCTTGGAGAGCCGGCAACTGTAAGCGAAAGTTCCGCCATTTCACCCCAATATCTTCTGCAACTGGTTCATCCCAGTTTGTTTGCTGCAACCACAGCTGCTGGATCATTATTTTCCCTATTACAATACATGGTTGTAGCCATCCCATTGGATCGAATAACTTTGCTATCTCAGAAAGCAGTTGTCGTTTTGTGAGCAAGTCATCTGAGATGTCTTCTAAAGTGACCTTAAAGAAGAAGCAATCTTTCGCTGGATGCCATCGTAATCCTAGCGTCTTGACATGGTCATCCTCATTGATATTTAGCGGTGATATTGCCTCTCTATCAGAAATAGGAATAGATTCCAGCAGAGTATCGTGATTTGCTGCCCATTTTCGTAGTTTGAACCCTCCCTTTTGCAGTACTTTAATAAGGTCCTGTTGTAGGTTTTGCGCTTTCTCGATCGTTTCTCCTCCGGTTAACACATCATCCACATAGAAATCCTCTTTAATAGCTCGACATGCCTCTGGGTGATATAACCTTTCATCTTCCGCCAATTGATGTAACGTGCGCATAGCTAGGTAAGGAGCGCTGGCAGTGCCATATGTCACGGTTGTAGGCTTGAAATGCTTGATTGGTTCTGATGGATGACTTCGCCACAGTATCCGCTGATAGTCTTGATCCTGAGGATGCACAAGTATTTGCCGGTACATCTTCTCTATATCAGCTGCAACCACATATCGGTGAGTTCTCCATTTCATCAGTACTCGCGTAATGCTATTCTGGATACTGGGACCAATAAGCAAGATATCATTGAGTGACTTGCCTACTGGTGCTGCTTGGGACGCATTGAACACAACTCGAAGTTTCGTGGTTGTGCTGTCATCCTTGCGTACGGCGTGATGAGGCAAATAGTATGTCTGCTTCGAAAATTTCTCTGCTGCTGGTACTTCTACCATGTGGCCTAGGCTTAGGTACTCCTCCATGAATGACACATATTGGCTTCTCAAAACATCGTCATTGTGTAATCGTTTCTCCAACTGTGAGAACCGAATATGCGCCTTTTGCTGGGAATTGCACAAAATTTTCCCGGGCTCAGCATCTTGCTTAAACGGGAGTCGAACTACATATCTACCAGATTCGTCTCGCTTGGTAGTCTGCTGATACCAGTCCATAGCTGCTTGCTCGTCAGCTGTTACTGGTCGTTTCGCAGGTGCTTCATTAATCTCCCAAAATCTCTCGACCAGCTTATTCGTGGTGTCTTCAGTAGTGATCAGCGACAGTATGCCTTCTTGATTGTTTGGAGAAGTGGTCGGACCGAGTAAAATCCAGCCAAATCTGGTATTTATCGCACACGGAGACCCTTTTTTGAACCCTGGTAGCACGATTTCATCGTACATGTCCGCACCAAGCAGTAGGTCGATTCGTCCCGGAGCTCCGTAATTTGGGTCAGCTAGCTTGTCGGCTGACAGTCCTACTGGGAGCTTGATTGGCATCGTGATTGACGGGCACAAGTTTGTTATGCTCGGCAATACTAAAGCTGATGCATTGATTGTTGAATCTCCATATTTCGTTCTAATAGCCAAGACCACACAACCTTTACTCTGAAGGTTTGTGACTGCTCCTACTCCACATATCTGAACTTTCGCGAATCGCCTCTTCAGATCAAGTAACTGAGCTGCTGACTCTGTAATGAAACTCCGTTGCGACCCGGAGTCTATCAGAGCTCTCAGTGTCATACATCTGCCCGAACTGTTTTGCACGTTGACTCGAGCGGTCGCTAATAGTATCGCTTGGTCCTGTGCTCCATTCCCTGCCAATAATGATTGGGCACTCGGGATGAAAGGCTTAACATCGGCTGCTAATTTTTGTGTCCCGTTTGTGGCTCCATTGCTGTGTAACAACGAATGATGTTTCTTGGAACATGTTCGGCACCTACTACTTGATGGACATTGGTTGATGCCATGCCCTTTCTTCAAACAATTATAGCACCAATTTTGTTTTTTTGCTTCGCTTCTTCGTTGTTGCACGTCCATCGCCCTGAATTTATCGCATTGGTTGATATAGTGGTCCTTTCCACATATGCTGCAACCCGTTGCTGTGGTAGTAGTTAATGCTTCAATCTTAGCAGCTTTGCGAGGGATGTTCAACGCCTCCAATGTCCTGAACGGACTCGTCAGGAATACCAAAAACGATTCCAATCTAGGTAGCTCTGAGCTTGCTCCTAATGACGCCTCCCATAATCGTCGAGATTGTTGGTCCAATTTCTGGCTTGTTGTGTAGATGATCAACAAGTCCCAGTGTTCAGTATTGACACCAATACTATTCATGTTGGCGATGAATTCTGCCGTGACATCCATAATTTGCTTAATGGAGAGATCGCAATCTTCCTTTGCCACTGGCAATTTGTGAAATTTATGAAGGTAACTCCACGCCATCGCTCTTTTATTATCGAATCTCTCTCGCAGCATGTGCAGTGCTGCCTCGTAATTTTCGTTGTTCACGTCCAAATGCTGAATAACTCTTGCAGCATCACCTTGGACATGCGTTTTTAGATACTGCATCTTTTCCACAGCAGATAGCGTTTCGTTGCTATGAATCAACGAATTAAACATGTCGTTGAACGTGCGCCACTGACTATATTTCCCATCGAACTTTGGGATAGCCAGTCGTTCCAACTGCAACCGATTCGTTGCTGATGGACCTTTGTTGTCGGTGGGTGATGAGGTGGACTGATACTCCACCATGCCCGACTTGAAGCGAGTGAGCAAATCCAAATACGTTTCCTCGATTTTCTCGTACTCCTCCAAGTAGGACTTCCTTTTGTCGGAGTCTGCTGAGAGGTCGTCCAGTACAGCTCCATGTCGCTCCTGGCACGCCTGCCATACCTCTTCCAATCGCTGCAGTCTAGCTTGAAAATAGCCAAGGGAATATCTGTCCTTGCTATCTTTCGAGTGGTTTCGATTAAGTCTGCTCAGACTGCTAAAATTGTCCTGTTGCAGCAAAACCACTCCCTTCGTCATCTTGAAATCTCGCAGATGTTCACAAATACCGACAAGTGGTTACTTTAGATTCTTTCTGCACCGGAATACTGATTCTCGTTTGCACCAAATTGATTTATTTTCAATTTACACGGTGGAAAACTTGAGACCAGAGGTTACGGAAAAGAACAATTTCTCCACTGTTGTCTAGTATCGACGGATCAAGATATCCGGCTCGACGGACCAAAAAATGTTCGAATGTTTACTATAACACTTTACAGCCAGATCATTCGAACTGGTTTGCACCACTAGAATCACCTTAACTTCACTAATCAACTGAAACGACTTGAGTGCTCGTTAAGATTAATTACTTTATTAACACTTGGTACGATCTTATATAGTAAAAGGAAAGTGTACTCATCATCATACTTATTTGCACTTTGCAATTGCTGACATACGAGGTGATCGATTTGCTCACAATATTTGCTTATCGACCTATTTACGATTTAAAACAAGTTAAACGAACAATGCTGATATGCAAGGTAATTGACTTGATTGTCAATATTTACTTATCGATGCGCACGCGATTCATGACAAATTAATATTTACGTGAATAGTGCTGATGTTACATCGTGAGAACGTAAGAACATGAAACCATAGTCATTGATTGCGCGAGTAAAAAATGCAAATCAATCACATCGACAAATAAACCTGCGGAATTGGGTCAGTACATGTTCGTATCGTAATAGCTGTATGATGATGAGTCAACTTTATGATTCTACATTTTATTCAATCGTAAATTATGATGTATTTGTGGTAAATGAAAATTACATATACACTTATAATTCTAAACACACGGGTTAATTATATTCGTTATCAGTTGCTTATTTCACAAAATTTTGAAAGCAGCATCTCATATAATATCAATGAAGAAAATGCTCAGTGCCTACAGCACTGAAACTGAAGTTGGAGTTTGGGGCTGCGATCCGAAAAATTTGCAGAACTTTGGGAATTGAAACATCGGTTATTTATTTTCATTGTAAATGTTTCCGGTATGAATACTAACTGTAAGCATTTATTGATACAAAAGTAGCACAACCGACTCGTGCTGGCAACCTTTTGCCAGTATCAAAGCCAAGAATATATCACATCTGCTTCACGTTGTTATATAACATTTGAAATTATAGGAGTATAAAGAAATTTAGGGTTACCTGCAGAGAGTTTTTTCAAATAATCGAAAGCTTAATATTTGCTGTTTATTGTCACAACAATATAATTACCAATTGAAAATTCTACGATAAAACCGCTTAATAAAGATATTGCAAACAAACACAAAACCAACAATAGCTGGCAACCTTATCATGGCTTTTCAACCAAATTTGGCCTGAATAATGTTTATAATAGGTTCCAGTAATTGTATGAAATTCGTCTTGAATTCATGACTGCACTGGAAGTTATAGGGCAAAAAGTTGTATTTTCCTGAGCGAATTTTCAAAACCAAAGACACAAAAATTACCATAGCTGGCAGCACCAATCGAATTTTTCAACCAAATTTCTATCAAACAGAGTTTAGAGTAAGGTTCAGCTAATGTGTCAATTTCATGAAAATCTGGTAACTTATTCACATTTCATAGGGCAAAAAGCATTTTTTTTCTTTGTAATTTTTCAAGATGGCACCACTGGCACAGAGTTGCCCCCACTTCAAAATCGCTTCTATCAGACCTGGCCCTACTTAAGTCCAATGTATTCTGTAAATTTCAATTCTATCTGATTATTGATTCGTGAGTTCCCGTGAACATAAGTTTTTGAAGCTAAAAATATAGGTTAACTGAGAAAGGGTTACCGTTCTTGTCCGACATGAAATTTCCAAAGTTTTACTTTGACTGTGTAGATTAAGCATAAGATTTGTATACAGATTGGTTTTATTGTAGAAACGGACATTTTTTAGGATATTCGATGGTTTGAATGTTTTCACTTCCAAATTTTTTTTTTTTTCAAATTTAAGACACCAAAATTATCATAGCTGGCAGCTCCAACCGAATTTTTCAACTGAATTTCTACCAAACGTGGTTTGAAGTAAGATGCACCTACGGTGTAAATTTCGCCAAAATCGAACGATTCAATCAGAATTTATAGGGCTAAAAGCAGTTATCTTTTTTAGTGATTTTTCAAGGTGGCACCACTGGCACAGAATCGCACGTATTTCAAATTCACTTCTATCAGACTTGGTCCTATATAGGACCAATACATTCTGCAAATTTCAATAAATTCTGTTCATCGGATCGTGAGTTTCGGTGAACAGAAGTTTTTGATGCTAAAAATATAGGTAACTTGGGCAAGGGTTACCAGGCGTGTCCGTTATACCATATCAAATTTTATTTTTTGCCTATGTAAACAAAGCACAAAATTTACAAATGAATGGCTTTTTTTTTAAGAAACGAGATTTTTTCAAGAGATACGATGATTTGGAGGTTTTCACTTTCAGTGCCTGCCCTAGCTACAGCGTTGCCAGCACGCTCATTAAAACGTATATTAATCTACAGCTAAATAAAACAAATATGTCCTGAAAATTTCGTAATCATGGAATAGCTCTGTCAAAAGTTATCGCAATTTAAAAATTTTCAAATTTTCCCGTTCTCATTTTAGGCACCCAGCGCACACATGGGGTTAAAAAATTCCAAAACGATATCTGATTCACATGTAAAACAGGTTCGAAATTTATTTCATCAACTTTAATTTTGCAAAAATTATTTGTGTACGGAATAATAGGTATATTAAAAAAATCACTAAAATGGCCGCCGGCGCCAAAGGGTTAAAGATTATTAACTTTTTGTGAGACCTGGCACTATTCTGCATATACGCTAATGTGTCCTGAAAATTTCAGCTCAATCGGATGGCGCGTTCCTGAGATTTTTTCACTGAAATTTTTTGATGATATATATATATATATATATATATATAGAAATATGAATTTTTGGCCAAAGTGATTTTAATACTAATGTTCTTCTTCGAACATTAGTAAAAAAAATTTGATATGGTATAACGGGCACGATTGGTAACCCTTGCCCAAGTTACCTATATTTTTAGCTTCAAAAACTTATGTTCACGGAAACTCACGATCCGATGAACGGAATTTATTGAAATTTGCAGAATGTATTGGTCTTAAATAGGACCAGGTCTGATAGAAGTGATTTTGAAATGCGGGTGATTCTGTGCCAGTGGTGTCATCTTGAAAAATCACTAAAAAAAGATAACTGCTTTTAGCCCTATAAATTCTGATTGAATTGTTCGATTTTGACGAAATTCACACGGTAGCTGCAACTTACTTTAAGCCACGTTTAATAGAAATTTGGTTGAAAAATTCGGTTGGAGCTGCCAGCTATGATAATTTTGGTGTCTTAAATTTGTAAAAATAACAATTTGGAAGTGAAAAATTCAAACCATCGAATATCCTAAAAAATGTCCGTTTTAACAATAAAACCAATTTGTATACAAATCTTATGCTTAATATACACAGTCAAAGTAAAACTTTGGAAATTTCATGTCGGACAAGAACGGTAACCCTTTCTCAGTTAACGTATATTTTTAGCTTCAAAAACTTCTGCTCACGGGAACTCACGAATCAATAATCAGATAGAATTGAAATTTACAGAATGCATTGGACTTAAGTAGGGCCAGGTCTGATAGAAGCGATTTTGAAGTGGGGGCAACTCTGTGCCAGTGGTGCCATCTTGAAAAATTACAAAGAAAAAAATATGCTTTTTGGCCTATGAAGTGTGAATAAGTTACCAGATTTTAATAAAATTGACACAGTAGCTGAACCTTACTCTAAGCTCTGTTTGATAGAAATTTGGTTGAAAAATTCGATTGGTGCTGCCAGCTATGGTAATTTTTGTGTCTTTGGTTTTGAAAATTCGCTCAGGAAAATAAAACTGTTTGCCCTATAGCTTCCGGTGCAGTCATGAAATCAATACGAATTTCATTCAATTGATGGAACCTATTATAAGCATTATTCAGGCCAAATTTTAATGAAAAGCCACGATATTGTTGCCAGCTATTGTTGGTTTTGTGTTTGTTTGCAATATCTTTATTAAGCGGTTTTATCGTAGAATTTTCAATTGGTTATGATATTGTAGTGACAATAAACAGCAAATATTAAGCTTTCGATTATTTAAAAAAACTCGCTGCAGGTAACCCTAAATTTCTTTATACTCCTATAACTTCAAATGTTATATAACAAAGTGAAGCAGATGTGATATATTCTTGGCTTTGATACTGGCGAAAGGTTGCCAGCACGAGTCGGTTGTGCTACTTTTGTATCAATAAATGCTTACAGCTAGTATTCATACCGGAAACATTTACAATGAAAATAAATAACCGATGTTTCAATTCCCAAAGTTCTGCAAATTTTTCGGATTGCAGCCCCAAACTCCAACTTCAGTTACAGCGCTGCAGGCACTGAGCATTTTCTTCATTGATATTATATGAGATGCTGCTTTCAAAATTTTGTGATATAAGCAACTGATAACGAATATAATTAACAAGTGCTATGCTCTCATAAACGTTGAAATTTATGCCAGTGGTAATATCTGAAACCTTCTACCATATGAGTTATAATGCATTCTTGAGACAAAAGTAAAACGTGGCTTTTGAAACAATTTGGCCGTAATAAGCAGCGCATGTGGTGGAATATGCACTTAAAACCTGCACGATTCTTCTACTGTTCTTCGAACATTAGTGTTTCTAGCGGTTCAGGTGCGCTAGAGTTTTTTCTTTTAAATAAACTTCTTTTCGTTCACCATTTCTTTCCTTTCTTTTCTTTTTAGCTCGATATTCGCTGGCGTTACAAACTCTTTGTTTTCCTTTCTTTCCTGGTGGTTTCTGATGCAAAACTGTGAAATGTAGTGAGTGTTGTATTGTTTGCGTGCCATAGCACGTAGAGATCTTCCGCCCGCCAACCCACGCCAGGCTGAGCTAGTCGGCCGGGAAAAGGCACGCCGGGCAAGAGAAGGAAGATCTCTAAATAAATATATGCTGCACGACAGAGTTTAGTCGGTCGCAACAGCATGTAAATGAAACATGTCCTGACTTCAGGCAGTTAAAATCAAGCCAAGATCCTTTCCTTTAGACCTGCGCAGTGAAACGGAAAACTTCAAAAATTCAGTAAACTGGTGTAAATTATGGTTCAACTTGCACACGTGACCCTGCACCTTTGTGACTTTAGTTAGCCTTGAACTACTAACTATGCTAGCCACTTTGAATTCACTTTTGTTGTTGCGTAGTTTGCTTGATTGCACTGCTTCGAGTACATGCAGCCGCTACGGCAAAAACATCTTTACCTGATTAAATGCTGGGACTTCATTCGATCCCTTCACCTCATGCTCCCATTCAGCTCGCGTTTCACTATCGATCTAGGATTCAATGATGTACCCTACCAAGGCATCTCATTTCCCTACGGGCACCGTTATGGAATTCACATACGCAAATATTTCTACCGTTGTATTATAGAATCTTTCGATCGATTTCGCAGTAGGCTCCATTTCAATATACGAATTCACTAGTGCTCTGTTATTTTGATACCGATCAATCAATGTCTGCCAAGCACTTTGGTCGTTGTCTGCTGCAAACGCATGGTGTTTTAACATTTTTTCGGCGTTGCTGGTGATTAACATTTTTTCGGCGTTGCTGGTGATCGAATTTTTCAAGTAGTGAAACTTTTCAATGGCTGTCAACTTCGAATTGTTATGCACCAGAGACTCGAAATACTCTCGGAATTGCCTCCAATTCTTAAACTTGCCATCGAAGTTGGCGATGTCCACATGCTGGAGCTGGATGCTTCCATGGTTTTCAAGAACCTTTTGCTCTTGCTGGGCGACTGGAACAGGAGGACAGCTGGTCGATTCCAGAGCCTCGTATTCCCCAATTTTCAATTCGAAAACATCCCGTAAAGACGCGAAAGTTTTCTCGGTATTTTCGCATACCTCCTTATACTGCACTAAGGAATCGTCTTTAAACTCCCTCAACGCCTTTGCGTGAAATTTTTTTAAAATACTAAAATGTTCGAGCAAATCTTTGAACCGATTTCGAAAATACACGATGTTGTGTCCAGAAACCGAGTCCTTCTGATAATTCCGATTAAGACAATTTATTGCGTCGATAGCTTCCTGCAATTAGATCATTTTTAACTACTCGAGCAATCCGGTTCAAAGGACCATGAATACAAACGTATACGAATTATGACTTGACCATGAATACAAACGTATACGAACTATAAATCGACCATGAATACAAACGTATATGAATTAATAACGTATAATTTTCTTTATTTAAACAATTCTAAATTCTTTATTCCACAACAGCGACGAACGTTCTACTATTTTCGATCTTAACTTTTGACTGAGATAGCGAACCATCAACACCCATTCTAAAACATTCCAAAGATATGCACACGCGTACATATCGGGTTTCAAGTTCCATGCGAAAGACGCAACGTAATCAGTTTTATGAAGCTTCTATTGTGCAGAATTGCGACAGCGTTGCTAATTCAGCCACGTAAAGACGCAACGTGTGCATTCTAGGTGTCGCAATCGTGCACACCAATATTTACAGAACCATTATTATCATATTACGTCAAACAAATTATATATGAAAAATCAGAAACATTGAATATAGAAACAAAAGAAGATAAGATAAGATAACTTTATTTTGCCGAAAAACTCATAATTTACAAACAATATTGGAACTTAATTATTCGTATAAGAGATCGGATATATGTTTTACCCATGCAACTTAAATATAAAATTATGAACAATAGAATGGAGTAATTCTTATTAGAAACTACAGTGGCTCACAGCTTATTTGATACAGTGACTATTTAAAAATGCAAATCACTGTAACTTTGAAATAAAGAACCCTATCCAAAAAATTTAAACGTATTTGACTAGATGCATGTTTAACGAATACAATGCAAACAAAAAATGTTCCAGCATAATTCCTCGGCGTCCGGTAAAAGAGAAATACCACTGGCGCGGAAAAATTGCAGCTCACAGCTTTTTTGATACAGACACTTCAATGCGAATAAACTTCTATTTGTCGTGCCGTTAATCTGTCTTGTTTTTGTTTCTTGAATTTTTGATTGTGTTTAGACATTGGCTTTAGTAATTTTTAGCAAGATCTTGTAAGCTGAAGTGCCAAAATGAGCCAAAATTGTAAAATGGGTCATCGCATCACAATTGAACAGCGCGAATCGGTATTAAACCACTTTAAAAAAGGGCAAAGTGTTCGAAAAATTGCTGAAAGTGTGAATTTGAGTGTCTCTACAGTGCAGCACATAATTGAGCGCTTCGTACACGAAAATCCGGTAAAAAATAAGAGGAGAAATGCGCCAAACAATATTTTCACCATATCCGACGAACGATACATTGTAAGGAAAGTGAAAGCAAACACAAAGATTTCCGCTCCAAAATTGGTTACTGAGGTTCATCGTGAATTAAGGAAGTCATGTAGTGCTGAAACCGTCCAACGAGTGCTTTGCGACTATGATTTCAACGGGCGAGTAGCTCGTAGGAAGCCATTCATTTTCAAAAAAAATACAATAAGCCAATTTGCCTTTGCCAAAGAGCATGTGGGAAAGCCATCCGCCTTCTGGAATACGGTTATTTTTGCGGACGAATCCAAGTTTAACATTTTTGGCTCCGACGGAATGTCATATGTCTGGCGCAAGGCAAACACTGAGCTTAACAAGGAGAACCTCAAAGCTACTGTGAATCATGGTGGTGGAAATGTAATAGTTTGGGCCTGCATGTCCGCAGCTGGAGTCAGAAGTTTAAAGTTTATTGAGGAAACGATGGACCAAACAAAGTACCTTGATGTACTCAAAAACAATTTGCTGCAAAGCACAGAAAAACTGGGTGTTAGTAACCAATTTCGGTTGTACCAAGACAATGATCCAAAGCACAAGTCGGGAACTGTACAGTCCTGGCCGATTTGAGATTGCCCTCATTTGATGTCTCCGCCGGCACAGTCACCAGATATGAACGTCATTGAGAATCTGTGGACTTTGTTCGATAACAGCATTAGAAAAAACAAGATTTCTAGTAAACAAGACCTGAAGAAAGCACTGCTAGAGGAATGACAAAAAAATTACTCCTGTTATCACAAAAAAAATAGTTGACTCAATGCCAAATAGGCTCCAGGCTCTGTTTAAGTCTAAGGGCTATCATACGAAGCATTGAAATCAACTGGAAACCTCATAATTCACAACAATTTTAATGTTTAATCAAACTGTATCAAATAAGCTGTGACATGAAGTTTGTTATAACTTTTAGTTTTTTTGTTTTTTAAGATGTAAAACAGCAACTTTGTAACAAATATAAACTTGTTTAATAGACAACAAACATTCATCTTCAAAATGGTGTTCAAATTTTTTGGTATTGTTATTATGTTTTGAGTTATTGCAACTTAATTTTTTAAAGAAGCACTGTATCAAATAAGCTGTGAGGGAAAAGGCAAAGAAAACGCTATTTCTGATTGGCTTAAGCTAAAAATTAAAACTAATATTTAAAAACTAAGCAACTAAACTATCTTAAATAATTAGACTCGAGTGCCAAATAGTTTTATTACATACAATTGTTAGATATACTCAAGATGACATTGATGTCGCAACAACTAATGATTTAACTGAAATGTTATCACAATTTGAGCAAGATTTAACATAATTTTTAGTTCTTCGATGAATGGCATCCTTGACTATACGTACATGGTGTTGCTTGTGAAGTCGATTTGTAGAGAAATAGTAGGGCAAGTTTAGAATCATTTTCCAAACTTTATTTTGCTTTATCTGCAGCTTCAATATATGAGTACGTGCACAACTTCCCCATACTACGCACCCGTAAAGAATGGTCGGTTGAAATATAGTTTTAAATATTAGAAGTTTGTTTTTTATGGAGAGCTGTGAATGACGGTTTATTATGGGATAGTATAATTTGATCAGATTGTCACATTTACGAACAGTAGCTGCAGCGTTATCTTTAAATGTCAGTATTCTGTCGAGAACTATACCAGGATATTTAATGTTCTCAGTATTCCAGCATATGCTTTGCCCATCGAGGTTTAAATTTGTAGCAGGAAAAAAACAAGACTTGCGTCTTCTAGTGAAAAAAAATGCCTGGGTTTTTGCGGAATTTATCTGGATTTTCCATTTGTTGAAATATTCGTTGAGGGACAAAAAACCCGTCCAAGAAGACTTGAAATTTCACTGGGGTCAACAGAGGTAGCAGCGAAGGCTGTATCGTCAGCAAACAAAAACCTCTAGCGCACCTGAACCGCTAGAAAACGAATTTTCGAAGAAATTGTCTTTGAGTGACAAAACAATGTGGAAAGACGTAATACACTGTTTTGTAGAATCATATCAACCATTCTATATCCAAAGCAACAAAACTCAACTATAACACAAATGATGAAAATGTTCAGTGCTGGTAACACTTTCCGAACGAAGCAGCAATAAGTTTACCATAGCAAGCTCATACTTAAATCAACTTATCCTTTGAATTTCGTTCTCATCGCAGGATATCATCGAAAGTTTCAGCGGTTAAACGTTGTTTGAGGCTGCCATCCGAAAAATCCTTATTTTTATTGCAAATGCTTTGCATATGAGAACGTAATTTGAAGCATTTGTTGGTGCAATATTAACGGAAATGGCATATTGCTGGTTAGCCTGTGTCAGCAGCAAAGCAAAATACATACCAAATCTGCTTCACGTTAAGTTAAACCCAACCAGTAAATTTCGTTTCGATTGAATCACTGCGCTGGAAGGTATACGGGTGAAAAGAATTTTAGGGTTGCCACCCTCAAAACTTTTCAAATTTTTAAAACGTTAATATTTGTTGTAAATTTTCTTTGCAGCATCATTCTCAATTGGAAATCTAATGACATAATCGCTCAGTAAAGAAATTCCAAAAAATTACAAAAATTGTCATAGCTGGCAGCCCTTTCATGATTTTTGTACGAAATTCCTACGACATTTACTTCACACTAAGGTCCATTTACTGCATGAACTTCGTTTTGATTTCTACACTGGACTGGAAGCTCTAGGGAAAAAAGCTTTATTTTGCTGAGCAAATTGGCAAGATTTATGAGACAAAAATCACCTTAGCTGCCAGAGCTTTACTAATTTTTCAACCAAATTTTCATTAAATGTTATATAGAGTAACATCCAAGTATTGTGTAAATTTTGTTAAAATCTGATGGCTGAATCGGAAGTTATTGGCCAAAAAAATGTTATTTTTCTCAGTTGTTTTTCAAGATGGTACCACTGCCACAGGGTTGCCCGCATTTCAAAATCACTTCTATCACCCTTGGTCCTAGCTAACACCAACATATCCTGTAAATTTCATTATGATCGGATTATCCGGTCGTCAGTTCTCGTGAACAGAACTTTCGAGTGCTGAAAATAGAGGTAATTTGGTGATGGGTTGCCGTTCTTATGCAAATCGGAATTTTGAAAATTTTACCTTGAGATGAAGGACAAAAGATAAAATTTATCAATGATTTGAAATTTTTGTCAAAAATGAACAATTTTTCAGAAAGGTCAATGATTTGAAGGATTTTTTTTCAGCAGCCTGCCACAGCTACAGGGTAACTCGCTTTATGCTGAAAATCTATATGTGTCAAATTTCAGTCAACATCAGTACGCTGTGTAATTTTCACGATGATCCATTGTTTTTCTTACAAGTAATGACAAATCTGAAAAAAATTCCTTGCCTACTTTCAGGCACCCTGCACCTACACACGGCTCAAAATTTCCAATTCTTTATTATAGACAAGCTTAGAACATAATTAGTTTTCATTCCCAATACTTTTCTTAAACAAAAATTTACACTGCTTGGAAATATAGGAGTTCCTCAAAATTCACTAAAACCCTCGCCGCCGCCAAAAGGTTTAGGATATCTGAATTTGGACCAACCTACTATATACATCTACGTTCTCCGAAAATTTCAGCTCAATCGGATCGGCCACTCCAGAGATTATCTCCCTTAATCGTTTTGCTGATATATATATATATATATATATATATATATATATATATATATATATATATGTATATATATATATATATATATATATATATATATATATATATATATATATATATTTATATATATATATATATATATATTTATATATATATATATATATTTATATATTATATATATATTTATATATATATATATATATATATATATATATATATATATATATATATATATATACATATATATATATATATATATATATATATATATATATATAAAGAAATATGAATTTTCGGCTAATCGAGTTTAATACTATTGTTCTTCGAACATTAGTAAAAAGTTCGAACAAAAAAAAAATTAGTAAAAAAAAAAAATAGCGGTCGTTGAGGAAGTTACTTATGATACTGCATTAATAGCTAGGGAATTGAAGATTTATCATTTTGAAAATTAATGCTCTGTGCCACACAGTGTCAAATGCCTTTTCAATGTTGACTGTGATCAATCCAGTAGACTTTTTCTGCGAGAAGCCATTTAGTGTAGTATTTTTGATGCGATGCACTTGATGGGCAGTTAAATGTTGTTTCCTGAACCCGAATTGTTCGGCGGGATATATTTTATTAGCCAAAATATGTTGCTCAAGACGTTGCTTAAGTATACATTCAAAAGTTTTCCCAACACAGCTCAGCAGGCTAATAGGCCGATAACTGCTAACGTCGTGCTTTCTTTTGCCTGATTTTGCTATGCAGATTATTTGAGCTATCTTCCAGTTGTTTGGGAAATAGCTGAATTCAAGACAACCATTAAATATTTTCGAAAGGTAAATATATTCTTTATTGTGTAGGTACTTCAAGAATATATTTTTGACGTCATCAGCACCAGGAGATTTACGATTTTTCAGGAGCATTACTTTTTTTTTTTTTAATGCGCTCGGACTGATAAGAGAAGTAGTGGAATCTCTAATAGGAATATTTAAGCTATTACAAAGGCTTTCTGTGTATGGGTCACTTAGATTTTCGGTAATAGAGTGCTGTTTTTGAAAATGTTTAGCGAAAGTTTCGGCTTTTTCTTCATCGGTGAACAGTTCATTTCTGTCCATTTTGATAACAGGTATTTTATTGTTTCTATTTTTTAGACATTTTGTTAGTTTCCAGAAAGATTTGCCGCTATAATCAAGTTCAGCTAATTTATTGGACCACCTTATGTTGAGAAATTTTCTCCGTTCAAACTTGATCTTTTTATTTAAATCGTAGTACTGCTTTTTGAAGTAATCGAATCTCGTGCGTTGCCATTTCCTTCGAAATTTGTGTCGCTCAAATATTGGTGCTTGAACGAAAGGTGGTATTGTGTTCAGTTGGGAAGTTGGATGCATTGTTTTTAAGGGAATAGCCTCCCGTGCAGATAGGTTCAGGATACTATTGAATTTAACTATATGGCGATCAATGTCTTCAGTTGATTGGAAGTGTTCGTGATTTATTTCATTGATGTTAATTAGGCGTTTAGTCGACCGCTTGAATTTTTCCCAATTAGCGTGTCGGAAGTCAAAAATAATTTGTGGATCCTGTGTTAAAGGGGTGCTCAGCAAATTAAAAACGACTGGTAAATGGTCGGAAGTGAAAACCGTGTGAACGCATAGTTCGGAGACAAAATGAGGGGAATTTGTTAGAATAATATCTAAGGTGGAAAGATTTCCTCTGTTTCTTGGGAAGCAGGTTGGAGACTGAATATGCAATATTTGAATATTACTTGATGGTAATAGACTGTACAAGATATTACCCCACCGATTATTTCTTGTACAGTTCCAGTCAGAATGGCGTGCATTTAAATCACCGGCTACCAAAAAATTACCAGTAATGCTGTTAAGGATCCGCAAATCATTTCTAAATGTGCGTTCTTTATCTTGGCTGCATGCGCCCTCAGGGAAATAGGCGCCGACTAAAGCGATGGTAAAATTCGCGATGTGGAACTCAACGGATATGGTATCAATGCATACTGCCTTCGGCAGTTTTATCTATATATATATATATATCATCAAAATGATTAAGGGAGATAATCTCTGGAGTGACCAATCCGATTGAGCTAAAACTTTCGGAGAACGTAGATGTATTTAGTAGGTAGGTCCACGACTTGCTGAAATTCAGATATCCTAAACTTTTTGGCGGCGGCGAGCGTTTTAGTGAATTTTGAGGTACTCCTATATTTCCAAGCAGCGTGAGTTTTCGTTCAAAAAAGGTATTGGGAATAAAAACTTATTATGTTTTAAGCTTGTTTATGGTAAAAAATTGGAAATTTTGAGCCGTGTGTGGGTGCAGCGTGCCTAAAAGTGGGCAAGGATTTTTTTTCAAATTTTGATTTGTCATTACTTCTGACAAAAACATTGGATCATCATGAAATTTGCTGAGCGTATTGATGTTAACTAAAGCTTAATACACATGGATTTCCAAGGTAATGCGAGCAACATAGTAGCTGCGGTAGGCTCTTGAAAAAAAATCCTTCAAATCATTGAACCTCCTGAAAAATTTTTGATTTTTGACAAAACATTCAAATCATTGATAAATCTTAACGTTTGTGCATTATGTCAATTTGAAATTTTTAAAATTCCGATTTGTACAAGAACGGCAACCCATCACTAAATTACCTCTATTTTCAGCACTCGAAAGTTCTGTTCACGAGAACTGACGACCGGATTATCCGATCATAATGAAATTGACAGTACATATTGGAACTAACTAGGACCAGGTCTGATAGAAATGATTTTGAAATGCGGTTAATCCTGTGGCAGTGGTGCCATCTTGAAAAATCACTGAGAAAAAAAAAAATTTTTTGGCCTATAACTTCCGATTCAGCCATCAAATTTAAACAAAATTCACACAATATTTGGATCTTTTTTAAGGTAACATTTGGTGAAAATTTGGCTGAAAAATTAAAATAGGGTTGCCAGCTATGGTGATTTTTGTCTCCTAAATCTTGCAAATTTGATCAGCAAAATAAAGCTTTTTTCCCTATAACTTCCGGTCCAGTGTAAAAATCAGAACGAAGTTCACGCAGTAAATGGACTTTAATGTGAAGTAAATGTCGTATAAATTTCGTACAAAAATCATGAAAGGGCTGCCAGCTATGACCATTTTTGTAATTTTTCGGAATTTCATTACTGCGCGATTATATCATTAGATTTCCAAATGGAAATGATCATGCAATGAAAATTAGCAACAAATATGAACGCTTTAAAAATTTGAAAAGTTTTGAGGGTGGTAACCCTAAAATTTTTTTCACCCGTATAACTTCTAGCGCAGTGATTCAATCGAAACGAAATTTACTGGTTGGGCTTAACTTAACGTGAAGCAGAATTGGTATGTATTATGCTTTGCTGTTGATACAGGCTAACCAGCATTAGCCATTTCCGTTAATATTGCACCAACAGATGCTTCAAACAACGTTCTCATATGCAAAGCATTTGCAATAAAAATAAGGAATTCTTTTTTAAATTTTTCGAGTTTTGAACATTTTTCGGATGGCAGCTTCAAACAACGTTTAACCGCTGAAACCTTCGATGAAATCCTGCGAAGAGAACGAAATTCAAAGGATACGTTTATTTGAGTATGAGCTTGTTATGGTAAACTTATTGCTGCTTCGCTCGGAAAGTGTTGCCAGCACTGAATTATATGTGTGATAGTTGAGTTTTGTTGCTTTGGATAAGGAATGGTTGATATGATTCTAAAAAACAGTGTATTACGTCTTTCCACACTTTTTTGTCACTCAAAGACAATTTCTTCGAAAATTAGTTTTCTAGCGGTTCAGGTGCGCTAGAGTTTTTTGTATAGATGCAGTTGATTTCAACTGCTTCAAGGGCAGGTTTTATCTCGTCAGGCTTGTTCAATATTTAAAGAAGATGAAGAACATGTCCAATATTTATATATTTATATTAAATATTTATAGAATATGCAAAGATATTAAATGTATAACTAAATATAAAAATAACTAAATATAAAAATTACGTGGAAGCAATTGAGAAAGAATTAATATTAGCAATAAACGTAAATCATGTAATAATTCGGAATTGTAATGAAAAAAAATACAAATTAGATGGAACTAATATAATAGGATTTCAAAATTGTAAAACTGACATCAAAGGAAAAATATTTACCAATCAAACTAAAGCGAATATTGGCGCAAGAGCCAATAAATAATATATCAAATTTTAATTATCAACTTCATTTAGAAGAGTTAAAACTAAAAAAAGTCTAGCGCATCAGAATCGCTAGAAAACAAATTTTCGAAGAAATTATCTTTGAGGGATTTAAAAATGTGTGAAGACGTTATACACTTCTTTGTAGTCTCATATCAACTATTTCTTACTCAAAAGAACAAATATCGTTTTCTGACAGCATTTCCTATAACACAAATGATGAAAATGATCAGCGCTGGCAACATTTGTCCAACACAGCAGCAATAAATCTACCATAACAAGCTCGTGCTTAATCAACCTATCCTTTGAATTTTGTTTTCATCCAAGGATATCATCGAAAGTTTCAGCGATTAAACTATGTCTGGGGTTGCCATCCGAAAAATTTCCAAAACTCGGAAAATTTATATATCGGTTGCTTATTTTATTGTAAATGCTTTGCTTATGAATAAAAAAGGAAACCATCTGTTGGTGCAATATTTACGAAATCGTCTGGTACTGGCAATGATGTGCTAGTATCATAGCTGCTTCACGTTGTGTTAAACCCACCCTATGAATTTCGTTTCGATAGAATGGCTGCGCTGGAGGTTATAGGAGTGAATATAATTTTATGATTACCACCGTCCAAACTTTTTAAATTTTTGAAACGTTAATATTTGTTGTTAATTGTCATTGAAGGATCATTCCCATTTGGAAATTTTATGACAACATCGCTCGCTAAAGAAATGTCAATAAATTCCGAAATTCATCATAGTTGGCAACCCTTCCACAATTTTTCAACAAAATTTCTACAGAATTAGAAATGCAACAAGATCCACATATCACATGAATTTCGTTTTGATTTCGTTACTGCATCGGAAGTTTGGGGAAAAGACCTGTATTTTCCTGAGCAAATTAACAATATTTAAGAGACGCAAATTGCCATAGCTGGCGTCCCTGTTCTAATTTTTCTATCAATTTTTATTAAATCTATCTTAAAGTAAGGTCCACCTACTGCGTGAATTTCGTTGAAATCTGGTGGCTAAATCGGAAGCTATAGGCAAAAAACCAATTTTTTTCTCAGTGATTTTTCCAAATCGCACCACTACCACAGTATTGCCTGTCTTTCAAAATTATTTCTAACAGACTTGGCCCTAATTACTTTTCACAGCCCTGCAAATTTCATATTGATCGCATTATCCGATCGTCTGTTCTCGTGAACAGAAATTTTGAGTGCCGAAAATAGAGGTTTTTTGATCACGGGTTGCCGTTCTTGTTAACCGCGGAATTTTTGAAATTTTTATTTGACTTGGTGGACAAAAGTCAAAATTCATCAATAATTTTACTTTATTTTCAAAAAACAAAAATTTTTAAGGAGACTCGAAAATTTGAAGGATTTTTTTTCAGGAGCCTGCTGTAGCTGCAGACTTGCTTGAACAATTTTGAAAGTCCATGTGTGTTAAATAATTGTCTAGATCAGTACGCTCTGCAAATTTCACGATGATCTATTGTTTTTCTTGGAAGTTATGACAAATCGAAATTTGAAAAAAATCCTTGCCTACTTTTTGGCACTCAGTGCCTACATCTGGCTCAACATTTTCCATTCTTTATCATAAACAAACAACAAACATAATAATATTTAATTTCTGAAACTTTTTTCTTAGAAAAATTTACACTGCTTGGAAACATGGGAGTACCTGAAAATTCACTAAAATGCCCGCCGCCGCCAAAAGAATTAAGATATCTGAATTCTAGCAAAATAAAGACCGACCTGTAGTACACATCTAGGTTCTCCGAAAATTTCAGCTCAATCGGATGGGCCAATACGGAGAGTATCTGCCTTAATCATTTTGCTGATATATATATATATATATATATATATATATATATATATATATATATATATATATATAAACATATATATATATACATATATATATATATATATATATATATATATATATATATATATATATATATATATATATATACATATATATATACATATATATATATATATATATATATATATATATATATATATATATATATATATATATATATATATATATATTTATGTATATATATATATATATATAAATATATATATATATATTTATATATATATATATATATATTTATATATATATAGATACATATATATATATATATATATATATATATATATATATATATATATATATATATATATATATTTATATATATATATATACATATATATATTTATATATATATAAATATATATATATATATATATCAAAATATATATACATATATATATATATATATATATATATATATATATATATATATATATATATTTATATATATAAATAAATAAATAAATAAATAAATATATATATATATATATATATATATATATATATATATATATATATATATATATTTATATATATAATTATATATATTATAATTATATGCATAATTATATATTTATATATGTAAACGCTGAATAACTTTCACATTTACCAACCGATTGATTGCATCAGATATGTTTTGGAAACATCAATTCAGTTTAACTTTTGCAATGGATCGCTTCACACCGAAACAACGCGCTGAAATAGTGACACTTTACATCGAAAACAGTCGTTCCATTGTGTTAACTCAACTTGCATATCGGAAAAAATATCGCGGCAAAAAGGCACCATCTGACAATACTATTCGTCGTTTCGTGTTTAATTTTTTTGAACACGGGACAGTAAGAGATCGTCAGCATGCCGTTCATGAAAGACCAAGACGTTCCAATGAACTGGTTGAAGCAGTGGGAGAGAGTGTTGCTCACGACCCAACTGTGTCGTATCGTCGCCGCGCTCAGCATTTTCGCGTCAGTGAAACCACTATGTGGCGCATTTTGAAAAATGATTTGAGTTTGTTTCCGTATAAAGTGCAATTAACGCAAAGAATATTGCCGACAGACTGTCCACGTCGCTTGGAATACGGCCAAACAATCGCTCGAATGGTTGACAGTGAGCCTAATTTTTGGCAGAAAATTATCATGACTGACGAGGCCAATTTCAACCTCTCTGGCAGCGTTAATAAGCAGAATTGCCGCATTTGGGGAACGGAAAATCCACACGCGATGTATGAAAAGCCATTGCATGACCGGAAAATAACTGTTTGGGTCGGGATTTGCGCAAAAACCATCATTGGGCCATATTTTTTTAAAAAAAACGAAACTGTCGATGCAAATCGATATCGGTGGATGTTGGCTCATTATGTCTGTCCGCAAATGCGTGAGAAAGGTCTAGATAGTTACTGGTTTTAACAAGACGGTGCACCATGCCACACTGCAAACGCAGCAATTGCATTTCTGCAACGAAAATTCCCGGGACGTCTGGTGTCAAAAAGAGGCGACATTGACTGGCCACCCAGATCACCTGATTTAACCCCACCGGACTTCTTTTTGTGGGGTTATCTGAAAAGCAAGGTTTACGCCAACCAGCCTCAAACTATTGACGAGCTCAAGGCAAATATTCGTGCTGAAATCGACGCTATAACACCCGAGATGCTCGGAAAGGTAATGGCAAACGCAGAAAAAAGGAGTCATTTTGTAATTGCTAATAAAGGTGGCCACTTAATTGATATTGTTTTCAAGAACTAGTTCAAAAAAATTGTAAGGAACCAAGCTGAATAAAAATACATCACTTATAGAAATCGGTTGTTTTTTTCTCAAAGTTATTCAATGTTTACATACCGACATAAAAGATGGTGCACCCTAGATATATATATATATATATATATATATATATATATATATATATATATATATAAATAAATAAATAAATAATTAAATATATATATATATATATATATATATATATATATATTTATATATATTTATATATATATATATATATATATATATATATATATATATATATATATATATATATATATATATATATAATATATGTATGTATATATATATATATATATGTATGTATATATATTTATATATATAGATATATATATATATATATATATATATATATATATATATATATATATATATATATATATATATATATATATATATATATATATATATACAGGGTGTTTGGTACTAAATGAATACTATTTTAAGGAGGCGTTTATTGACATATTTTGAGTAAAAACTCGTTCTACAAGATGGTCGGGTTTTGAAAACCTACGGAGTTATAGGGTGTTCAAAAAAAACTTGTTCGGACCGGTACCCTGTTTCACTTGAATCGTTATATCTTGAAAACTAATTATCACAACTCTATACCACGTTTATTAGACAATGAAATCACCTTTTATTCAATGTATAGCACTTGATTGCAGTTGTACCGAGTTTTGAGATATTTTCTTCGAAACACAAAACTTTTTAATTTTAACCCCGAAAATTCTGTGTTCCAGGTCGTTTTCCTTAGAAAACCTCATTATAATGTGCCAGTTTGATTTAAATATTTTGATAAGCCATATTACTGGCTAGAAAAAATGGAATACATTTTAATGACGCAGATTCTGCCATTTCGCAAGTATTGAGCGAAAATGAATATTGCTTAAAAACTAAATTTGTCATAAAACGGTCCTCCTTGAAAAAACAAAGTTTAATATGCTAGTCGTTCTAAAGTTATTTAGTACCCATTTATTGCTATTAAAAGTATGAATAAACTTAACTGTATCTTAATTTGTTTCAACATAATTGATGCACCTACCTAGATGTGACAGGTAAAAGCATGTCCAGTTCTTCGCCTTTATTAGTGGGATACTTAAAAAATTGAAAACGCATAAAAACTGAACAACTTTCAAATTCTTGTAAGTTTCAGTGCATTACTCGAACAACAAGATCTAAATAAAATTTACGAAAATACATGGAAAATGCCTCGCTACACTAACGAAGAATATGGAGATATTTTGTACGTCTATGGGGAGTGCCGGGGAAATTCAGCAGTGGCGCAATCTTTGTATCATCAGAGATACCCCCATCGACGGATTCCTGGAAGGAGAGTGTTCCAACAGCTTTACGCAAGGATTCGGGAAACGGGTTACGTCAGAACGAGCCGAGTAAACGCAAATCCTTCAACTGCAACCGCTGTACGGACCGAAGAAGAAATATTGCATGCAGTGGAATCTGACCCATCAACCAGTATTCGACGCTTAGCGTTACGGTTTAATGTGTCTAGCTGGAAAGTTTGGAGTATTTTGAAAGCAGCCCGTCTACATCCTTACCATCACACACCAGTTCAGGAGCTTCCACCTGTTATATTCTAAATTGGGAAAGATGCTTAACAGTGGAATTGAACATACTTATGATGATCAGATATCCGGTTTCTGAAGTTTCAATTCGGCCACTTGCATTGTACCTCTGGACCGACTCGGACGTAGTCTCCCCGCGCCACGTTTTAGTATTAATAGATTAATAGATAGTATTAATAGCTCTTATTACTGTTAAATAAAGTGATACTTTAAAAGAATGCCAGTCGGTGTTTACTTCCAAAAGACGTGCATATACAACAGTGGCGACGTGGATGGGATTGACGCAGACGGATTTCTAAGAGGTAAATTGTGGAAAGGCAACCGCGCCGGGAGACATACATTTAGGCTAGCTCTCGGGCGAGCTCGCAGAATTGTGTTTTTTACAGCAGGGACAAAAACAGGTTAATCATGCCGGGGGACAGTGCGCACAGTGCGACGGCAGTCCATTCCACCTTCACCGTCGACCCATACACGCCGCAGCTCAAATGGAGCAGATGGGTGAAAAGACTCGAAGTGGCATTTAAAGTATTTAACGTCCTCAATACGCTTAAAGTGCCCTATTTGCTACATTACATGGGGGTCGAAGCCTACGATACGATATGTGATAAGCTGGCACCAGGGCTTCCTGAATATAAGACTTACGAGTACATAGTTGAGGTTATGGAAAAATTTTATAATCCAGCACCACTAGAAATTGCGGAAACATTTCGGTTTCACTCACGCAAGCAGCAGGAGGGAGAGACAGTGCAGGAATATTTGCATGCATTGCAGAAGTTGGCAATAAATTGCAATTTCGGAGGGTTTCTAAAGCAAGCACTGAGAAACCAATTTGTTTACGGGCTGCGTTCTCAACGAATCCAGGGTCGGTTGTTGGAGACACGTGGCTTAGATTTAGATAAGGCAGTAGAAGTGTCTACGGAAATGGAACTTTCGGAGAGAGATCCCGAGCAGTTGCACCGAAGGGAGCCAGTTAATAAAGTATACGCAAAATCAAAAGCACCAAGTAACCAGAAATTTATTAATAAAAATAGAAATAAAAAGTCAAGTAACGCTTTTAATAAGAACTCTTATTTTAGGTGTGGTAGTACGAAACACTTTGTAAATGCCTCTCACAAAATTAATGTGATTTTTAATTATTGTAAACGGAAGGGACACCTCCAGAAGGTTTGTTTGAAAGCGACGCGAGATCGGCAAACAAATTTTACCGTGCAACAGAACGCTGTGGAAGAAATCATGTGGATATCCGAAGACAGGGTCAGGCAGCAACGTGAGCGGTTTCAGGCTACTCTCCATATTAACGAATGAATAGTTAGGATGGAAGTTGACAGCGGAGTAGCCGTGTCCATAATGAGTCAGGTACAATTTAAGGTATTATTTCCGAATTTAAAACTGAAGTCATCTGACATTAAATTGCGTTCGTATGGTGGCGAACATTTAAAGGTGATAGGTGTATGTTGCGTACAAGTAGTTTTCAATAACAAAAGTGCAGAGTTAGATTTATATGTAGTAGATAGTGACAATACACCACTATTAGGTAGGGAGTGGATACGAGTGCTGGGAATAAGTTTATTAGAAGGAAAAATCAACGTAGTGCAGGTGAAATCTCCACTTTCCTGTTTGTTAAATGAGTTTAAAGAAGTGTTTGAAGAAGGTATTGGGAAAATCCAAGGTATCCAAGATTCTCTGTCTCTAAAGCCAGGCAGCGTACCCATCTTTCGAAAAGCCCGACCAATACCATTTGCTATTAAAACTAAAGTAGAAGATGAAACTGCGAACTTAGTGGAGCAAGAAATATGGGAATCAGTAGATCACTCCGAATGGGCAACACCAAAAGTTCCAGTGATGCAAGCATCGGGTAGCGTACGTTTGTGTGGGGATTTTAAAAGTACGGTAAACCATGTGGATGAATACCCACTGCCAACAATTGAGGAGTTGTTTGCGAATATGGCAGGAGGGGAGGAATTTACTAAAATCGACGTAAGCAAAGCTTATTTACATCTCGAACTTAGAGAAGCTTTGACGCCATATATTAACTTTGTCAACACATAGGGGGCTGTATAGACCAAGTCGTTTAATGTTTGGTTTAGCAAATGCTCCAGCTATTTGGCAACGTACGATGGAAATTATTTTGCAAGGTATCCTGAGCATCTCTGTTTTTCTCGACGATATCAAAATACCAGGTAGAAATGATGCAGATCATTTACATAATTTAAGATTAGTGCTAGAAAGATTAAAGAAACATGGTATAAAAATCAACAAAGAGAAGAGTGTATTTTTTAGGGAAGATATTGTATACTGCGGGTATAAAATTAATAAATGGGGAATTCATAAAGTTAAGGAAAAAGTACAAGCTATTCGGGATGCTCCTGGCCTACGGATAAGCAGCAAGTGCGTGCTTTTGTAGGATTAGTCAACTACTATGGCAGGTTTATAAAAAATTTGAGTACGCTACTTCATCCCTTAAATAGGTTGCTATGTAAGATTGAAACGTTTGTTTGGGATGGGAAGTATGAAATGGCATTTCGAGCAGTGAAACAACAAATGCACTTTCCTAGTTCACTTTGACCCGAAGGTACCACTTTGTTTAGCTACAGGTGCTTCGCCTTATGGAGTAGAAGCTGTCTTAAGTCATATATATGCAGATGGTTCTGAAAGGCCTATACAATTTGCATCGCAAACTTTGAACGAAACCCAGAAAAAGTATTCACAGATAGATAAAGCAGCATACGCCATAATTTTCGGCATTAAGAAATTTCATCAATATTCATATGGCAATCACTTCATTTTATATGTAGACCATGCACCTTTGGTTCAAATTTTGAACCCCCGAAAATCATTACCAACATTAAGTGCTACTAGAATGCAGCATTATGCATTATTTTTGCAAGGCTTTGACTACGAAATTAAGTACAAAAAATCAAATTTACATGCAAACGCAGATGCAATGTCAAGATTACCGGTTCGTTTTGAGAGATCGGAAAAATGGGATGAAGCTGA
Organism: Nemotelus pantherinus; assembly: GCA_963978885.1. Taxonomy (NCBI): domain Eukaryota; kingdom Metazoa; phylum Arthropoda; class Insecta; order Diptera; family Stratiomyidae; genus Nemotelus; species Nemotelus pantherinus. The sequence goes on from OZ022264.1 coordinate 114,619,368, forward strand.
TATTTTTGAAACTAAACAAATTTATTCACTACCAATTACATTGGAGCTATTAGCGCAAGAAACAACGAAAGATAGGAGTTTACGGGTGCTACTTGAATGTTTAAAAACGGGCAGAAGTGTCGAGAAGGAATACCGGTTTGAAATAGATCAGTCCGAATTTAATTTGCAAAGTGGCTGTATTTTTAGGGGGCAAAGAGTTTTAATTCCAATGCAATTGCAAAATAAAATTCTAAGAGAATTACATGAAGCACATTTCGGCATGTTAAAAATGAAGGGCTTGGCGAGGAGTTATTGTTGGTGGAAAAATATAGATATCGATGTAGAAAATTTGGTTAAAAATTGTTTTGTATGCAACAAATTGGCTAGAAATTTGCCACTAGACAAAGGACACCACTGGGAACCAGCTGGTAAACCTTTTGATCGAGTACATGTAGATTTCGCGGGGCCATTTCATGGCGGGTATTATTTTATTCTGCTGGATGCGTATTCACATTGGCCTGAAGTGCATTTCATGAAAAATATTTCAAGCCAAGAAACGATAGGGGTTTGTAGGAAAATATTCTGTGTTTTTGGACTTCCAAAAGTATTAGTTTCGGACAATGGCCCGCAATTTACATCACATAAATTTCAACTGTTCCTCAAATTAAATGGCATAGAGCACAAAACTTCAGTGCCCTACCATCCCGCAACAAATGGTTTGGCGGAAAGGTTTGTTCAAACTATGAAAAAGGGGCTGAAAGCTATGCAATTGGAAGGGAAGCCAAAAGATATCGCTCTAAGTCAACTTTTACTTCAATATAGGAAGATGCCACATGCAGATACGGGTATTTCTCCTTCTAAGTTAATGTTAAACCGAGAAATACGATCAAGGCTAGATTTAATAAAACCCAAAATAGAAAAGAAACAAGTAGATCCTAGATATCAAGAGAAGCCAATAGCTAAAATACTGGAGGTAGGTGCACGAGTAGCGGCAAGAAACTACCAAGAAGAGAAATGGAGATTCGGTACGGTAACTGAAAAGCTTGGTAAGCTTCATTATAGGGTAAAATTAGATGACGGTAAAGAATGGCGTAGGCACATTGATCAGCTTCGTTTAATAGGAATGAGTACCCCTGACGATCTACCACGACTAGACTTTGAACTTCCTTTACAGACGACGCCAATTACGCAATTTGACAAGGACATAGCACCTTCAATCGTCCCAAGCGGAAAATTAGGAGTGGATGCTAATCAGACACTTGAAAGCAAAGGGGAACCGTTAGTTAAGTAGTCGGATAATCCTCCACACATAAATGTATCAAATGATGATTCATCCAGGCCGTTGTAAAATTATGGTAACAACGCAAACACTGGCGGTGTCCCAGAAGTACGTCGATCATCAAGAATTAGGAAACAATCAGATCGACTTAATTATTAATTTATCTTGAAAATAACTAATGAAGTTCAATGTTGGTTTAATTAAATGATGTGAATTTGCAAATCACTATGAAATAGAATTATGATCAAAATTATGTACTAAATTATTGGAATAAATTGGCAAGGGGAGATGTTATATTCTAAATTGGGAAAGATGCTTAACAGTGGAATTGAACACACTTATGATGATCAGATATCCGGTTTCTGAAGTTTCAATTCGGCCACTTGCATTGTACCTCTGGACCGACTCGGACGTAGTCTCCCCGCGCCACGTTTTAGTATTAATAGATTAATAGATAGTATTAATAGCTCTTATTACTGTTAAATAAAGTGATACTTTGAAAGAGTGCCAGTCGGTGTTTACTTCCAAAAGACGTACATATACAACACCACCCATCGATTTGCCCAAAAGGATGGAATTCTGCAATTGGCTCCTTGAGAGACAATTAGACGACGAAAATTTTGTCAACAGCATTCTTTGGACGGATGAGTCTTTATTTACGAGGGACGGTATCACAAACTTCCACAATTTACACACGTGGGCTGAGAACAATCCAAACACTGTAAGAACGTCATCATTTCAGCATAGATTCAGCGTAAATTAATGGGCAGGAGTGATTGGCAATAATTTGATTGGGCCTTTTAGGCTCCCGCCTACCCTAAATTGTACCAGCTACTTGCATTTTTTAACACATGATCTGCAGGACTTATTGGAAGATATTCCTCTGCAACGATTGGTTTCCATGTTTTACCAACACGATCGTACTCCAGCTCATTACGGCCGACCAGTCATAGATTGGTTGAATTCCAACTATCCCAATCGCTGGATCGGTAGAAATGGACCAGTTCACTGGCCTGCGAGGTCTCCTGATCTGACTGTAATGGATTTTTGTATGGGGATGGATAAAAGACCTTGTGAACGCAATGGAAGTATCCACTTTAGAAGAACTAAATACCAGGATCGATGATGCTGAAACAGAAGTGAGGCAACAGCTGAGAGACATGAATATGAAAAGAACGCTTGCCAAACGAGCTTTGGCATGTATTCAAAATGAAGATGGCAATTTTGAACACTTACTGTCGATTAAAAATTTTGAAATAAAGAAAAAAAACCATTATTAAATACTTTCAGTTCAAGAAAAAAGTGTAGATCGACAACGAGGGCCACTTTATGGCATATTTAGTTTTTCAGCAATATTAATTTTCACTTAACACTTGTGAAATGGTAGAATCTAAGTCATTGAAATGTATGCAACTTTTATAACCAGTAACATGGCTTATCAAAATATTTAAATAAAAGTGGCACATTATAATGAGGTTTTCTAAGGAAAACGACCTGGAACACAGAATTTTCGGATTTAAAATTAAAAAGTTTTGTGTTTCGAAGAAAATATCTCAAAACTCGGTACAACTGCAATCAAGTGTTAAGTGTCAAGTGTTACATTAAATACAAGGTAATTTAAATGTCTAATAAACGCGGTACAAAACTTTGAGTTGTGATAATTAGTTTTCAAGATATAACGATTCAAGTGAGTCAGGGTACCGGTCCGAACAAGTTTTTTTGAACACCCTGTAACTCCGTAGGTTTTGAAATCCGGACCATCCTGTAGAATGAGTTTTTACTCAAAATATGTCGAAAAACGCCTCCTTAAAATAGTGTTCATTTAGTACCAAACACCCTATATATATATATATATATATATATATATATATATATATATATATATATATATAAAAAAAATATATATATATATATATACATATATATATATATATATATATATATATATATATATATAGATAAATATATATATATCTATATATATATATATATATATATATTTATATATATATATATATATATATATATATATATATATATATATATATATATAAATATATATATACATATGTATATGTATATATAAATATATATATATATATATATATATATATATATATATATATATATATATATATATATATATATGTATATGTATATATATATATATATATATATATATATATATATATATATATATATATATATATATATATATATTATATATAGATGATTGATTTATATATATATATATATATATATATATAAATATATATATATATATATATATATATATATATATATATATACATATATATATATATACATATATATGTATATATATATATATATATATATATATATACATACATACATATATATATATATATATATATATATATATATATATATATATATATATATATATATGTATATATATATATATATATATATATATATATATATATATAAATTATATATATATATATATATATATATATATATATATATATATATATATATATATATATAATTTATATATATATATATATATATATATATATATATATATATATATATATATAAATATATAGATATATATCTATATATATACATATATACATATATATATATATATATATATATATATATATATATATATATATATATATATATATATATATATATATATATTATATATAGATATATGATTTATATATATATATATATATATATATATATATATATATATATATATATATATATATATATATATATATATATATATATATATATATATTATTATGTCGAAACCGTCAGTATGAAACACCGATTATGTTATTGCTATAAAACAACTTTATTAATACAGTGTGAATCGTAGCGCGGACAATTGTATACTGCAAGGGGAACTGGTTTTCTACTACTATTTTCGAAATGAAGTTAATTTTAGTTCAATGGTACATTTGATTCCTCGTTCTTAAGCTAGTTACAATTTACAATTATTTTCGTTAAGACATGACAGTTTTCCACCTGCAATTTTAACTACAATTTACAAAATTATTACAAATTTATTAGCTCAACAATATGATTTCATACTGCCAAGTTCTATTAAATTCAAATTTGAAAATGAATGAAAACTTAAAATTTTTTGTAGTATCTTTTGAATTCAACGGTAAAACGGACTGAAGAACGACTAATTCTGCTAGGCCTTCCTAATTCCGCAGGTACATCAGGGACTTTATCTTGCTCTGTACGCGTATCGGATGTTGATGGCTGGACGCTGGAACTCAATGGTACTGGAGTAGCTACTGTGATTCGATCTGTTTCAATAGATGTATTAGCTTCATGATCGGTCGGAATGGTTTGAGGCGTAATTGTCTTTGCCCTAGATGAAGTATTCATGTCAATATCAGAATGATCATCTATCTCACCTCTTTCCCCTCGGACTCGTTCACCAGTTTTCCTGATTTGATCAATATGTCGTTTCCATGCTCTGCCGTCATCTAGCCTAATCTCTGAAGATAAATAATTTCTAGCCGCAACTCGATCACCCACTTTGAGTTCTCTGGATATGGGTGTATCGTCTCCTACTACGTTATTCATAGGCATCATTATATCGAATCTTGACTTAATCTGTCTACCAAACATGAGAAAGGCTGGAGACTTACCTGTTGTTGGATGTATCGACCTCCGATACGCCATCAAAATTTTTGCTAATTCTTTATCAATTTCATGTTTTTTACAACGCATTGCTTTAATTTTATTTTTTATAGTTTGAACATACCTTTCTGCTTGCCCGTTTGTAGCAGGATGATATGGAGCACCTTGTTTATGAATTGTCCCATTTAATTTTAAAAATTGTTTGAATTCATATGAAGCCAGTTGAGTTCCATGATCACTAACGACCACCTTGGGTAAACCAAATGTAGAAAATATTTCTCTGCATTTCTTTATTGTTGTTTCAGTTGTGATATTTGGTAATATGTGAACCTCTGGCCACTTACTATAAGCATCAACTAAGATAAAGAAATTATTTCCCAGGAATGGGCCGAAGAAATCAATGTGCACCCGATCGAAAACGCCTTTTGGTGTTTCCCAGCAATGTGTGAATTCAAGTTTGGCTGCCTCCGGGTGAACCAATTGACAATTTTTGCAATTTCTTACTATATCTTCAATATCTTTATCCATATTGCCCCACCAGCAATAACCTCGGGCTAATTGTTTCATCCGGGTCATGCCGAAATGTCCAGTGTGTAGTTCACTGAGGACTCTTTCGCGCAAAACCTTAGGAATATAGACTCTGATTCCCCGTAAAAGACAATTGCACTGCAAAGCGAATTCATTCTGGTCAATGCCAAAGCGAAATTTCGGATCGCATATTCGACAATGTTTTAATGAGTGAAGCAAAATCCTTACATCTCTGTCATTTTGTGTAGCAATGCCTAGTTCCTTAGCTGTAATTGGTAAATTCTCGATCAAATTACATTCAATTAAATCAATTTCTTCTATGCTTTTTGATACGTTTTTAATGGGTAACCGTGACATAGCGTCAGCATTAGTATTCTCAGAAGACAATAGTATTAAACTCGTTTCGCCGAAAATTCATATTTCTTTATATATATATATATATATATATATATATATATATATATATATATATATATATATATATATATATATATATATATATATATAGATATATATATATATATATATATATATATATATATATATATATATATATATATATATATATATATATATATATATATATATATTATATATATATATATATATATATATATATATATATATATATATATATATATATCAGCAAAATGATTAAGGGAGATAATCTCTGGAGTGGCCGATCCGATTGAGCTGAAATTTTCGGAGAACGTAGATGTATATAGAAGGTAGGTCCATAACTTTCTCAAATTCAGATATTCTAAACATTTTGGCGGCGGCGAGCGTTTTAGTGAATTTTGAGGAACTCCTATATTTCCAAGCAAATAAAATTTTTGTAAATTTTTGCTAAAGAAAAGTATTGAAAATGAAAACTAATTATGTTCTTAGCTTGTCTATGATAAACAATTGGAAATTTTGAGCCGTGTGTGGGTGCAGGGTGCCTAAAAGTAGGCAACGATTTTCTTTTCATATTTTGATTTGTCATTACTTGTAAGAAAAACAATGGATCATCGTGAAAATTACAGAGCGTATTGATGTTGACTAAAATGTGGCACATAAAGATTTTCAGCATAAAGCGGGTAACTCTATAGTTGTGGCAGGCTGCTGAAAAAAAATCCTTCAAATCATTGACCTTCCTGAAAAATTTTTGATTTTTGACAAAAATTTCAAATCTTTGATAAATTTTATCCTTTGTCCTTCATTTCAAGATAAAATTTTCAAAATTCCGATTTGCATAAGAACGGCAACCCATCACCAAATTACCTCTATTTTCAGCACTTCAGCACTAAGGAGTGTGAAAAATGGTTGATATGATACAGTTCTGTTCACGAGAACTGACGACCGGATAATCTGATCATAATGAAATTTACAGGATATATTGGTGTTAGCTAGGACCAAGTCTGATAGAAGTAATTTTGAAATAAGGGCAACACTGTGGCAGTGGTACCATCTTGAAAAAACTACTGAGAAAAAAATCATCTTTTTGGCCTATTACTTCCGATTCAGCCATCAGATTTTAACAAAATTTACACAATATTCGGATGTTACTCTATGCAACATTTGATGAAAATTTGGTTGAAAAATTAGTATAGCGCTGGCAGCTGTGGTGATTTTTGTCTCATAAACCTTGCAAATTTGCTCAGCAAAATAAAGCTTTTTTCCCTATAAATTCCGGTCCAGTGTAAAAATCAAAACGAAGTTCATGCAGCAAATGGACCCTAATGTGAAGTAAATGTCGTATAAATTTCGTACAAAAATCATGAAAGGGCTGCCAGCTATGACCATTTTTGTAGTTTTGTGGAATTTCTTTACTGAGCGATTATGTCATTAGATTTCCAATTGAGATTGATCCTGGAATGAAAATTTACAACAAATATTAACGTTTTAAAAATTTGAAAAGTTTTGAGGGGGGTAACCCTAAAATTCTGTTCACCCGTATACCTTCCAGCGCAGTGATTCAATCGAAACAAAATTTACTGGTTGGGTTTAACTTAACGTGAAGCAGATTTGGTATGTATTTTGCTTTGCTGCTGACACAGGCTAACCAGCAATGTGCCATTTCCGTTAATATTGCACCAACAAATGCTTCAAATTACGTTCTCATATGCAAAGCATTTGCAATCAAAATAAGTAATCAATTTTTAAATTTTCCGAGTTTTGAACATTTTTCGGGTGGCAGCCTCAAACAACGTTTAACCGCTGAAACTGTCGATGAAATCCTGCGATGAGAACAAAACTCAAAGGATAAGTTGATTTAAGTATGAGCTTGCTATGGTAAACTTATTGCTGCTTCGTTCGGAAAGTGTTACCAGCACTGAACATTTCCATCATTTGTGATACAGTTGAGTTTTGTTGCTTTGGATAAGGAATGGTTGATATGATTCTACAAAACAGTGAATTACGTCTTTCCACACTTTTTTGTCACTCAAAGACAATTTCTTCGAAAATTGGTTGTCTAGCGGTTCAAGTGCGCTAGAGTTTTGTATCTTATCTCATAGTTAAAAGATTCTAAAAATATTGCATAATGTTGCTTTCGAGTTGCAGATAATGTTGGTAGCCCTTTATGAGGCAAAAATATTTGTGAAAGAGGCTTGTTGTCTGTAACTAGGATAAATCTCCTAGCATATACGTACTGGTAAAAACGTTTGATGGCAAAAATGATTGCATAAGCTTCCATATCAATTTGGCTTTACCTCTGCTGAGTTGGTGAAAGAGTTTGTGAAGCGTATTGAATTGGACGTTCAGTCCCATATGGATACAAATGACTGAGGACACATCCCACTCCAACTGGAGAAGCATCTACTGCTAATATCAATGGTAATTTGGGGTCATAATGTACAAGAACGGTATCGGAGAGCATTTGTCTTTTAATTTCCTGAAATGTGTGCTCACAACCTACTGTCCACTTGAACGCGACCTTTTCTTTCAAAAGATTGTTCAGGGGGTATATAAGTGTGCTTGCATTCTTAATGAAACGGCTGTAATAATTTATTAGCCCAGAAATGCTCGCACCTCATCTTTATTCTTTGTTCTAGGCATGTCTTGAATTGCCTCGACCCTATTTTTTAATATGTGGATTCCATGTTTATCAATCAAATACCCGCAATAGGTAATACGATCAACCATAAATTCAGATTTTTCTCGATTTATCCTCAAACTCATTGCAGATAGCCTACTTAATACCTCTTCTAATCGTCGTCAGTGCGTTTTATCGTTTGGAGCTGTAATTTTAATGTCGTCCTGAAATACTTTTACACCATCAATGCTATTAATCATACTCTCCATTTGCCTCTGAAACTTAGCAGCAGCACAAGAAACACCAAACATTAGTCTCTTTGGCTTGTAAAGCACTTTGTGTGTGTTAATTGTTAAACACTCACGACTATCGGGATGTAACTCCATATGCAAATATGCTTTATGGATGTCAATCTTTGTATATTTTTCACCACCTGCGAATTCATCAAACAGCTCATCGATGTTGGGTAAAGGATACTCATCAACTTCAATGAATTTGTTTACAGTTATTTTATAGTCCCCACAAAATCGAACCTCTCCATTGCTCTTTGGCACAACTGCAATGGGTGTTGCCCACTCACTAGTGTCTACCTTTTCAAGAACGTCATTGGCAACTAAATTGTCGAGTTCTCGCTCCACTGCGATCATTAATGGAAATGGTAAACGCCTTGCCCTAAAAAAAACTGGTGAGGCATCTGATTTTACATGTATCCTAGCTTGCATGCCATTTATCTTCCCTATCGACTTCGTAAATACAACTTCATATTTATTTAAGAGTTTTTGTAACCTAGGCTTCCAATCTACGTGGCTAACCGCAGAAATAACACTCGCGTTTTGCCCAACAATTTTTTCCCAATTGAAATCAATCTGCCTTAACCATTCACGTCCAAGCAATGGGCCTCTATTTGAATTTACAATACACAATTATTTTCGTTAAGACATGACATATATATATATATATATATATATATATATATATATATATATATATATATATATATATATATATATATATATATATATATATATATATATATATATATATATATATATATGTATATCATTGTTATTGTCTGAGATATCACGATTTCACTCAATCTCTTACTAATTGTTTCGTTCATTTTTCATCAAGGTTGGCTTTACATTGTTCGGTTTTGACATAATACTAATAAAAAATATTGTTTTTCTGAATGTTCAAAAGAAAAGTTTAATTTTCCCCTGATTAAATAAAACAAGTTGTTCTATTGTACATTTTTTGGTGCCTCCTGTGAGGAATTTTGATTGGACTGTAGCAGAACAAACGATTTGGCGAAAAAAAGCACGATTGATAAAATCAAATTAGGCAGCGGCATCCCCTGGACATTGCGAATACTCCAATGAGATATCACACCGCATTACCAAGTGTTCAAAGCTCACATCGCTTCCAGTGGCTGAGCGCTCAAATTACATGAGGCAATTCCATTTCGACTTGATGCACCAGCACTTGGAAATTCTCACCAATTGGCACTGCGACAGTTCTACTAACTGGAACGGAGATTGCCATCTAACGCGAGACTACGGGAAATGTATATTGCATTCATGCGCGAATATCATGACCTTAGTCATATGCATGCGATTAGCGATCAACCTGGCGATATATCGCAATCATATTTCATTCCACATCACGCCGTGCTCAAGGAAACCAGCGCTTCGACAAAACTTCGCACAGTTTTCAACGCATCGGCTAAATCAAATGGTGTTTCTCTAAATGATACACAAATTGCTAGCCCTATCATCCAGGATCTACTGATTAACATTTTGCATCGCTTCCGACGATTTGCTATTGCTATAGTAGCTGATGTAGAAAAAATGTTCAGAATGGTTTATGTGGATAAAAGACATCGAAAGTGGCAACAAATACTTTGGCGAGATTTCCCCAATGAACCGTTGCAAACATATCAATTAGCAACTGTCACGTATGGTACAGCGAGTGGTCCATATCTTGCTATTCGTGCAATGCAGCAATGTGCTAAAGACAATTGTCACATTCTCATTGACTTACCACGTATTCAGGATGCACGAGAAAGCGTGTTACGAGACTTTTACGTCAATGATTATTTGAAAAGTGTCTCAACGAGAGATCATGCTATACAATTAGCTCGTGACGTAAGCACAGTGCTGCGACAAGGATTTTTTAATCTGAGGCAATGGCGATCCAATGATGCGATATTCTTGGCTCAGATAATTGGCAACTCCACTGATACCAATATGGAGTTTTGCTTGAGTGAAACCACAGTACTTGGTTTAAAATGGAATCCGCATACAGATGAATTATTTTATCGCATCAATTTAGAGGTTACACCATCCACAACTAAGCGTCAGATTCTCCGTGAGGCAGCTAGAATTTATGATCCAACTGGCATGTTGGCTCCCGTAACAATAGTCAACAAAATGTTTATACAAAGGCTGAGCAAGGCAAGATTAGAATGGGATACGTCGATTTCAACCGTATTGCTCGACAAATGGCTCGCGTACCGCCGCGACTTGGTGAAATTGGAGCAAATACATATTCCCAGATGGCTTGGCATTGTTCCCGATGGTACATTACTATTGAATGGCTATTGCGATGCTAGTTCCAAAACTTTCGCAGCTGTGATATATATCACTACGCAAGTAGATGAAAACCAATGCAAAACAAAGCTTATTGCAGCGAAAACACGGGTGGCTCCAATCAAGAAAATCACAATTCCAAGTCTAGAATTGGCTGCAGCACATCTGCTCACAAAACTCATGATGACCACTAGAGAGGCAATGGAGCTCATTAATATTCCATTTTCTATGTGGAGCGATTCAAGCATTGTACTATGTTGGCTAAAAAAATCGCCCTTTCAACTCAAAAAATTTGTGGCAAATAGAGTAGGCTACATACAACAACACACAGACATTGGTAATTGGCATCACATTAGCACGCAATTTAACCCGGCAGATTGTGCAAGTCGTGGCATTGGCATAGAAGCATTGATTAATCATCCGCTCTGGTGGAATGGTCCAGCTGATGTTATGGAGACGAATAACTCACAACCTCTCCGAGAAGATGACAAAATTTACATGGAATTGGAGCTGACACCAATTAAGGCTAAACTTACACGTTTCACGCAAAAATTGTTTATCGAGACTGGACAAAAAAATGGAAATGAAATAATCCGTTTCAATATACTCGATCGATACAGCGATCTAGGAAAGCTTCTTCGCACCACAGCGTACATCTTTCGATTGCTTAAGGCAAACAAGTTCATACAACTACAACAAGTCATTTCCGTAAAGGAAATGGAGGAAGCATTGGACTGGTACATCATGGCAGATCAAAACAATTACTTCGGTCCTGAAACCTGAAATATATCAGCTACGCAAAACAGCTGGTCTCACCATGGCGAGAAAACTGAGCCCTCTCAATCCATACTTGGACTGGTACATCATGGCAGATCAAAACAATTACTTCGGTCCTGAAACCTGAAATATATCAGCTACGCAAAACAGCTGGTCTCACCATGGCGAGAAAACTGAGCCCTCTCAATCCATACTTGGACTCATGCAATTTACTACGAGCAGCGAGTAGGCTGCAGAATGCTGAACTTCCCGTAGAGTAACGAAGACCAATCATTTTGGCGAAAGAAAGCGTTCTTTCTAAACTCATCGTACAACAGGCGCATAAGGACTCATTGCATGGAGGCATTCAACTCATCCTACAAACTCTTCGTCAGAAATATTGGATCTAATACGCGCGAGTTACGCAACCAGCACAAAGCTTAATTACAACAAGATTCAGTAAGACACCTGAATAAACATTATAACTTATAATACTTAATTTGCAACATTATAAAATAACTTGCAACATTATAAAATAACTTGCAACATTGTTAAACTATCTAACTTGCAACATTATTAACTATTTCGCAATACTTGCAAATCTACTTATGACTAATAGCACATTAACGTAAAGCACTTAGCTCAGCAATAATTCAATCATAATCAAAGCACATAAGATTGCAACAGTAACATAAACAAATACACGAAACAAAGGACAATTAATACCAAGCCGATCATAAGTTAGAAATCAAATTAGCAAGCTTGCAAATCGTAAAGTAAACATTCACTCGAGATTGAAAGAAATCAATTCTAAATTTGGCCATTAAGCATAATGGAAAAATTCCAATCCAATTCGCAAATGCATTAATGTAAACAACATTTTGCTATATAAGAAGATACATCCAGAGGAGAACAGTTTTAGTTTTTGTTAGTTCAGAGTTCTTGTTCTTAGAGTTCTCATACTGTTCATACAAGTTGATAGTTCCGGTTGTTGTAACAAGTGAATAATATCTAAGTTAGATTGTTTAAGGAAAACTTAAACAATAAAGTATATTCGTGAAAACTTCAAGTGTTTCATTTTAAAAGTTCCTTGGAGGAACTTAACAAACTTATTTTGTTACAAATTTCCGATAAGCGAAATTTAACTGGCGCAGTCGTCCGTCTTAAGGAGGGAGAACCACTTAAGATTGAACCAAAAGTTACGCGGCACTACTAAACACGAAAGTGTAAAGTGCATCCCGACGCATACGAAAATAAAAACTCGAAAACGACAAGAAGCGGGCAACCTAATTATTGATTAATTAAGTGAATTAATAAATTGTTTAATAAAACAAGGGTTTGCATCGCCCCGAAGGCAGAATTTTAAAAGAATTCGCCTCCTTGCCTTACTGACATAGTATTGACAAGGCTAATAACATCCAATAACAACAGCCCTCACTTAAGAAAGTTCCTGTTGCGAATTGTAACAGTCGAGCGAGTATTGACAGGAGCATAAAAGACAAGTGTGTGAAATACTGCTGCATCCTGAATCAACGGAACCAGATCACATAACTCGCATCTTGCAAAAAGAAAAACACAATGGCAAACAATGCGCAGTTACCACTCGAACTTCCCTTCGAAGAACTAATTAAGGAAGCGAGAAGGTTACCTACAAACTTAGGACATGAGAGCGAATATTCGTTACTAACGTGGACTGAAGAGGCAGATACATTGCTAACACTCACCGAACCTGGAAACCAGCAAACGTATATATTCAGATTGATCCTTCGGAAAATCCAAGGCAGCGCAAGGAACGCTATTCAGAAAATCGCTGAACCAACATGGCAGAACGTTAAAACAGCCCTATTGTTCACCTTCGGTAAGTTACAAAAAAAAATATTGATGACTTATATTCTAGTTTAAGTGAATTGTGGAATAAATTAAACACCAAATTCCTGCAAGATCTTTTACAAAATCAACATACTGAGTTCAATCCAGTCAGAAATGAAAGTCTCATTTTAAATAAATTCAAAGCCTTAATACCTGAATATAAAGCATACCTACTTGAAAGTAAGGATTGTGCAACTTTAGAGCAAGCTTATAGTATATTGACGGAAATTCGACAAAACACAGATAATGATTCATCAGATTACTCTCATCATAATGACGCTCGTAAAATTAACAATAACAAGTTGAACCGTAATAATCAAAATATTAAAAATCGTAATAATTATAATCAGAATCCTAACTTTCGTCATAATAACTTTCAGAACAGAAATTATAATTATGATAATTGCAATTTTAATAGAAATCGCTATAACAACGATTACCGACAGAATCATTTCAATAGAAACCAAAATTTCCATCGACAATTTGATAATAGAAATAACTACTACAGAAATCGTCAGGTAGAACCAATGCAACTCGACAATTCTCAAAGATATCGTCAACAGCCAAATCCAGAACCGATGGATATAAATTTTCAGGAAACAGCCTCGGAAGTCTGTTACCAATAATAAATTTAAAAATTTGTAATGAAACAAGAGCAGTTTTAATCGACACAGGCGCATCAACTTCAAGTATAGACGAAAATTGCTTAAAACATCTTAATAGAATAAAACTTAGCAAACCAATACAAATAAGAGGATAAGGAGAAACATACGACGTGCTTTACAAACTTAAAACAGATATGCCTGCAGAATTTAATTTACCTAAAACTCATAAAATAATTTGGAGTGTGATGAATTATGAAAATAGGAGATTCAAAGCTATAATCGGACAAAACGTATTGTATTCTTTGAACGCCAAACTAAATTTAGGCGAAAGTAGCATTGAAATCAATGATGAAAAATTATATTTCAATTATGCTGCACCTGAAGAGATAAATTTTCAGTATGAATTAGGAGAGAAAAGTATTGCAACCGAAAGATTATTTTTGGACTTAAACAACGAAAAAGCTACTTCTTTGAGAAGAATCCTCAAAAACAAGATGATTTATTCTTCAAGGAAGGAGACAATTTAACAAGTACTACGCAAACCAAATAAACCACTCTAACCTAAAATATACAGATTCCCTCAAGTACATGAGAAAGAAGTTGAAAGTCAGATTAACGAAATGTTACAACAAGGTATTATTAAGCCATCATCATCACCTTATAATGCACCTGTATGGATGGTACCGAAAAAAATGGATAACTCCGGTAAAACAAAATGGAGACTAGTAATAGATTACAGGAAATTGAATGAAGAAACTATAGGAGACAAGTATCCTATTCCCAACATAGAAAGTATCTTTGACAAACTAGGAAAATCCCAATATTTTACAACTCTAGATCTGGCTAAGGGATTTCGTCAAATTGAAATTACAGAATCAGACCGATATAAAACCGCTTTTTCAACACCATAAGGACACGACGAGTTCAATCGAATGCCTTTTGGATTGAAAAATGCACCTGCCACTTTCCAGAGAATGATGAACGAAGTTTTACGGGAGTTTATAAATAAAATATGTGTTGTTTATTTAGCTGACCTTCTCATCTTTGCCACATCGTTACAAGAGATGGAAGTTAACATAAAGAAAATATTAGGTACATTGAGAAACTACAAATTAAAAATCCAGATTGATAAATGCAAGTTTTTTTGCCAAACAAACTGATTATCTTGGTCACATTTTACCTATAGATGGTATAAAGCCGAATCCTGATAAAATTGAAGCAATCAAAAACCTTAAAATTCCAGACACTACGAAGAAAATAAAATCAATTTTAGGTATCACAGGATACTACCGGAAATTCATCAATAGTTACGCCAAAATAGCATCACCTTTAACAGACGCTCTTAAGAAAACCAACAAAATAAATATAAATGATCCAAAATATATAGCAGCCTTTGAAAAGTTAAAAGAGTTCATAATAAACTATCCAATTTTGCGTTACCCCGATTTCAAACAAAAGTTTATACTGACAACAGACGCCTCTGATAAAGCGATAGACGTGGTTCTTTCACAGCAAGGACATCTTATATCTTTTGCAAGCCGTACATTGAATGTACACGAGAGAAACTATGCCACAATTGAAAAAGAATTACTTTCAATTGTTTGGGCAACTAGGTATTTCCTACCTTATCTATATGGTGTGAAATTCGATATCCGTACCGATCATTGACCCCTCGTTTGGCTTAGTAGATTAAAGGAACCTAACAGTAAACTACAACGATGGAAGATTAAACTTAATGAATACAATTTTAACATCGAATACTTAAAAGGTAAAGATAACAGAGTAGCAGATTTTCTTAGCAGAATAAATGCTGACAGTCATAAAATAAATGTCCTCACCGTCAACGAACATAATGATAACTACTATGATGATAGTAGTGACAATGCAACGATACATTCTGGAGATGAAGACCAAAATGATTTCATACCAATAAAAGAAGGTTTAGTAAACCTATATAAAACACAGATTATAATAGTAAAGAAAAAACAGAGAAAAATCAAAACAATCAACAAAAACAGGAAAATATATATCTCTGACATTGACATTAATAGTAACAGTTTAATTAAAGATATACTCAGACGTAATATACCACAAAAAGGAACTATTGGTATCTTCTGCGAATTAACTGATAGCCAGTGGAATAAAGTTCAAACGATAATCATGAGTCTTTATTCAAATAATCAATCCTTGAAATTTATAAAATGTACACTTCATGCTGTAGATATTTTTATTGAAGATCAATGTTTTGAAAAACTTAAAGAAATACATGAGACTACTAACAACCGTGGTATAATTGAAAACTATCAAGAAATAAAGGATAAATATTACTTCAAAGGATTAATGAAAATCATAACAAATTATATAAATAATTGCGATACATGCAACCTCGTTAAATACGATCGTAAACCAGTGAAACCAGAATTCAAATTTACAGAAACACCTACTGATATAAACCAAATTATTCTTATTGATATATTTGACATAGGAAAAAAACAGTTCTTCACAGCAATAGATAAATTTTCAAAACATCTATATACAAAAGAAACAATGAATAAAAACGCTACACATTCATAAAACTAATATTAGAAAGAAATGTGATAATGGGTAAACCAAAGAAGATAATTGCCGAAAACGAGTTTAACATGAAAAACATCAAAGATGCAATCAGGAAAGAAGAAATAGAGATATATTTTACATCACCCAAATCACACACGGGAAATGCAGACATGAATAGATGCCATAATACATTGATATCACATATTCAAACTTTAAAATTAACTCATCCAGAACTCAACATTGAAGAACAAGTCTTGAAAGCAACCGAATATTATAATACTACTATTCATACTACAATCGAGTGAAAACCAATTGAAGTACAACAAGGACTAATGGACAAAGATAAAATATTCAGATTGATGACCGAAAAGAAAACCAAATGGATTGAATATCATAATAGGAAACTATAACCTCAAGAAATTACTCAAGATAAAGTTTTTATTAAAAACTATAAAAATGAAAGACACAAGGAAGAACCTAAATATCGCAAAGAGAAAGTAATGAAAAATCAGAGCAACAAAATTATACTAATTAAAAACAATAAATCTCGTAATAAAATTCACCCAGTTAGAATAAAAAGAAGAAAAAAATACAATAACGAATATAACAACGAAATAAAAACAACATTTTCCGAGTCATAAGAATTATTGATCGAAAAAGCATTAAACAAAGGATTGCCAAACGAAGTCTTGATAAAAGAATTTGGAATCAATATGACAAGAAATGATCTTAACACATTAAAAGAAGATAGATGGGTAAACGATCAAGTAATCAAATTTTATCTGAATCTTATTGCGAAACGAAATAATGAAAACAGACAAGATAATCTACCAAAAGTATATGTAATGAACACATTTTTTATAAACCAACTTCAAGAAGCAGGATATGAAACAGTTAGTAGATGGACAAGAAGAGTAAATATTTTCTCATACAACATTATATTAGTGCCTGTGCATGTCAATCAAACACATTTGTGTTAGGTTAGGTTAGGTAAGGTTCAACTGGCTGGCACATGGCCACACAAAGACCCATTTGGTCCGTAGCGATACCAGATAAATGGACCCGGAGAAAGTTCAGTCCAAACGGCCATCGAAGGCCCCGGACTTTTTTGCGAACTGAAGTATGTCCTTCAGCCTCTGCTCCGCCACATGTGATAGATCCACCAGCCAGGGCTCACCAAAGCAGCGTTACCTGGTTTTCCCCAGTGCCGGGCAGTGGCACAGAAGGTGTTGGATTGTTTCAGAGACTCTCGGCTCTTGACACTTCCTACAGGTGTCGCTTGTTAGGAGCCCCATTTTCTTGGCATGAGCTGCTACAAGACAGTGGCCAGTTATGACACCGACCAGCCGCCTGCAGTCAGTCCGCGTTAAATCAAGCAGGAACTTAGTCGCTGCGTGATTGTATGACCCCCACATGATTTTGGTTTGCTTGCAGGTCTGAGTTGCACGCCATCTGCACATCGCACCTTGCATCGTATTGGAGTCGATAGAGTATTTGATCGTCTGGATTGCAGTTAAAATGTCAAGCGATCCTGACAGAGGAAGGCTAGCTCCATGCTTGGCTAGTGCATCCGCCTTCTCGTTTCCTTCAATGCCCTTGTGACCAGGAACCCAGAAAATTCGGACTCTACTGTGGTTGCCCAGTCTGTTCAGGGCCTGAATACAGTCCAGTACACACTTCGATTTGTATGTGTAAGACATCAGAGCTTTGACCGCTTTGGCCACCAGACCAAGCATCCGTAGGCCAGTATAGGTCTGGCTATCGCCATATAAATCCAATGCATTAAAGCAGGGCTTAGGCCCCACGTTTTACCCAGTACTCTCTTGCTGGCGTACATCGCATTGCTTGCCCGCTTAACTCTCTCCTCTAAATTCGCCTTCCAGGTGAGCTTGCTGTCCAGAATAACACCCAAGTACTTAGTTTGTGACTTGAGCCCTAACGTGGCGCCGCTCAACCTGACTGGGGCCAATTCAGGGATTTTGAACTTCCTAGTGAAAAGCACGAGATCAGTTTTATTGGAGTGCCCATGCTTCAACCAGCCCCAGAGCATACTCGATGAGCTGGCCGAGGGAGTGCGGAAACTTGCCCGAGACTAGAATAGCAATGTCATCGGCATAGGCCACAACCGTAAGTCCTTTGCGCTCCAACTTGTCCAAAATTGTATATATGACCAGGTTCCACAAGAGAGGGGATAGAACTCCTCCCTGCGGTGTGCCTCTATGGACCTGCCTGGTGATTTGAGACCCCGCTCACTCAGCCGTTATATGCCTTTGTTTAAGCATATTGCTTATCCAGCTGCGAACAGTGGGGTGGGTGTTAGTTGCGTGGAGGTTCTCCATAATGGCTGTTGTGTGCACATTATTGACAGCGCCCTCAATGTCTAGAAAGGCTCCCAGATCGTATTCTTTATAGCTGAGTGCCGTTTCTATTTCGAGGACTACTCTATGGAGAGCCGTTTCAACGGATTTTCCTTTCATGTACGCGTTTTGGGCTCTCGATAGAGTTTGAGATAAAAGTCTTTGCTTGATGTGGAGATCTAGTAATCTTTCGAAGACTTTAAGGAAGAAGGAAGTCAGGCTAATTGGCCTGTAGTCCTTGGGGTAAGCATGATTGACTTTACCTGCCTTGGGAATAAATACAACCTTAGCGTTCCTCCAGGCTGCAGGCACGTGGCTTAGTGCTAGACAGCCTTTGTAAATTTGTATGAGCCAAGGAACGGTGAGTGCACCTGATTTTTGGAGCATGGCCGGTAGGACCCCATCCGGATCAGGAGACTTGAAGGGCTTGAAGGTACCAATTGCCCAGACAAGCCTCGGCTTGGTGACAACTTCATCAATGCCTTCTATGTCATGTAGATCGGACGCCTGTTGACCGGTGAAGGGGGAGGATTCATCCAAACAGCCCGGGAAGTGAGTGTCTACGAGGACTCTCAGCGTTTCCGAGGTGTTGCTTGTCCACTCCCCATCCGGCTTACATACCAGGCTAGGCGTGACAGGGCGTTTAGCCAGCAGATTTTTAAGTTTCGCCGTTTCCGATGTGGTCTCGATCCTACCGCACAGCTCTTTCCAAGAGCTCCATTTGGCTTTCCTAATTTCTGATTTATAAAGCTTAAGAACGTCCTTGTATTCGTCCCAGCATTTCCTGCAGTCAGCTGCTTTGGCTTACTTGAACAGCTCACGAACCTGCCGTCTGCGACAACCCAGGTCCCTGTTCCACCAGGGTGGCTTGGGTTTGCGCCTCGGGCGGACTTGGGGACAGGACCGTGCAAAACCTTGAACGAGTTTACTCGTGAGTACGTTAACCGTGGCCTCCAAGTCAGCTGCACTGCTATAAGTCACCTCCCGGTCGAAGTTTAGCCAGTTGGTATTCTTGGGATTGCGAAACGGTCGGTAATTGCGAGCTACATTGAATTTTAAAGAGTAACTGATGTAGTAAATGATGGGCTTTCAAGGACCCTCCAATTCTCTATTAACTGCTCGTTTGAGTCATTGTGCAGCGTTATATCTAGCACGTTTTCACTACAAGGTCCCCTAAAGGTAGGGGCGTTTCCTCGGTTTGCTACGACTAGATTATGGTTAGTTATAAAACTGAGTAGAGACTCACCTCTATCGTTAATATCCTTGCTGCCCCATTCTGTATGGTGCGCGTTCGCATCCGCCCCCACGAGCAGCAATTCCTTCCTCTTGAGTGTCTCCGTGGTGAGTTTAACAACCTCCTCCGGCAGAGCAGCTCTGTCGTGAGCCATGTAGGCGGATACAAGGAGTACATGCCCCTCATCATCCCCCTCGCATGCTACCACCGTCATATCGTCCGTACTGAAATTAGATAGAAGATAAGCACGAAAATTCTTCCTCACCAACACAGCTGTTCTTGTTCTTGCTACTGTGGTGGGGAAGAAAAGATTGGAAAGCTTTGACCCCAGTCCAGCAACCCGGCCCTCTGCAGAGATCCAAGGTTCCTGGACCAGCGCCACGTCAAACTTACCTTCCTCGAGCGTCAGTAGTAACTCGGCCGAGGCCAGCTTACTGCGGTGTAGGTTTATCTGTAGTAGTTTCAGTGCTGGCCGTGGCATCCTCCTTAGCCTGCGTCTCGTCCTTTTGGGGCTCGGCCGTTATATCTTGCAGGTTCACCGTGCCAGGGTCCTTTTCGATCTCGCCGACCTCCAGGGTATTGATATTTCCATCCTTCGGGTGGCGTTTCTTCAGGCGCAGATATACACTTCCTACGCCCCAAGCCATTTTACCAAAACGTGGATAGAGCAGGTCATCAGCCTCCTTATTAATTTGGAAAAAGTAGACCTACCCCCCATCTTGTTCTGTTTGTTTTTTTACGTCCAGGATCTTCCAATCTTGAGTTGGAACATCCGGATTCTGCCTTTGCAGTAGCTTCAGGGCCACCTCCGGTTCCACTACCCGCGGTATTGTTACCTTCGCTCTAGGTAGTGTTGGGATGTTCCTTCTGTCCACGATCTCAAGTCGAGCTCCTTCCCATAGACCCGGCAGCTCCGCGACTACAGCTGTGCACCAGCGCAACGTGAGCTCGTCGTTGCACTTAATAATTTTTGCACCTCTGAACCAGCCTGCTCCGTCAAACGAAGGCATAGCCAGCTCAGGATGCTTCTCCATCCGGTCAATCATCGCGTTGAGCGGGCCTGACTCTACGGTCTTCCGTTTCTCAAGCGACAATTGACCCAAGGGATTGCTACAATCAATAAGAGCCACGATGAGGTGCTGTTTTGCCACATCGCTGGCCTTCATTGCCTTATTCGGATTGGAGCGGGAGGGTTGTTGGTCTCCTTGCCGACTGGACACGTTCTTTGGCCTCTTGGACGCCGGTTTTTCGTCCTCGCTCGACCTCTGCCTTTTGTCTGCTAGCCTTTTGTCTGCTAGCCTTTTGTCAACTAGCCTATTAGACAGACTCTGCTCCACTTTGTTATGGAAAGCAGAGCCCTTGAGCACTAACTTTTATTTCCCAGCGAAGTGCTCCCGGCCTTTTGCCACCGTCGTCCGAGGCCAGCTTAGCCGTTCCTTCTCCTCCGCGGAGAGGGTTGGTTTGCCGCTGAGCCTGTCGACAATGCGCAGTGCCGATTTATACTCTGCTAGGGCTTTTTTGCCCTCTTTGCTCGGGTTGGGCCTGTTCCTCTTATGGGGACCAGCACCTTCGCCTCGGTCAGGCGATTTGAGGAGCTCCTCCTCCGCTTCGGTCGAAACTATGCTCTCCGAGTCCGAGTCTACGAGTACTCTGGCACCCGAGCGCATTAGCTTCGTGCAGCTTGAATGGCGGCTTGAATAGCGGCCAGCGGAGGTGCTAGCTCCTAGATTGGTTGTTGTTCGAGGTGGGGATCGTTGTAGCTTAGAGCTCCTCCTAAAAGGGTCCGCTACCAATTCCACCACCTCTGAGAGTTGTGTGGGGCCAGTTGTCATTGGATCTGCTACGGTGGCCAAGTGGTCAACCTCCATAGCATTGCAGTCGATGGATAACGACGACCCGGGGCCTGCTCGCTCACCCCTGACGGCCGCTGGTACTGGGCATCCGACTCCCTGTACCGTAACTTTTTCTCCTATAAACTCGTTCATGTTTGGTTTTATGTTCGGGGTCACCTTCCCCTAGGTCCGCTTAGCAAGGCAGCAACGCATCTGGCTTGGTGAGCCACTACCTTGAGCCCCCTCACCACGACAAGGTGACGGACCGTCGAGGGGGAGCACATTGGTGTATAGCTATAATAAATCTGAAAGAGAAGACAATAAAATATTATGATTTTTTAGGTAATGATAATGATCAAGTATTAAATACGTTGAAGGAATATTTAGCAAAAGAATCATTAGCTAAACGAGAAGGAACTCTCGATACCTTATTATTCACAACTGAAAACGTAAAGGAAATCCCACAACAAAGTAATGGAACCGATTGTGGAATATTTAGTTGTATAACAGCAGAAATCATTGCAAGGAATAAAAAGATTAACTTCACACAAAAAGATATTCCCTATTTTCGAAGAAGAATGATATTAGAAATTGCGCAAGGAAAATTACTTTCATAATATATTCAACTATTAATAAAACTAATAACGACTAATCTAAGAAAGCACTTACTAATAGAAGTAATTAACATTAAAATTACAGGTAACTTTAGTTTTACCTAGATGGACAATAACGATGAAAATAATACTATTGTTTATCGTTCTGAATTCAATACAAATTATAAAAGCTGAAATAATAATCGAAGAATTATCTACTGAATCAGGAATTATATTAATTAAGAAAGATCCAGTGAAATTAATCCAGGACTACCGTAGAATCTACCATAAAGTCGATTAAGAAGAAGCATTAAAAGAAATTATCAAGCAGGTAGAACCGAACCACTATACTTTGGAAACTATAAAAACAATTAAAGGAGAATAAGAATTATTAAATTTCGAAAAAACTAAAAATATTGAAACAAGTAGTACTACGTCTAAACCAATCCGTATTCTGAAACAAATAAAGAAAATAAAAAATACCACAGTTGATCAATCAACATATTTTCATCCACTTTATGAAACTTGTAAGTCAGAATTAGGGGAAAAACCAGGATATATCGAATTATGTAAGAAATTTAACAAACAAAACCGAGAATATAAACCTGATGAAGGAAGCTTGAAAGAAATCCGTAAAATGAAACGAGGATTATTTAATCCAGTTGGAACTGTTTATAAATGGCTTTTTGGAATGATGGATAATGACGATTACTAAGAAATAACGAATCATTTAAATGTAATTGAAACAAATAACCACGCTATAATTGAGTCCATAAACAACCAGATTCAAATTAATAACATATTTTAAAATAAACTCAATAAAATACTCGATAATATAAATCAAACTAATGAACAATATAAAAATTTCGAAAATCACATTAATAACTCTACAAAAGAATTAAGTAATGCTTTGACATATATTCAATTGAACCCCAACCTCGACCTTATAAAAGACGAACTTGAGAAAATCATCGATAATGTAAATTCAGCAAAAACAGGCATTATGACTAAATCAATACTTACTCATGACGAGATTGATTTTAACAATTTAACAATTGACGAACTCTCCTGAAAAAATTTTTTATTAATTTTTTTGATTTAAAAGTATACCACAATTTTTTTAAGCACTTTAGGGCTCTAAATTTAGGCCCGTGCAGTCCTTTATACTCAAAACTAGTGAAATCTTTTTGGTAATTTGTTCACAGACGCTTATTTTGTCCAGGAATTTACGAGGTGCAATTTACTTTTTTTTCGGCGGTGCTGCGGCGATCCATTGGGGTGGCCGCCATTTTGTTTTCTAATAACTTTCCCAATGAAAATGTTAACTCTTAGCTTCAATTAAGATGTATGTAAAATTTCAAATCGATATCTTGAATAGTTTTTTGTTGGTAGCTGTGTAAAAAAAAAAGTTCACTTTGAGCAGTTTAACAGTGAACTAACCCCTTAAGGAGGGAGAAGTTACGCAACCAGCACAAAGCTTAATTACAACAAGATTCAGTAAGACACCTGAATAAACATTATAACTTATAATACTTAATTTGCAACATTATAAAATAACTTGCAACATTATAAAATAACTTGCAACATTGTAAAACTATCTAACTTGCAACATTATAAACTATTTCGCAATACTTGCAAATCTACTTATGACTAATAGCACATTAACGTAAAGCACTTAGCTCAGCAATAATTCAATCATAATCAAAGCACATAAGATCGCAACAGTAACATAAACAAATACACGAAACAAAGAACAATTAATACCAAGCCGATCATAAGTTAGAAATCAAATTAGCAAGCTTGCAAATCGTAAAGTAAACATTCACTCGAGATTGAAAGAAATCAATTCTAAATTTGGCCATTAAGCATAATGGAAAAATTCCAATCCAATTCGCAAATGCATTAATGTAAACAACATTTTGCTATATAAGAAGATACATCCAGAGGAGAACAGTTTTAGTTTTTGTTAGTTCAGAGTTCTTGTTCTTAGAGTTCTCATACTGTTCATACAAGTTGATAGTTCCGGTTGTTGTAACAAGTGAATAATATCTAAGTTAGATTGTTTAAGGAAAACTTAAACAATAAAGTATATTCGTGAAAACTTCAAGTGTTTCATTTTAAAAGTTCCTTGGAGGAACTTAACAAACTTATTTTGTTACAAATTTCCGATAAGCGAAATTTAACTGGCGCAGTCGTCCGTCTTAAGGAGGGAGAACCACTTAAGATTGAACCAAAAGTTACGCGGCACTACTAAACACGAAAGTGTAAAGTGCATCCCGACGCATACGAAAATAAAAACTCGAAAACGACAAGAAGCGGGCAACCTAATTATTGATTAATTAAGTGAATTAATAAATTGTTTAATAAAACAAGGGTTTGCATCGCCCCGAAGGCAGAATTTTAAAAGAATTCGCCTCCTTGCCTTACTGACATAGTATTGACAAGGCTAATAACATCCAATAACAACAGCCCTCACTTAAGAAAGTTCCTGTTGCGAATTGTAACAGTCGAGCGAGTATTGACAGGAGCATAAAAGACAAGTGTGTGAAATACTGCTGCATCCTGAATCAACGGAACCAGATCACATAACTCGCATCTTGCAAAAAGAAAAACACAATGGCAAACAATGCGCAGTTACCACTCGAACTTCCCTTCGAAGAACTAATTAAGGAAGCGAGAAGGTTACCTACAAACTTAGGACATGAGAGCGAATATTCGTTACTAACGTGGACTGAAGAGGCAGATACATTGCTAACACTCACCGAACCTGGAAACCAGCAAACGTATATATTCAGATTGATCCTTCGGAAAATCCAAGGCAGCGCAAGGAACGCTATTCAGAAAATCGCTGAACCAACATGGCAGAACGTTAAAACAGCCCTATTGTTCACCTTCGGTAAGTTACAAAAAAAAATATTGATGACTTATATTCTAGTTTAAGTGAATTGTGGAATAAATTAAACACCAAATTCCTGCAAGATCTTTTACAAAATCAACATACTGAGTTCAATCCAGTCAGAAATGAAAGTCTCATTTTAAATAAATTCAAAGCCTTAATACCTGAATATAAAGCATATCTACTTGAAAGTAAGGATTGTGCAACTTTAGAGCAAGCTTATAGTATATTGACGGAAATTCGACAAAACACAGATAATGATTCATCAGATTACTCTCATCATAATGACGCTCGTAAAATTAACAATAACAAGTTGAACCGTAATAATCAAAATATTAAAAATCGTAATAATTATAATCAGAATCCTAACTTTCGTCATAATAACTTTCAGAACAGAAATTATAATTATGATAATTGCAATTTTAATAGAAATCGCTATAACAACGATTACCGACAGAATCATTTCAATAGAAACCAAAATTTCCATCGACAATTTGATAATAGAAATAACTACTACAGAAATCGTCAGGTAGAACCAATGCAACTCGACAATTCTCAAAGATATCGTCAACAGCCAAATCCAGAACCGATGGATATAAATTTTCAGGAAACAGCCTCGGAAGTCTGTTACCAATAATAAATTTAAAAATTTGTAATGAAACAAGAGCAGTTTTAATCGACACAGGCGCATCAACTTCAAGTATAGACGAAAATTGCTTAAAACATCTTAATAGAATAAAACTTAGCAAACCAATACAAATAAGAGGATAAGGAGAAACATACGACGTGCTTTACAAACTTAAAACAGATATGCCTGCAGAATTTAATTTACCTAAAACTCATAAAATAATTTGGAGTGTGATGAATTATGAAAATAGGAGATTCAAAGCTATAATCGGACAAAACGTATTGTATTCTTTGAACGCCAAACTAAATTTAGGCGAAAGTAGCATTGAAATCAATGATGAAAAATTATATTTCAATTATGCTGCACCTGAAGAGATAAATTTTCAGTATGAATTAGGAGAGAAAAGTATTGCAACCGAAAGATTATTTTTGGACTTAAACAACGAAAAAGCTACTTCTTTGAGAAGAATCCTCAAAAACAAGATGATTTATTCTTCAAGGAAGGAGACAATTTAACAAGTACTACGCAAACCAAATAAACCACTCTAACCTAAAATATACAGATTCCCTCAAGTACATGAGAAAGAAGTTGAAAGTCAGATTAACGAAATGTTACAACAAGGTATTATTAAGCCATCATCATCACCTTATAATGCACCTGTATGGATGGTACCGAAAAAAATGGATAACTCCGGTAAAACAAAATGGAGACTAGTAATAGATTACAGGAAATTGAATGAAGAAACTATAGGAGACAAGTATCCTATTCCCAACATAGAAAGTATCTTTGACAAACTAGGAAAATCCCAATATTTTACAACTCTAGATCTGGCTAAGGGATTTCGTCAAATTGAAATTACAGAATCAGACCGATATAAAACCGCTTTTTCAACACCATAAGGACACGACGAGTTCAATCGAATGCCTTTTGGATTGAAAAATGCACCTGCCACTTTCCAGAGAATGATGAACGAAGTTTTACGGGAGTTTATAAATAAAATATGTGTTGTTTATTTAGCTGACCTTCTCATCTTTGCCACATCGTTACAAGAGATGGAAGTTAACATAAAGAAAATATTAGGTACATTGAGAAACTACAAATTAAAAATCCAGATTGATAAATGCAAGTTTTTTTGCCAAACAAACTGATTATCTTGGTCACATTTTACCTATAGATGGTATAAAGCCGAATCCTGATAAAATTGAAGCAATCAAAAACCTTAAAATTCCAGACACTACGAAGAAAATAAAATCAATTTTAGGTATCACAGGATACTACCGGAAATTCATCAATAGTTACGCCAAAATAGCATCACCTTTAACAGACGCTCTTAAGAAAACCAACAAAATAAATATAAATGATCCAAAATATATAGCAGCCTTTGAAAAGTTAAAAGAGTTCATAATAAACTATCCAATTTTGCGTTACCCCGATTTCAAACAAAAGTTTATACTGACAACAGACGCCTCTGATAAAGCGATAGACGTGGTTCTTTCACAGCAAGGACATCTTATATCTTTTGCAAGCCGTACATTGAATGTACACGAGAGAAACTATGCCACAATTGAAAAAGAATTACTTTCAATTGTTTGGGCAACTAGGTATTTCCTACCTTATCTATATGGTGTGAAATTCGATATCCGTACCGATCATTGACCCCTCGTTTGGCTTAGTAGATTAAAGGAACCTAACAGTAAACTACAACGATGGAAGATTAAACTTAATGAATACAATTTTAACATCGAATACTTAAAAGGTAAAGATAACAGAGTAGCAGATTTTCTTAGCAGAATAAATGCTGACAGTCATAAAATAAATGTCCTCACCGTCAACGAACATAATGATAACTACTATGATGATAGTAGTGACAATGCAACGATACATTCTGGAGATGAAGACCAAAATGATTTCATACCAATAAAAGAAGGTTTAGTAAACCTATATAAAACACAGATTATAATAGTAAAGAAAAAACAGAGAAAAATCAAAACAATCAACAAAAACAGGAAAATATATATCTCTGACATTGACATTAATAGTAACAGTTTAATTAAAGATATACTCAGACGTAATATACCACAAAAAGGAACTATTGGTATCTTCTGCGAATTAACTGATAGCCAGTGGAATAAAGTTCAAACGATAATCATGAGTCTTTATTCAAATAATCAATCCTTGAAATTTATAAAATGTACACTTCATGCTGTAGATATTTTTATTGAAGATCAATGTTTTGAAAAACTTAAAGAAATACATGAGACTACTAACAACCGTGGTATAATTGAAAACTATCAAGAAATAAAGGATAAATATTACTTCAAAGGATTAATGAAAATCATAACAAATTATATAAATAATTGCGATACATGCAACCTCGTTAAATACGATCGTAAACCAGTGAAACCAGAATTCAAATTTACAGAAACACCTACTGATATAAACCAAATTATTCTTATTGATATATTTGACATAGGAAAAAAACAGTTCTTCACAGCAATAGATAAATTTTCAAAACATCTATATACAAAAGAAACAATGAATAAAAACGCTACCACATTCATAAAACTAATATTAGAAAGAAATGTGATAATGGGTAAACCAAAGAAGATAATTGCCGAAAACGAGTTTAACATGAAAAACATCAAAGATGCAATCAGGAAAGAAGAAATAGAGATATATTTTACATCACCCAAATCACACACGGGAAATGCAGACATGAATAGATGCCATAATACATTGATATCACATATTCAAACTTTAAAATTAACTCATCCAGAACTCAACATTGAAGAACAAGTCTTGAAAGCAACCGAATATTATAATACTACTATTCATACTACAATCGAGTGAAAACCAATTGAAGTACAACAAGGACTAATGGACAAAGATAAAATATTCAGATTGATGACCGAAAAGAAAACCAAATGGATTGAATATCATAATAGGAAACTATAACCTCAAGAAATTACTCAAGATAAAGTTTTTATTAAAAACTATAAAAATGAAAGACACAAGGAAGAACCTAAATATCGCAAAGAGAAAGTAATGAAAAATCAGAGCAACAAAATTATACTAATTAAAAACAATAAATCTCGTAATAAAATTCACCCAGTTAGAATAAAAAGAAGAAAAAAATACAATAACGAATATAACAACGAAATAAAAACAACATTTTCCGAGTCATAAGAATTATTGATCGAAAAAGCATTAAACAAAGGATTGCCAAACGAAGTCTTGATAAAAGAATTTGGAATCAATATGACAAGAAATGATCTTAACACATTAAAAGAAGATAGATGGGTAAACGATCAAGTAATCAAATTTTATCTGAATCTTATTGCGAAACGAAATAATGAAAACAGACAAGATAATCTACCAAAAGTATATGTAATGAACACATTTTTTATAAACCAACTTCAAGAAGCAGGATATGAAACAGTTAGTAGATGGACAAGAAGAGTAAATATTTTCTCATACAACATTATATTAGTGCCTGTGCATGTCAATCAAACACATTTGTGTTAGGTTAGGTTAGGTAAGGTTCAACTGGCTGGCACATGGCCACACAAAGACCCATTTGGTCCGTAGCGATACCAGATAAATGGACCCGGAGAAAGTTCAGTCCAAACGGCCATCGAAGGCCCCGGACTTTTTTGCGAACTGAAGTATGTCCTTCAGCCTCTGCTCCGCCACATGTGATAGATCCACCAGCCAGGGCTCACCAAAGCAGCGTTACCTGGTTTTCCCCAGTGCCGGGCAGTGGCACAGAAGGTGTTGGATTGTTTCAGAGACTCTCGGCTCTTGACACTTCCTACAGGTGTCGCTTGTTAGGAGCCCCATTTTCTTGGCATGAGCTGCTACAAGACAGTGGCCAGTTATGACACCGACCAGCCGCCTGCAGTCAGTCCGCGTTAAATCAAGCAGGAACTTAGTCGCTGCGTGATTGTATGACCCCCACATGATTTTGGTTTGCTTGCAGGTCTGAGTTGCACGCCATCTGCACATCGCACCTTGCATCGTATTGGAGTCGATAGAGTATTTGATCGTCTGGATTGCAGTTAAAATGTCAAGCGATCCTGACAGAGGAAGGCTAGCTCCATGCTTGGCTAGTGCATCCGCCTTCTCGTTTCCTTCAATGCCCTTGTGACCAGGAACCCAGAAAATTCGGACTCTACTGTGGTTGCCCAGTCTGTTCAGGGCCTGAATACAGTCCAGTACACACTTCGATTTGTATGTGTAAGACATCAGAGCTTTGACCGCTTTGGCCACCAGACCAAGCATCCGTAGGCCAGTATAGGTCTGGCTATCGCCATATAAATCCAATGCGTTAAAGCAGGGCTTAGGCCCCACGTTTTACCCAGTACTCTCTTGCTGGCGTACATCGCATTGCTTGCCCGCTTAACTCTCTCCTCTAAATTCGCCTTCCAGGTGAGCTTGCTGTCCAGAATAACACCCAAGTACTTAGTTTGTGACTTGAGCCCTAACGTGGCGCCGCTCAACCTGACTGGGGCCAATTCAGGGATTTTGAACTTCCTAGTGAAAAGCACGAGATCAGTTTTATTGGAGTGCCCATGCTTCAACCAGCCCCAGAGCATACTCGATGAGCTGGCCGAGGGAGTGCGGAAACTTGCCCGAGACTAGAATAGCAATGTCATCGGCATAGGCCACAACCGTAAGTCCTTTGCGCTCCAACTTGTCCAAAATTGTATATATGACCAGGTTCCACAAGAGAGGGGATAGAACTCCTCCCTGCGGTGTGCCTCTATGGACCTGCCTGGTGATTTGAGACCCCGCTCACTCAGCCGTTATATGCCTTTGTTTAAGCATATTGCTTATCCAGCTGCGAACAGTGGGGTGGGTGTTAGTTGCGTGGAGGTTCTCCATAATGGCTGTTGTGTGCACATTATTGACAGCGCCCTCAATGTCTAGAAAGGCTCCCAGATCGTATTCTTTATAGCTGAGTGCCGTTTCTATTTCGAGGACTACTCTATGGAGAGCCGTTTCAACGGATTTTCCTTTCATGTACGCGTTTTGGGCTCTCGATAGAGTTTGAGATAAAAGTCTTTGCTTGATGTGGAGATCTAGTAATCTTTCGAAGACTTTAAGGAAGAAGGAAGTCAGGCTAATTGGCCTGTAGTCCTTGGGGTAAGCATGATTGACTTTACCTGCCTTGGGAATAAATACAACCTTAGCGTTCCTCCAGGCTGCAGGCACGTGGCTTAGTGCTAGACAGCCTTTGTAAATTTGTATGAGCCAAGGAACGGTGAGTGCACCTGATTTTTGGAGCATGGCCGGTAGGACCCCATCCGGATCAGGAGACTTGAAGGGCTTGAAGGTACCAATTGCCCAGACAAGCCTCGGCTTGGTGACAACTTCATCAATGCCTTCTATGTCATGTAGATCGGACGCCTGTTGACCGGTGAAGGGGGAGGATTCATCCAAACAGCCCGGGAAGTGAGTGTCTACGAGGACTCTCAGCGTTTCCGAGGTGTTGCTTGTCCACTCCCCATCCGGCTTACATACCAGGCTAGGCGTGACAGGGCGTTTAGCCAGCAGATTTTTAAGTTTCGCCGTTTCCGATGTGGTCTCGATCCTACCGCACAGCTCTTTCCAAGAGCTCCATTTGGCTTTCCTAATTTCTGATTTATAAAGCTTAAGAACGTCCTTGTATTCGTCCCAGCATTTCCTGCAGTCAGCTGCTTTGGCTTACTTGAACAGCTCACGAACCTGCCGTCTGCGACAACCCAGGTCCCTGTTCCACCAGGGTGGCTTGGGTTTGCGCCTCGGGCGGACTTGGGGACAGGACCGTGCAAAACCTTGAACGAGTTTACTCGTGAGTACGTTAACCGTGGCCTCCAAGTCAGCTGCACTGCTATAAGTCACCTCCCGGTCGAAGTTTAGCCAGTTGGTATTCTTGGGATTGCGAAACGGTCGGTAATTGCGAGCTACATTGAATTTTAAAGAGTAACTGATGTAGTAAATGATGGGCTTTCAAGGACCCTCCAATTCTCTATTAACTGCTCGTTTGAGTCATTGTGCAGCGTTATATCTAGCACGTTTTCACTACAAGGTCCCCTAAAGGTAGGGGCGTTTCCTCGGTTTGCTACGACTAGATTATGGTTAGTTATAAAACTGAGTAGAGACTCACCTCTATCGTTAATATCCTTGCTGCCCCATTCTGTATGGTGCGCGTTCGCATCCGCCCCCACGAGCAGCAATTCCTTCCTCTTGAGTGTCTCCGTGGTGAGTTTAACAACCTCCTCCGGCAGAGCAGCTCTGTCGTGAGCCATGTAGGCGGATACAAGGAGTACATGCCCCTCATCATCCCCCTCGCATGCTACCACCGTCATATCGTCCGTACTGAAATTAGATAGAAGATAAGCACGAAAATTCTTCCTCACCAACACAGCTGTTCTTGTTCTTGCTACTGTGGTGGGGAAGAAAAGATTGGAAAGCTTTGACCCCAGTCCAGCAACCCGGCCCTCTGCAGAGATCCAAGGTTCCTGGACCAGCGCCACGTCAAACTTACCTTCCTCGAGCGTCAGTAGTAACTCGGCCGAGGCCAGCTTACTGCGGTGTAGGTTTATCTGTAGTAGTTTCAGTGCTGGCCGTGGCATCCTCCTTAGCCTGCGTCTCGTCCTTTTGGGGCTCGGCCGTTATATCTTGCAGGTTCACCGTGCCAGGGTCCTTTTCGATCTCGCCGACCTCCAGGGTATTGATATTTCCATCCTTCGGGTGGCGTTTCTTCAGGCGCAGATATACACTTCCTACGCCCCAAGCCATTTTACCAAAACGTGGACAGAGCAGGTCATCAGCCTCCTTATTAATTTGGAAAAAGTAGACCTACCCCCCATCTTGTTCTGTTTGTTTTTTTACGTCCAGGATCTTCCAATCTTGAGTTGGAACATCCGGATTCTGCCTTTGCAGTAGCTTCAGGGCCACCTCCGGTTCCACTACCCGCGGTATTGTTACCTTCGCTCTAGGTAGTGTTGGGATGTTCCTTCTGTCCACGATCTCAAGTCGAGCTCCTTCCCATAGACCCGGCAGCTCCGCGACTACAGCTGTGCACCAGCGCAACGTGAGCTCGTCGTTGCACTTAATAATTTTTGCACCTCTGAACCAGCCTGCTCCGTCAAACGAAGGCATAGCCAGCTCAGGATGCTTCTCCATCCGGTCAATCATCGCGTTGAGCGGGCCTGACTCTACGGTCTTCCGTTTCTCAAGCGACAATTGACCCAAGGGATTGCTACAATCAATAAGAGCCACGATGAGGTGCTGTTTTGCCACATCGCTGGCCTTCATTGCCTTATTCGGATTGGAGCGGGAGGGTTGTTGGTCTCCTTGCCGACTGGACACGTTCTTTGGCCTCTTGGACGCCGGTTTTTCGTCCTCGCTCGACCTCTGCCTTTTGTCTGCTAGCCTTTTGTCTGCTAGCCTTTTGTCAACTAGCCTATTAGACAGACTCTGCTCCACTTTGTTATGGAAAGCAGAGCCCTTGAGCACTAACTTTTATTTCCCAGCGAAGTGCTCCCGGCCTTTTGCCACCGTCGTCCGAGGCCAGCTTAGCCGTTCCTTCTCCTCCGCGGAGAGGGTTGGTTTGCCGCTGAGCCTGTCGACAATGCGCAGTGCCGATTTATACTCTGCTAGGGCTTTTTTGCCCTCTTTGCTCGGGTTGGGCCTGTTCCTCTTATGGGGACCAGCACCTTCGCCTCGGTCAGGCGATTTGAGGAGCTCCTCCTCCGCTTCGGTCGAAACTATGCTCTCCGAGTCCGAGTCTACGAGTACTCTGGCACCCGAGCGCATTAGCTTCGTGCAGCTTGAATGGCGGCTTGAATAGCGGCCAGCGGAGGTGCTAGCTCCTAGATTGGTTGTTGTTCGAGGTGGGGATCGTTGTAGCTTAGAGCTCCTCCTAAAAGGGTCCGCTACCAATTCCACCACCTCTGAGAGTTGTGTGGGGCCAGTTGTCATTGGATCTGCTACGGTGGCCAAGTGGTCAACCTCCATAGCATTGCAGTCGATGGATAACGACGACCCGGGGCCTGCTCGCTCACCCCTGACGGCCGCTGGTACTGGGCATCCGACTCCCTGTACCGTAACTTTTTCTCCTATAAACTCGTTCATGTTTGGTTTTATGTTCGGGGTCACCTTCCCCTAGGTCCGCTTAGCAAGGCAGCAACGCATCTGGCTTGGTGAGCCACTACCTTGAGCCCCCTCACCACGACAAGGTGACGGACCGTCGAGGGGGAGCACATTGGTGTATAGCTATAATAAATCTGAAAGAGAAGACAATAAAATATTATGATTTTTTAGGTAATGATAATGATCAAGTATTAAATACGTTGAAGGAATATTTAGCAAAAGAATCATTAGCTAAACGAGAAGGAACTCTCGATACCTTATTATTCACAACTGAAAACGTAAAGGAAATCCCACAACAAAGTAATGGAACCGATTGTGGAATATTTAGTTGTATAACAGCAGAAATCATTGCAAGGAATAAAAAGATTAACTTCACACAAAAAGATATTCCCTATTTTCGAAGAAGAATGATATTAGAAATTGCGCAAGGAAAATTACTTTCATAATATATTCAACTATTAATAAAACTAATAACGACTAATCTAAGAAAGCACTTACTAATAGAAGTAATTAACATTAAAATTACAGGTAACTTTAGTTTTACCTAGATGGACAATAACGATGAAAATAATACTATTGTTTATCGTTCTGAATTCAATACAAATTATAAAAGCTGAAATAATAATCGAAGAATTATCTACTGAATCAGGAATTATATTAATTAAGAAAGATCCAGTGAAATTAATCCAGGACTACCGTAGAATCTACCATAAAGTCGATTAAGAAGAAGCATTAAAAGAAATTATCAAGCAGGTAGAACCGAACCACTATACTTTGGAAACTATAAAAACAATTAAAGGAGAATAAGAATTATTAAATTTCGAAAAAACTAAAAATATTGAAACAAGTAGTACTACGTCTAAACCAATCCGTATTCTGAAACAAATAAAGAAAATAAAAAATACCACAGTTGATCAATCAACATATTTTCATCCACTTTATGAAACTTGTAAGTCAGAATTAGGGGAAAAACCAGGATATATCGAATTATGTAAGAAATTTAACAAACAAAACCGAGAATATAAACCTGATGAAGGAAGCTTGAAAGAAATCCGTAAAATGAAACGAGGATTATTTAATCCAGTTGGAACTGTTTATAAATGGCTTTTTGGAATGATGGATAATGACGATTACTAAGAAATAACGAATCATTTAAATGTAATTGAAACAAATAACCACGCTATAATTGAGTCCATAAACAACCAGATTCAAATTAATAACATATTTTAAAATAAACTCAATAAAATACTCGATAATATAAATCAAACTAATGAACAATATAAAAATTTCGAAAATCACATTAATAACTCTACAAAAGAATTAAGTAATGCTTTGACATATATTCAATTGAACCCCAACCTCGACCTTATAAAAGACGAACTTGAGAAAATCATCGATAATGTAAATTCAGCAAAAACAGGCATTATGACTAAATCAATACTTACTCATGACGAGATTGATTTTAACAATTTAACAATTGACGAACTCTCCTGAAAAAATTTTTTATTAATTTTTTTGATTTAAAAGTATACCACAATTTTTTTAAGCACTTTAGGGCTCTAAATTTAGGCCCGTGCAGTCCTTTATACTCAAAACTAGTGAAATCTTTTTGGTAATTTGTTCACAGACGCTTATTTTGTCCAGGAATTTACGAGGTGCAATTTACTTTTTTTTCGGCGGTGCTGCGGCGATCCATTGGGGTGGCCGCCATTTTGTTTTCTAATAACTTTCCCAATGAAAATGTTAACTCTTAGCTTCAATTAAGATGTATGTAAAATTTCAAATCGATATCTTGAATAGTTTTTTGTTGGTAGCTGTGTAAAAAAAAAAGTTCACTTTGAGCAGTTTAACAGTGAACTAACCCCTTAAGGAGGGAGAAGTTACGCAACCAGCACAAAGCTTAATTACAACAAGATTCAGTAAGACACCTGAATAAACATTATAACTTATAATACTTAATTTGCAACATTATAAAATAACTTGCAACATTATAAAATAACTTGCAACATTGTAAAACTATCTAACTTGCAACATTATAAACTATTTCGCAATACTTGCAAATCTACTTATGACTAATAGCACATTAACGTAAAGCACTTAGCTCAGCAATAATTCAATCATAATCAAAGCACATAAGATCGCAACAGTAACATAAACAAATACACGAAACAAAGAACAATTAATACCAAGCCGATCATAAGTTAGAAATCAAATTAGCAAGCTTGCAAATTGTAAAGTAAACATTCACTTTAGATCGAAAGAAATCAATTCCAAATTTGGCCATTAAGCATAATGGAAAAATTCCAATCCAATTCGCAAATGCATTAATGTAAACAACATTTTGCTATATAAGAAGATACATCCAGAGGAGAACAGTTTTAGTTTTTGTTAGTTCAGAGTTCTTGTTCTTAGAGTTCTCATACTGTTCATACAAGTTGATAGTTCCGGTTAGCAACTTAACAAACTTATTTTGTTACAAATTTCCGATAAGCGAAATTTAACTTGCGTACACTTGTTTAACAATGTATTCATGCGTGTACTATCTGCCAACGACAACGACATTCTATGATTAACCAACAAATGGCTTCACTACCTCGATCGAGAGTTACACCGACACCACCTTTTGCAGTGGCTGGAGTGGATTATTGCGGTCCATTCCACATTCGCATTGGCTCCAGAAGGGTTTGATTTTCAAGGAAAACATACGCTGCAATTTTCATTTGCATGGCGACCAAGGCAGTGCACATTGAATTGACGGAAGATTTATCAGCAGAGGCATTCATCAACATATTCGCACGATTTGTAAGCAGACGTCAGCCATGTCATAAACTTTACAGCAACAACGGAACAGCTTTCGTGGGTGCAAGTTGAATCATGCAAGAAGATCTTAAGGAATGGCACTCTACATATACACAACAGCAATTGGCAAATCGAGGTACAGAATAGCATTTTATACCACCTGGAGCTCCACATCACGGAGGACTGTGGGAGGCAGCGGTCAAATCCGCTAAAAAGCATTTAGTTCGCATCGTTGGAGCAAACTCTATCTACTACGATCAATTACACACATTACTAGTTCAGATTGAGGCTTGTTTGAACTCACGACTATTGGTGGCTTTACATGATACGCTGGACAAACACTTGGCGCTTTCACCAGCTGATTTTTTGATTGGCAGATCGATTGTTCCCGTACCTGACAAACCAGTACTCGACATACCAATGAATCGACTTTCGTATTGGCGTCAACTACGGCAAATGCAGCAACACTTTTGGAAACAGTGGCATGATGAATGTTTGGGGACTCTGCAGTAGCGATCAAAGTGGCACAAAGCAACAGACGACTTGAAGGTTGACGACGTCGTCATTATTCGGCGCGAAACTTTGCCCGCAACACAATGGAGACTTGGCAAAATAATAAAATTGCATCCAGGCAATGATGAATTAACCAGTTACAATCAGGCATCAACAAGGAGAATTCAAGAGACCGGTGCAAAAGGTTTGCAAACTACTGGATCTCTCTGAACATACCTGTTCAGCCGGGCAGAATGTCTGAGATTTCACGATTTCACTTAATCACTTACAAATTGTTCCGTTCATTTTTCATCAAGGTTGGCTTTGCATTGTTCGATTGTGACATAATGGTAATAAAAATTATTGTTTTTCTGAATGTACAAAAGAAAAGTTTAATTTTCCCCTGATTAAATAAAATAAGTTGTTCTATTGTACAGTTATATTTATTAATATGATTAATCCAGTAGTAATTAATTGAATTTCTGCTCGTATTTGATTTCTTTAATAGTTTCGAACCGCTCTTAATTTTTTTTAGTTTTAAATCTTCTAAATGAAGTTGATAATTAAAACAGTTGATACATTCAAGTTGATACATTCGTTATTGGCTCTTGCGCCAATATTTGCTTTAATTTGATTTGTAAATATTTTTCCTTTGATGCCAGCTTTACAATTTTGAAATCCTATTATGTTGGTTCTACCTAATTTGCATTATTACTAATGTTCGAAGAACAATAGTATTAAACTCGTTTTGCCAAAAATTCATATTTTTATATATATATATATATATATATATATATATATATATATATATATAAATATATATATATATATATATATATATATATATATATATATATATATATATATATATATATATCAGCAAAATGATTAAGGGAGATAATCTCTGGAGTGGCCGATCCGATTGAGCTGAAATTTTCGGAGAACGTAGATGTATATAGTAGGTACGTCCACGACTTTCTCAAATTCAGATATTCTAAACGTTTTGGCGGCGGCGAGCGTTTTAGTGAATTTTGAGGTACTCCTATATTTCCAAGCAGTGTAAAGTTTTGTTAAAGAAAAGTATTGGGAATGAAAACTTATTATGTTCTTAGCTCGTTTATGATAAAAACTCTAGCGCACCTGAACCGCTAGAAACACTAATGTTCGAAGAACAGTAGAAGAATCGTGCAGGTTTTGAGTGCATATTCCACCACATGAGCTGCTTATTACGGCCACACTGTTTCAAATGCCACGTTTTACTTTGGTCTCAAGAATGCATTATAACTCATATGGTAGAAAGTTTCAGATATTACCATTGGCATGGGTTTCAAAGTTTATGAAAGAAAAACACTTGTTAATTATATTCGTTATCAGTTGCTTATTTCACCAAACTTTGATAGCAGCATCTCATATAACACCAATGAAGAAAATGCTCAGTGCGTGCAGCACTGTAACTGAAGTTGGCGTTTGGGGCTGCGATCCGAAAAATTTGCAGAACTTTGGGAATTGAAACATTGGTTATTTATTTTCATTGTAAATGTTTCCGGTATGAATACTAACTGTAAGCATTTATTGAGACAAAAGTAGCACAACCGACTCGTGCTGGCAACCTTCTGCCAGTATCAAAGCCAAGAATAAATCACATCTGCTTCACGTTGTTATATTACATTCGAAGTTATAGGAGTATAAAGAAATTTAAGGTTACCTACAGGAAGTTTTTTCAAATAATCGAAAGCTTAATATTTGCTGTTTATTGTCACTACAATATCATTACCATTTGAAAATTCTACGATAAAACCGCTTAATAAAGATATTGCAATTAAACACAAAACCAACAATAGCTGGCAACCCTATCGTGGCTTTTCAACCAAATTTGGCCTGAATAATGCTTATAATAGGTTCCGTTAATTGTATGAAATTCGTATTGATTTCATGACTGCACTGGCAGCTATAGGGCAAAAAGTTTTATTTTCCTGAGCGAATTCACCAAAGACACAAAACCAAAGACACAAAAATTACCATCGCTGGCAGCACCAATCGAATTTTTCAACCAAATTTCTATCAAACAGAGTTTAGAGTAAGGTGCAGCTACTGCGTCAATTTCATGAAAATCTGGTTACTAATTCACATTTCATAGGGCAAAAAGCAGTTTTTTTTTCTGTGTAATTTTTCAAGATGGCACCACTGGCACAGAGTTGCCTACAATTCAAAATCGCTTCTATCAGACCTGGTTCTACTTAAGTTCAATGCATTCTGTAAATTTCAATGGTATCTGATTATTGGTTCGTGAATTCCCGTGAACAGAAGTTTTTGATGCTAAAAATATGGGTTAGCTGGGAGAGGGTTACCGTTCTTGTCCGACATGAGATTTCCAAAGTTTTACT
The DNA here is from genome assembly GCA_963978885.1 of Nemotelus pantherinus. Taxonomy (NCBI): domain Eukaryota; kingdom Metazoa; phylum Arthropoda; class Insecta; order Diptera; family Stratiomyidae; genus Nemotelus; species Nemotelus pantherinus. The sequence continues at coordinate 114,659,558 of OZ022264.1, forward strand.
TTGAACGTGTAGATAAAGCATAAGATTTGTATACAGATTGGTTTTATTGTAAGAAACGGACATTTTTAGGATATTCGATGATTTGAATGTTTTCACTACCAAATTTTTATTTTTTAAAATTTAAGACACCAAAATTATCATAGCTGGCAGCTCCAACCGAATTTTTCGACCAAATTTCTACCAAACGTGGTTTGAGGTAAGGTCCAAGTACTGTGTGAATTTCGTTAAAATCGAACGATTCAATCAGAATTTATAGGGCTAAAAACAGTTATCTTTTTTAGTGATGTTTCAAGATGGCACCACTGGCACAGAATCGCCTGCATTTCAAAATCGCTTCTCTCAGACCTGGTCCTAGTTAAGACCAATACATTCAGCAAATTTCAATTAATTCTGCTCATCGGATCGTGAGTTTCCGTGAACAGAAGTTTTTGATGCTAAAAATATAGGTAAATTGGGCAAGGGTTACCAGGCGTGCCCGTTATACCATATCAAATTTTATTTTTTGTTTATGTTAACAAAGCACGAAATTTACATATGAGTGGCTTTTTTTTGAAGAAACGGCATTTCTTCAAGAGAAACGATAATTTGAAAGTTTTCACTTTCAGTGCTTGCCCTAGCTTCAGGGTTGCCAGCACGCTCATCAAAAGCTACACAAATTTACAACTAAATAATATTAATATGTTTTGAAAATTTGGCAATGATTGAAAAGCTTTGTCAAAAGTTATCGCAATTTAAAAATTTTCAAATTTTCCCGATCTCTTTTTAGGCACCCAGCGCACACATGGGGTTAAAAAATTCCAAAAAATTATCCGATTCACATGTAAAACACGTTCGAAATTTATTTTGTTAACTTTATTTTTGCAAAACTTATTTGTGTACGGAATAATAGGTATAATAAAAATATCACTAAAATGACCGCCGGCGCCAAAGGGTTAAAGATTTGTAATTTTTTCTGAGACCTGGCACTATTCTGCATATACACCAATGTGTCCTGAAAATTTCAGCTCAATCGGATGGCGCGTTCCTGAGATTTTTTCACTGAAATTTTTTGATGATATATATATATATATATATATAGAAATATGAATTTTTGGCCAAAGTGATTTTAATACTAATGTTCTTCTTCGAACATTAGTAAAAATTGGAAATTGTGAGCCGTGTGTGGGTGCAAGGTGCCTTAAAGTAGTCAAGGATTTTTTTTCAAAATTTGATTTGTCATTACTTCTAAGACAAACAATGGATCATCGTGAAATTTACAGAGCGTATTAATGTTGACTAAAATTTAGCACATGTGGATTTTTAAGATAGTGCGGGTAACCCTGTAGCTACGGCAGGCTCCTGAATAAAAAACCTTCAAATCATTGACCTTCCTGAAAAATTTTTGATTTTTGACAAAAAAATCAGAGCACTGATAAATTTTAACCTTTGTCCATCATGTCAGATTAAAATTTTCAAAATTCCGATTTGCACAAGAGCGGCAACCCATCACCAAATTACCTCTATTTTCAGCACTCGAAAGTTCTGTTCACGAGAACTGACGACCGGATTATCCGATCATAGTGAAATTTACAGGACATGTTGGTATTAGCTAAGACCAAGTCTGATAGAAGTGATTTTGAAATGCGGGCAACCCTGTGCCAGTGGTACCATGTTGAAAAATCACCCAGAAAAAAACCGGTTTTTGGCCTATAACTTCCGACTCAGCCATCAGATTTTGACAAGATTCATCCAATACTTGGATCTTGCTTTATGTAACATTTGATAAAAATTTGGCTGAAAAATTAGAATAGAGTTGCCAGCTATGGTGATTTTTATCTCCTAAATCTTGCAAATTTGCTCAGCAAAATAAAGCTTTTTTCCCTATAACTTCCGGTCCAGTGTAAAAATCAGAACGAAGTTCACGCAGTAAATGGACCTTAATGTGAACCAAATGTCATAGAAATTTCGTACCAAAATCATGAAAGGGCTGCCAGCTATGACCATTTTTGTAATTTTGTTTAATTTCTTTACTGAGCGATTATGTCATTAGATTTGCAAATGGGAATAATCCTGCAAAGAAAATTAACAACAAATATTAACGTTTCAAAAATTTGAAAAGTTTTCAGGGGGGCAACCCTAAAATTCTTTTCACCCGTTAAGCTTCCAGCGCAGTGATTCAATCGAAACGAAATTTACTGGTTGGGTTTAACTTAATGTGAAGCAGATTTGGTATATATTTTGCTCTGCTGCTGACACAGGGTAATATATATACAGGGTAGGTATACAGGGTAGGGTATACAGGCTAGGTATACAGGGTATACAGGGTAGGTATACAGGCTGAAACAGGGTAATATATATACACAAATTTACTGGTTGGGTTTAACTTAATGTGAAGCAGATTTGGTATATATTTTGCTCTGCTGCTGACACAGAATAACCAGCATTAGCCATTTCCGTAAATATTGCACCAACAAATGCTTCAAACAACGTTCTCATATGCAAAGCATTTGCAATAAAAATAAGGAATTCTTTTTTATTAAATTTTTCGAGTTTTGAACATTTTTCGGATGGCAGCCTCAAACAACGTTTAACCGCTGAAACCTTCGATGAAATCCTGCGAAGAGAACGAAATTCAAAAGATACGTTGATTTGAGTATGAGCTTGTTATGGTAAACTTATTGCTGCTTCGTTCGGAAAGTGTTGCCAGCACTGTATTATATGTGTTATAGTTGAGTTTTGTTGCTTTGGATAAGGAATGATTGATATGATTCTAAAAAACAGTGTATTACGTCTTTCCACACTTTTTTGTCACTCAAAGACAATTTCTTCGAAACTTAGTTTTCTAGCGGTTCAGGTGCGCTAGAGTTTTTTTTTCATTACAATTCCGAATTATTACATGATTTACGTTTATTGCTAATATAAGTTCTTTCTCAATTTCTTCCACGTTATTTTTATATTTAGTTATTTTTATATTTAGTTAAACAATTAATATCTTCACATAGTAACTGATTTTATATTTAGTTATTACTAATGTTCGAAGAACAATAGTATTAAACTCGTTTCGCCGAAAATTCATATTTCTTTATATATATATATATATATATAGCAGTGTATATATATATATATATATATATATATATATATATATATATATATATATATATATATATATATATATATATATATATATATCAGCAAAATGATTAAGGGAGATAATCTCTGGAGTGGCCGATCCGATTGAGCTGAAGAACGTAGGTGTATATAGTAAGTAGGTCCACGACTTTCTCAAATTCAGATATCCTAAACTTTCTGGCGGCGGCGAGCGTTTTAGTGAATTTTGAGGAACTCCTATATTTCCAAGCAGTGTAAATTTTTGTTAAAGAAAAGTATTGGGAATGAAAACTAATTATGTTCTTAGCTTGCTTATGATAAAGAATTGGAAATTTTGAGCCGTGTGTGGGTGCAGGGTGCCTAAAAGTAGGCAAGGATTTTTTTTCAAATTTTGATTTGTCATTACTTGTAAGAAAAACAATGGATCATCATGAAAATTACAGGGCGTATTTATGTTGACTAAAATTTAGCACGTAGAGATTTTCAGTATAAAGCGGGTAACCCTGTAGCTGTGGCAGGCTGCTGAAAAAAAATCCTTCAAATCATTGACCTTCCTGAAATTTTTTTGATTTTTGACAAAAATTTCAAATCTTTGATAAATCTTATCCTTTGTCCTTCATCTCAAGGTAAAATTTTCAAAATTCCGTTTCGCACAAGAACGGCAACCCATCACCAAATTACCTCTATTTTCAGCACTCGAAAGTTCTGTTCACGAGAACTGACGACCGGATAATCCGATCATAATGAAATTTACAGGATATGTTGGTATTAGCTAGGACCAGGTCTGGTTGCAGTGATTTTGAAGTGCGGGCAACCCTGTGGCAGTGGTGCCATCTTGAAAAATAGCTGAGAAAAAAAACTGGTTTTAGGCCTATAACTTCCGATTCAGCCATCAGATTTGGACAAGATTCATACAGTACTTGGATCTTACTTTAGGTAACATTTGATAAAAATTTGGTTGAAAAATTAGTATAGAGTTGCCAGCTATGGTGATTTTTGTCTCCTAAATCTTGCAACTTTGCTCAGCAAAATAAAGTTTTTTTTCCTATAACTTCCGGTCCAGTGCAGAAATCAAAACGAAGATCACGCAGTAAATGAACCTTAATGTGAGCCAAATGTCGTAGAATGTTCGTACCAAAATCGTGAAAGGGCTGCCAGCTATGACCATTTTTGTAATTTTGTGAAATTTCTTTACTGAGCGATTATGTCATTAGATTTGCAAATGGAAATGATCCTGCAATGAAAATTAACAACAAATATTAACGCTTTAAAAATTTGAAAAGTTTTGAGGGTGGTAACCCTAAAATTCTTTTCACCCGTAGAATTTCCAGCGCAGTGATTCAATCGAAACGAAATTTACTGGTTGGGTTTAACTTAGCGTAAAGCGGATTTGGTATGTATTTTGCTTTGCTGCTGACACAGCCTAACGAGCATTAGCCATTTCCGTAAATATTGCACCAACAAATGCTTCAAATTACGTTTTCATATGCAAAGCATTTGCAATCAAAATAAGGAATCAATTTTCAAATTTTCCGAGTTTTGAACATTTTTCGGATGGCAGCCTCAAACAACGTTTAACCGCTGAAACTTTCGATGAAATCCTGCGATGAGAACGAAATTCAAAGGAAAAGTTGATTTGAGTATGAGCTTGTTATGGTAAACTTATTACTGCTTTGTTCGGAAAGTGTTGCCAGCACTGAACATTTACATCATTTGTGTTATAGTTGAGTTTTGTTGGTTTGGATAAGGAATGGTTGATATGATTCTACAAAACAGTGTATTACGTCTTTCCACACTTTTTTTTCACTCAAAGAAAATTTCTTCGAAAGTTAGTTATCTAGTGGTTCAGGTGCGCTAGAGTTTTTTTTTATATTTAGTTTTACAATTAATATCTTTACGTAGTATCTGATTCTTTAAATATTGAACGTGTTTCTCAGGTTCATAATATTCTTCGTTATAAAATACTACTTCTTTTGTTTTTATATTCAATGTTTCTGATTTTTCATATGGGATTTGTTTGACGTAATATGATAATAATGGTCTTGTAAATATTGGGATCATTCAAAATAAAAAAAAAATATTCTCTTTCGTTAATACGTTTATCGTTATTTCTTTAAATGCATCTAGTGATAGATTGTTTGTATTTATTTCGTCATGTGTAAATATTTATCTTGTCACAATTGTATATGTGAAAACGGGAGTAATAATTTCAAATGGTTTTTTCAATAATTTCCTAATCAAGCTTCCGGTACCACGCTTCATACGACTTATGTGTATTGAAATACACTTACCTCTTAAACTACTGGCCATCCCACTCTAAAACTTTTATGGAAAAATAAAAAATACTTTAAGCTTTTTTTTGTTATAAAAATGAACAAAATTAACCCGGTCCAAATTATTCAAAAAACCAGTTGAAACTGTTACTTCCTGTTTCACAAAAATTTTTACTCCTGGTTTTCAAATCTTATTTTAAATTTAAAAAGAACAGTTAATTTTCTACAACAATCAGTATTGATGATGTTTTTTAAATTTTTTTTTTTTGAATCTTAGAGCCCGGTTGCAAAAAAACCCTTCGTCAATATCATCCATTTTTCAGAAGCCCAGAACTCGGCAATTATACCTCATAGAAACCAAAAACTGTGTATCCACGTTCTTATCCGCTAGAAGTACCATTATGGGCAATGTGAACGAAATCCAGAACCTCGAATTTTTGTTGTTGTCCGCTTCACGTGAAATGCCCCATACATTGCACAATATTGTTGCTAGGTGACGGTGCAATATTTGTTTATTATTCGATTTTTCAGTAGCTGACATGTTAAGTAATACGGAATCAAGTTGTGTGGCGATTGAACTGGCTATGAGTTTGAAAAGGAAGAAAATCAAAAATATTGATGTTCTTCCTTATATTATCTTGAATTGCTGTGTTTCGCTTGTCGTTTCAATCGCACACATAATTACGGAGGCCATCGTGAAGCGCTCTTAATGTGCTATGGCATATCATATCTGAATTTCCTGCGTGAGGTTGTTGTATACTAAAATGAATTTATATTCCTCCGTTCCTAATATATTCCTTTAAATTTATCGTATTGATTTCGTTGTCTGCAGCTATTTGTATCGGTTTGCCAAATATTGCATTTCTCTTATCAAATATTGTAAAAATGTAATGGAGTTTTTATAAATGTTTTGAAAATGTATCTAACGTTGTAAAGAATTGACATTTACTTATAAAAAAGATGTCTACATGTATAACTTCATTAACATCTGTAGGCGTATGTTTTGTTTTGAATGTGAGTTTTACTGGTTTTCACTAATATTTCGCTTGATTTCATAAATCGCAATTATTTATATATTTATTTATTTATTCATAATTTTTCTTATTCCATCGTGGTAACATTTATTCTTTATTTCTGCGTAATTTCCAATTATTACCTATAATTTTTTATTTTCTCATTATATTGATCTTCACCTAAAAGGCCAATAGTGTTATATATGTATTTTATGAATCTCAGTTTAGTATTGTTAGAATATAATTTCAGAATGTTCAACTGAACTTTGTTCCAAATTGTATCGCTGGATTCGCAATATATGCCCGCTTCTGGTATATTACGTCTTCATATATATGTAAGTTTATTATTTTCTTCCATATCTTGTGTATGTATATATATACTTTCCTTTTTATATTAATTGTTTCGACCCATTTTGTTTTCTTTTCCAGTATTATCATCTGCGTTTTATAAATGTCCACTATCCCTTGTTTGATGTGGCTGTGGTCATGTTCATCGTCTTCATCGTTGGTATGTAAGTTAACAAATAAAAGATTTGTTTAGTTAAAAAACTCTAGCGCACCTGAACCACTAGAAATACTAATGTTCGATGAACAATAGAAGAATCGTGCAGGCTTTGAGAGCATACTCAACCACACACGCTCCAACCTGTTTCTGTTTCGAGTGCAAAACCACTTTGATCTTAACAATGCATTCAAGCTCATAGGGTAAACAGGATTTCACGACTACCACTTCAATGCATTTCAAGATTTAGAAAAGCCAAACACTGCAAAACTTTGAAAGCAGCATAGCATAATATAAATATAGAAAATGCTTAGTGCTTGCAACACTTTACCAACACTGCTTATAAAAATTTCCTACAATGGCTTCACGTTAAAATCAAATAACTCTATCGATCTTGATTTTACCCGATGATTTGGGCGAAAGTTATAGGGATAGAAAGATGTTTGGGATCAAAAAACGAAAGATGTTTGGGACCAAAAATATCTAGAACTTAGAATTTTAAAACATTGGTAACTTGTTTTCATTGTAAATGTTTGTGTAATGAATACTTAATGTGAGCATTTATTGATACGAAAATAGTAAAAAACGCTTCGCGCTGGCAACCCTCCGCTAGCATCAAAGAAAACTATATCTCTCTTGTCTCACATTGAAATCAGCCTACCCTGCCAATTTCATTGTGATCCAATGGCAGAATTGGAAGTTATAGTAGTACAAAGAAATTAAGTGTTGCCAGTCGCAAAAGCTTTCAAGTTTTCGAAAACTTAATATTTGTTATTGATTTTCACCACAAAATCATCACCGTTTAAAAATATTACGGTTAAATCGCTTAATAGAGATTTTGCAAATATACACAAACCCAACAATAGCTGGCCGCCCTTAAAAGGTTTTTTTACGGGAATCTTTCTAAATAATGCCTATTGTAAATTCCATATATCATATGAAACTCGTTGTGATTTCGTGACTGCTCTGGAAATTAAGGGGAGAAAAGCTTTATTTTCCTGAGCGAATTTTCAAAGCCCAAGACACCAAAATTATCATTGCTGGCAGCACCAACCGAATTTTTGGATTAAGTTTATACCACAAATGGCTTAGAGTAAAGTTCAGCTATTGTGTCAATTTCCTGAAAATCTAGTAACTAAATCAGAGTTCATAGGGCAAAATGCAGTTTATTTCATTATAAATTTTCAAGATGGCACCACTGGAACAGATTTGCCGGCATTCCCATATTACTTCTTTCAGACGTGGTCCTACTTAATACCAATACATTCTGTGAATTTCATTTGTATCTGATAATTGTTCCGTGAGTTCTCGCGAACAAAAATTTTCGATGCTTAAAATATAGGTCAATTGGAAGAGGGTTACCGTTCATGGCCAATGTGGAATTCCAAAAGGTCGCAATCGTTTGTATAGACAAAGTATAGGGTTTTTATATGAATTAGTTTTTATTGTTAATACTGAAATTTTTTCAGGAGAGTCGACGGTTTGAAAGTTTTCACTTTTAATGCCTACACGTGTCACGAGTCTATAACTTAGTAACACCAATCTGCTTTTGAAAATTGTAGATCATATGTAGATCACATCAAAATGTAATTATCATCAAATTCATTCATTTCCATTGTTAGCATAAAATTGTGTAGAAATATATACAGTCAAGTCAATTGTCGTTGTTTCGAACACTTATTGCACGCGTTATTTGACTATCATCAATTCATTCATTTTCACTGGTCAATGTATGTTTGTTATTGTATTGCACTTATTCGCTGATTAATTCATGTTTTCGTTTTGTATTCATTTCACTGTTCAATGTATGTTTGTTATTGTATTGCTTTTATTCGATGATTGATTCACGTTTTTGAATTGTATTAATCCACGGGTCAATTTGATCATGTAATTAGGCTATGTTTAAATTATTGAACTTTGTATTGTCAACTTAGTGTTGTGTACACTGAAAACAAAACTGACGTTTCGACACTTGTCGAAATGTCATATACACAGATGGCGACTAGAGCGCCCTAATTGCACGTGGTGGTAAATCCTCGGAACTAGATAATTATTTTTGATTCGCGCAGATTTTGAATTTGTTATAACTGTACTATTATTGATATAAAAGATCAAATGATTAACAATAAAGGACATTCTTTGCTGGTAAGCCAAAGACAAAGCGGCGACCAGATTTGGAGAAGAATAGTTTTTCTTTCTTCCTTCCAAATAAATCTAAGACTCTCTTGACTCGGCGTAGCGGCGACAGGCTCGCCAAAGCCAGGTCACAGCATAGTAAATTAAAGAAAAATATAGACTGTACTATTTTTGCCTAGCGGCGACAGGTTCGCCAAAGCAAAAGTAAATAGTGGTCTAAATTTGTTTTCTGGCTCGAGGAGCTAAAATTGTAGTCAGTTACCAGTGTCCACTAAATTACTGACACATTTCATTAGCAATAAGTTTACATCAATAAGCTGAAAAATAAAGAAGCTAATGCAGCTCGACAGTGTCAGTTGTTTGTTTTATTCATCCAATTTGAAGTCGTGCTCGTTTTGCCAAGGTGTAAAACCTTTGACGAATTCCAAACTATTAGCCAGGGTGCAACACCTTGACTATCAGCACTAGGTAAGGTAAAATATCTTACTTTGAAACTTACGCATCGTTCTTATTGTCTAGGTGTAACACCTTTGACCAATAACAAAACAATAGCCAAGGTGCAACACCTTGACTAGCATCAAAGTTAAGGTAAAAGAACCTTATCTTAAACATTTGGCGCACAAGCAGGGACCTAAGTGCTACACTTAGATCCAGCAGCAGAACAATTTTTAAGTTAAGCCAAGGCTAGTACAATCAGCAACGCGTGCTTCAAGGTTTAATATCCAGTGTGACGTTAAGAATGGAATCGCTCGCCGTTCAGCAAGAAGAGAATTGAAAGGATAGTCAACGAATTGTCGTCAACCATCGGAAGGATGGTTCAGATAGAAAGACCGTCGATTATTACAAAGAGCGTTTAAAGCGTTTAGAAAATACGTGGAATGCATTCGAGGCGGTAGACACAGAGATTCGCTCATTGAAGAATGTAGATCTACAACACGAATACTTTATATCCAATTACTATCAGGAAGTAAAAAGCATTTACAACACGTATCGAGCTCATTTCAATTCGAAACTTGAAGTAAGAATCGACGAAGATAGAGAGGGAGTGCGAGCTCAACATGATGGACAAAGTTCAGACGTTCGACCTAAATTCCAAGTTGAAACCTCTTTCCAAGTCACGCAAGCTAAAAACGAAGAAATGCCAGAAGCCATTCGTCGAATTGTTGCAAGGCAAAATCGAAATTTTCAAACGTTGAAGAGGCTGCTGGCAACTGTTGAAGGTCAGCAGTCTAAACATTATTACGGTGTGAAATTTGACAGCATCAAACAGCTCTAGAGTGACATCGAGCAAGACGATCGTCATATATGGGAATCAACCGATAGCCCTAGTACATACGGATATCAGAAGCATATCTACGCCGAGTATGAAGCGCGAGTGCAGGAGGCTCTCATTGATATTGGCATGAACCTCGAACAAACTGCACTTCCACACACTGTGATGGGATGCATAGTATGCATAGTCCACTTAAGCTGCCGAAGGTAGTACTTCCAAAATTTGATGGAGATTACTCGTATTGGCAGCAGTTTCGAGATTTATTCAGTCAAACGGTGCACAACCAAGGCAAACCTGGCTGTCAAAAGATGTTCTACCTTAAAACAAACTTATCTGTTGAAGCCGAAAGATTAATTAGACATCTGACAATAACGGAGGATAATTATGTCATTGCCTGGAAGACTTTACAAGAGCGCTATAATAATCCACGTCTGCAAGTATCGGCACTTATTAACAAGTTACTATCACAGCATTCTCATGCCAACGACTATCCATCTGCTTCATCGCTAAAGATGTTGCACGATACAACGCTAAAATGCTTATTTGGATTGCAGAATCTTCGTGTCTCAACAAAGGGTTGGGACCCACTATTACTTCATTGGATGGTGAAAAGGTTGGATAAGACCACACATACTTTGTATGAACAATTGCTGGACAACCCAAGACAACTCTAGAATCTAGATGATTTTCTGAACTTCCTCGAGTTGCGCTTCCAGTAACTTGAAGTTTTGGGAAACAAAGGCAGAATAGGTGATCCGCATCGAAAACAGGGAGTTGCTCAAGCTTGACAGCAAGTGCCACTGACTCAAGAGGAAAAAAACAGTGCATATTGTGCAAAGATAAGCACGCTCTTCACATGTGTAAGATATTGACGGAGCTAAGATTGTAGATCGAGTTAAGATCATTTATAAGCATGATTTATGCAGAAACTGCTTAAGAACAGGGCACAGGAAAATTAATTGCGGCTCTCGCGGTTGCACAAAATGCGAGTTAAAACATCATACTCTCATTCACTCAGATAAGAGGGAGGCGAAGAAAGGGTCAGACCGAAGCAGCTTAACAAATCCAAAACCTGAAGATATCTTGAGTTTTCGATCCACGGTGGCCACATCGACAAACAGACATGTGATAAATTATGTTTTCCTTGGTACGGTGGTAGTAAAAATTATGAATAGTAAAGGAGAGTCCGTAGAGTGCAGGGCACTGTTGGATTCAGGCTCTCAAGTCAATTTAATCACAACGAAAATGGTGAAGTGCTTAAAACTTATCGCAAAGGGTGATCAGCTGCATATTCAAGGTGTTGGAGGAAACAAGGCTCAAAGTCAATCAAGAGTCAACTTATTGATGGAATCTCTTCTCTGTGATTATTCAGCACGAATTGAAGCTTTTGTTACCGGTAATATTGTACCACTACAGCCCGCACAAACATTTCATGTTTCTAAATGGGCCAATTCCAAAGAATATCAAACTAGCAGACCCAGATTTTTCCAAATCCGAAGAAATTAATCTGCTACTTGGAGTAGAATTTTATCATGCGCTGCTATCGATAGGTCAAATAAAAATGGCAAAAGATCTTAACAACACCATATTTGGATGGATAGTGGTAGGGAAAACTCAACAAGCATCTATATCAACTGCCGTATGTGGAGTTTGCAGCGAAGATGAAAATTTGAACGGGATTATAGAACGTTTCTAGAAACTCGAAGAAGTCGATTCCAGCATGTCTGCACTAACGTTGGTGGAAAAAAAATGTAAGTCGCATTTCAACCAAACTGTGAAACGGGATGTCAATGATCGTTCCATTGTTTCACTGCCAGTTTCCTATGACCCCAATCGTCTTGGAGATTCACAGGAGATAGCAATGCCAAGATTCTTATCGCTTGAATGAAGACTTCAGGGAGACCGATCGTTAAAAGAACAATATGTTTAGTTTATGACCGAATCTCTTCAACGTAGCCACATGGAAGAAATTAACATTCATAGTTTGAAAAGTCCGGTGTCCTATCTTCCAAATCATAGTGTGCTAAAACTCGACAGTAGCACCACAAAGCTGCGAGTGGTTTTCAACGCCTCAGCTAAAAGTAACTCAGGACTATCTCTCAAGAACCTAATGCATGCAGAACCCACCATTCAAGACGATCTATTTTCAATCCTATTACGATTCAAGATGCCTCGTTTTGTATTTACGGCAGATATCAAACAAATGTATCGTCAGATACTGGTCAGCGAAGAGGAGAGAAAATATCAGCTGGTATTTTTGAGAAATGACGATAGCCACCCGATTAAATGCTTCCAACTACGCACTGTTACGTACGGAACAACATCAGCCCCATACTTGGCCACAAAATGCTTTCAAAAGTTAGCTCATGACAGAGTTTCAAGCTATCCGTTGGGTGTCCAAATATTAGAACGAGATTTTTACGTAGATGACGTTCTCACAGGCTCAGAAAGCATGTCAACAGCATTGATGATGCGAGATCAGCTACAAAAATTGCTTGAAGAAAGATGCTTCCAATTGCACAAGTGGTGTAGTAACCATCCCCAATTACTTAACGGGATGCCATCCGAAAATCGAGAAGCCCAGCTAGTTTTCAAAGATGACAATCCAGAGAAGGTTTAAACATTGGGACTAATATGGTATCCCAAAGAAAATGAGTTTCACGTCAAATTCAACAGCAAATACAGCAGTGCTGTGACGAAGCGCACAATATCATCTGATATTGCAAGGTTGTTTGATCCATTAGGAATCATGCGTCCAGTCATCGTGGCAGCCAAGATATTCCTGCAAGGACTTTGGCAACTCAAGCTGGATTGGGATGCAGCCTTGCCTTTAGAAATGGACAGCAGATGATGCCAGTTCCGAGAAGAGCTGCAGGAAATAGACAACTTACATTTCAACCGACACATTTTTGCACATGAAGCTACGCACATTATTCAGCTGCATCTATTCGCAGATGCATCCGAGAAGGCATTCAGAGCAGTTGCTTACATTCATTCATTGAACAAAGAGAAACAACCATAATACGCCTTTTATGCGCCAAATCACGGGTTGCCCCATTGAAAAGACAAACACTTCCACGGCTAGAGATATGTGCAGCAACACTGGCAACAAAACTTGCAGACCAAATTAAAACAAATCTAAAGCTGTCACACACTCTAATATACTTCTGGACGGACTCCGAGATAGTTCTAAATTGGATCAACTCACCTGCGCAGCGTTATCAAATGTTTGTTGCAAATCGAATTTCTGTCATTCAAGGAAGCTCTATTGCCGAACAATGGAGACATGTTCGATCGTCAGAAAATCCTGCTGATATACTTTCACGTGGCTTGACGCCTGTAAAATCAAAAAGATGTAACACTTGGTTTTATGGACCAATGTTTTTACCCTTAAGCGAAGACAGATGGCCCGCTTCTTGTCAACAACATGCAACGTGCGATTTAGAAAACAGAAAATGTTATTTGTCAGAAAATGTGGCGTCTGTAAATACAGCTACCAACCAAGCTGACTTGTCCAGGCAGATTGACAATGGGCATTGGCTGCAAAACATTGATCATGGCAATTGTTTCCGAAAGCTGCAAGGAATTATAGAATGTAGCATCTGATTTATAGCTCACAACAAAAAGCCATTGCGACCATCCACAACGAAGATTTTGTCCCCAAATGAGTAAGAAAAGGCATTAGCTGTAATTATTTGAACAATACAACAGGAGTCGTTCAAAACAGAAATAAAACAGCTTAATGAGAAATTGGAAGTTCAGTCAACGAGCGCACTTAGCACGTTAAATCCGTTCTTGGACAATCACGGAATAATATGCATCACTTTTATATGACGCAAAACACCAGATGCTACTCCTATACGCACATCCAATCACGAACTTGCTTATGACATCCATACGTAAAGAAAACATGCACATTGGACCGCAAGGTTTATTGGCTCAAACTAGGCAACGATTTTGGCCAGTAAGAGGAAAGAAGATAACGAGGTCTATAATTCAACACTGCGCTTGGTGTGCTAAAAGAAAACCCAAGTTTATGGAGCAAATGATGGGAGATCTCCCCGTCACACGATTACAACCAGCTCGACTGTTTATAAACTCAGGTGTGGATTACTGTGGGCCCGTTTGGATTCATTACAAGGGTCAAGGAAGGAGACCTCAAAAGGCCTACACTGCAGTATTTTGTTGCTTCGCTACTAAGGCAATACATCTGGAGCCGGTAAGCGACTTAACAACAGAACCATTTATTGGGGCTGTTCGTCGGCTCGTAGGTCGTCGAGGTCATTTCAAGACAATTTACTGTGATAACGCGACAAAATTTGTAGGAGCCAGCAATCAACTAAATGAACTGATCGAGACGATGCATAGTACAAAGTCTCAAGAAAAAATTGTATCTGAATGCAGCAGGAAAGGAATTGAGTTCAAGTTTATTCCTCCACGAGCACCGCACTTTGGCGTTTTATGGGAAGCTGCTGTGAAATCTACCAAATTGTTGCTACAAAAAGGAACAGCATCAGCTTCACTAACTTACTAGGAGCAAGAGACCTTACTTATCGAAGTCGAAGCCATTTTGAATTCACGTCCACTTACTCAGTTGTCTAACGATCAAAACGATCTCGCAGCCTTAACTTCGTGACATTTCCTAATCGGTGAACCACTTACTAATGCGGTCGATACAAATGCCCAGCCTTTAAAAGGTAGTCTCTTAGCACGGTGGAAACTAGTTAGCCACACAAAGCAAGAATTTCGGAGAAGATGGTCGTCAGAATACCTGAATGAACTTCAACAGCGCTACAAATGGCAAAAATGAGCAGATAACACAAAACCTGGGACAATCGTTGTGATCAAAGACGATAACGCTCCTGTAATGAAATGGCCTTAAGGACGTATTATTCAAACATTTAAGGATGACAATGGCTTGGTAAGAGTAGCTGAAGTAAAAACGGCATCCGGGATTTTGAAACGGCCAATCCACAAACTGGCACCGCTGCCGTGTGAAATCAACGACGATTCACAATCAGAACCTGAGCCTGGTGAGCAACTCGACATTACTAAGAGCGCCAAAAGGCCCCATGAACATCAACTTGCCGATGAAGCAAGTACATCAACCGGTATAGCTCCTAAGAAGAAAACGCGTGTGGAGCCAAATACATCATTAGCTAGAAAATAAGAATAAATTAAGTGAAAAATCTACGTACTTAAAGATTTGAATCCACATACTTAAAGATTTGAATATACAAGCTTGACACTAGTGCTTTTCATCATTCTCACATTAGGTTACAAGATGATGAAGGATGTAACTCGATGCAGCCGGAAAATACCTATCCCAGCGCCTCGCACTCAGTCTTGTGACTTTAGTATACATATATGAAGTTATTGACCTTCAATCCAACGCAGGGAGCTTGTTAAGTATTAAGTATATGTATGTAGGTCACATCAAAATGTAATTATCATCAAATTCATTCATTTCCATTGTTAGCATAAAACTGTGTAGAAATATATAAAACACGCGTTATTTGACTACGCATCAATTCCTCATTTTCACTGGTCAATGTATGTTTGTTATTGTATTGCACTTATTCGCTGATTAATTCATGTTTTTGTTTTGTATTCATTTTACTGTTCAATGTATGTTTGTTATTGTATTGCACTTATTCGATAATTGATTCACGTTTTTGTATTGTATTAATCCATGGGTCAATTTGCTGATGTAATTAGGCTATGTTTGTTTTATTGAACTTTGTATTGTCAACTTAGCAATAAGTTGACATAAATAAGCTGAAAAATAAAGAAGCTAATGCAGTTCGACAGTGTCAGTTGTTTGTTTTATTCATCCAATTTGAAGTCGTGCTCGTTTTGCCAAAGTATAAAACCTTTGACGAATTCCAAACTATTAGCCAAGGTGCAACACCTTGACTATCAGCACTAGGTAAGGTAAAATATCTTACTTTGAAACTTACACATCGTTGTTATTGTCTGGGTGTAACACCTTTGACCAATAACAAAACAATAGCCAAGGTGCAACACCTTGATTAGCATCAAAGTTAAGGTAAAAGAACCTTATTTTAAACTATTATCATGTTCATATTGTTTTTGCGTTTAAAATTCATTCCATAAACTTTATTTTTGCGAAAGCTATTTATTGACAGAAAATTAGGTATATTTGAAATATCACTTAAATTGCCGCTGCCGCCAAAGGGTTCAAGATGAATAACTTTTGGTGATACTTGGCGCTATTGTGCATGTACATCAATACATGCTTATGATTCTGGCGTTTTCGTAGTTGTCGTTTGTATGATGATATTTTTGTTTTTCATCAAATTTTCCAACAGGTTGCGATACCGAAAAGGATAGCAAAAATTGTAATTGACCTGTAAATGGTTAATTTATGAATGTTTTTATCGGATAGTAGAAGTTCGATTGATCTTGTGTTATTGATGCCAAATTCTTGGATCATTTCTAAAGACAATCTAGTCCAGGGAAATCTTACATGATGCTCCGGAAAAATTAGCGGGAAAGCTGGATTTTGGTGATAACCTTGGTACTAGCGTGCTGAACAAAATGCTGCGTTACTTTTATACACTAAAAAATACCTTTCCTAAATAATTCAGTAACGGTCATGTCTTCAGGAAAACAATGAATGACGAATTTGTAGCTTCGAAAGTTTCCCACTAAAAAAATCTGAGCTTTTGCTTGTAACCATAACCGTTTTTGAGATATATTGATCTAAACTCTTCGAAGCACACTTTTTCACATACCCTGGAGTGTGGTTAATAAGTTTGTTCACATGTTTTTTTTTTCATACGCCTCTTGAACATAAAAAACAAACTCACAAATATTCCAAGTGTTACCGTAAGACCCTCGCCACAACACAAACGACCCCGATTCCTCCAGCAAAGGACGAGGGTGGCAGCCTCGGATAGCTGAGCTCACGCGATAGAGATGAGTTTAGGAGCCACTCGTTTTTGAACACCCGTTGTTGCCAAAAACAATCGCCACCGCGAAACGAGAATTTGGTGTGGCTCGACCTTCTTTTACCCGAACCGAATACCGTCAAAGATACACAAACCAACCGAACCGCTGAGGAAAAACACCCGTCACAATTTTCTATAACAAACTCAGATAAACTTTAATGTTGTCTCTCTAATCTAATCACAAACTAACACGGCGCTGCGATCTTGCTTTAGACAGAACTTATTGAACTATATTGATTTAGCAATCTTTTACAATAATAAACACTCTTTTCTTTCTAATTGTTTTGTGCGTTATTACTATATAAAACTAATCCTTCACGAGACGTACCTCCTCCTAGGATCATCCTGCTTTCGCCGATCTTCTGCCGAACAGTACCCGGTACTTCCCCCGATACGTTATGGTTCGTTCTTTCGATACCGCGCCGCTGTGATGGTAGCTAATTTCTTGTCCAAAAATAGAAGTCCAAATTCGATCGCGCGCACTATGCGGAATTTCGTTTGGGATACGCTGTTTATCATTTGCTCGATGTCCTCCACCAGGTTCTGCCAATCTATTCTCCTTGTATAGCAATCCGAAAGATTCCAAATTTAACAGCCAAATTCTCGGTTTTCTCGTGAAAATTTAGAAAAAAGTTTATACTAACCTCAGCAAGTTACAGCCAACGTTTCTTTCTTTTCCGCATGTTGAATTGTTACAGCTCCCCAATTCCCAGTATTTCGTTTGCAGCTGTCTGTAGCTTGTTTATCCACTGCACCTGTCAAATCACGTAATGATACCGACGACGATACGATATCACAATAAACTTGATTTTGCTGCCGAAAAGTTCGTTGCGTATAATTATATTCCTTGTTCGGAAGTATAGTATTCCTAGGCCGGAAACCTAGCGAACGGGTTTTGTGGATTTATTAAGTTTGGTGGGTAGGTCCTTCACCAAAAATATATCTGTTTATGTTTCCCTTTAGGTTCGAGTGTTCGCGGTCGTGAGGTGCTTCACAAGATCCATTGGCTACTCAGTTCGGCGGTCCCATACGTCTCGGCGTTCGGATGGCTGTTTCAATTTATGTAGTGTACTAGGCTGCTCCACAGGTTCGTCCACCGGCGGGTCAAGGTAGACGCTGGTTGTGGTGATAATTTTCGACCAAGACTGTTTTGGTCTGACGATGTCGAACTGCTTCGTCCGTAGGGATGTTGTGCGTTGACGTCTCGTTCTATCTACGCCCTAACCATACAATTTGGCCTACCGCGAGATGTTTTTCCCTGGACTCGATTGACCTTCACGCACCTTCCTTCTATTTGATTGGAAACCGTGACATCCTTCCCCTCCGCAGAGAATGACGAAGGAATTTTCGGCGATCTTCTTCCCGATCCAAGCTCTGTATTCGATTTTGAGGCGAAGTTTAGTATTCCGTTAAAATTCTTGAGAACTTAGTTTTCGAACTTAGTGTTTGAAAATCAAATATCGTGTTCCTTCCTATTTGAATTCTGGGTTGTTCCTCACGATTATTTCTCCTATCAGACTTATTCACTCCAGAATTTCAATCTTTCTCTTTCTTTTCTGACACTATCTCCACCCATGCATGTTAATGTTGTACGGCTCGTCTCGTGGCATGATCGGTGTTGTTATATGTCTACTTTATACATACAAAATTCTTAAATGTACTGATCTCGTTTTAAGGACGACTACTTCTAATACCGCCAACGGAGAAAATTGAAAAGACAATAGCAAAAGAAACGAATTGAATATGAAAAGGAACACAGAAAGAAAAAACAAAGGAAAGAAAAGGAACGAAGAAAAGGGAAGAGGAAATAAAAGCTAAGACTGACCCACCACCAACCTGACGGTATTGCTTTCATGTACATGACAATCATACTAGTAATAATATCCTATAAAACTAACCTCTTCGCTAATCTAAATTCAATCTTAACTGCAGTTTTAATTATGATTATCTGACTGAGCTATCAGTTAATTTAATCACCACCACCCAATTATTCTAACAATCTATTATCTTAACCCACCACCACTAAGCTATCATATTTCTAATCAAAATCTATCTTTGTTGCAGCTGACCTTGCGCTGTCGAGCTGCCGTCAGTGCAGCATGTATTTGTTAGAGATTTTCCTTTATTTGCCCGGCGTGCCTTATCCAAGCCGACTAGCTCAGTCTGTCCTGGGTATGACAGGTGGAAAAATCTCTACGTGTTACGGCACGCAGACAACACAACACTTAAAACATCTCAAAAATCACTAGGACAATGACAACCACATAGAAGACGGAAAAGAAGAGGATCCTTCAGAATCATTATTTTAAAGTTTATTTGAAAAACATTTTAGTAAGTTATTAACACAAAAGACACTAAAAGAAAACCAAAAGAAAATACAATTTAACCAAAAAGTCAATAAATCAAAGTAAATAATTCAAATCAAATCCAATAAATCAAATCAACTTATTAATAATTTGGGTGAGGTTTCTTAATACCCAACCCCGGCCGAAATTGGTTCACACCAATAATACATAACGCAATATAAATACTATGAAGCAGAAATTCAAATTATACTTCTCAACAGATTGCGTAGCTAAATAATTAAGTGTTAAGTTGAAATAAATTAATAAAAACAGAATTAATAGATAGTTTTGTTTTTCTTCAATATTGATGTGACTGAAACTTCAATACGACATAAAAAAAAAGGTGATCAATTTTGATGTTTCTTCCTTAAATTGCTATCATGTAAATTCTGGTGCTCATCATAAAAGAAAATAAACTTAGTTTGTTTTGTAATCAATAGAAGTTCTGGCTGATATCTTCTTCAATAGCCATGCAATAAATTTTCGTACTTAATTATGGTGAGTATTCTCCTGAGGTTGGTTCACGTTCATGTTTTGACCTTCCTAACAAGTCCGAAAATGGATTAACTGATCGTCACAGTTTGAATAGCGTATTTTTTCTTCGTCTCCACCGCTACACTTATAATTACCCGTTCCTCTTCTGGAGTTGTACCAGGTTACTGAGTAAAATTTACCCTCGGGTTTCGTTGAATCTATAAGCCCAATTTATATCCACGAGCCTATCTGTTCGCACTCAATTCCAAATTTGAATTTTTAACTCCATTAATATCTCAATTTCTTTACACATCCAAAAAACTTTAGTTACTGTTTATTTATTTAAATTTTCACTCAAAATCTTTATTTACTATTTGTTATTTCAGTTCAAATCAGATCTCTCTGTTCTTCTTCGAATTGTGAATTCCCAAAAATAAACACCCTTTTTCTGTTTTTTTTTTCTTCAAAAAACCCAAGAATTTCTTTCACTTTCAACACGGTCCCAACCCGCCGTGCACACCATCTCCACGACTAGAATGCCTAAGCCCCTTTTCCTTTGTTCAAAAAATTTTCACGGTTTCTTTCCAATCTCTCGTTTATTTCAGTGCCGCACACCATTAGGGCATCACCAAAACAGAAGGTACAGCAATCAGATACCAGGTTCGCTGTACAGCTGAATTTATCCACCTGTCAGTGATGACTTTTCGACAAGTTTATTTGTACGACGAGGCGCGTGGGCTCAAAAGATTTTAACAAAATAAATTGTATGTGGCGACAGATACATGTGTCTTATATCTTGTAGTTAATTTTAATTCGGCCAATGTTCGCGACGTAACGCATTCAAAATATCAAACATATGTATGTGGAAATCTATTTATGGGTGAGGATATGTGCTAATGAAATAGAATGCAAGGTCAGTCGCAACTTAGGCCAATGACAGACAGTTCGGTTTCACCGAAGCGTTTAACGCTTCGGTTTGGCGCGTCGGCTGCCATACACAGCGGTTTTCAGAAGCGTTTATCGAGTCGGTTTAGTTACAAATTACGTCAGAGTATCATATTTTCCTTCCCCTATCCCATGCATTCATCAATGCATCCAGAAAATTTCAGCTCGATCGGACTACGCAGCAATGAACTCATCGAAAAACGCTCAAAAAACGAGTCGGTGGGTCATTTCTCTCATCAATCGACGCGATTCCGAAACCGAGAGGCGGTTCGCACCGCGGTGTGTGTCATCACAATGCTAAAGTTATGCACGACTATACCGACTCGATTTTCCTCTCGGGAAACGCCTCGCAAAAACCGCTGTGTTTGTCATTGGCCTTAATTGATATCTTTTAGGTTTAAGCTGTTGGTTGCCGAGCCGTAAGCTATTTCAAACAAGTTTTGAAAGGCAAACGAGTATTGGCGTTGGCAACACACTGCGCCGGTTTTCTATGAACTAATGCACTACACATAGTTTTGACGACCACTTTTCAAGCTACATCGCTAGCGGCTTACTTCACTAACTGGCTGCTAACTGCATTGCGAAACATTGCACTAGCCAGCGTGAATTTTTTGCTTCGAATGCAAAACGCGGCTGATTTCATTCCGTTTAGACTTCATGCTGACAGCCCTCATCTCCAGTAAATGTTTTCAAATTCTTTCACCCAACTCAGGCATGATAACGTTACCCATATTACAGGTTATTTATCGGAAGTCGATCAATTTTTAAGGAAATTAACTCTGCCTCAATAAAACAGTTCGAAGGACACTTCTAGACGCTTTAGCTGGAAACACTACAATTTCCATTGAGCACACACAGTTCAGTTCATAATTGAATACGATCTTGATCTTCCTCAATAATCTCAACAATCGTGGGGACGACCCAGACCCTCAGAGGTCTCAAAATGCCAGGCACCTTTCAAGTTTGAAAATATCAATCAAAGTATGATTTCGTATCTTCAACAAATCTCTTAGAACTAACTTGGCTATTTTCAGACTTTGACATCTTTAGCATAATAGATACCCAGCAATAAGCCTGCATCATCAACCAATTCGTAAGATACCTGGCCAACCTTCCGCTTTACCGTGGCCTTTAGTTTAGCAGCAAACCATTCAGCTGCACAGCTGAGTGAGTAATTTGGAACCCATACGATCTGTCCCG
Organism: Nemotelus pantherinus; assembly: GCA_963978885.1. Taxonomy (NCBI): domain Eukaryota; kingdom Metazoa; phylum Arthropoda; class Insecta; order Diptera; family Stratiomyidae; genus Nemotelus; species Nemotelus pantherinus. The sequence continues at coordinate 114,681,783 of OZ022264.1, forward strand.
GAGTTAAGTTCCTGTCACGACTTTTCAGGTTGTATCGATCTGCTCCTTTGGCGTACGGTTCCGACAGCTTTCTTTTTATCTGGCTCTGAACCAATCGTAGTCTTTCACAATTCGTTGCCAGTAATATCTCTCCATCCTCAAAAGCCTTAAGTGATTTTAGTAGCGCATATTCGGCACCATTTCGAATAGGTTGATAACCGAACATCAGGAAATGCGGTGAAAATCCATTCGACTCATGTAGAATATTCCAAAATGCTGCACATGATTCTGGCAGGCTCATGTCCCAATTCCGATAATTGTAGCCTATGTAGGCTCAAAAAGCGTTGAGGATGGATTGGCTAGCTCTCTTGGATGCGTTAGCTTGAGGCGAATAAAATGGTGTATAACAATGATTCACTACAAATTTAACCAAAAAGTCCGAGAAAGCTATAGACACGAATTGCGCTCCATTATCGCTGTGAATAGTCTCTGGCACGCCAAAAGTCAAAAACACATCTTGCGTCAGGAACTTAATCACTGCCTCTGCCGTTGCTTTAAGTAGAGCTTTGAGCCACAAGAACTTTCTGAAATGGTCGAGCACCACCAACAGCTAGGTATTTGCAACTTTGGAACGAGGATATGGGTCCTTAAAGTCTACAAACAGACGCTGCTTAGGCCATTCGGATGTTCTGACCGCTAATATTGGCGGTCACATCATGACACTCGACGCTTTAACCTGTCAACAAGTTGCGGAGTCGTGGCCAGTAATAGTAACGCCGCACAACTTCCAAGGTTTCGCGAATGCCACAATGAGACCCCAGGGCATTATTATGAACACCTGCACACGTGGTATGTCCAAATGGACACCTTTGTTTGATCCCTGATGAATGTAAAGAACACCGTCCATCACATAGAGATTTTCAAATTGTTCCGGACGTTGTTGAACCTGATGGACTAGACTTTTGTGCTCAGGATCGTCAAAAGCCTATTTGGGAATGTTCCCAACCAACTGATGATGCTCGGGAAGCTTATTCATCTCGCAAATAGATTCAATCTTGGACTCGCATGCTCTAGACAATGCATCGGGGACGATATTCTGATTGCCTATGCGATGCTCGATGTTGAAGTTGAATCCCTGCAGCTTTAGACTCCACCACGCTAGCCTCCCTAACAAATCCCTCTGCGCCATCAACCATTTTAAACTCGCATGATCGGTAATGATAGTGAAAGGCAACCCTTCAACATATGCCCGAAAATGCTTGATGCTCTGCACTGCAGCTAAGCATTCTTATTCCGTGACGCTGTAGTTACATTGTGCGGCATTGAGTTTTGTGGACATAAATGCGATGGGATGCTATCCACCATCATCATCCCGTTGGAAGAGGACGCTGCCGATGCCAGTGGCAATTGCATCGCACTGTATAAATTAATGTCGGGAAAAATCCGGATTGACCAGCACTGGTGCAGAAACTAGGAGTTTTTTCGTTTCCTCGAAGGCTTTATTGGCCACCTCTGTGCACTCAAATTTCTTTTTCCCCTTCAACAAATCCGTCATGGGAGATGTTATGGAAGCAAAGTTCGCAATAAACACCCTGTACCATCCGGCCATCCCCATAAACCGTCTCACATCTTTGACCGATTTAGGCTGTGGGTATGTAACGATGCCTGACACCTTTTCAGGGTCAGTTTTGAGGACCAATTACATAACCAAGCTATTTGATTTCCATTTGGATAAATTTGTTCTTTTCAACGTTGATGGTTATACCTGTAGATGTTAATAAGGTGGCAACCTTAGCAAGTAATTTCAAATGTGCATCAAACGTTGAGTTTTCTCCCGAAATTTGGCATCCAATGAGATTTGAAATGCGTCTTTCAAATCTAAGCTGGTGATAAAACGAGTGGACTGAAGTCTTGCCAACAGTCACTCAATCAGCGGCAAAGGGTACGCATCTTTAATAGTGACCTCATTTGATCGTCTTGCAACCAAACATAGACGTACTTTACCCGGGTTCCGAAAAATGGTGACAGGTGAGCTCTAGGAACTCCTACTTTTCTCAATAACCTCTAAAGACAACATGCGGTCTAGTTCGTCATACATCAACTTCTGAACGACATGTGACACGGCATACTGTCGCTGTTTAATAGGCTGGGCATCACCAGTGTCGATGGTATGAGACAAAAAGTTGGTTCTGCCCAAACCTAATTTGTTGAAAGCAGGAAATTGATGTGTGACTTCATCCCGCCTCCGTTTATCTTCAGGAGCTTATTGATGAAAGCAAGAGCTCATGTCCGGGACTTCAATAGTGAAGCACTGAGGTGCAATTTTAAATGCATCCCAGAAGTCTACACCAAGATAGACTGGGTTGGTCAGACTGGGACATAACAGAAAGCGTACTAGCTTACTTTTGTCTCCAAACCGCACCAGGGTACTAACATATCCGAGTATCGGAGCCCTTTGACCGGAAGCTGTGTGAACTACTATTTGCATGCTGTGAACATACAAACCAAGCTCAGCAACTTAGTCTAAAGCACCTGCACCCAAAATGCTCACACTGGCTCCACTATCAAGAAACCCAACGGGCTTCTGACCTTTAATAAAAATTTTGGCAAAGGGTCGGTTATCACCAGACATGGTCACAATCGAATTGACACACGCTTTCTTCAAGAAATGCTTCAGGTTAAAATACCTCCATGAGCAATTGAAACGCTCAGAGGAAGATATTAATTGTATAGCTAAATATAAAAATAACTATATATAAAAATTACATGGAAGAAATCGAGAGAGAACATATATTAGCAATAAACGTTAATCATGTAATAATTCGGGATTGTTATGAAAAAAAAAAAACAAATTAGATGGAACCAACATAATAGCATTTCAAAATTGTAAAATTGACATCAAAGTAAATACATCAACTTATCAAATTAAAGCAAATATTGGCGCAAGAGCCAATACAGAATCTAACAAATTTTAATTATCAATTTCATTAAGAAGATTTTAAACTAAAAAACTCTAGCGCACCTGAACCGCTAGAAACACTAATGTTCGAAGAACAGTAGAAGAATCGTGCAGGTTTTGAGTGCATATTCCACCACATGTGCTGCTTATTACGGCCAAACTGTTTCAAATGCCACGTTTTACTTTGGTCCCAAGAATGCATTATAACTCATATGGTGGAAGGTTTCAGATATTACCACTGGCATGAATTTCAACGCTTATGAGAGCAAAACACGGGTTAATTATATTCGTTATCAGTTGCTTATTTCACATAATTTTGAAAGCAGCATCTCATATAACATC